>OY728146.1:241105002-242339787 GCA_963277665.1 Viscum album | reverse complement strand
AAGTATATATTTAAAATATATTATTTTTATATAATTATTAAGATTATGGATATGATGAAACTATAATCAATGTAAAATGACCAAAACTACCAAACAAAAAACATAAATGAAAAAAAAGCAGTTATCACCTAAAATAGTGATTTTAAAAAAGAATTATTAATAAAAATATGGTAAAAGGTTAAAAGTAAATAATATATGGTATGATATATAAGATTAAGGTTCTTAAAATTTATGTAAAATAAACCTATATTTATTATATAGGAGGTTCTAACATGTACTGATGGATTTTAAACATGAAGTTAAGGATTTTCATCTCACTTTTACTTCTATGAGACACAAGCTATATTCATCACTAATTTATTTTATGTAGTGTATATAATGCATATGAATTTAATTTAGGGTTTAATAAAGTAAATTTATTTGGATTTAAATATCCAAATAATTTTCTTTATTTCATGGGGCTTATGATTCAAAAGTTTCCAAAGTGGTAAGGGATTTATGTTAAAATCTCATTGGTTATTGCGGTTATTTTTTCTTATGCTTCTCATAAATAAATATATTAATATACCTCTTTATAATATCATAAATTTTATTCCCCTCCTATTACTTCAAGATAATACATGTTTTACTTCCATTTTCCTCTATTTAAGAACTAAATAGTCTAAAATAATGTTTGTTTCAAGGAAAATAATTTTTTTCTCCCCCTTCAGTCAAAAATCTATTCTCTTCTATGTCTATGATTTATAAAATATTTTCAATAATGTTTTTACTACTATAAAATGTTTGAATATGGAAATTTAAACCTTATTAATTTTTAATTTTTTTTAAATTAATCTTTTTTTCATTTTCCAAACAAGGTACTTTTTGACATTTTTACAATAATGTGAAAGGAGTATTTCTTTTAACCATTACAAAATGAACAGAATTTACCACCAAAAATACCACTCAATACTTTGAAGTTTACTTTGAAATTTTCTATCTTTATTTCCCAATAAAAATTATTTTCACAATATTTTTTTAATTTTTAGTCTTAAAATGGTTATTTTTAATTTCGAAAGGATATTTTCCTCAATAATTTTTTAATTCTATTTTTATGGAATTTCTATTCATCAATGACAAAAACTTTGATGTTTATTATGTTTTATTTGGGATATAATCCAACAGAAAAATCCTTATTCTTTATCCATATGGTTTATTATTATGAGGACAAGAAGTTTTTGAAACCCATTAATTTTTCATGCGTTATTCTATGATGGATTGATGAAATGTTTATGAAATATGATTTCTTTGAATAGGTTATGATGTGATGATATGATAAATGTTTAATGATTTTATGGTATACAAATGTATGTTTTTTATTATGTGATTTGTGTTCCTGGAATTATATATCCCTCCAATTCCTTGGGTAAATTATTATATCCCATGAGATAATTAGTTGAAACAAGTCGATGTGATTGATCCATTATTGGAAACAAATTGACCTTCTTGATCTTAAATTGGAAACAAGTTTATATGCTTGATCTGTTATGGAAAAGTTTTTAATTTTATTGATCCACTATTGGAAATAGGTTTTGATTTTTGATCTGATATGATTCGATGGACTCAGTATTTAACATTTACATATGAAATGGTTTCTGTACTTATGATTGTGCCATAATTATATGACTTGAACTTATAGTTCATGATTTATTCATGATTATTTCTCACTCTTATGAATTGTGTATTTTATAATAATAATGTTTTATTCTCTGAATAATGTTTACAATCCATGATAGATTGGGTATGAACTTTGTAAGTTATATCTACAATCTCATACCCTTATACGTATCTTATTATTTCATATGATCATCAATTGATATCTTACATGATTACACTTATTGGGTATCTGAGATCAATATTTTTTATATTTCACTTCCCTAGGTTATGAATAAATATATTATATATGATCTTTATCATAAGGGAGTTATTAATGTAGAACTTAGTGGGAGATGATGTGGTTCACTTATAAAACAATTTTTTATGTATCCATGTTTCCAAAGTCACTAGATCCATATGATTCCAGCATGGATTATTATGTTAGGTAATGAATATTCATCTATTGAGATGTGATATCTATACATGATAAGTGAGGTACGAAACATTTTTGGGGAATCAATGATCAATGTTATAATGGATTTATTATAAGATAATGTGGTTATAAAGGTTTCCATCCAAATGAGTGTTATCATAGTTGTTTTATTATACAATAGAGACATCTTAGATTTTTTCTTTTCATAACATGATTTTGTTTTCCAATGTTAGTTTACTATTTGTGGAAGATATAGCATAGAATGAAATAAATATTATCGTTTAAAAATATGATGGAATGGATCTTGGATTCAGGTTAATGGAGTTATATGACCATATTATTTAGAAGGACCTAGATCTTATGATCATATGTGAATGTACAGAAAAGATAGTGAAGGAAAAATATAAACTATTGAATAGGAACATCCAACTACTGGAAATGATGAACATGGACGGGAATAATTATTTAAACATTCTAAAAAATAAAACTACAACAGAATTTACAAATCCATTGAGCGATATGTATAAAAATCAAATAGCACTTAACAAAATATTCATATTGTGAAAAACATTCTTAAGGTTTTCAAAAGGAAGGCCAATGGTAGATCATGTAAATAGATTTAACATGATCCATGAAAATCTTAAATATAGGAAGGTAATAATCAAGGATAATGTTTAGGAACTAATTTTATTATCATCAATTATAGATATATGGGATGTAATGTTTTCTATGATGAGTAATCCTAGTGAAAAAATAGTCCTGGTGTTTGAGGAAATTTATAACCTAATCCTAAATAAGGATCTCATGTGAAGTGAATTACATGTACCATACAGTAAGGAACTCAGTACTTATGAAGGAGTATAGTCACCTAAGAAAAATTAAGTATATCAAATGAATGTTTTAAAAGATCAGAATCAAGACTGATTTCAGATCAATTTAGTTGGCTCAGCTTGTATATGTTGGAATGGTGGAAAGAAGTTAATATCAAGAATAACTGTAATATTATAAAAGAGGAAATTATAAAGGTATCAACATATAGTAGTTTAAATTTATTTATCTTGATGGAAGGTAACAAAAATAATTAGTTTCAATACACTGATATAAGCTTTTTTAATTGACTCTGGTGTATCTTTTCATTCAACCGGCATTCAAAGATTCCTGATATATTATGTATCTAGGAAGCCTGGAAAAGTTCACTTAGTGGATGGTGAATCCCAATAATTTTTTTAAAAGGGTATATCAATATCTAAATGAAGAAATTATGATTTTTGAATATCTTTGTTGTTAGGAACATCCAAAGTCTACAAAAAACCATATTTCAATTGAAATTTTTGATGAGGAACGTTTTGTCACTACCTTTTTAAACTGGGTATGGAAAGTTACTCAAGGATACTTGGTGGTTCTATGATGATTTAAAGATGGAACACTTTACTTGAAAGGAATTTTAGATGAAATTTCATTTGGGGGATGTAAATCATTGAATGATCTAGATACCTGGCATTGAAATTTTGGTCTTCTTAGTGAGAAGAATATAAATGTTTTAATGTAAAACATCATAATGATTCTTTATCACATGGAAATTGAAATATGTGAAAATTTTTTGTTAGTAAAGTAGATAGGTTTATATTTCAACATAGATGGATGTAATCCAATAGCTTAAAAATAGTGTTGGTTCACTTATACAATTGGGTACCTACCCTTATTTAGTTATATGGTGGTTCTCTAAAATTTTTAACCTTTATTGAAGATTCTACTTGGAATTTAGAACTTTACTCGGTAAATAATAGGTCTTCTGTATTTTATATTTTGATTCAATGTAAATATTTGGATTTATTGGAATGCAATCAGAATTTAATATTGTAAGTGCCCTGGAATTTGTTAGATAATTTTTCTTTTTTGTAAACCCATTATAAAAAAATATGCTTTGATCCTGGATAAGTTTTTATAAGAATATTTAAAGTGGTATAAATTTTTTTTGGAAGTTTATGAGTTCTTATTAAAGTTATCTAGAATTTATAGATGATGGTTGTAACTTATCAGAGTAAATTATCCAATGCATTGGATAATTTAACTATGCTTATGAAATTTAATATATGAAGCTGATTTTGAAAAATGGAAAATGACATTATCCTATATCAATGTGATTTCATACATGTGTAATATAATTCATCTATATGGAACAATTTTGAGAGTGATGTAAGATATTTTTTAAAGACCATATGATATTTTATTTGGCCAATATTTTACAAAGGAAAAAATCATAGTGCTTATGATATTTTGAGAGGTTGTAAGAAATTTGATCATCTTGTATTGAAAGTTGATATTGTTTAATTTTAGAAAATTATGAGTATGTGTGACTTTGTGAATCTCTTACAAAGTTTTTGGTACCCGTGAGAAATTTTTGTGGCACAAAGGATAATTTATCTATTCAAAACAGCTTAAATGTTCTCAGATGTTATTTCTCTTCTTGTGTGATAATCACACAAAGAAACTTTTGGGGTCATCTAAAAATTGTTACTTTCATAAAGTTAACACTGAAAAATAAGAGTTATATAAAGGTTATAGCATCTCTTCTTCAAGGTAAATAAAATATTTTAAATTCCACATAAGGTTCATTTGTATCTAAATATATGTAATCATCATCTGTGTAAAGTTTTACCTGATGTTTTTAATGATTTTCACAGTTTTTAGAACTTATAACTCTGAAGAAAAGATAAATTTAATCCAAAGGTGTTTTACTATTCCTTTATTTATAAAATATCATGGACTCAGTCAGTTCCATGAGTTCAGCTAATGTTTTAGGAATTTTGAATAATGAATTAATGATAAGGATCGTGATAAAATCTTATGAGCATTTCAAAATCAATTTGAGAGATATTGATACACTATTTTATCAAAGAAATATGGTTTCAGTAACTACAAACTATACTGAATTCTATTTTTTAAGAGGTTAAGTAAATATATTTATTTATCAATCATTTAATATGCTTTTTTTAGAATGAATAAGAACACATCATGTGTTCATTCTCATATTCATGAGTTGTTTATTCTAAACTGGTGAGTGGGATATTGATCCACTCCTACTACATTAAATCTAATATGGAAGTTTAACTCTTTCTTAAAGAAGATATATTATTTTATGTTGATTCATCCTATCATGTTCTGAATATCTGATTCTATAGATACTAAGGAGGAAATATTCGAAGTCTCATGGTACTTGGATAAAAAATGTCATTAATTTATTTTTTGTAATATAAGTTAAATAATTTCATCTTCCCTTAATTTTTATTATCTATTTGATATCTCATCTAAAGTTTAAGATGTTTTCTTCCTCCTCTTTTGTAATCAATATTGTATTAGTGTTAATCTTGGTCTCAAAACCCAAACTGAACCTAGATAGTATTATACTCTCACAATGAGGTTGAAACTTATAAAACATATTATATATTGATTGATTCTTATTATTATTATATATGGTTGAAGAAGTTATTTTTAATAGTTAATCATAACTCTGAGAATTTATAGGAGTTTAATTCTTAAAGGAAGATAATTTTTAAAAATATGAACCACTGATTCACCCCCCCGAGTGGTGTACTAACTGATATGGGAACTATAAAATGGATTTATATAGACAATAATTGTGAGTGAACCAGTTGAAATATCTAGAATGTTTATAAAAATATATGTTAAGTAATTATAATATGATTTCTAGAACTACACGATAAAATGGATTTTATAAAATGATGAATTAGACATTAAAAAAAAGACTTAGATTATGTGGTTTCATTTTGGAATGTCCATAGTAATTTGGGAGAAATATCTCAACATAGAGGCATATGTTATCCATATATGTCTGACATCGATAATTGGGAAGGAACATTTAGAGGAGATATTATCTAGTAAATAACCAAAATTCCACCTTCTTAAAGTCTTTGGAATCTTAGAATACATGCTCATTAATGCTGAGAATAGGGAAACGTTTGAATCTAAGCCCAATGTTTTTTATACTTTGGGTATGGTGATGAGAAATTAGAATACCTATTGTGTGATCATGATAAGAAACAAGTTACATGTAGCCAAGATATTTTTTTAATAAAGGGGTTCTATGTAAGGACAAAAACATGGAGGAAAAATAATTTGAAGGATATAAATAAAATATCAAAGTACAATTTAACTAGAGTAAAATCCCTTGAAGATCAAAAATTCTAGAAAATTTGATGAGAATGATGAAAACACTAAAATTATTGGTTTAATATCATTTAAAGAGATGCTATAAATTTCAAGAGTGACTGAAGATCGAGTGGGGGTAACAGAATATAGGTCTTCAAAAGCAAGAATAGAGACATGAAGTTTAGATCAGCCAATTTTTTGAGGATATAAAATAGAATTAGAAGATCCATTCATAGGTATGGGGATGATATGAATTTTTTACTCTTGAAGGATATTTGAGAATGATAATATATGAAATAAGCAACAATACTTAATGTTTTCAAATAGTGGAAGTCAATAATAGGTGAAGATATGGAATCATTTAAAACAAAATAATTTAAGAGCTTACAAAGTTACTATAAAGTAAAAGGAATTAGGGAATAAGTGAATTTTTATATATTAATAGAAAGTTTATGGAAATAAGGGTCATAGATTATGGATGGTGGAAATATTATTTCAATAAAAGAAAGGTAATTATTTCTCAATAATATTTTTACCGGTAGATATAAATTCAACTATCTAAATGGTTCTAAGAATGAAATCATCGAAATATCTGTTCATTGAAAAGATGGATATGAAGAGATATTTTCTACATTGTGAGTTAGAGGAATAAATGTACACGAAGATTCCAATTGGTTTTATAGAATATATGAACCAAAAAAATCTTATTTAAATTGAAGAAAATTATTTATGGATTGAATCAATCACCATATCAATAGAATTAGATGTTTGGATCATTCATGTCAAAAGAATGATTTAGAAAGTGCAATATAGATCATCATTTTTATCTAATGCAATGGTATTATGGGACTTTCATAATTTTAATTTTGTATTTTTCTGATATACTACTAGTTGGACTATTTTATAGAAAGATTTTGAAATTCAAAAGTAATTTTCTTAAAAGTTTCCATATGAAGGGTCTCTTGAAAGACCATAAGATATTAGGGATGAGTATCAAGATAGATAGGAAAGCTAGAACTTTGGTTCAATCTCAAAAAGAGTAAATTTGAAAGATCATTGAAATATTTTGGATTAATTGATTAATGAAAGTATTTACACCACTCACGAGACACTTTAAACTATCAAATTCATAGAAATTGTTAATGGAATAAGAACACAGGAATATAGGGAAGGTGATGTTTTCATATACTATCAGAAGTTTAATATATAAAATGATATGTACATGATCAGATAAAATATTTTTAGTCGGTTTTGTAAGTCAATTTATGTTAATATTAAAAATGGTTTAATCAAAATTCATTAAATGGAACCTTTTACATTTCAAAGGATCATAATATCTTGCTCTTTTTTGGGGAAGATGATCCATTACAAAGATTTATAGATGTGGATATCATTGGAGATTCATATTCTAAGAATAGAATAACCATTTTCATATTTACATATATAGGAACAACAATTAGGTAGATATTGATCTTATAGAATATCATTAATTTATGTATAATGGAATATACATATATAGAATAATCAGAAGCAAGGAATGAGTTGATTTGGTTCAATCATTTGTTAAAGGAACTCTGAAGAATCTATGGAGGAATAACATTTTTATGTGATAATCGTTATTCAATTTACTTGTAAATAAATATTGTTTTTTATGTAAGTAAAAAATCATATGGACCTAAAATACCACTTAATTAGAAACCTACTAGAGATTAATATTTTAGATCTCTATAAGATTAATAGTATCCAAAATCTCATGTACATGTTGACAAAAATATTTTTTTCAAAATGTATAAGGGAATATGATGCCACAATGCTTAAGTGAATATAAGGTAATGGAGAAACACTATATTCTTTAAAATAAGAGGAAAATAAGTTTTCCAGATTTATAGAAATTTGACTTAGTCATTATTCCAAAAATAAGATTATAATGGGATATTTTTGGGATGTGAATACTTGTTTTTAATAATTATAAGTTATTTCAGAATATTTACATTTAATAGAAATTATTTAGTAAAAGGAGGATAGACTCGGGGTGTAGTTAGTAGATGTTCATTGATTCATGTAGTAGTAGAATCATCAAAATTATGCACCTTCTGATGATATCATGGAGACAGATAATGTTTTCAAAACACTATATAATGATTTAATTAGAAGTGTTTACCAATGTAAGTGTTTTAGGTCAATGGAATTAATATCTATCTCTAGGAACATTCTTAATTGATTATTTTCTAGTAAATTATGAAGGTGGTGTGGCCTAAAAAACGATATGATGTTTCCTATAAAATGAAATATGGATCGATCTAAACAGTTCATTAGTGATACAAGTAGCACAACCTATTTATGTAAAGTTTTATGGATATGTAATAACTTATAATGGAAAATAAGTTAATTTTTTCAGTTGAATGTAATCTTATATATATCATGAATCTAAATAAATACAAATGGTTTCTTTTATACATGTATCTTTTTAAGAAAGTTAATCTATTGTGTTCATCTTATTATTTTATATACTTCCATTTGTTTTAATTTTTTCAATTACCTTAAATGGTTTTTAGTTTTTCTTGAGTGTGTTGAAGGATGAATTTATACAATTGGTAGGTTTTAAATACATCCTACATCTGGTACACCGAGTCAAAGAGAGTTGAAGTTCTAGATATTTAGTTTTATACTGTGTTGATTTATGGAAGAATTTGTTATTGTTAAATGGTGGAACTTCTATTGGATTTATTAGAAGGTTAGGTAGTTGATAGGGTTTCCCTCCAAACTAGATATCATGTATACATGACTTCAATATTCATTTCCATGTGAACTGAGTTTAAAAAAAATTATTCTTTATCGCATTAGTCTGCATAAATGTTTCAAATTGTGTCTTTTGTTAAATCATTATAGATGAAATTCAACAAAATATATCAGGAAATGTGAATCAAATATTTATCACATCCATAATAATAGTATGGTTCCTCATCCATTGAGCCTTCTTTGAGAGGAAAATCTAGATCCTTCTTATATCCCCTCTTTTCATGGTCCATTATGGTATGTGACATCTATGGGGTTTAATCCTAATCAATTGGTGTTCCCCTATGATATATTTTTGGATGGTGATCCTAAGGTAATCCATGATATTTCTTATTGATCATTTCATAAATGATAGGTTCATGTCATTTAGTGGTAGTAATAGTGGGGGTGCTAGTTTTCAGAGGTCACCTTCTAACCAAGGAAATGTAAGATCAAAATAGTGTTTGTAGATGCTCAATTACAAGTGGGGTGAATTTTATGTTTAAAAAATTTCATTTTTAACCTTAAGGAAAGCTATGTTTAACAATGTTAAACAAGGTAAATTCACAGATCCTCTTTTTGTTCTATGAAACAAACTTCTTTAGGTTCCCGAATTATGAATTTAGAAATTAAACTTAAGAACAATTTTCTTAAAGGCATATTCTACCTTAAAGTGTATAGAATCTTATTTATCAAAGTAAGTAAAGTATAAGAAATTATAAGAAAATTGTACTTTCTTCCTTAATCAAAATACAACAGAAATAAAAAAAATTGAAACAAAAGCAAGTAACAAGTATCCAATCTTTTAGCCCAAAGAGTAATGTATCCAAAAACATTGGATAAAGGTCCCATGATTTATACTTTAAAGAAAGTATGTCTTACCCAGACATGGGTAATCCCTCGATAGGAATATCAGAGTCTATCTTGATATCCTCACAAGTCCTCAAACTTTAAGGTAGTCAGCACCTATGTCTTCCTATTCTTGGAAAACTTGATTGAACTCAGAAACAATTGGAGTCGCACGAAGCAAACTTAACAAGGTGCTCATGGATGAAAAATATGTTTATGAAAATGTACAAAGCATGAGAGTCTTTCTCTCTCTAGAAATCACTTCACAAAATCATAGTGTGTAATCTCTAGGTTGATCAACAGATTGTGATCTCATTCAAATGAGCTCTTATTTATAGGAAAAATGTCAACGGTTGGATCCCTCCTTCAACAAACATATTTTTCCTTGAATTTTGAAGGGACCTGTACATATGTCACTCAACCAATAGTTAGTTAGAAACAAAATTTAAGACATCGTTATATACATACAAAATCATTTTTAAGGTAAAAATGAATTATCTTAACCAATTCTGAATATTCAGAGTCTAAGGAAAAACATAATTCTGAGTTTAATCATCTTAACAATCAAAATTTATAAAACATGGATATTCGAATTCTATTTTATAAAGAATTCATAGTTTTAATTATATAGATTCCATAGTCTAAAATCTAATGACTTTGGAGTATAAATTTTGAGGAATTTGGAGTATGAATTCTATGTAATTCAGAATTTGAATTTCAAAGAATACAGAGTCCAAATTTCAGAGAATTAAGAGTCTAAATTTTAAAAAATTTGAAGTATGAATTTCATAGAGTTAAGTGTCTAAATTTTAGATAATTCAGAGTCTGAATTTTAGAGAATTCAATGTCTTAATTTTATAGAATTTGGAGCTTTAATTTTAGATAATTCAGAGTCTAAATTTTAGATAATTCAGAGTTTGAATTTTAGAGAATTAGGAGTCTAAAAACAGAAGACTCTATATCTAAGGAACTATAAGATTCTGAGGTTTTTAATAAGGATCCGAATTTTAGACGTAGTAATTAAATGAATTTGTTTTTATGATATTATAAAATGAGGCAATGAAAAAAAATTTAAGGATAGAAATTTCCTTAGAGAAGTGAAATTTTTATTAAGGAAATAATCCTTAGGGAAAGATAATTTTCATTAAGATAAAGTGTTTTCTAACTTTCAAAACATAGAGAAATGGAAAATTCATAAGGAAAACATATTAACTCAAAAATTTAATCCTTTCTGGAAAGCACAAACAACCTTTTGAAAAAGAATATAAGTAATAATAATTTTCTTTATGAACTTTAAAAAAAACTGATCTCCCTTTATTTATGAACCATGATGAATACAACTAACTCTCCCATAGGTTTTTGAAAACTCTAAGATTAGTATTCTTGACCTATTTTAAGAAAATATTCATTAAGTAAACTCCCCCTTTATTAAGGAATTCTCTTATTTTATACTTAGTATTCTTTTGAACAATATTTTCTCTCACTTTGTGATTATCCAAAAGGAATAGTTGGAATGGGAAAAAATGGTACCTGAAAGATTAGAACTATAAAAAACAAAACAAATGAAGGATAGAAAAATTTTCATTATTAATTAAAAAATTGATACACGATAATATAATAAAATATTAGAATTGATTAGAAAAATTATTCATCCATATTTTACTTCGATAAGATATTCTTCACAATAACCTTTAACTTCAGGAGCTCTATATGATCATCCTCAAACCACTTGAGAAATAATTTCTCATCCTAACTTTTCTTATCCAGAGCCTTGATTTTTCTTCCTGAGACATAAGATTTTATGCATGGGACTTTACTATCTCCTCTTTTTGATTGAACTTTTCTACTAACTCTTCCCCGATTTCCCTTTCTCTCTTCGAATTTTGAGCAAGTGAATTTAACTTTACATACATATCTTTATATTCCTGATTATGGGATACTAGTTCATGGTTCAACTTCTCTATAAAAATTGTTGTAAGATTTTTTATGGTATCTTCTGACTTATCGAAGGCATCTTTCACTGAGTCTAAGAAGTCATCAAAAAATCTGATGTCTTCAATTGTTATTTTGGACCACTTTGTAATTTCCTTAAAAGATCTCATGTGATAATCATAATAGATATAAATGGTTTTCAAGTCTACCTCAAGATTGATGAATTTTTCTATGATCATGATTATGGAATCTGAATTCTGATTAAAGGAGTGTTGAAGAAACATGCATCTCGAATCAATACTCAGAAAAAAAAGGAATGGTGTCCACTAACTTCTCCATAGACTTTTCCACGAAATCCTATCCCATGGAAGATGATTTGGAAACTAATTGCCTTGCAGGTGAAAATTATTTTTTTAGTTCCACAACCTTCCTTTTAGATGGTCCACCATCTTCCTTCTTAACCATCAAAAATTTCTTAGGTGTATCAATAATCACATATTTTCTTTTTTCAAATTTGGAAATAGTCTCCGTAGCCTTCAAAGATTCATTCCCACTAACTGAATATATGACAATTTTATATTTATAAACATCTTCTTTCTCAGCATATTCCTTAAGATCATCAGGTTGGATGATGTCATGATTGAAACTTTCATCATCAGAGGGTTTATTAACCTCTTTCTAACCCTCATCTTCTTTTCCTTGATAAATAATTTTAGTTGATTTAGCTTGGGAAGTTCGTATTGAAATATTTTTTGAAGGACTTTACTTATCATGTTTTATAACATTGTCACTCTTATCTTCTTCTTCTACTACTTCCTATTTCAGAACTATTTATTCATCCACTTCAGGTTCCATAATTATGAATTTTTTTCTTAGAGACTCTACTAGTACTAGTTCTTGGAGAAAGGATCCCAATACATAAATATTTTTAAGGGATTTCTCAGTTTCCTTGATAAGTGCTTTTTTTAGTTGCAAAGGAAATGTCCCAGTATGGCCTTTTCGAACCCTCCACACTAAGAAACCCCCCATCCACGAAGGGTTAGCACCCGAAGGCAGCTCCCATGTTATGGAAGGAGTCATTTCCAGCCGAGATGGCAGAGCGTCCTGGAGGGTAACGGCCTGACAGTGATGGTTTTGTCATAATGATCCGTCAACAATTGGTTCATGCCTCATTTTTCCCGCCTAGAGGAGTCCGAGCGACCTGGTAAGGTGGGTGGATCCCGAGGGAGAGGCTCACCCCAAAATAAGACTCAAAGTAATCGAACACTGAACCTCCCAAAGAACAACCTATTTTGGCGACTCACCTTCACCAACACACCACCACCGAAGTGGCTGAGAAGTTCTTGAAAAATCTCAGCTTCAGACATTTTTTTTCTTTTATTTATTCTCTTTTTCTTTGTTCTCTAGCTCTTCAGCAATTTTAATCACTTGGTCCTTTGCCTTAGTAGGATCTAGGAAAAAAATAGGATCACCTTCTTTCTTATCCTTCTTCTGTTCCCTCCACTTTGCTACTACTTCATCAAGGAAAGTTTTTTGCTTTTTTGTTTTTGGTGGAGCTGACTGTATTTCTGGAACTATAGGATTCTCTTTGATTTTTGGTTCTTTTATCATTCTCTTCATCTAAGATTTCATGGAATACCCTCTTTCTTTTCTAGAGCTTCAATATCGCCTTTTGAAATATCATTAAATTCTCCGAACTTGGTATTGAAACCAACATTCATTCTCCTCAAGGTTTCATCACTTAGTAGAAATATCTTGAAATTTCTTGGCTTAGATTTACAGGGAATTTTGAACGATTCTAAGCATAGCGCTGTGATAATAGAAAAAATTGTTGGATACATTATGATTTGGTATTTGAGAGTTCCATTCTTTATGTTGATGATTTTAATAAGGATATAATTCATCAGGTTTATTTTCCTCTGGTTAACCAAAAAATCCAAGACAATAATGTCACTTTTTTAAGGAGTCCGTGTCTCTTTTTCTCAGAATAAGGAAAGCATGTACCCGTAATCTTAGAATCCAAAAATTCATTGAGATATTGATGATATTCAATGTTTTTACTCATTTTATTCTATGGAACTCAATTACTATTTCCTTCTCAAAACATCCAGACTGATTTAGAAACTTGTGAGTATAGAAAATTGCTTCTTCTTCATATGGAACACCAATGATATTTGCTTCCATGTTGAAAGATAAGGAATAGGTTTTCCCATAAATATTGAAGGAAAATTTTTCTCTTCCACCTTTGTTAAAAACACTTACTGTATCATAAAACTCTATAAACAATTCTGGTTAAACCGGATTTGGACTTTTTGGCTTCGCTACGCAAAATATCTCCCATCCATTCATCTTAATGTTTTTCATAATCAAGGATTTATAATTAGTAAAAAAACTCAGATCAGCTAACATTTTCCAATATATTTTCCATTCACTAACTTCCTTTGTTAAAGACATCTATTTATATGGGGAGGCTTCCAACAACATCCACAGTTTAAGAAAACATGGAAAAGCAGAACAAGATTTTTGAAGAGAGACAGAGCTTTGGAACAGAATCCTTTGAAAACCGATGTGGGATAAGGAATAAGGGATCATTATATAGGCATCGAGGTGATGCTTCAAATTCCTTATTTGATCTAATGGTTGAAAAGTTCTCAAAATGATTTAACTTTTGATATAAATCCTGAATAAGTATTTGGTAGGTTCCAATATTTTTAGGTTTTAGGAGAAATTTCAGATTTAGGAAAAGTGAATTTGATAAAATTTTTCTTAAATTCCAAAAAGTAAAAAATTCTATTATGAAAATTTATGTAAGGAAAAATACCTTCTGGATTGCCAAAAAAAATTAGTAATGAAAAATATTCTTCTTAATTAACTTTAGATTCCTAAAATTTTATTAAGGAAAGGAAATTTTGGTTCTGGAATTTTGAGTTTCCATGAAAATTGGTTATGAAAAAATTTTGATTAAGGAAAAAATTTTGGTAATAACAAAAATGATAAAGGAAATAATTTTGTTATAAAAAAAATTGATTAAAGAAAATTTTTGATTACGAATTAATTTTTTTTAAGAAAAAAATTGATTACAAAAATTTGATCAAGGAAAAAAAATTGATTACGAAAAGTTTGATTAAGAAAAAAAATAACTACAAAAAAATTGATTAACATGTAAATATACTCCCCCTATGAGAAAGAGTTACTTAATGTAAGGAGATAGGTTTCAAAAAAAAGTTAATATGGAAAATTTCCTTATAGTTATCATTCCTAAATTTTGTTTTATGTATTCAAATATATCTTAGGGTAAAGATTTTGTAAAAATATTAGCAATTTTATCTTATGTTCTGATAAATAGAAGAATGATATCTCTTTTAAGTGTGTGATCCCTAAGAAAGTGATTCCTAATATCTTTATGTTTCTCATGAGAGTGGTGCAAAGGGTTTTTTCTTAGGGAAATGTCACTAGTGTTATTACACAACATCTGTGTTTTGGTAAAACTCATGCCATAGTCTGTGAGTGTGTGTTTCATCCACAACACTTGAGCACAACAACTTCCAACTGCTACATATTTATCTTTAGCAGTGGAAAGTGCAACTGAGTGTTTCTTCATACCTGATCAAGAAACAAACGAATCTCCTAAGAGATGAAAAGTTCCAAATGTACTTTTTCTATCCATTTTACATCCACCAAAATCATCATATGAAAATATTTTTAAAACAAAATTATTTCCAGAAGTATATAAAAGTCCTAAATCCATGGTTCCCTTTAAATAGAAAATTATTCTTTTCAATTATTTTAAATGATATTCGTTTGGATTAGATTATATCTTATATATAATCATACTAAAAACATTAACTCCGGATAACTAGATATCAAGTATAGTAAACTTCTTATCATACCTCTAAATGATGTTTGATATAATAGTTTCCCAGCTTCATCAAGATCAATAGAATTTGAGGTACTTATTGGAATTATTATACTTTTAGGGTTTTTATATTGATACGTTTTAATAAGATATTTAATATAATTATATTGTGATATATAAGTTCCTTATGGTTTTTTAGAAATTTTAAAACCTAAGAAAAATGTTTACTCAACCATCATAATCATATCAAACTCATATTTCATTAGATTCACAAACGAATTAGTTAAATATTACTGAGTTGATACAAATATAATATCATCAACATAAATTTAAAAAATTAAAACATTTTTCCTATCTTCTTTTAAAAAAAGATTTGGATCAGCAATTCCCTTAACATAATTATTTTCTAACAAAAAACCTATTAGTCTATCATACTAGGCTCTAGGGGATTGTATAAGTTCATATAAATAATTGGTAGGTTTAAAAACATGTTCAGGATGTCTTGTGTCTTGAAAACCATGAGGTTTTTCTACATAAACATTCTATTGAATATATCCACTAAAGAAATCACACTTTACATCCATTTGAAAAAGTTTGAAATTAAACAATGCCATCAAGGCAAGTAAAATTTGAATAGATTAAATTCTAACTACTGGAGTGTAGGTTTCATCATAGTATATTCCTACTTGTTGATTATATCCTTTAGAAACTAATCTAGCTTTATTTCTTGCTATGATTCCACTTTCATCACACTTATTTATAAAGACCCATTTTACTCCAATTATAGAAGTTTCCTTAGTTCTATTAACTAAGGACCAAACTTTATTCCTTTTTAATTCATTTAGCTCATTTTTCATGGATTTAATCCAATCACCATAACCTAAAGACTCATTAGTTATTTTTAGTTCTAATTGGGAATGAAATGCTAGATGTTCTACTTCATTTCAAAAAGAACTTCTAGTCCTTAAAGGTTGATTTACATCACTAGGGATATTATCACTGGTATGATTCTTAAGAAACAACAGATTTGGGTTTTTTAAAACATGTTCATCAACATATGGTAGAAAATATTCTAGTTTAAGTGCTTTTAAAATATTTTCTTTAACATTTTCTTTATTAGAAGAATCTTTTATCGAAGGTTTATAATCAGTTTTTGAAAACATATCTGATGATATAAGTAGGGGTTATTTAAAAAAAGGGTAAGTTTCATCAAATTTTACATGCTCTGTTTCTTTAATAGTAAAAGTGTTTTTATTAAAAACATTATAAGCCATAGAGGTAGTGTAATATCCCAGTAAAATTCCCCCATTAGATTTGTGTGAAAATTTATGTAAGTTATCTTTAGTATATAGGATGAATACATTGTAACCAAATACTTTAAAGTAATAAAGTCTAGGTTTTCGACCAGTCCACAATTCATAAGGTATTTTGTTAAGAAAAGGTCTCATTAAAACTCGATTTATAGTATAACAAGTAGTACTAAAAACTTTTGACCAAAATTATTTAGCAATAGAATATTCACTCAACATGGTTCTAGTTATCTCTTGAAGAATTCATTTTCTTATTTTAACAACACCATTCTGTTAAGGAGTTCTTGGAGCTGAGAAGTCATGAGTAATTTCTTTCTTACTACAAAAAGTTTCAAAATATGAATTTTTAAATTCTCCTCCATTATCACTATGAATAGTTATCAATGGAATGTTTTTCTCATTTATAACTTGGGATCTAAAAGTTTTTAAATAAGAAAAATCTTCATATTTGTTTTCTATAAAATATACCCATGTAAATCTATTGTAATCATCTAATAAAACAAATACCTAGTATTTACCTCTAATACCTTCAGTTTGTGTTGGACCAAAAAGGTCCATATGCACTAACTGTAATGCATCAGAAGTTGAGACTTCACTAGTTGAATTAAAACTTAATTTACATTTCTTTTCATATTGACAAGGATCCCAACATTTTGAAAAATAAAATATATGCTCTGGTATATCCCAAACAAGTATTTTCTTTGAGATTTTATATAGGTTCCTAAGGTTACAGTGTACTAACCTTCTATTACATAACCATGATTGATCTTCCATTTCACTGAGGCAAGGTAGATCTTGGCTCCAAAGGTCTTCTAAGTTTAGTGTGTATACATTCTCATGACTAAGGGCAGAAAAAATAAAATCTTCCTTGGAATAGTGTACTAAGCATTTATCATTCCTAAAATTCACAAGGTAACCTATATCACATAATTGGGTTATCCTAATGAGTTTGTGCTTAATACCCTTAACATATAAAACATTTAAAATTAATGTTTTCCAAATAAGAACAATGTTACCTACACCAACAATTTCTCCCTGAGAATTATCTCCAAAAGTCACTTTTTATAATTTTGTCTTGATAATATTTTTAAAGAAGTTTATCTAACCTGTCATATGTTAGGAACATCCACTATCCATGTACCATGTTCTGTTTTTGGCACTTTTTTTATTTTCGTGATAATAAAAGATTTAGGCTTTTGGAATCTAAACTTTCTTAGATATAGAAATTTTATAAAGTAAAATTTTAGGTACCCATGATTTCTTAGAAAAGCAAGATTTAGGGAAACCTAATGATTGGGATTTATTTAAAGAAAAAAAATTCTCCCAATGTCCATGACACTAACATTTATTACAAAATGTAGCATTTGGGGAATAAAATAATTATTACTAAAAACAGGTTTGGAGTGAGTATATCCAATTCCTAAACTATTCCATACATGATGAATTTCAGAATACATTTTATCAAATTCATTATTTCCTAAGGTAAAGTTTGATAATATTTTAATTATTGAAAAAATTCAGATTTTAGTTCAATGACAAAATTATTATCCTCAAAGCGATTAGAACTAGAACTAGAGTTAGCCTCTAAAATATTTTTCGTAGAAATAACATTTTAAAGATCATTAGAAAGATTATAATTCTCATAATTAACTTCCTTAATATTTTTAAAAACACTTCCAAAATAAAAAAACTTCTGATCAAGACCCTTAGAAAGATCTTATACTTATTTAGTTAAAATAGATATTCTAGAATTTTCCTTCTCTAACTTATTTTTTATATTACAATTTTCATTTTCAGGTAGTTCGGCAAACCAAGACACTTCTTCATAAGACGGTAAAGAATTATCTTCATTATAAGAAGATTCATCATTTGAAGACTTATAATATTTATTATCAATATAATTTTAATTCAAAGATACATTGGTGATAGGTTTGGAAATTGTGTACCTTGGCCATTAGACAATGATTTTCAATGGGTAGTTTAGCTATTATACCAAGATTTTTCTGACAAGAAGTTTCATACAATAAATATTCATCAGATGGGTCACCACCACTGGAAATCTAGGAATAATTATCCTACAAGACCTTCTTAGCCTTAGACTCCGAATGCTTCTTTTTATTCCTCTCAGAATGATTTTCTTTTCTATATTTTATTTTAATCATGGGACAATCTGGCCTGATGTTTCCATCTCTTTTGATTTCATAGCAAGTTACTTCCATGTCTTTCTTGTATTTTATTTCTTTCTTCTTAGATCTATAATAAAAGAATATATTTATAACTACCTTTTTCATCCTTTAAACAAGATTAGCTAAATAATATTTAGAATGTTCTCTTTCACTATACTCAAGTAGAATAGTGAATTTCATATACTTAGATCTTGTAACCCTTTCCAGAGTCCTGAATTTAGTAGTGGTAAAGTCTGCACTTCCATTTCCATTTTTCTTCTTATTCATATCAGCATCTATTTTCATTCTTGTCTCATTTTGAAAAAGAGTTCCAAAAATTTCATCAACAGTAATATTGGGAACTTTTATGTTCTCATCAATGGTTGTTCTTTTGGATTCCAACTCATTGGACATAATATCCATAATCTTTTCCACGATAACTTCATCATCTAAACCTTTTTATCCCATAGATTTAAGAACATTTACAATATTCATGAATCTTTATTTAAATTTTCCAACAGGTTCCCCATAAGGAAACAAGAATCCATGATATTCAGCTCTCAACATATCTCGTCTAGTTTTTACTACTTTGGAAGTCGCAAAATGTGTAACTTCAAGTTTCTTCCAAATTTAGATGGAAACTTCACAACAAGATATTTGACTATATATTTTCCTGATCATAGAACAAAAAAAAGTATTTCTTACATTTTAGTTTAGTTGATTTTCTAATTTTTCATGGTTGGTGAAGGTTTTGACTTCCTTCTCTAGAATTTTTTAATCACCAGTAAGCATAAAAAAGTTTTCTACTCCAGTGTTAATGAAAAATGTCTTAATTCTATCTCTCTAGTACTCATAATCCTTAACATAAAAAATTGGTGGTCTAGTAGGATTAATATTGTCGATGGAACCAACATTTATACCTTCCATTCTATAAGAAAATATATTTTACCAAAAACTTTTTAGTAGTTAGAGGTTATAAGTGAAGTTAAAATCTTTAAGCAAAACTAGAATAAGAAAAGTTCATCAAGTAAATAATACTTGAGTAAGAAAACTTATATATGAGTATAAGTATTTTAGAGACCTCCTATGATACAAATTTTAGGATCAAAATAGCATATGTAGATGCTCAATTACACGAGGGGGTGAATTGTAAGTCTAAAAACTTTCATTTTTAACCTTAAGAAAAACGTTATTTAACAAGGTTAAACAAGGTAAATTCACATATCATATTTTAATTCTATGAAACAAACTTGCATGGGTTCCAAAAATTTGAATCAAGAAATTAAACTCATGAAAATTTTTCTTAAATGAAGATTCTACCATAAAGTGTACAAAATCTCATTTATCAGAGTAAGTAAAGTATAAGAAAGTATAATAAAATTATACTTTCTTCCTTTATCAAAATAAATTGGAAATAAAAACTTGAAAAAAATGTAACAAGTAGGAAATATTTTAACCCAAAGAGTAGGGTATCCAACAACCTTGGATAAAGGTCCCTTGATTTATAATTTCAAGAAAGCCTATATGACTCATTCCCAGATAAGCCCTCGATAGGAATACCAAAGTCTATTTTGCTATCCCTACAAGCTATTGAACATTAAGTTAGTCGACAATTTTGTCTTCTTATCCCTGGAATCCCTCCATCTTTAAAGTAATTAGAACCTCTGCCTTTATATCCCTGGAATCCCTCGACTGTACTCAGCAACAATATAGGTCACATGAATAAAATTGAACAAGGTGTTCATGACTGAAGAAGATGTTCATGGAAACGCACAATGCATGAGAGTCTTTCTCTCTCTAGAAATCACTTCACAACATCACATCATGTAATATCTAGGTTGATAAAAATATTGTGAGCTCATTAAAATGATCTCCTATTTAGTCAAGACTTCAACGGTAAGCTCCCTCCTCCAACGGCCATATTTTTTGTTGAATTTTGGAGGGACCAGTACACGTGTCACTCAACTAACAGTTAGTTATAAACAAAATGTATGAAATCATTTTATACATACAAAAGTAAGTGTAAGGTAAAAATGAATTATCTTAACTAGTTATGAATATCTAGAGTCTAAGGAAAAAAATAATTCTAAGTCTAATCATATTAACAATCAGATTATATAAAACATAGATATTCAGATTATGTTTTACAAAGAATTCAGAGACTGAATTCTAATAATTATTGAGTTTGAATTCCACTGAATTCGGAGTTTCAATTCTAAGGAATTCAGAGTCTGAATTATGAATAATTAAAATTTTTAATTTTTAGGAATTTGGACTCTGAATTCTAAGGAATTCAGCATCTAAATTCTAAGGAATTCAGAGTTTGAATTCGGGGGAATTTAGAGTTTGAATTCTGAGGAATTTGGAGTCTGAATCCTTAGGAATTTGGAGTCTGAATTTTGAAGAATTCAAAGTATGAATTTCATAGAATTCAAAGTCCTAATTTCATATAATTTTGATTCTGAATTTTAGAGAATTTAGAGTCAGAATTTTAGAGAATTGAGAGTCTAAATTTCAGAGAATCCGGAATCTATAAACAAAAGACTCTATATCCAAATAACTATAAGATTATTAATTTTTTAATAAGGATGTGAATTTTAGACTTAGTAATAAAATGAATTTGGTTATGATATATTATAAAATGAGGTAATGAAAACAAAGATAAGGATAGAAATTTCCTTATAGAAGGGATATTTTTTTTAAAAAAATAATTCTTAGGGAAAGATAATTTGCCTTAAGATAATGTTTTTGGGATTTTCAAAATATAGCCGAATAGAAAAGTCATAAGGAAACCTTTTTAACTCAATAATAAAGACTAATTTTTTTAGTAAGTGGATGGGTGTAAAAAATACACTAGACCTATGATCAAGGGTTTAATTGTGCCACTAAAATCATCAACTCATTAAGGATTTAATGATCTCATGTGTGGTGGTGCTTGAAAAAATCCCCCAGCACTATATATGGGGGTTATTCCTATATGGTTATCAAAGCATCCTCCAACATGACCTTTTTAGTTATTCATACATTCACTCAAGTGTAGTACAAGAATTGTGAAAGTTCATAATATGAGACACCCTCTATTTAGGGTTTTCTTATAGTTTATGAATTCACCTTTCTAAATTGATAATCTCATAAAACATTTTAGGAAGCTTGTGGTAATATTTTATCAATTCCATATTCCTTATAAAAACATCAATTTTGAACTTTATAGTTGGTAGGATTTTATTTTACAAACCAATTTGAATATTCATAATATTTCCCTTATAATTCTCACATAGTAATGAAATTTTATGATTTTTTCCTTAGTGGACTCTTCTCTCCTAATAATGGAGTAAATTGCAATACTCCACACTCACATTATCCTCATATACGCACACTGGATGTTGAATTAGTGATTATTTATTGAAATAACTTCATAATACAGAGATAATAATACAACATATTCTTAAAATGTTTCTCAATATTAGGTTATGATCTACAAATAAATAATAAAACCTAATTTAGTGATAGATAAGGCTTATCAACATGAAATTTTTGGCTTACCCCAGAAAGGGTAAATGATTGTACTTCAACTGATGGATATTTTCAAAGAAATATTTTTGCAATAAACACATGAAATCCTATTTTAATACCATGAGTATATTATAATAAGGAGTAAAAATGTCGAAGAACATGATTAGGATACTATCTTGTCTAATTAATTTAATATCTCTATGTCATCCTCATCATCTCCAGGATAAAACTCTTCCACCTGATCTGACCATATCAGTTGTTTCTAATCCACTTCATTGAGATTTATAAAACATCCAACATCCCCTTTAACTAATCCAGTGTATGTAGGGGTAGTATCCCACCCCTGGCCTTCATTACATTCTAGAATATCCTGGAAAACCTTCAGAACGGTAGTAGGAATATGTGACCACTCTTGGGTGGTATCGACCAAAATGTGTCTACAAGCTTCCTTGTTGGTGGGGGTTGGAGTATGAGTATACTCAGTACTATCTACTGGTACATAATTACAAGCCTCCTAGGTTAGAGTAGAAATATTTACATGCCCCTATTTCGCATTCCCTTCTATAGAATGATAGTGAGAACCCTCTTGGAAGGGAGTGGGAATATGTTCCAACTCCTGAAATATTGTTGGGATGTAATGACTATCACCCGTAAACATTTCAAAAATGAATTGGTAGGATTATTGTGAATGAGTGGAAATATGAGTCCACTCCTCTAGTGTTTTCAGGTTTTTATTGAAATTATCCTCTATAGGGGAAGAAATATGGGAATTTTCCCTTCAATTTCACCCATTAAAAAATTCATAAGAACCTCAGGTTGAATGGTAGGGTCTTGGTTCCTCATAACAACATTTTCAGACATCTTCTATAGAATCAAGGATTCAGGGAATCAGTTTTAGTGATGACCAATAGTTGGATCCCTCACTTGAATAGTAATAGAGTAATTGTTGAGCCCCTACATATTTTTAAGGTAAGGAAGGATGACATTGTCATGCTTTGGAGATAGAATGTTTAAGTGAATGGAATTTGTTATTGGTTCCACTAGCATCATTACAGACTTCCTCTGATGAGACAAGTTGTGAAATCTTAGTACATGGAGTCTCTCATGGGTTTCCTATAAGGAAAGGATAATACATTTGAAGAAGTAATACCTCACTTGGTAATTGGTAACGAGTCACTTGAGACACAGTTTCAGTGAAAACATGCTCCCCACCATTGGGCTTGTAATCTGTACAATATCTAAATCATGAGAATCCATGCAAGATGAGGATGTCATGCCAATTTATCCAATGGAATTATAGTCTTGGATGTCTCTAGGGATAATCAAACAACACATAAATGGAAAATAATTAATGAAAATCACATTTAGGATATAAATTCTTCAATAAATTTCATGGGTAAAGGATTCATGATGGGTTCACCAAAATATTTTCCAATAAAAACACATACATTTTTTCTGACGATAGTATTTTTAGTTATTGTGGGCACACTTTAAAAAGTATGGTATTAATTACGAATTTACTAGTGATAATTGAGAATTAATGTTGGCTGATATAAAGAGATTTTGGGATCATCCAAACCTTTTGAAGGTGAATTATTTCATACTCTAGGACTCCCTTATAGATTTAATTCATATACATGAATCCTTAATAAATATAAGTACAAGATTGGTTACCACCATGATAGAAATCAATTATCTAGGTGCATTTATGTGAACATAGGTATGTATTATTGGATATCATTTTTTTACTTTTATGATTGTTAATTAATATATGTTGTAAATCCATATAGCTTGGTGCTCTATATTTTATCACCATCAAGTAAGATTATGAGTTTTGTGAAAATAGGATCGATACCTTGATAGGTTCTTCTTATGTACCATTACAAAAGGAATCATAACCAATAAAGTTTGATGCCACTTAACAAGAACTATTATGTTTGTCTTAAAAAACAAATGGGGTGCCTTTTATTTTCATACATCCATGACCAAGTGAAGTTTATTTTTGATTTCATGCATTTAAGACCTATGTATTCCAATATTGAACATGATTAGAAATGGATGGTGTAATATTTACACATATTGTACACATTTTATTTGATCTAAAATGGCATATTCACAAATGAGGATCATTTCTTCAAATATAATATAGACCCATATGACATATGGTTTGTTTGGATTAGGTGGATGTGGTCAACTAAATAGGATATGGCCTTATTGAGAATATGGCCAGATAAGGATAAGCCATGGGAGATATGGCCCCATTAGAGTATATATGGGATCACTAGGAATATATCCCAACAACTAAGGATATAAATAAATCGGATGTTGGGTTTTAATCTCATAAAAATACAATGTTTCATGTTAAATAAAAATTGAATCCTATGTAGAAAAAGTGACATGGATTAAGGACATGTGGCAGAACAATATCTTGTATTTTAATTTCATGCAGTTGGGAACATTGTTGTGTAGTTCTATTTCATGTGACTAGGATGTTTTCATCACAAAATGAGTTAAAATATAAAATTTAGTGGGGCTTGTGAATTAGGGATTCTTAGGTGTGGATGTTCCTTGCTCATTTATGGCTCCTAGGGATGAAATAGTAAATATGAACAATGTCATTTCTTACACCACATAATGAATCCCATTTCCACATATTTTATTTACTAGAGTCAAAATCCGAGATAGACAACTCTAGTGTCCCGTGATAGTGACCCTCATTAGCAAGGGAAGCTATGATTGTGATTACCTGTGTTTTATATCTATTTGGGAGGATAATTATGGAGCCTCCTTTTATCAATGGAATATATGATCAAATATGGGAAATTTGGTGTGCCAATAAACATAAACATGTAGGTTTGTAGGTTTTGGAGGAGTCCTTGACTTAGTATTTTAGGGGTTTTGACCTTGGGAAAAAGAGTCTAAGATGTTCATTTTTATTATAATGACCTAAGTAGAAGATGGGGGTGAAGTATAATACATATGGGAAACACTTTTAACCATTATTTGGGTATTTTTTAAAGTTTTGATAAAGGCTAAAGAGGCTACATGGTCCATGGATATTGTGAAGAGGGAAATAAATTCCATGAAGAGCCTATAACTCATGTAGGAGTATTAATACATGAAAGGGAGGAGTTCTCAATGGGAATACCCTTTGTGAAGGGCCCATCGTAAGTCATCCTACTCATACAGTGGATGATTCTTCATGTAGGGCCATATTGTTTCATTTAAAATCCCTTTGATAAAGGGAAATGTGTGTTGTTTCCTTTACATTTATTTTTTATCCTTAGTTACATAGGAATTCTCTTGTGAACACTAAATTTTAATCCTTGTATAGCATCCCGAAGTACTAGGTATTTCTCTAATAATTTCTCAGTTTTACCTATGTGTTACTCCTTTAATTTTTATAATGATATGGGGTATTTATAGGTAACCCTAGATAATGACTTCCCATGAATGGCTAGCTACAAAGAAAGTATAAATCTATTTAAGATGTCTGTGATAGAAAAGTTTCCAAACAACTACAGAGGGAATTTAAGGACACATTGTGTGACCTCATAGGATGCTAGATTCATAAAGGAGATATGAAGGGGGGTATAAATTTCTGCTTCAAATCATCAAATGATAATGGATTCCTTGGTCATCATGGTTATTTGTGGATGAGGAACATGTTTGGAAGTGGTTAAGAAATCCCCACCTCAGAATCAAGAATGAAAATAGCTTATAAACTATCTATTCAATGGTTATGGTATCACCATCTCAATTACATAAATAATGAGGTTGAAAAAACTTATCAAATCACTTATTGAATTCTTTTTTAGCATTGTGGATAACTTATTTGACAAAACAGTGGTTGCTTCTTGAAGTCTTGGAGCTGCTTTATGGGAATGTGCATTGCAATGTAGGTGTTGCTTCAGAAAACATTTGGGATTTTCTTACATAAATCCACCATTTTCAAATCTGTAATGATATGTTGATATCATTTCCATCTATTTAACTCCCATCAATGTTTCTTTAGGGTTTTATTGGCATCAAAAACCTCGATAAGAACATCCCAAAGAACTATTATTTTAATCAAAAATGTGTAAAGGAAATATAATGAAAGAATAATAATATTTTTAAATAAAAGTAATATAAAAAATATAACTCTAAAACATCAATATATAATTCTAAAAATTTACATGATAAATAATTTATAATCAAAACAACACTTTTTGGAAGCCACATAATGTGAAATTAACTCATTGTCTCATTAATTAACACATGAATTATAAAACTCCCAAGAAGAATTTCTAGATTTTTGGAAGATCAAAAATAAACGTCAACCATGAATTTATCCTCAATATAATTTTCCTATCATTAATGTGGTTTATGTAACTAAATATCATATTACCAAGACTATGCATATAAAACAACATTAAAATAACACCTCTATACCCTATACTAATCTATTGATCTAACCATGAGTACCTCCATAAAATAGATTTAGTTCATAGAACCACTATGTTGTGGATGGTAAATTTCAACCTTTTCCTAACTTAAATTTGTATTATCTATTTTAGTATCATTCTAGTCATTTACTATAAGAATTATCCACTATAATTAATTTTACACTAATAAAAATGAATTTTTTTCATTAATATAATAACAGAGAGTTACTTCAAAAATAATCTAAGTGTATATGTGAATAATTTAATTGTTTTTAACATAATGTTGCTTCTTGAAAATTGGTAATTATATCTCAAGTTGGGTTCTAAGGGATTATCTAATGGTAAAATGTTGTGGAAATAAACCCATAAAATTTATGATCTATAATCAGTGATATTAATATGAACTGGAAGAACATAAATAAAGTATACATATATAGATGAGTAATACATATTTTACTCTTCAATATATGTTTGATATAGATCGCCTAATAAGAATCCAAAATCCCCCTCCCTTTGAAAGTAATATGTTGTCCAGTAGATCCTTGATCATATCGAGATTATTCTCAATCACTAAAGAGGTTTTAACACATTCTCTATGGGGATAAATTATGAGCATGGAAAAAGAGAGTCCAAAATTTGGATTACATTATCACATGCACCACAAATAGAAGGATAACATATCTTATACAACAAATCTATATTCTATTTATTAAATGAAGATATGGAAGGTCAATCATGTTTAGTTCCATATTCTAGAAACCCATACATTACTTCTCATTAGTGTGACATTCAATAAACTCTTCAATGAATATGAAAACCCATAAATAAATCATCTTATGATTCAAAATTTATGAAAACCATATATAAGAACATGGTAATGTGGCATTAAATTACATCCCTTGGAACCCTTATTGTAAGGCCTATAATGTGTTATTATATAATTCCTCAGAAGTATCCTCATACCCTTTATGATACAAACATATCATATCATATCATATGTGTCATATGAATATTTCAGTATATGATTTAGGTATATCATAAAATATGATATACCCTTATTCTAAGGAATATTAAAAAATATCCCACTTGGACATAAATCCCATAATTACTTTTTGAAAAACATCAAAACTTCTTATGAATCCAACCAAAGATAAATTGGAAACGGTTTTTCAAACTATATTTATTTTGAAATAAACACTTTTTCCAAAACATAACCCTCTTCCAAAGTCTTAATTGTGTTACCCTATATTCCTTCACATCATTAAATACAAATATAAAATATGAGTTCATAAATTTAATAAAATAGATACCTCTAGCAAAGAACCGGTGCTACTTAATCTATATTGGGGCATGGTATGATCTTAACCAAACATACTTTTATCTTCATATGAGTATTCCAACAATAATATTTACCATATAAATTGAATGTAACACTACAAAATATTATTTTCCATGACATTGAGTGACTACTAGACATGGAACATGTCAATCTAGTATAGTTCATCTCATACATTCATAATTCATTAAAATTCATTAACCAAGTCGATGAATACCTCACATTTCAATTATTTATAATATGAGCACATCACATGTCCCTCATCAAAATAGCTGATCACGTCATATGTGACTCAAATAAGCATGATCATGTATTTCCATAGTCTAATTCAATCAAGGTCCCATATGTATTTTCTCATCACCTCTTGATTAGCTGATATTTAAAGAATTTTTAAGAAATGTATCAAAGTATGTTGTTTTTCATATTAATCTCCATTAAAACCATAGGTAATAGTTATTTATAACAAGTATTCACCCCTAGTGTATCTATAACTGTATAATATTTCATGCGATGTACATTGATAGGTCAGTTCAAGAATAATTCTTAACTTATTACCACTTGAGTCTATTATTCATATCTTAGATACAACTTTTGTATCAGGTAAATGGTTCGTCCCAAGATAACCTTAAAATATCATTACAATGCATAATACTCTATGATAATCATCATTTAGGTATAACTCATAATAAAACTATGAGGAGATACTATCATTCCATCATTAATGTATAATAAATTATAGGACATATAAATGATTGATAATAGAAGATTTAATTTATTTATATAATCATGATACATTAACAACCTTTAAAATCAATATATTATGTATTATATACTGAAATATTTAACATGACACTCATGTTGTTTTTACTGTAATGGATTTATTAGTGTATATGATACATTATAATCTATATAAATCCTAAAATCACACCTCTGAATGATCTATCTTATTAGGTGGTGTTTTTGAAGGATGTGTTTAGTCATTTATTGAGATTAAGGTTCCTTTTTCTGATCAGTGGGTCTATTATAGACCTAGTAAATCGCAATTTCTCTCTCTATGATAGGATCCAACCCATGTTTGGTGATGAGCCTATTGATCCAAAAAAATAATCCTTCATAGAGTCTAATATAGTGATGTACTCTAACTCTATTTTTCATTATTCCATGGTGGATTGTTTAGAACTTTTACAACGGATATATCCATTGTTCCAGAAAAACATGAAACCATATACATATCTCATGTTTTATTTATCTAATTGGAAAAAATCATCAGTGTAACCCTATACATAAAACTCATCCTATCCTCCAATGATCGAGAATATATCCTTAGTCCTTTATAAGTACTCTATGAAGTTCTTCACAATAATTCAGTGACTCTCACTATGTTTTGATTAGTATCTACTGGTTATGCTAAAATCATAGGTGACGTCAAGTTGATTACACAACATTGTATAAAAGATAGATACTATAATAGATGAATGATATATTATCTCCATCCTTTATTAATACCTCAGAAGGATCCTAAATATATCTAATATTGATGATATACAAACATAATAAAGACCCCTTCTGGAGTTCTCTATGCAAACCCGCTTTAGCACTTTAACAATGTACGTGTCAAGATTGAGTCCAGGAAACCTATTAGTTCTATCTCTCAAGATATTCATACCCCGTTAATAGGCTGCTATACTCATATATTTTATAAATTTGTATTTACTCAACCACTTCTTTATAGAGTGTAAATTGGGTATTTCATTTTCAAAAATTAGTTTTTCATCCACATACAATATCAGAAATATTACAATAGTACCACTAATAATCTTATATAGAATAGAATTATCCATGTTTTTATGAAACCAAAACCTTTAATTGCATCATATAACAAAATATTTCCAACTATTAGATGCTTGCTTCAGCCTATAAATAGATTGTTTCCACTTGCGTACCTTAACTAACTCATTTTGTACATAAAAACCTTTATTCTATATCATATACATTTCCTCAACTAAGTTTCCATTAAAGAATTTTTTTGACATCCATTTGACATATATCATAGTCAAAATGATCTGATTTTGTAAAAAATATCTGAATTTACATTATCATCACAATAGTTGAAAATATTTCTTTACATTCAATGCCATGAATTTTCTTATAACCCTTTTTGACAAAGCATTATTTATAGGTAATCACCCTACCATCCATAATATCTTTATTATATAAAATCACTTTTATATTATGGAACTCACACATTCATGTAAATACACCAACTTCCAATAAAGGATAGTGTATATGGAGTATATTTCACTTTCCTTGGATTTTAACCATTTCTAAAAATTAGAACTCTCTATGGCCTCTGAGTAGGTAGTATTTTCATCTCTTATGAGTATTAATTTATCATCATTTTTTATAATAATACTATATTTATCAATATCCTAATGAATCCTACCATAAATTATAGGTTCTTATGTAAATTCATTTAATAATCTACAAATAATTATATAATTATCTTAGATTTTATCTCTAGAATAATTCATGTTTATTGGTCTAGAACTTCCCCAAGTAAAAAATTTCCTCCCACTAACACCTTGAAATATGTATTTTATTTCAAGTAAAGAATCCTATAATTCCACAATTACATTGTTTTCAATATTATTTTAGAAATAATATCCCCATATTTCCTTGGGATAATAAATAAATAATCACTTATCTAACTTGGGGTCAATTTTTTCAAAATCCAATGGTTTTATGAGTTCCTCAAAACCCCAAATAATCATAAAATACAAACTAAGAAATTTAATATATCATATATTATATAGTTTCTTTATAAATATATTATATGAAATATAGTAATTCGGGAATGTACTTGTCTCTAGAGCATAACCCTGTATTAAAATAGTAAGTTCATGATGACTCGTCATCAATCAAACCATGTCCAACACTTTGATATTTCTTATATCAAAAACACCATCCCATTATGGTTTTCTGGAATGTGTAAGTTATGTTAAAATTATGAAAACCCTTTATATGATCAATTAATTCATAGATTTTTTTCACTGCCTCAATTCTATCAGAAAATCGAATAGCATTTCCTCAATTGATTTTGGAATTAATTCTAAAAATCTTTTATCTTTTCAATGTTTTTTTACTTCATTCTCATCAAAAACCCAAAATCATATTGAATAAATTCATCAGTAAAAATATGATATACCTAAAACCACTACTTTATTGAGTACTCATTAGCCCACATAAATCACTATGTATATGATCCCATAATTCACTAGACCTTTCACCTTTTATATTAAAAGGTTATTTGGCCATATTTCTAAACAAACATGATTCATAAGTATCAAATGAATCATTATTAATTTAGTCCAAACATTCATATCTATTGATTATTTGGATACGTTATTCATTTTTATATCTACTAAAATAATTCCAAAGGATGGTGGGATTATAATCAACCCCAACCTTCTTATTCTAAATTTTATAGGTCGGAATATCCATGTCTAGAATATATAAATAATTTAACAAATTAATAATGCCATAAAATATTTAATTCTTATATATATAACAAATATAGATCGTAATAATGAATTAAAATCCTATCATATACAATCAAGACATAGAAATAAAAAAGTTTATGGTAGGAACATAATAACAGTTCTCTAATTCAAGGACTAATGCTTAGGTAGAGTTAAATCATATTTTTTAACCCCCAATGCTAATAATCTTGTTACATTTTTACATAAGGATGTGATTCTACCATATTCAATTCCATCTAATCTCAGTGTCCATATTTATTAGCACATTTTTTTTGATGCAAACTTGGTATCTAATAGAGTAGAGTAAGAGTTCAAAAAAATTGATCACTAAAACAATCGCATTCAGATGCTTGGAATTCATCACTTTAAGAAGACTTATCAACCTTAAATATCAATATAGAACTACTTTATAGGTTATAATTTTAAGAAACCTCAAAATTATTATCATTAATAATTCTATAATCCATAAAAAATAAATATCTATAATTGAGTATCATGTTTTATATCGTTTTATCAACGACATTTAATGAAATTACACACACTAAGAATGATGAACTGATACATCATGTGCATCTTGAAATCTAGGATCCATATTTTACTAAGTAATGAGTCTTATAGGGTGTTAATATCATTAAATGGTTATTTAGTTAGGAAATAATTTTAATCATGATAGAAATGACTATTACAAAGTTGAGTAATAAACTCTTTATCAAAATCCATTATATGGATTTACTCAATTATATTACTCAAGTATCTAAATTATTAAGGTTTCCCAACTAATTTTAACCCAATTAAAACATCAATAATAAGGCCCTAATAAATATGGTAACCTTATAACCTACAATACTTACACATTATAATCAATGGGAACTTAGCTACGACACAAAACTACCTAGTTAAAGGATCAAGGTCTTAACAAGTGTCACCTTGGATGGAATATCACACTTCTTATTTTATAGGTTTTATTTTAAAAGTCTCAAAAATTTAATATAATTTATATTCATATTAAATTCCTAATTACTTCAAAAAATATTTAGTATTTATTTTCTCATGTATTATTCATGTTTCTTTGAATGCTTCTAACAATTTAATTTTTGAATCCATATTTCATCAACCAAATTAATTTGCCAAACCACATTAATGTGTAACTCTTTACACAGCCTTATGTTTGTGTAAATTGCCTAAAAATATAACAAAATAATATTAATAAAGATCTAAATACATTCCATTCATGAGGTATATTAACTCTTTATGAAAAGTTCTAGAATAATATAAGATTAAAAATATCTAAATGAGTAATCCTAGAGTGATATATATCCAACCCCTACCTTTTTAGAAAAATTAATAAGCCTCCAAGTCAGTGGGAAATTTGATTAAAATTCACTCAACCCATGTAGACTTTACTCAAGTAGTAATTAAATTCATAATAATTTTAAAACAACCTATATATAATAATAAAATTAAATCTAATACCTTTAATTATAAATTGAGGTTATGGTAGCAGAAAACTAAATCTTATGATGTCATACCAAAAATGTAATGGATGGAATAAAAAATTATTTGAAGTAATTTATCACATAAATTAATAATACAGAATATTTAAATTTCATAAAAAATTATAAACATGAATACTTTATTGTAATTAAAAAATAAGAACTTTCTTTATTTTACAATACATGTGATAAAAATAGGAACTGTTTATATTTCATTTACGAATAAAAAACTCAATTTACATGACCTAACAATTATGATTAATAAACCTTTTGTAAATCAATAAAAAATATCAAAATAAAGAAAATTTAACATTTTTATATATATCGTATTTTACGACTAATAATGGGATTGGAAATTGTAATTTACGATCCATGAATAAGGGTAATTTCATTGAATCTTTTATACTAATCATATTTTATGATAGAATAAAATAGTATTCGGTGATTAATACCACCACTTATCATTGATGATATCCTAAGGCTCTAATCGTGTTTAACAATAATCCTGAATTCATAAATACTTTATGATACTCTATTTTTTTAAAATTTGGGGTTTATTAATATTATATGATATCATACACCATATCCTATAATGTATTTTAAATCCACAGGATTCCAAAATATTATATCCTATGACATAAGGTAATGTAACTATTTGACTAAAAAAATATAACAATTTCAACATATAATATTATATGATATATATTTAAACACCTTATGATAGATATGTTATTAAACAAATAGTAAGAAAATCATGTTGATCTATTGATGAACAGGGCATCAATACTACTTATGGGTTTCATAGAATCATCTCATGATAAAATAAAGTAGAAAATGACTCATGAAATACATGATCTATCATCAAATTTATCAATATAAACATGAATAAAATAAATCATGCATACATATACATCCAATAAATCCATATTTTATATATTATTATATGATTAGAAGAGATCACCAAAGAAGCATCCAAGGGATTCCTACCTTCTAATGTAGTACATCGGCCAATAGATCTCCAATCGTATAGAATGGATTTCAAATCATTGAATGGGCACTGGATCCATATACATGGACATAAATAATAATCAAGTATTTATAAAATATTGAATTTGTATTAAAAAATTACATGAACCATTATAGAGGGATCACATCCCTTTTAAAATCATTCTTGGCACAATTTATTAAATGAGAAGATGGAGTGTCATTCATATCTGGTGTCGTATTATTGGACCTTATATTATTTACAATTGGTATAAAATTCATTAAACTCTCAAATGAATATTCAAATCCATATATAAATCATTGTATGGATTCTAAATGATTTAAATTATGTGGGAGAACATAATAGTATAACAAGGAATTTCATCCCATGCAACCCATATCATAAGGTTTATCGTATGCTATAGTATAAGACAATAGAAGTACATCCATACCCTTTAAAAAATAATTATATCACAGCCTATGATATACATTAGATGAAAATTGTAGTATATGATTTAGGTATATCATAAAATATGATATATCCTTATTGTAGTGTTTGTCCAATATCTCATTCTTTTTCTAATATTATTCAATCACTTTGAGTTTAATAGGTTCACTTGAATCCACCTAATATAGTTCCAAAACAATTTTATTATGTGGTTTTATATATATTTAATATGACTGAATAAAACTTTATCATATTGTTGCACTATTTTAATCAAAAAAATCATTAAGGGGGTGAATTATCCTTTGAAAAATTTTAAATTATGTCATCTCTCAAAAAATATTAAATTTTTTTCATATGATTAAAAAAATATATGTAAATATAATATAGATAGGAAACTCAATATGATAGATTTGTAATAATGAACATAAGAAACAATTTATTGAATATGATGATGAACCACATCCAATCCCATAGAGAAATGTTATCTTCTCTCAAATCATATTAACTATTAACTTTTGGTGTTTATATTTTTAAATTTTAACTTATCTAGATTTATATGAGATACCACATTAAAGATAAATTATACTTTGAATTTTTTAGAAGATAAATATCACTTATTAGAAGAGAAATATGTTAATAACATATGAAGGAAATACAATCTTCAAGGAAATAGAATTAAACTTCAAATTCATTAACATTAATATTAAATTCGACACATGACAAACATCCTCAAGATTTATTAGAAATTTAATTTAAAATTTTCACTTATTGAGGATCTCAAACATGATATATATTATTTATTATCTAAGTAATAATTTTTTTTATATGAATATCTATCACTTTTCAATTTTAAATTCATTCTCTTTTCTTCAAATTTTATGATTTCATCCAATAATCTCAAACCATATATGTAGAGACCCAAAGCTTGATGTACATAGATAATACATTACTTTTGCGGAATACATAATACATAACAAAAACAGACACACCAGGACTGTAATAGTTTAGTGTTTTTGGAAACTTGTAACGTAATCTTCTAATCGTGGTGAAAGATCTTCAACATCTCCCATAAATATCTTCCACTTTTTGATTCCTTACCTAAAACCTTTCTTTTAATCTTGGGGGAAAATAAAACATAAAAATGATGAGCTCAAATGCTCAGTAAGGGTGAGCATGGATAAAATAAAACATACCATATACATTTGAACTTAAAAAAACATGAACATAATGTTTAAACATCAAAATCTTGAGCAACGACATAAAACATGGAAGTACATAAGGCATAGATCATAATGGTACATAAATAATGATAAAATATAATGGGAATAAAACATGTAATTGTGGCATCCATTAAGCATATTTAATGATTTCCATAGTAGCGAAGACATTGCTGCCAAGACCATCTTAGTGGAAAAAGTCCCTTTCTGAATCGAATTCACTCCTCGTTCCAGTCCTGTAATACTGAACCGGATTAACTTACCATTCCATCCATGTCTATCTCAAGAGATATAAATCAATACCCAATGCATTTTAGGGAGATATAGGTCCCACCCATCTCATAATTAAATCATTCTTACTTGTGCCACAAAATAAACATACATCATTATTAAAAACCCAATAAATAAAATGTGTTTCATAAACATCATCCCATCATCACATAATCCATATAAAAGAAATGGATATCATTTCAAAATAATAGAAGTGAAACCATGTAAATCATAGAGACATTATACTTGAAACATACACATATGAAATAATGTCATCATAGATGAAAAATGGTTTTGATAAAACACTTGATATGAATTCTTGAGGAAAATATCCTTTTTTCTTCAAAATCATTTTATTTTCACAAAATTTTATGAAATTTTAAAAGAAAAGGATTTTTTTGAAAATAGTCATGAAATATTTTGGAGGAATCTTCATGAAAACAAGGCTTTATAAAACCGTAAAAATCTTTTCATGCCGTATAAGTTAAAAAAACATTCTTCTCGTACTTTTGCCGGAAAATTCAAAAATTACCTCATAAAAGAAATATTCCATACATACCATGTAGTAAAAGTCAAAAATGGGTAAAAAGTATACTAAAAATACATGAAACCATTTTTAGGAAACATGGACATGGATGAGAACAATAACCCTAGTAAATACTTTCGAATAAACAATCTCGGATAAGAATGAGATTGAAATAGTTATCCCTTACCTTAGGTCCTATATGCTTAGTACGTATCTGAACCTCCTGTATAATGATTTAAATAATGTCATTGAATTATTACATAATCATATTCATTGGTATGATATCATATATGGTTCACTTATGACTTTATATTACCCGTTCTTTTGTAAATTCCATGTTAAAGAGCGTTTTGGGTAAAATCGTTTCATTTGTCGTCCGTGTTTTGACTTGTAATTATTCATATGATTACTTCGATCATGATTTCTTAATTCCAGAATATAAAACATGATTTATATATAATATATATTCAGAATATACATATATATAATAGATTGATAAATGGAAAGAAATACACCATTCATGGAGACGGTTGGTCGTACGTACGCATGAACGTTGTTTTCGTTTCCTCATTGAATTGAATGGAATTAATTGGATGACAAAAATATATATGTACATAAATCCAGTATCATTATTATGTAATATATTTCATTATTACTTATTATGTATACTTTATAATCATTTATAAATGGTTAATCATTGAGAATGAATCTCATCGCGTCGTGGAGACGGTATTCCGTACGTACGCACGAGCGATGATATCGTTCCCATGATCGTGGAATTTTATTGGAGTGTATGTATACTATAACAGAATCAATATAAATTTAAAATAATCATATATAGTTATTATTTACACCATTATACCCATCCAAATAAGGTGGTGGTGGAAAATAGATTACACCACGGCGTGGAGACGGTATTCCGTACGTACACACGCGTGGTGATTTCGCTTTCCATAGGATGGATAGATGGTAAAATAGGGTTGTTTCATACTTATAATAACTTATCTATATATGAGTGATACTGATGTTATTACTTAATAATGAAACAACCTAATAAGAAGAAGTGGAAGAAGAAATAAAGTTGAAATAATCGGTAATGGACATTACCTCTTCTTTGAAGCGCCTCTTTGAGACCTCCTCTTAGGGCAGTAAAATTGGTCTTTGAAGAAGACCAGGACCTCTAGGATGTTTCTAGGGAAGTGTAGAAGAGAATTTTTCAGGGTTTGACCGAACTTCAAGGCTCAAAATGGTGTGAGGAAGAGAGTGAAGAGGTTCCCTTTTATAAGGGAGGAGAGGGGCACCTTAGGAAAAACTAAAAATATTATTTTATTATAAAGTCATATTCGGTTTTTAATATCTCCAAATTGAGTTATTTAGAAGCTAAGGTGGGTGTGGGTCGAAATCCTATAATCCAATAGAATTTATACTAGTTTAGGTTTCTATTTTAACCTTATCATTTAGATTTAACTTCAAGTTAAATAATTTTTCTTTTACCGTGTCTTCTTGTTTTCTTACACTATAAGGTTAATAAACTTACTATAACAAGACAAAAGAACCCAAAGTTGTTTATTATTAATAAATATAACCCTATATAAGTAATTTCGCCGATCCTTATATTTCTAGGAATAAAATAACAATTAATAATATAATATTTGTTTTAAAAACTATTTGATGTCAATTTTGACACTATTTGGTAATTGATTTTTTTGAAACTCATAACAGAATGATTAGTTCAAAAAAAGTTTACTAAATCGATACTAAAATTTCATATTAACCTAAAAAATTAGTGTAATTTATAAAAAGTCTCAAATTTCATTTATTTGGGTTTTTATAACATCGATTATGTTAATATTTCATTAATAAGATAATTACTGCATCATCATTGTGTCATAAATAAATTAACTTTTTTTAAGTTTACAAATTACAAATAAAATACCATTATGTAGGAAATCTTTTTATATTTCTAATTAATATTTATAGTCAAATTTATCGTATGTATAACCCTATATTAAAAATTATTTAGTTATTAAACTTTGATTTTAACTATTTTAACCCTTCTTTAAATAAATTAATAATAAATGTCCTAATCTAATCCAAGTTGGCCTAAATGGTCATATTTTATTCCCAAGGTTGTTTTTGGTAGAATTACACTTATCCAATAGAATTAGGACATGTGTTAGGGTAATAATAATATCATTTTTACCCTTATTTACCCTATTTACTTTTAACCGTGGTAAAAAAATGTAAAAATTTACTATTCACCAAAAATTATTTTCATCTCATTGATCCACATTTTAGTCCTTCGTATTAACCGTGTCTCTCTAATTTTCGAAATTCCACTCACAGAAGCGGTAAAATTATGTTTTATGAAGAATTCAGTTTTAAACTACCACTTAGTTGTTTCACTATTAATCAAAAAAATGAATGTTTCTAGAAGAATACCAAATATTAAGCCTAAGATATATTTGATATTATGAGTTCAAAAATGATGTATATTTTACCAAATTCAAAAACATATTAGTTACATTAATTAATTTAAAAATTAATTCTTGTCGTCAAAACAAATAGCATGTTCTTAAGAGATAATAACTATCAAAAGATTGACACTTGATTATGTCTGGTTTAAATGTGAAATTACATCCAATGAGCAACATTGTATTAAATTGTATAAATATATTCTAAATATACTTTAAAACCACTGAAATTTATAATTTATCACTATTAATTATTTCGATTAAGAAAATTGTTTTTAATTAAAATTTAGTAATTTTCACTATTCATCAGAATATGAAAGTTACCCGAAAAGTTCCAAAATTTCACCCTGAGCTAATTTCGATATTGAGAATCTAAAAATGAAGTGCATTTTGAAAGATAAAATTTAAAAAAATTCAAAAAGTGGGTATTACTATTCATAATGGATAGTTCATAATAATATTATAATAATATCTCTTTTAGTGAAACTCGGTATTGCGTACTACAAACACTATCGAGGAAGGTCACAATTGTGTGTAATGCAAGACAAGTCAGGGATGTGTGTTGTACAATCTCCTTTTGGTGTAGCATACAACACAAGACATTAATTAAAAAGAATATTTTTTATAAAATCTCGGGGTGTTACATTCTACCCCCCTTAAAATGAATTTATCCCTCGAAATTCTTCGTGGTTATAAATGGTTTACTACTCGAAAAGTTTCATTAATAGAAACCCACATTGTAAAAAGGAATACCAAAACTTGGCTTTAAAAATTAATGTATGAAATATAACGGTTACGCAAATTAACTAATCATTGGGTTTTCACGTAGGAGAACATAGGTGAAAATGTGGATATGGAAGAAAAATCTAACCATCAAGTTCTGATGGAGAGTGGTAGAAAACATGGCTATGAAAAAGCCAACAATCACAAAGCCATAAATTTGTGATGATCTAGGGTACCATCTGATTCAACGGATACAAGGGCACTAGGACAACATTTTTGGTTTTCAAGATCATTTCCCTAAAGTTAAAGAATTTGAATTAGAATAAATACTTACTTTATTTTGGTACAATATCACTGTTGTTCGTGCCTTGAAAAATTTACACTTCATATCTTAAAGAAATTATGTTGAATTTGTTATTCTTGAAGTGTTAGCAGATCATGTGATAGAATGATGGGTCATTCCATCTGTCTCAAACAAAAGGTTAGAAAAAGTTATTAAATATACATAAGTTGATCTATAGTGAGATTAATCATATATGGTTCTTACAATGGACTTATACTTCATATATCATACTGTTTAATATAATAAAACTAGTTTCTACTAAACAGGGACTTCCGGTAGGCCAATGGTAGGCGATAAAGGCCAGTCGCACTTCGGTTGTGGGTTTGATTCCCAAAGCCTTGTTCGACGCGATGGGTTGTCGCTCATCCTGTAGGTTGTCCTTTTTCTAAAACTACATTACTATAACATCCCATCAATAATATCGAAAAAAGTTCTATCCTTAAACAATACTAACTTATGTCGAATATAATCCTTTCCAATCTTTAGGCTTATCCAAAATACTGCTATCTAATCTCATATTATAGTGAAAATGATTACCAAAGAGTTCATATAAAAAGCATGTTAATACAATCGTTGATCCCCATATATCATGAGATATGTCTTGTTGGTCACATTCCAAACATTCTAAGGCCTTAATCATGTATTGTCTTGAGAAATGAATACCCACTGATTCTTAGTGAAAACATGAGTGCTGTCAAAAGTTAACTCTTTTCACATACCAAAACCTCAAACCATGATATAACTATTTCCTTATATCAGTCATGAGCTCATGAATACTGTCAACCATTTCATTTTCTCCTTATCCCTTCATTATGCGCATTTCATCTTTTTCTCAATCACTTTCCATGGTTATCGGTACCACAATAGACCAATACATAAATATTCTAATATTCCACGATACTATATACAACATTATTTTGGAATACCATTACATAAACACTTAATCATTCCACCACATTTTTGTCATATTCAACATCACCAATAGTGATCGCATGAGACTTCCCTTTTCCCTTTTCCTTAATTGGTTTCTCATGTCGATTATCACTAACCCTTGGATTAGGGCATTTATTAGCATAATGCCCCATTTCCTTTCACTTGAAGCATTGAAGTGTTGGTGGTGCGTTCTCTGCAATCTTTTCTTTATTCACATCATTAGAAACCCTTTTTCCATTACTTCAACACTCAGCTGCTCGATGACCTTCTTTTCCACACTTAAACCATTTTCTAGTCCCTTTAAGACAATCTCCACCATACTTCTCTCCACACTTTGAGCATAAGGAAACATTCATCTTCTTTTTCACCATTATTCTGAGATTTCTCCTTGAACTCCATCTTTCGTTTCTTGTTAAAACTATGAGATGGATAAGTAACACCAACTTCTATTTCTACCTTGATATCACAACGCACAATTTCTTCCAAGCTAATGAAGTCTCTTATAGCTAATGCCCTTCGATGATTTGGTTTTAAGCCACTAAAGAATTGATCAACTTTACTTTCAGGTTGGATGATAAAGACAGATGCATACCTTGCAAGACTTGTAAAATTCACTTCGTATACACCAATAGATTCATCATCCTTTTTCTTTAGTTCAAGAAACTCCTCCTCCATCTTTGCTTGAAGAATACGAGGGAAGTACTTCTTGAAAAATAACTTCTTGAACTCGTTCCATTCCATGGACTCAATTTCATATCTTGGCCTCGTATTCTTTATAACATTCCACCATTGATCAGCTTCACCTTCCAAACAATATACTGCTAAGATGACTTTATCATGTTCAGAACATTGAAGAACTGAAAATATCGTTTCAGTTGTACTGATCTTTTATTCAACAACAAGTGGATAAGAAGATCCACTGAAGGAAGGTGGAAGTTACCTCATGAAGGACTCAATAGAATATTGTTCCCTTCTCTGCTCATTTGGAAGTCCAGAATGATTCATAGCTTGTGTAATTATAGCAATAATATTTTTCACTCCATCTCCCATAACATTTGTTTGTTCATAAGGACAATCATTTCATTGTCCATTTCATTGATCAACACGGTTCCTTCGGGTTCCAGCCATCTTCTAAAACCCAAAAATAATAGTGTGAGAGGAAAAAATCATTCTAGGGAAAACAACATAATAAAGGGGGAGTACCTTCAATATCTAACATCTCAGGTTTAAGTCTAAGATCATTACCGTAATTCTAGGACTATAACCGATACTTATACTTAACCTTAGGGACATCCCTAGACATACCTTAGAAATATCTCTAGGGGTCTCACTAAAGTTCTCGCATCCTAGTTTCCAAAGGTTGACTAAACCTTTCCTTTGATACCAACTATAGAGACCCAAAGCTTGGTGTACATAGATATTACATTACTTTTGCGGAATACATAATACATAACAAAAACAGACACACAAGGACCGTAATAGTTTAGTGTCTTTGGAATCTTGGAACGTAATCTTCTAATCGTGGTGAAAGATCTTCAACATCTCCCATAAAGATCATCCGCTTTTTGTTTCCTTACCTAAAACCTTTCTTTTAATCCTTGTGGAAAATAAAACATAAAAAGGGTGAGCTCAAATGCTTATTAATGGTAAGCATGGATAAAATAAAACATACCATATACATTTGAACTTAAAAAAACATGACCATAATGTTTAAACATCAAAATCTTGAGCAACGACATAAACATGTAAGTACATAAGGCATAGATAATAATGGTAGATAAATCATGATAAAATAGCATGGGAATAAAACATGTAATTGTGGCATCCATTAAGCACATGTAATGATTTCCATAGTAGCCAAGGCATTGCTGCCAAGACCATCTTAGTGGACAAAGTCCCTTTCTGAATCGAGTTCACTCCTCATTCTAGTCCTGTAATACTGAACTGGATTAACTTACCATTCTAGCCATGTCTATCTAATGAGATATAAATCTTTACCCAATGCATTTAAGGGAGATATAGGTCCCACCCATCTCATAATGAAATCATTCTTACTTGTGGCACAAAATAAACATACATCATTCATAAAAACCCAATAAATAAAATGGGTTTCATAAACATCATCCCATCATCACATAATCCATATAAAAGAAATGGATATAATTTCATAATAAGAGAATTGAAACCATGTAAATCATAGAGACATTATACTTGAAACATTCACATATGAAATAATTTAATCTTAGATGAAAAATGGTTTTGATAAAACACTCGAAATGAATTCTTGAGGAAAATATCCTTTTTTCATCAAAATGATTTTCTTTTCACAAAATGTCATGAAATTTTAAAAGAAAAGGATTTTATTGAAAATATTTATGAAATACTTTAGAGGAAGCTTCATGAAAACAAGGCTTTATAAAACCGTAAAAATCCTTTCATGCCGTATAAGTTAAAAAAACATTCTTCTCGTACTTTTGCCGGAAAAGTCAAAAAGTACTTCGTAAAAGAAATATTCCATACATACCATGTAGTAAAAGTCAAAAATGGGTAAAAAGGATACTAAACATACATTAAACCATTTTTAGGAAACAAGGACATGGATGAGAACAATAACCCCAGTAAATACTTACGAATAAACAATCTCAGATAAGAACGAGATTGGAATAGCTATCCCTTACCTTAGCTCCAATATGATTCGTACGTATCTGAACCTTTTGTATAATGATTTAAATAATGTCATTGACTTATTAGAGAATCATATTCATTATTATGATATCATATATGGTTCACTTATGAATTTATATTACCCATTCTTTTGTAAATTCCATGTTAAAGAGCGTTTTGGGTAAAATCGTTTCATTTGTCGTCCGTGTTTTGACTTGTAATTATTCATATGATTACTTAGATCATGATTACTTAATTCCAGAATATAAAACATGATATATATATATAATATATATTCAGAATATACATATATATAATATATCGATAAATGGAAACAAATACACCGTTCATGGAGATGGTAGGCCGTAAGTACGCATGAACGTTGTTTTAGTTTCCTCATTGAATTGAATGGAATTAATTGGATGACATAAATATATATATACATAAATCCAGTATCATTATTATTCATATATTTAATTATTACTTATTATATATACTTTATAATCATTTATGAATGGTTAATCATTGAGAATGAATCTCATCGCGTCGTGGAGACGGTATTTCGTACGTACGTATGAGCGATGATATCGTTCCCATGATCATGGAATTTTATTGGAGTGTATGTATACTATAACAGAATCAATATAACTTTAAAATAATCATATATAGTTATTATTTACACCATTATACCCATCCAAGTAAGGTGGTGGTGGAAAATAGATTACACCACTGCGTGGAGACGGTATTCCGTACGTACGCACGCGTGGTGATTTTGTTTTCCATTGGATGGATAGATGGTGAAATAGGGTTCTTTCATACTTATAATAACATATCAGTATATGATTCATACTGATGTTATTAATTCATAATTAAACAACCTAAGAAGAATAAGTGGATGGAGAAATAAAGTTGAAATAATCGGTAACGGACATTACCTCTTCTTTGATGCGCCTCTTTGAGACCTCCTCATAGGGTACTAAAATTGGTCTTTGAAGACGACCAGGACCTCTAGGATGTTTCTAGATAAGTGTAGAAGAGAATTTTGCAGGGGTTGGCCGAGCTTCAAGGCTCAAAATGGTGTGAGGAAGAGAGGGAGGAGGTGTCCTTTTATAAGGGAGGAGAGGGGCACCTTAGGAAAAACGAAAAATATTATTTTATTATAAAGTCATATTCGGGTTTTAATAGCTCCAAATTGAGTTATATCTAAGATAAGGTGTGGATTGGTCTAAATACTATCATCCAATAGAATTTATCCAAGTTTAGGTTTCTTTTTTAACCTTATCTTTTGGATTTAACTTTAAGTTAAATAATTTTTCTTTTACCATGTCTTCTTGTTTTCTTACACTATAAGGTTAATACACTTACTATAAAAAGCCAAAAGAACCCCAAGTTGTTTATTATTAATATATATAAACTTATCTAAGTCATTTTCCCTAACCTTAGATTTTTAGAAAAAGAATAACAATTAATAATATAATATTTGTTTTAAAAACTATTTGATGTCAATTTTGACACAATTTGGTAATTGATTTTTTTGAAAATCATAACAGAATGATTAGTTCAAAAACATTTAAGTAAAGAAATTATATCATGTCATATTAACCTATAAAATTAGTGTAATTTATAAAAATTCTCAAATTACATTTATTTGGGTATTTATAACATCAATTATGTCAATATTTCATTAATAATATAATTACTCCACCATCATTGTGTCATAAATAAATTAAATTATTTGAAGTCTAAAAATTACAAATAAAATACCATTATGTAATAATTCTTTTTATCTTTCTAATGAATATTTATAGTCAAATTAATCTTATGTATAACCCTATATTAAAAATGATTTAGTTATTAAACATTGATTTTAACTATTTTAACCCTTCTTTAAATAAATTAATAATAAATGTCCTAATCTAATCCAAGTGGGCCTAAATGGTCATATTTTATTCCTAAGGTTGTTTGTGGCCTAATTACACTTATCAAATAGAATTAGGACATATGTTAGGGTAATAATAATATCATTTTTACCCTTATTTACCCTATTTACTTTTAACCGTGGTAAAAAAAGTAAAAAGTTACTATTCACCATAAATTATTTTCATCTCATTGAACCAAATTTTAGTCCCTGATATTAACCGTGTCTCTCTGATTTTTGAAATTCCACTCACAGATGCAGTAAAATTAAGTTTTATGAAAAATTCAGTTTTTTAACAACCACTTAGTGGTTTCACTATTCATAAAAAAAATGATATTTTCTAGAAAAATACCAAAAATTAGGCCTAAGATATATTTGATATTATAAATTAAAAAATTTTGTCTATTTTACCAAATTCAAAACATATTAGTTACATTAATTAATTTAAAAATTAATTCCTGTCGTCAAAACAAATAGTGTGTTCTTAAGAGATAATAACTATCAAAAGATTGACACTTGTTTATGTCTGGTTTAAATGTGAAATTACATCCAATGACCAACATTGTATTAAATTGTAAAAATATATTCTAAATATAATTTAAAACCACTCAAATTAATAATTTATCACTATTAATTATTTCGATTAAAAAAGTTTTTTTTAATTAAAATTTATTAATTTTAACTATTTATTAGAATATGAAAGTTATCCGAAAAGTACCAAAATTTCACCCTAAGATAATTTCGATATTCTGAATCCAAAAATAAAGTCCATTTTGAGGGATAAAATTTATAAAAATTCAAAAATTGGGTATTACTATTCATAACGGCTAGTTGATAATAATATTATAATAATATCTCGTTTAGTGAAACTAGGTATTGCATACTACACACGTTATCGAGGAAGGTCGCGATTGCGTGTAATGCAAGGAAAGTCAAGGAAGCGTGTTGTGCAAGCTCCTTTTGGTGTAGCGTACAACACAAGACATTAATTAATAAGAATATTTTTCATAAAATCTCGGGGTGTTACAATATAATTATAATTCATCACTTAAATATCATTAATAGGAGTGTAATAATCTTATTCAGTTGAGAAAAAAAATACATTGGTATCTAATATATCACACTTAAATATACCATAATATACCAATTTCCCATGTTTATATTAATTAAATCCCTTGGTCACCCATCAGTGCATATCCAACTAGTTTTTACTAAAGTATAATGGTTATTGGAAAACTAAACTTCCATCATACAACCACTCGATGGTAATAAGATATTATTTAGCTCAATAGTGGCTATTTATTAAACTATTACTAGATGGTGGTTGGCCTAAATAGTTATTATTCATGCTCTCTAACTTTACTACTGACCACCCAACCATTTTCCACTATTTTCTCAATAATTCCTTCATATTTTATATTTAATAAATCATTCTAAAAATATTTAATATGCCTTTAGGGACTTTCCAACTCTTATGGAACTTCATGAGCCTATTTAATATCATATGATTTATTTATAAACCACATGTTGATAATAAATTGAATAAAAATTAATCATTATCATCAATCAAAAAAAATCATGTCGATCCTTTTTCATCCATATCTAACTTAGTAATCCATGTGCGGTCACTCAATTAAATAACCTTATATAAAATCATCATGATTTATTTAATTATGAACTTTTACTATTATTAAATGTAACTATTATTTACCATGTTAATTATCATTGGATATAAAATCTTATGAAACAAATATTTTTATAATTTCATACATGAATTTGAAATATTATTAGATATTTTAAATTTTTCCTAAAAATAGATAAATATAAAAAAATATTAGTGATTCTATTTGTGAGATAATTTATTAAATCTACTTATCGCACTTATGATTGATATTAAATCCTATGATAAATAAATGTATTATAGTTGTAGTGACTTTGAACTACACATCTCAAATATATAAAAATTATACATTAATATTAATAAAATATATAAAAGAAATAAAAAGATTCATAAAACGAAATTATGAGACAAAACTCTATATAAAATGAATATTATAAATCTATAATATCTAGAAATAAGTAAATCTAGGATGGGAATATAAATATGTTATCAATCAAAGCAATAGTTACAATATTATGGGATAAGATTCAAAAAATTGATATTCCCAGAAGGATATATAGGTTTCACTTAGATATATAAAATAATTAAAATTTATTTTTTCAAAAAAAATATTAAAATCATAAAAAATAATAAAATAAAAAGAAAATTTTCCCCTAGAAATATTTTCCCTTATTTTCCTACACTATTTAAGACCCATCAATCCAATACTTGATTTGTTTCAAAAAAATCGCAAAATTTCATAGAATACCTTCTGGCATGGAATTATGGATAAAAGTGATACTGTATGATTAGGTAAAATTGATAGCATAGCCTCTATTTTTTTAATTCAATAACCTCATATTAGTAATTAAAATAATGTCTTACTGAGATTGACTAAAAAAATGTCCTTTGCATTATTTTTGGGGTTTTTTGTTGACAAGATAGTTGAATGAACCTTCAAGGAATCTCACAAAGTAATGGGGTATGAGTTTATTTGAGTCTATAGAAGATTTTATAGTGTTTTCAATGAATTCTAGATAATTTATGTTTGAAGAAGTTTTCAAAATTTAGGATAAGTCCTTTTATGCATAATATTTTTTTCAATAAATTGGGAGATTAAGTTTTACTATGGTATTCTAGAATTTATCCAAGTCACTAGATATATAAAATAATTTGGGAACAATTATTTTTGAAAAGGGCATAAAGTTGTTAGTGATATGTTATATATTCATGTAATTTAATAAGATATGTGACTTTGGGTTCCCTGTAAATCTTACAAAGGAGTGGTATAAATATGATAATGTGCTTAAATATTTTTTTTTAATATTACTAAAAATATACAAATGAATTTATCTTACATGATATGTAAGATATTATTAGAAGTTTAATGAAAATCCACTGCTACAAAAATGACTTATAGATTCAGGTGGTGGTTGTAAGCCTGATGTTCATGGATAAAAGCTATATCCATGAGCATCATGTTTGTGGATATTATAGTTATTTCAATAGCCTAGGGTATAATTATATGGATATATCAACTATTTCCAAATTGGAAATGGAATCTGTTATAGCTATGAATATGGGCATTTTCAATGGTTATAGGTAATAAAAATAAATAATCCCAATAGGATTTAATCTACAAACCTCAAGTATATCACCTAATGTCTTTACCACTAAATTAACACATGTTTTACTCATATATACATATTGATATATACTTTTATATATAATTATTAGTAAAAATTTATTTGAAAAATTATTTGAAATAATTACTAATTGGAAATATGTGTATATCTTGTGGCTAGAAACACCTATACCCATATATGTAGGTAAACTATCATCATGAGAAAATATGGTTGTAGATATAGTTAATATTACATCCATGGTTCTATATAGATATAGTAATAGGGCCCCATTGGTCAGCATATGGCTATGGTGTTATGTGATTATGGCTATATGAAAAGTTGTGTTCATGGATACATCGGTAAATTGTCAAAAGCCAATATAAGGGCATTCCCATATAATCCTTAAGTTATATATCGTGCTATGGAAATACAGATATATGGTTATGGTTGTTTATTGATGTTATGTGTTTCCCTCCCCATTTCCACACTAAAATTTGTTTCCAACACTTTCCTATGGCCTTTAACCTATGTCTCCATGGTCATGGTCATACTCATGCACAATTAGTGTCAACAATTCGTCCCCTCCACATCTCCCTCATAACATATTGGCACAGCCACAAATTCACATAAAAATATACAATATATAGATAGTAGAATTCATGGATCATATACTTATCTAAACCTATGGACAAAATTATTTTTATTTTACATATATCCCCAAGGTAGTAGGATATTTCAGTAGTAGTGATTGGACAAGTGTTAAAGCATTACCTTTTTTTAATTTTTGTATTGGGTATATAACATATTAAAAAATAAAGAGAATCTATAAATGGATAACACCTTTTGGAAAAAAATTTAGTTTTAGGTTATTCATTATATCTTTTAGGGTTTAAGAATGTTGAAAAACAAATCACCCATAGTGATGCATATTATTTTTTAGATCATGTAAAAAACATTCCTCTAGAAAGGCAGAAAGTGGTAAAGGTGAAAATATTACACAACACATGTGGTTTTTCATACGTGTGTGTGATTATTTTTATTTGTTATGCATAGTATTTTTGTGGGGTAGTGTTAGGTTTGGTGCTTGTACATTCATCTTGGAAAAACAATGGGTCACCTCTTAAGACAATAGTGAATTATGATACACTTATTAATTATCATTCTATGATATTAATGTCTATGTTATGATTAAAATTTGATCTTTTGGTATTCTTGTGATTTAAATTCAATATGTGTATCGCTTTTATGGATCTGATACTTTACCAAGTTTCAAACTATAGTGGATAGTTTCACAACATCAAAAAGATGGTAGGGGATTCAAATTTAAAATATTGTATTTGACTACAGATTTGGGTTTTGATTAATTTCATGATTTTGGAGATTAATATTAAATAAAATCCCATTTTTTTTTCAAATAATTTCTTTATTTAAACATGTAAAATATTTTCATGTGATTTTTAGGGAAAAAATGGGAAATTATATATAGTCATTATGGATCAAGATAAATTGATTAATAAAAAAGGATATCACATAAGGTATTCAAAAAATTGAGAATAAAAATAGAATATAATTTCTAAGATAAAGAATAAAAATTTATAAGATGAAGAAGGTGTTTAAGGAGTTCATCTCACTGGAAGTTTCTAGTATCATAGATAATTAAAACACCATTCCATGCATAATCACTAATTTTTATTCATGGAAGAAGAAAAAAGACTACAATGGTATTATTAAGTTCTATATTATAGGAACAGTGGTAAGTTCATCATGATTCTATCAATTTTAAAACCTTTAAGGGTAGTTTATTAACTTATTATTGTAAGAAAAGTAGTGTGCATAATTTTTTGGTCCATTAGCACATTTCCATTTCAAGCTCCTTAGATTATCCTAGTTTGGGTAAACCAAGTAAATTGTTTGTTTCCCAATTACATTAATTCATCTCTTGACATCAATTTTGTGGTATATATAGAGTTCTTTTTATTGGTGGGAAAAGATTATTGGTGAGGGTTATTTGGAAAATTTACATACCTAGATTCATCACCACACTTATTAGTATATAAACTTAATTAGGTTCAATAATTCATATCAAAGATAGTTGTTCATGTTGAATTTTTTTTATTATGAATTTATGTAAGGAATAACCATAAGGGAATTCAAATTTTTGTTACAACAATTCCCAGTTATGAAATAATTGATGTAACATTATTTCTACTCTTTTGGAATATATTCCTTGATGGATACCATTGCTGGTATTTCATCCAGTATGGAAAGTGTAAATTTTACCAAAAAAAATATCTAGGGTAACTTGATGACGATGAAGAAGGATTTAGCTCATTGGGAGGATTATTATATAATGTTATATAAAAAAAAGTGATGTTGTGTAAATACTCACATGTGATGTGGGAAAAAATTCTAAACATTTATAAAGGTGACTCCAAGGTATAGGGTGATAAGTTTTAGGTACTATGGAATAAGTAAAATTTTATGAGAATTCATCAAAATGAGTCCATTTATGAATTATTTGATTAGGTGAACATTATATTTAAGAATATATGTGGACTTACATAAAATCATGACAATATCAAATTATAAAGAGGGTCTTGAGATTATTAACATAATGGTTAAATGTGAATATCTCTGTAATAAATGTAAGGGACCCAAAAGAGGTGACACTGGATAGTTTTCATAGAACACTCATTGTATTCAAGATGAGAAATAATGGAAACGATCATTTGGAGAAGGATAATTCTAAGGAAGTATAATTCTAGGTGACAAAAAACTAACTATGTAGGATGATCCTGTGGATAAGTATTTTTATGAGTTGTTGTCTTTTATTTCAAAAAATATCCAAAGATAAAAGGTATAATTCAAAGGTAATCTTCCACTTTCGTTCTTATATTGTGGAAAATGTGGGTATCTCAATGAAATATGTCCAAAGTTATTCTGATATTACTATAATGGGGATGAACCTATGAAGAAACCATTTAAGGGTGAGAAAACCGAGAGAAGACCATAGTATAAATTTATTAAAAAAAGAAATTTATTTCCCAACATGATGTAGGCTTATATGTAATGAAATTGGAAGAAGTTAATAACTATAGAGACCTCAGTGAGTAAGTTGTTTTGGTTATCATGGACAAACCACAAGTGGAGTATAGTGATAATAAAAGTACTAAACTTAAGGTAGTAGTTTATCTCAAGACTGAAATCGAAGTCGTTCTTGAGTAATTTAATGTTTATAGGGATAAAATAAATAAAAACAATAGAGTCTAGGGTGGATCAAAAAAATATATTCTATAGTATTAATAGGATAAGTATAAAATACAGTAGTATATTGTATTGATTACATCTAGAAATAAATAAAAATCTAATAATGAGATTGATAATAAGAACAAAGTTAAAAATAAGGCCCATATTATTTAAGGCTTGACTACTATAGTGAAAGATCATGTAAATATAATTAAGGAACATGTAACTAAAGTTATTATGATTCAATATAATCTTGATAATAAATAAAGGCTTCCAACTACTAACATGATTTTTGTATGTTAGTGTGTACATGCGATAAAAGAATATAAGGAGGTGTATGGGGAGTCAATAAAAAAATAATCACTTTCCCACAAGTGTAGAGGATCAAATACAAGAGTTAATATATTTAGGGGCATGATCAAAAGCAAAAATTTGAGATGATTAATAAAAATCAACATGCAAACACTCCTTGAAAGAATATTTTCTTGATTGAAACACTATTTAAATAAAAAAAATAGTTTTAGAAGTAATGAAACACAATAATACACAAAGAATATATTTTTATTATCATGAAAATTGGGTTCATACACAATTTATGTGTTCTATAGAAGAAAAATTAATTGTAAGGATCAATATTTAATAAATCGAAAAGGATTTATTATGCTTGGTATGTTTTTAATGGTTATTATTTTTGGTGTGAAGTTTATGGACATGAAGTTGTGAATTCATCATCAAGGGTGTAAAGAAATATTCTAATGAATACTTGTAGAATGAGATCATAATAGTTGTAAATGTGATAAATTTGGTCCAAAATTTATTATAAAATTACAACATTATAAAATGGGGATCGTCTAATGGATTCAAAGGTGGAATAATCTCATTTAGCACTAAAATAAAGAAAGAATAAAATATGGACTAAAAATAAATGTTGGGAAGGAAAGCATTATGGAAATTAATTTGAATTAAAAAATCACGTTGCTATGTGGATATTTTATTTTGGATTCACATCATGAATTATGGGGGAATATATGATCATAAGGATCAAATATGATAAAAAAGGTGTCATATTATCTAGAAATGTTAATGGTTTGATGATTATTACATCCAAGAGTAAAAAAATAGAGGAACAGTCTTGAGTCACATAGATATCATGGTGGTTGAAGGCCTTAGTCACAATATTATAAGTGCAATACTATAATGAAACTCAATTAATACAATTAATTTGAACAAGAATACTTACATCATTAGAGAAAGATATGGTTCAATAGTGATGAAAGTAAAGCACACAAAAGGGAACCTATACCTCATTAGTGGAGAAGAATATAGGTTATTTCTTACTAAGGAATAAGATAATGACTTATATTATAAAATGTTTATCCACTTGATCTAAAATTTATTAGAAGACTTAGTGAAGAATTAGGGAGTATGTGATATCCATATGCTCTCATGGGATAACACTCAACCATGAGACACTTGTTAAAAATAGAATATCATTCAAAAAATATATAATCCTAAAAATAAAAAGTCAATGAGATGGATTGAGTTGGTGTGTGTCGACGTGTATGGGTAAATATCACCCAAATCCATGGATGAAAAGAGGTATTATATTATATTTATCTAATATTATATTGGATAGCATGAATTATGGTAATCTCACACAAATCCAAATTGTTTGGGTGAATTACTAGTTATATTATATTGACATAGAAAATTATCAAGATGAAAATTTAGAAGTTCATAATCGATAGTATTATGGATATCTCAAGAATCATGGGAAAATACATCAAATTTCTATTGTGAGGAATCCTCAATAAAATGAAGTTATTGATGGGAGGAACTAAATTATTAATAATATGTCCCACATAATACTGATTAAAAATAATATACCATATAATTATTATAAGGACTTAATTCTTACGTTAGTTTAAATATATAATATTTCCTTACTATGTCCAAAAAAAGAAAACACACCCTATGACATATGTTACAGAAAGAAACCAATGTTAAAGCATATTTCAATTTTCAAAAATAAATACTTTATTATAAACAAATAGAAGAATAAGAAGTTTTAATCATGTTATTATGAAGGTATTTTACTTGTAAATTAATATATAATAAAGTAATATAAATTCTATAAAAAATTATTGGAAAAATTATATAAATCCAAGACACATGTGTTGTTGAAAATGATAAAATTTTTCAACCAAGTGATCTGATTTCATAGCAAATTAGTGATGAAATTTTAGAACAAATCATGTTGAAGTATACAACCAAGGTTACATGTGGATGAAGTATATTTACTATAAGTAATAAAAAAATTGTAAAATATTATATGTTATATAGCTATAAATTTATTAATAAGTAGGGATAAAATCATTTATGTGGAAATTATTAGTAACTAAATAACTCAGTTGTAATCATGGAGAATTAAGGATCTATAGAAAATAACTTTTATATCTCAAGTAGATCCTATGTGCTTTGAAGAGGTTTTTAATGATGAATTTTTATTCAAATTGATACATAAATATCTTGAAAAAATAGAAATGAATAAAAAATAAGAATTTATTTCAAGGATGAAGGATAAAAAAATATTAGAACTAAGTGAGTGTTTTGGAACAAACTCAATAATGATAGAAATGTAACTTGAAAGAAATCATGTATGGTATGAAATTAATATTCCTAAATTTAATTTTTGGATGTTTATATTATTTTTAATCTCATATCCTAGTTTTAAATCATTAAAAACTTCTTATAAAAAATTCAGTGTAAATAGGATTCAAGGTGTACCAAATGGATATCAAATCTGCATTTAATAATAAAATCAATGAGGAGGATTTTTACATTGATCAACTATATGGATTTATTATAAATAAATATGAAATATAATATTTTCAATTAGATAATAATTTGTAAGGACTAATGTAATTGGCAATATCATGGAATTATATGCTTGACAATACATGAGAAAGATTACATTCCAATGAAGAGGATTTGATCAGAACCTTTAAATAAATAAGAAATGTGATAAATGGATATTGGTACTTATTTATCTATATGAAATAATTTGTTTAGGATTATAAAACACATTATATAATATTTTCTCAGAATATATTAGGTGTAAACTCAAGATATTAATGATTAGTGAGTAAACATTTTTTCTTGGAATACAGTTGACTCAAGGAATGGTTGAAATATTCATTTTTTTATAAAAAATATGATAAATAAATGCTCAAGATATTATAAATTAAATATTATAATCAAATTAAAACTCTAGTATTTACTAAGAAATTTTTTTCAAGAGACAGTGGTTATAACCCAACTCCATTAAGAGTTATAAAATTCATAATGTAATTGAATTTCTAGTCTCTTGGGTAGGGGTTATTTTGAAAATTAAATTTCTAATTTGAATTTTAGGAATTGGAGAATCCTTAAATGATGTATTTTGATATGGTTTTAAAATTTGGACTTTTCATGGATTCTTGAGTGTGTCTCATGGGGTTAAGGCTTAGAAATCATAATTTTTTAAAGGTTTTTTAATTATGCATGGTTATCATATGGCTAAGAGAAACTATGAGGGTGAACCATGTAGCTTGGTTTTGTTCAGAGGTTTGTACGAAGTTGTAAAATTACTCTATAATTTATTTATCGAAATTATTTTTATGGTTGGATCATAGTTTGGTAAATTTTATGTCTAGACCATTTAGCTTTCCAAATTTCATTAAATGTGAGAATTTGTCTATTTTTACTTCTAATAATTTTACCAACACCCCTTCTGCTTTTCTTCTCATGAACAGATAATCAAGGAGGTCCTCCTACCTCTTCTTTCATTTTCCCTAGGATTTGGGTTGTTTATGTAGTGATTATTTGAAATTTAACATGTGTTTCATCCTCCTCCTTCCTCTATGGTCCACCTCTGGTGTTATTCTCTAATTGGGTGTGAAGTAATAAGGGATTCCACCAGAGAATACTATAATCATCCTATTATAATAGGTAATTCATATTTAATAGCTAAAGAACATATTAATATAATGTTTGCATGACTTCACCTTCCATTTCAGTGAAGATGAATCTTTGTATGGATTTTTATAAGTTTTTTAGATTAAATTAAATTAAATTAGTGATTGAATTAGTGCCTCATGGGTTGTATTTATTCTAATATAGTGGTGGGGATATTACACATAACTTATATAGGTGTTTGGTTATGGTTTCATTGCAATTGGATCACCCATTGAGTTTCTAAGTGTTAGAGCTGATTAAATTAATCTGGTTTATTAATTATAAGTACAATAAATAATTTAATTAGATGATGTGTCTTAGGTTTGGGTGTGTTTCAGTAGTTAAACACACCTCATTTTTCAAGGTTTTATTGTGAGATTTTGTATTGGTAAGTTTTAGGAAGTTATACCTATTTTAATTAAATTTAAGATTGATTAAATTTTTATAAATTAATTGGATAATTAGTTGTAGATAATTTTTAATTAATTATTGATCATCTGAGAATTAGATAAGTTCTTAGTAATTGATGCAAGTTTGTATGGGTCACGGAATATATATTCGAGCATGCTTATAAAAGTGAAATCGATTTAAGAATTAGGTAGGTGGTCCTTGAAAATGCCCTTAGTTGTTATGAATGTTTCATGTCTTATGTAATATGTGGTCTCTCCACTGATAGGTGATCAAACTTTTTGTTTAAATGAATCATTTTAATTAGAATATAATATTTATCGATTGATACCATATTTAAGGGCCATAATGAAGCCTAAGACACTTTTTGATGCCTCATATACCGATGGTTGATGAATTAATTAAAAATGTGATCCTTAATATTCTTTAATGTTCTAGGGGAGTGAATTAAATGAATAATATAAACATAATGTAATTGGTATGGTTCTATTCAACACACCCATGTGGAAAAAGTTATCAATTAGGATTATTGGCCACGTTATACTATGTGAGAACCTTGATATGACTTAAATAATATTTCTAGTTGAGATGAGCATCGGGTGAGCCTTCCTCCCCCAATTGGATGTGCGTGGCTAGGTGGTTATTCCCTAGGTAAGACTTGATTACAAGATAAGTGAGTGGATTGAACTATGACTTAGGATGTGAGATGGGTATTATGATATCTCTTGAGAGTGATTCTAATGAGACTCTCCACATGATTCAATTGAGGTCAAGATGTGATTGCAATAATTTCAAAGGATGTTATTCGCTCTGAGTTATAGGGCTTGAACAAGAAAATTGAGTTTGGAATAAAGAAACCTAGGTAGAGTGTATGTGGTTTTATGTAACCTAGGGGACCTTGATAGGTGCCCTAGTTATATATAAAACCTTGATGGTTTTATGTAGAGATAGGTACATATAATTTTGGGTGTCACATTATATAACAACATCAACTCCAATAACCTATATCCAGTGTCTACATTATTGTATCAGCATAATATATAAGTAATCACATCACAAATTATTTATCAATTTAATAGTATTTAAGAATAAAATATATACAAGATTCTCATATTACATTTTAAATATAAAGAACATAGAAAAATAAAAATTATCACATATTTAATATAATTCATAATATCTTTGTTCATATCCAAAGGAAAGTAAAAAATAAAGGGTGAGCATAAATACTCAGTAAGGGTTATGTACAGTTTAGTTTATTATGAATAAACAATGCATAATCCATATGGAAAGGTAAATAACTAAAAATAAATTTCATTTAATTAATAACTTGTGAAAGAAATTCATCCATGGATAATATCAATATAGTAATATCATGACAAATATTAACTAAATTCTCATAGATGGAAATTATTAATGTTTCATTTCATGATCTCATGAATCATGATATCTTTACCAATAAGGACTTATTCCAAAATAGTTCAATTATTGAGAAGGTATACACCAAAAATTTAATTTAATAAGTTTGGACAATTATTTTGTCTTGAGAGACCTTTTAATGAATTAAGGGGATATCTATAATCGCCCCCCTCACTACAAGGCCAATACATTCCTCATATATTTAATGATCAGATTAATTCATAAACAATATGTATTATCAAAAAATATTTGTATTGAGTAAATAATATGAAATATTAATATTTACCCATTCAATTAAATAATGTTCATAGTAAAAAATCATGTGTACAGATGGTATAAGGTTTAAAAAATAATAATATAAATTATATAAATAATACATATATTTAAAAGAAATTTAATATCCAATAAAAAATGATCACAATATAGTGAATGGTTTGAGATAAAGTTAATGAAAACAAAATTGATAAGAGATAAAACATTCCCATCAATTCATCATAAATAAATTATGTCCCTAATATAATAAAATAAAATGGAAGAAAAATATTAAAATAATATTTCATTAGAGATTTTTTCTCCTAAAACCATTGAAAACATGAATAATAATCTACATAATGTAAAATGGTTATGGAAGTAGGAAAATCCATTAACTCTGTCTACATTAAAAAGAAACATTCCTTTTCACTTTTAATAAAGAAACTCAAAAATGGATTTTTAAGAAAACATTCTAAAGATTCATATCACAAACATTAAAAGTAAATTATAAAATAAAATTTCATTAATTAATCATTTTAGTAAATAAAAAGTAATTTTGTAAAACAATTTTAAAAAATATGCACATATAAGAATAATATACCCAATCAAAAGAGAAATAAGGTCAAATTTTACATTAAATATTTCCTTCATTGGTTAATGTTCAAAAGAGATTAAAATTTATAAGAAAACATGGAAACTACTTTAATACACATATGATAAGAAAATATAATTATTTTTTAAAGGATAAATTATAATATTCCCTCAATGAAAACAAAATAAATCCCAAAATGAGATTGTAAAATAAATCCTTACATATTTGGTAAGTTTTAAATTATAACACCTTGAAAGATTAAAAATTAATTGAAAATTTAATCATAATGAATAAATATATATGAATTTTAAAGTTATAAAAGAGGCATTATGTACAACCCATAAATATAAATGGGTACATAATACCAAATATGTCACAATGGAGTGGAAATTGAGATAAAATCCCTTACCTCCTGTCTAACTTGCCTTATAAGTGATTTTAAACTCCTTTATATTAAATTTATATTTATTATAAATTCATAATAGAGACACATACATATCTATAATAATATATGATCCACTTAAAATATATTACCACCTATTTTTTAACAATCTTTTATTATTGGCATTGTTTTGATTGTTAACTGATTTGTTTTTCATATATGTTTTCATTCATTGTTAATTGTCATTTTATAATGATCATGGTTATATTATCTTCATAATGTTAATAATGATATAAAAACATTATTCATTATATTCAAATTTATAATCATTCATGAAATGTGTACATGAAGAGAAATGAATCACATCGCTTCATGGAGACAGTAGGTCGTACGTACACACGAGTGACGTTATCATTTTTTAACCAATGGAAGGGTAAGGATGTATATTATGTGTTATACCTTAAATTTATAGTTATTTCATAAGTATAATATATATACATTATTTACATCATTATTAAAATACATGTGATGGGTGATTGAAAAAAAATTACATCATTTCGTGGGGAGGTAGTCTATCGTACACATGAATGATAGTTTTGTTTCCAATTTTATGGAGAATAATATAGATAAATATTATTTCATAAACATAATAATATATCAGTATATTATATATAATTTTTTTATTATATTTAAATTTTTAGGACATAATTGAATATGTAAAAGAGGAATAAAAATAAAAGTACTCGGGGAAGATGACTACCTATTATATGAAAGATCACCTATTGAAATCCTCTTAAGGGACCCAGGGTTGGTATTTTTTGAAGAAAAGAAACCATTTAACATGAATAAGGATTTTTAGAAGATTTTTTTGTTTTTATTTTCTAGATAGGTGTCTCTAGGTGGTGTGTAAAAAATGGGATAGTTAGTGCTTTTTATAGTGAATGAAAGGACACATATTGAATTAATAAAAAAACATTTAAATATAATAAATTAATTTTCACAATAAATTAGTACTATGTAGCTATAAAAAGAAATATAATGTATAATATTTTTGAAATCCCTTCACCCCAATAAATCTGGATAGGTTTATGTGCTATTTTAAACATTATCTTTTGGTTTAACACCTTCATTAACCAATTTTAAACATAACTACGGTAGTGAATTTTTCAACAATCAAGGGTTTTAATTATTCTTATAATGTTAAAATTTAGGCATAAATGGACAAGGGATGACATTTTTTACATAAAATTATCATGAAATATTATTTAACATAAAATGTTACAAAAGTTTCTTTGAGAAATATTCACATAATTTGAATTTAAATACATCAAGAGAAATATAGAATTAGAATAAAATGAATTTATCCATAAATATTAAATTATTATTAACTATAAAATTGTTATGGAACCTTAATTAATATAAAAAACATTCTTTTTATTGTTTTTAAAATTATTTACTTTGATTTTTCTACTCCTTTTATAGGCACTGTGTCGGCATTGTATAAACTTTTAATGTAATTATATAATCACTAAAGATAAGAAATAAATTTCCATAATAAAAATAGTTTTTATATGAACTAAATAACCTTTAATATTCATTGAAAACTTATTCTTATCTATATGTGAACTTATAATATAAATTTAAATGAAAGAGATTAACATTTTGTATTATTCATTATTGAAGATAGTGTAAATGTCACTATCAAAGTAAAATGGAAACAAATTCCATATATTTTATTTTTGGATTGATATGGTCGAATTAATATCAAAAAAATAAAATTAAGTAATGTTTTGGATATATTTTTAGTATCTTATCATGTTATTTTTAACCTTAATTACCTGATTTACCCTTTACCAAGGTGATATATTTTACTACGATTAATATTCATAATGCCTAAAACTAAAAGTGAACTAATTACCAAATTTAAACCTCATAATTATAAATATGGATTCAATTTTATAAAATTAAAATCCTATAAGTTTCATAAAATAATTAAAAAAATAAACCTTTATAATACGATGAAAAATGGTTTTCTAGAAAAATGTGTTTTTAAGCCTAAAATTGACTTTTACAAAAATCATGAAAAATACAAATATTAATGGAAATAATTAGATTATTTTAAATAAAATTGATCTTATATAACTTTAATAAAAAAATCCAAAAAATAAGTTTATGTTTAAATTACTTTATTTAATGAAATAAATGATAGTTTTAAAATATTTGTCTTTTACTAGTCATCGAAAAATAAATATTTTTAAAAAAAACCAAAAAAATTATACCTAATATAATATTGACATGGTGATTTAAATAATGATATAACAGTCATAAAATAATATTTTAATTGTTTTTAATGTTTTTTTTAAACTCTTGGTTGTGTTTAAATTAAGTTATCAGGGAAATCTTATTTATTTAAAGAAAAATATATCGCAACATCGTTGAGTGTTATATTATACCCCCTTATAATAATTTTACCCTTTAAGTTACATAACTCCAATACAAATAACTGAGGATACTTCTTTCTCATACCATCCTCAAGTACCCATGTATCTGCCACAAATTTATGGTTTCTCCCCAAAACATTGACCATATGAGTGGTCTTATTTCATACCACTTTCTCTTGATGATCCAAAATCTCCACCAACTATTCATAATAAAATAAAAAAATTATTTATTGATATAAATTTTGAGTTTAGTATATTTGAAGGATCATTTATTTAATTTCTCAAGATAGCTACCTAGAACGCATCATGAAATTGAGAGAGATTCGGAGGAATTAATAATAAATAATTGATTGTCCTGATATGATCAAGAATTTCAAAGGGACTCATAAATATGAAGCTCTGTTATCCCTTCTTTACATGTCCAATAACCTTATTCTAAGGTGATTTTCATATGAATACATAATCACTAACTTTAAACTCTATTTATCATCAATGATTGTCCGCATAATGATTTTTTCCACTCATAGCTTCCTTTATGTGATTTTTAATGGATATAACATTATCTTCCATTTCCTCAGATAGATCAGGTCCCAATATCTTTCATTCCCAAAATTCATCCAAACACATTGGAATTATAAACTTTTTTCCAATATGGATTCAAAAGTATCCATTTTAATGATAGAGTGAAATCTATCTTTGAAATAAAATTATACCAAAGTAAGATGTTGATCCCAACCACCTTTTATATACATGGATAAAGCTCTTAATGTTTATTCTATAGTTTTAATGTTCCTATTATATTGACCATTATCTAAGAATGATAATTATTACTAAAACTAAACTCTCTATTCATAGAATAATGAATTCTTCTCAATAACTTTCAAGTAAACCTAATATCTAGATAAGATATGGTTGAGAGTGGTACTCTATGAAATATAAAAACTTCATAAATTTATAATTGAGTAATATTATCTAGAGAAAAACCTTCTATAATAGTGATAAAATGAGTATATTTTGTAAGACAATCAACTTCAATCCAAATATCATTATTCCCTTTAGTTGTTTTTGGGAGTTCAATGATGATATACATGATAATTTTTTACCATTTCTATTTTCATATGGGTAATTGTTGAAACATACATTTAGACTTATATCTATCATCCTTAGCTTTATAACACACCCTACATTAGGATACATACTCTGTAATTTCAATTTTTATATTATCCCACCAAAAATACTCTTTTAGATCTCAATAAATCATTATACATCTAGGAAAAATGGAGAATGATGAAATATGAGGTTCATCCAACAAATCCTTCAATTGTTTTATTTTATGGAACACATACTCAATTTAAAAAAATTATCATTCTAGTATAATCATTGTTGAACTTTGGAACATTCCTTACAGTCTTAATTAATTCCACATCTTTGTTAATTTCCTTCTTAGTATGCTCATTGATGGATAGTCGAAAACTCATCTAATAATGATAATATATGTCCCATTTCCTCAATATTACAAGATCCAACTTTTCAAAATCTATAATTATTGGATATCTTTTGATCCTAATTATAAAAAAAATTGATGGTATTTTCAACTCAAAGAATCATCCACCTTGTTCATCTTCCAATGGTGGTAATTTGTTGAGAAACAATAATATTTATTCAACTCCAACCATATTTTTTGCAATATATTAATTTTTTTTTTTGTAAATATATACTTAAGTATTTTATAATTAGTATATATATATATCAAAACATTAAAATTATATATGGAATCCTACTTTAAACATGGTGTTCTCTCTTCCTGGTTTCCTACGCAGAAGTAATACATACAATATGGACTTGCTGAAACAAAAAACTGCATGATGAAGCTATCCCCAATTGCAATGTTGCACCTTCCAGTATCTTACTTGCAGTTCAAAATTCCAACAATATGAATTTGGAATGATGTAATAATTTGGTGAATGTCCGGGTTGTCTTGATAAGGTTCCAAATTCCTAGTAATTTTCCAAAACCTTATATAACCATGGAAGTGATTTGGGTTCCCTATTTTCAGGTTGGATTAAGTGAAATATGAACGGTGCCTCAAAGGGTAATCTGGGACCTGGTGGATATGGTTTTGTATTTTGGGATCAAAATGGTGAATTTTTAGAGGGGTTATAGGGTACATGTAGACATTCCACGACACTTGAGGTAGATATACATGACCTCATTAATGTGGTTGATATTACTTGGAAATGAAACTGTGACTCGGTTTGGTTTGAAAGGGATTCAATGGCTATGGCTCAAGCTGTTTGGATGGGCCAGATTCATCTTATTTGGAAGCTTACAACCCAATGGAACAAATACTTGAACAATATTTCCTCCATTAACTTCCTCATCACACACATCTATCGTGAGGAAAATAAACTTGCTGACTGGCTTGCTAATAAAGGAGCCTCTGAAGGGAACTACATTCATTACACCAGAATACCGGGTGAGCAAATGAATATTCTTCAATTTGATAAATGTAAATGTTCATATTTCCAAATTTTGTAACTAATTTTTAATAATTTTAAGCCTTGTTTATTTATTTTCTAAAAAAAATGGAATCCTGCCTTTTTATTACATAAACATTTCATTACATTGTACAAAATAGAGGAACTTTTAAAGTTTATTTTCTTGGAAAAAAGGTACATAATACATGAAAACATAAAAAAAATATTATAATCCTTTTGAAATGATTATAAATATTTTCATCCTAAGTAAATTTATTTTATATCATAACCTTGGGACATACGTCAAATGAATCTGTGAGCATAAGGCTCGGTAAGAGAAAGAAAGGGAAACAGTTTACATGTGATCTTGAGAAATATTAATAAGAACTTGAGGATTATAATAAAGGCCTGAGAAAGAGATGTATAATAATAATATTAAAACGAATAATAACATGGAAACATGTATAAAATATATAAATGATACATTCATAATCATATCACCAAGTTTTGTCATCATGGTATCATAAAAAAACCAAGGTTATTCACCAAGGTATTGTAATACATGTCATCTATAGAGATTAAATTCTTTTCCTAAAGAATTAAAGAACTATCATGGGGAACCACTCATATTTATTAATTAATGTGATCCAAATATATCATAATAAAACATTTTATAAATAACCCATGGAGAATATAAGAAATGGGTTTCAAATAAAAATCATGTCGTTTTAAAAAAGTGGTTTAAGACATGATTTTTATGTAGTTTATAACCCATAAAAACGGAATTAGGGTTTAATATATGTCAATAACATAATAAAATAAATAATTTATATATATTTTTGAATAACCCTATAAAATAAATAGTTTTGGGAATCCACAAAAAGAAAATAAAATGGAATTCCTTAAGAAGAAGATAGAAATTTTGAGAAGTAAAATCGGTAGCATATCAGGTATAAAACATGGTTTTAGAAATGGGTAAAAAGAGATGGGATAGGGTTATAACATTGATAAAAAATAATTTTTAAGTAATTAAATAAATAAAAATTAAATAATATAGATTTACCATAACATTAAGAAGACATATACAAACGGAGGTTCTTAAAATAAAGAGAAAAGAAGGATATTTCCCCTACCCTGAAAAGTAACTCCTAAATCTTGAATGTTGGGACCTTGGGTGATTGAGTATACCTTTGGAGGATTCCTTTGGAGGTAATAATATAATATATTCATGTAGGATGAATTTTTATTTAATGGAAATGGATAAATGGGTGGGTATTTATAGAAAAAGTGGGGGATTTATTTAATAATTTATAAATAAAGGCTTTGGACACCTACGTAGTGGTAAATGAAAACCCATGGGCTTTATCACGGTATTTGTACATGGTAATGGAAAATTGGGAAAACTATTATGTTATTTTAATAACAAAAATTTTATAATAATTTTATATTACTTATTTTGAGAATTAAAATTAAAGTTTTCATAAAACAATTATTTTTAAAGCTAAAGTTTCCATTTTTGAATTTGGAAAGTAAATTATATATTTAGAAATTAATTAAAATATATAAAAAAACTTGATATTAAAAAAATTGTTTATGTATTTTATTTTGGTTAGTTATTTATTATATCATTATGTCATAATTATGATTTCAACAATATACCAAAAAAATCAAACTTTATTTTTACTATTCATGAAAAAATAAAGTATTTTATAAAATTTTCATAAATTCACCCTAACCCAATTTCAACATGATAATTTAAAAAATGTTATTTATTTTATCTTAATAAATCTCTAAATATAATAATTTTAACTCAAATATAAACATCCTTATTTATTAAAAATAATATCAGATTGAAAACAAATATTATAATTTCTAACACTTGAAAATAAATTATCATTTATTTAAAAATAAGAGTGTTTCAATCATACTCTATCATTAAAATAAACATTATTCACAATACCTTAGTTTATTATAATAATTATATTTTTCTGAAAAGTAAATTTCCTATTTGAAAAATCAATTTATCAAATTGGTCATATTTTCTAATTGAGAAAAACAATTCTTAAAACGAAAATGATGGAATAACAATTTTATTTACAAAAAGAAATTACACATTAAGTAACTAAGGCCTTGAAACATAACATTGTATAACACTTGTGTATTACCTAAGGGTAAGGTGTGCGATGGTGATAGATTCATGGGGCGACTCAAAAAACATCTCTTGAGGGGTAATTTCCACTAACTTGAACTTCCCCCACAATCTCTTTCGTTTAAGATTCACTTTTGAAGCTCGCATTGGGCTTGGTCAAGAGTACAGCCCAGTGGCACCAATTCCCTCCCATGTTTTGACAAATGGGATTCATATGGTATGAATCTAATGGTTGAGGTCATCATTTATCCATTCTTCATTAATTATCATTTTTTATTTCTACTTATAAATACTAATTATAACATATAAAATTATTATCAAGAGTGTAGTTTCCAATGGTCATATTGAAAAATGATCATAATTGACCAATGGTCATATAACGGTTGAAAATTTATGGTCTTTTTTAATTTATACTCACTTAATTATTAAATAGATATAGTTTTGTTTACTACAAAATAATACAACATAAATTTTCTTAGGAAACAAAGTTTATTAAAAAATTCTAGGTCATTACATTCTTCCCCCTTAAGAAATTTCATCCTTGAAATTTCAACTCATTATCTCAGTTGAGAAAAGGTGTGGGTACTTCTGGCACATTGTTTCCTCTGTTTCCCATGTCACTTATTCATATTTATGGTTCCTCTAAAACACTTTTATGATGTGGGTAGTCTTTTTGTGTAGAACCTTCTCTCTACAGTCAAATAACTCCACCGGATGCTCCTCATAATATAGTTCAAGTTCCAGTTGTACCACCTCATGACTCAGTACTTATGAACGGTCAGGTATGTACTTTCTTGAGATATATATTTGGAATAGATTTGGAATTTGGGATAGATTTCAAGGAAGTGTAAGAATATAGGTCATTTCTCTTATGCGATCAAGGATATCATAGGGTCCAATGTACCTAGGGATAAGCTTCCCTTTATTCCCAAACCACATGACTCTCTTCCAAGGTGAAATTCAAAGTAATAATTTTTCACCAACATCAAACGCCAAGTCTCTTTTACGGTTGTTAACATAACTCTTCTACCAACTCTTATAATAATTTATGTGTTGTTGGATGGCATAAACCATTTTTGTCATCTCTTGCACAATATCAAATCCATGAAACTTTCTCTCATCAACTTCATCCCAATAGGTAGAAGTTCTATATCGCTTTCAATATAGATCTTTATATTGTTCTATTTGAATAATCGAATGTAAGTTTTCATTGTAATAGAACTCAAATAATGTGATATGTCGATCACATGCACCCTCAAATTTTATTGAGAATGTTATCATCATGTCCTAGAGTGTTTGAATGGTTATTTTAGATTTTCAATCAGTTTGGGGGTGATAGGTCATACTGAAATTCATTTCAGTATTCAGGTCATGTTAAATACCTCTCTAAAATTTTGATGTGAACCTTGGATCATGATCATAAATGATATAAAGTGTCACTCCATGAAACCTCACCACATCCTTTATGTAAATATTTTATAGTTTTTTAAGAGATAAATATTACCAAATAGAGATAAAATGGGTAGACTTGGTGAGACGGACCATTATAACCCATATCTCATTGTTTTCTTTAAATGTTTTCAGGAGACCATTGAAAAAGTCCAAAATGATATTTTACAACTTTCATGATGGTATGGGTAGTGGTTGTAATATTACTTTAGGAATTTATCACTCTTTCTTCACTTGTTAACATACCAGGAACCTTATAGTGTAGTTAGCACTCTCCCATTTCATTTTATCCCACCAATAATGATCACGAAGGTCCCTATACATTTTAGTTCTTATGGTATATATATAGAATGTAGAGATATTAGCTAGATACATCAAATCCTTCTTTATTTATGGAATATATGGAACACATAGCCTTGTATGAAATTTCAGTACACCTTCTTGATCAATATTGAACTCAAGAAACATCTCATTATTCACAACCACTATCTTATACTGAAACAAAGGATATTCTCTTTGATATTTCTTGATCTTGTCTAGTAATTATGGTTATTAAATCATTTGGGATAGGTTTGATGATGTCCCTTCCCTTATGATTACCATATCAATTTTTACAAAGTCTTTGATTAAAGGGTCTCCTTCAATCATCATCATTTCCTGCACAATAGAGTATTTCCTACTTAATGCATCAATGACTTTGTTTTCTCTTCTAGGGTGATAATTAATTGAACAATCATAGTCTTTAAGAAGTTCCAAACATCTCTTATGTCTCATGTTTAATTCCTTTTTTGTGAAAATATGATTCAAACATTGGTTGTCTATGTATATATCACATTTCTCCCCATAAAGATAGTTCCTCCAAATCATCAGAGAAAAAACAAGTGAAACTAACTCTAGATCATGCGTGGGATAATCTTTCTCGTGAGGATTTAACTGTTGAGATTTATAAGAAATCACCATGTCATTTTTATTGAGGACACACCCAATCCCTTTCAGATATTCATCATTAAAAATAATGAATCCTTCTCTGATTGAGTGTATATTTAACACCGGAAAAGTAACCAAACTTTTATTTAGTTCTTGTAAACTTTCTTTACACTCCTTTTTATATATGAACTTGGACCCTTTTTTAGTTAACATGGTTGGTAGGTTTGAAGGTTGTGATAAAAATTTCAAAAACATCCATTAGTTTCCCGCTAAACCAAGGAAAAAAAAAATCTCAGTTACTATTGTAGGATGAGGCCATTCTTCCACAACCTTTATCTTAGTAGGGTCAATGGAGATTACTTTATTGGTTCCAATGTTCCCCAAGAATGAAACTTTTTGTAATAAAAATTAACATTTACTGAACTTTCCAAATATCCTCTTCTTCCTCAGAGTTTAAAATATAACCCTTATATGATCCTCATGATCCTTTCAAATTTTATAATATATCAAAATATCATCAATAAAAACTACAAAAAAGTTATCAAGGTATTATTTAAATACTCTATTAATCAAATCTATAAATATAGAAGGATAATTGGTCAATCAGAAGGACATAACAATAAAATCATAATTCCTATTTCTTGATCAGAATGAGGTCTTCAAAATATCTTCCTTCTTCACCCTCAATTAATGATAACCATATTGAAGATAAATTTTAAAGAACAATTGATCCCCATGAAGTTGTTCAAATAAAACATCAATCCTTCTAAGAGGGTACATATTCTTCACTTTGATCTCGTTAAGTTCTCTATAATCAATGCATAACTACATTGATGTATTCTTTCTCTTCAAAAATTGAATTAGTGCTCCCCAAGGACACACACTTGGTCGGATAAACCCCCTCTCCAAAAGATCTTGGAGTTTTTTATTAATTCCTTTAGCTCCACATTTTCAATTATATAAGGGGTCCTGATATCAGCTTGGATTCGAGCATGAGTTCATTGGATAACTCTACCTCTCTTTCCGGGGGAGGTCTAGGTAACTCATTAGTAAATACTTCAATGTATTATTGAATTATGGGGATATTTTTTATTCATATACATTCATTTAATTATTCATCTTCACCGATAATTTTCATAAATAAGGCCATGGAAGGTGCTTCTATACAAAGACCGGGTCGAGATATCTCTCCTTTGATGATAACTATAGATTTTCCATTAAATATTACTAATATTTATTTTCTTCTTCATTTGATATTCGAATTATACTTTGAGAGCCATTCCATCCCTAGTATAGATTAAAATTCTATCATGGTAATGACTACTATATTTGTTATGAGATTATGATCACCGACATGAATAATGGAGTTTTTATACACTATTGATGCTTGGATAATTTCTACAGGAGTCTTAGATGATAAATCTACTTTTTTAATTTTAGTTATTGATTCTATACTACTTTCAAACTTGGAGGAACTAAAGGAATTCATAGAACCAAAATCAAAAAAAAAATTACTTTCTAGATTTGAGAGAATAATAAGAGTACCTTCCACCACATCATTTAAAGCATCTATTTCAGCTGTTGTGGTAGAAAAAGTGCTACTTTGTTCGATTGGCATGTTGAGGTTGATGTTGATTCCCCTCCACTATCTTTGGATTTATACAGTGATTAGAAAAGTTTCCAAGTTGTCTACAGTTATAGCATTGGACTTCAAGTTGTGCATGTACGATCTTTCCTTTATAGTTAGTGTTGAAAAGTTGAGGCTTCACCTCACTATGACATTTTTGAGGAATATGTTCATTTATTTCACAATTGTAACATTTCCTGCTCCTGAGCAAGTAGTTACCTGAATGCTTCTTACCACATTTTTTTCATGTGGGAAGATTCTCTTTATTTCCTCCTCTTCTATGATCAAAGTTCCCGCCTATTTTTTTCTCTAAATATCTATTCTTTTCATTAAATATATCAAACCATTGTGTCTCTCCAATCAATATTTCAATATTCATAGTACTTCACACTATATCCTCATAATATTAATAATCTCCATTGGCTAGATTCTTCCTTTGATGGGAGCTTATTCCATTGATGAATCTATCAACCTTTCCATTAGGATCCATGATGAAGATAGAGGTTTAATAATAAAGTTTTGTAAATTTGATCTCATAGCTTCCCACAAATTCATTTTCCTTATACTTCATATCTAGTAATTACTTCTCCATTTTCATTCCCATTGAATGTGGGAAATATTTTTTTAAAGGTTCCCCTGAACTATTCCCACTCTATAACTTCAATCTCCCTTATTAGCTTCATGCTTTTAATCAGTTTCCACAACTGATCAGCTTCTCTCTCTAGGTGGAACATAGCTAGGGTGAATTTTTCTTGTCCTGAATAAAAGAGTACATAAAAGAACTTTTATATAGAGCTTATCTGTTGTTCATCCATTAATGGGACGATGGATCCACTAAAAGAAGTTGGTCATTGACACATAAATGGCTCAATGGAAATTTTTTCCTTTTACGGTGAATATGGTCTCTCACCTTGATTTAAGTTTTTTTTCATAACTTGAGTCAGTTGATTCATCATTCTCATGATGGTTTTCATTCCATCTTCCAATGGAGGATCATTGGTGCATGGTCCGTTGCACTCACCATTTACACAGTTCCTCTTATTTCTAAAAATTTTCTAAAAGAACATAACCATAGTGAGAAACATGTTTCTTTTAAGAATATTATAATTTCTAAAATATTTTTATATAATAAAAAACATTCTTAAATATGTAATTCATTAAAAAATCATATTTTATTTAAATCCTTCACAATGGTTCCAAAAAATATTGTGATTAACAAAACATATCCCCCATGAGTTTCAAATCAAGAGTTCATCAAGGCTTGTTGTCATGCACCATTTCCAGTTTGAGCCTATCTCAAAGCGATGTTTTTAGGTTTTACGCCTAGATACATTTGTGTTGAAGATACATCCAGTTATTTAAATCTTGATAAGGATTTATTGGTTTGGAAACCATTAAATTAATATTTCACCAAAATACCAGGATTTTTTTCTAATATTTAACTTTTCTTTATGGTTCTTGCAAAAGTTTTCAAATCCAAGTTTCCACAAATAACTAAATTGTCATGTGATACCAACTATGGAATACCACCTTTTTATTACAACAAAATTTCATTAAATTTCACAAAACAGAGGATCTTTTAGAGTTTAGTTTCTTGGATAAAAGGTACCTAATACATATAAAAATAAAAAATTCTTCTAATCCGCTAAAAATGATTCTTAAAATGTTCATCCTAAGTATATTTATTGAATCTAAAAACTTCGATACATACATAAAAGGAAAGGGTGAGCGTAAGGCCCGATAAAAGAAAAAATATAATATTAACATGTGAATTATAATAAAATATTGAGAAAGAGAAATCTAATAATAATAATAAAATTAATCATAACAATAAGAACTTGAGGATTATCATAACTTGGGTATATTTACAGCATCTTAATAAGAACATAAGGATTATAATAATGTAATGACAAAGAGTCATATAAAAATAATAATAATAATAATAAAATTAATCATAACATGGAAATGTGTCTAAAACATTTAAATGAGACATTCATAAGCATATCACCAAGGTTTTTCACCGAGGTTTCAAAAAAATTACCAAGGCTATTCACCAAGGTATCGTAAAACATGTCTTCTCTAGATATTATATTCTTTACCTAATGCATTGGAGATCTATCAAGGTGAAACCTTAATATTTATTAATTAATGTTATTCACATATATCATAATAAAAAGAATCATAAATAACCCATGGATAATACAAGAAATGGGTTTCATATAAAAATCATGGTATTTTAAAAAAGTTCTTAAATACAAGATATTTATGTCACTTATAACGCACAAAAAGGGAATAAGGGTTTAATTTATGTTAATAACAGAATAAAATAAATCATTTTTATATCTTGGTGAAAACCCCTATAAAATAAATAGGTTTGGTTATTCACATAAAGAAAATAAAAGGAAATTTCTTGACGATAATAGATAAATTTGGAGAAGTAAAATCAGCAGCATATCAGGTATAAAACATGGTTTTAGAAAAGGGTAAAAATAGAGGGGATAAGGATATCCCATTGATAAAAATAATTTTTAAGTAATGAAATTAATAAAAAGTAAATAAGAGATAGTTATCGTAATATTCATAAGAGATGTACAAAAAGAGGATCTTGAAATGAAGAGAAAAGAAGGATATTTCCCTTATCTTAAAAAGTAACTCCTACAACGTTAGGATTGTGACCTTTGGGGGTTGAGTACAGCATGGTAGGACTCCTTGTAAGGTAAAAATATAATATATTCATGAATAATTATTTTTTAGTGAAAGTAAATATATAAATGTGTGGGTATTTATAGAAAACGTGGGGTATTTTTTTAATAATTTCTAAATAAAGTCCTTGGACACCGAGGTGGTGGTAAATGAAAAATAATAGGCTTAACCAAGGTATTTGATACTTGGGGAAAAAATTAAGTTATTTTAATCCAAAATAATTGAACATAATTTTATATTACTTATTTTGGCAAGGAAAATTAAATTTTTCACAAAATAACATTTATAGAGTTAAAGTTTCCATTAATTTGGAAAGATAATTATATATTTAAAAAATGATTAAAATATATTAAAATAACTGGTATTAATAAAATGAAATATTTTAGGTCGTGGATTTTGGTTAATTAGTTATTACATCATTATGAAATAATTACGATGACATTAACATACTGAAAAAATCAAATTGTATATTTACTATTCATAAAAAAATAAAGTATTTTATAAAATTCTCATAAATTCACCCTAACCCAATTCAAAGTGATGATTTCAAAAATTATATTTATTATTTATTAATAATTCTATAAATATGATAATTTTAAATTTTAAATATATGTATCATTATTTATTAAGAAAAATATCAAATTGAAAATGCGTAGTAAAATTTCTAACACTTGGAAAAAAGAAAAATTATTTTATCCTTTATTTTTAAACAAGAATATTTTAATCATAATATTTCCTAAAAATAAACATTACTAATAATAACTTAGTTTATTATAATAATTATATATTTTCTAAAAAGTATAATTTCTATCTGAAAAAAAAATTAACAAATTTGTCATATTTTTTAATTAGGAAAAAATATTATTAAAATGTAAATGATGGAATAACAATTTTAGTTTTGAAAAGTAATTACACATTAATTAACTAAGCCCTTGAAACATAAATCCTTATAACACCTGCATATGACCTAATGGTAAGGTGTCTGATGGTGATAGATATTTGGGGCTGCTCGAAAAACAATGTCTGGGTGGTAATTTCCACTAACTTGAACTTCTCCCATAGGCAATTTCATTCAAGGTTCAGTTTTGGAAGCTATAATTGGGTTTAGTCAAGAGGAAATATTATTGATGTTACTTAACTACATATTTATAAAAATGGGCTTCATATGGTATGGCTCTACTAGTTGAGGTCATCTTTTATCCTTTATGCATTAATTATCATTTGTCATTTCTTATTATAAACTCTAATTATGACATAAAAATTATTATCAGGAGTGTAATTTCTAATGGTCATATTGAAAAATGGTCATAATTAACCAAAGGTCATAATTGTCCAATGGTTATAATTGTCCAACGGTCATATAACAGTTGAAACTCGATGGTCACATTTTAATTTATACTCAAATCATTATTAAAATATATAGTATTTTTAGTACAAAATAATATAACACATATTTTCTCAGAAAACAATGTTTATTCAAAAATTCTAGTTCATTAAAATATAGATAATTTCACTATATCTTTAATGTAAAAAATTGTCACTATCATCTCAAAATAATGAGTCGGGTAATTTTTCTCATGAGTTTTATATTTTTCACGTTTCATAATCTATCACCATTTCATTCTTCATAAGGACACAGCCTAGTATATTCTATGATGGATCACTAAAACTCACAAACCCTTTTCCACTATAGGGTATTGTAAGCATATGCATACTGACCAACCTTTGTTTTAGTTCATTGAAATTCTTCGCACATTCGTCAACCTATATGAACTTGGATCCCTTCTGGGTTCACTTGGTGAGTGGATTGGGTAGTCAAGAGAAATATCTCATAAATTATTGTAAGGATCCTGCCAGCCCAAGAAAATAAAAAATCTTGATTACCATGGTTACATTATATAATTTTTCAATAACTTCTATATTTGAATAATCCATTAATATACCCTTATTTGACATTAGATAACCAAATAATGAGGCTTTTTACAGATAAAATTCACACTTGGCAAATTTTTCATATAGATTCTACTTACTTATGGTCATTAACACAATCCTAAAGTAATATTCTTGATCCTTCTTTCCCATAAAATATATAACAATATCATCTACAAATACTATGAAAAACTGATCAATATAATATATAAAGACTATGTTCATTAAATCCATGAAGATAGCAGGATCATTTATAAGTCCAAATGGAATTAATATAAATTCATAATGATCATAACTCATAAATTATGATATATTTGGTATATCCTACATCATGAAACTTAGATAATGTTATTCATATCAAAGATCAATCTTATAAAAATATTAAGTTCCATAAAATCATCCTTCGATGTGGGGTAGAGTGTACTTTATCTTAGTAGTGATTTTTTTAATGTTATTGATAATCAATTCAGAGATGCATTAAAATATCTTTCTTTTTAAAAAAAACAATAGGTTAACTTCATGGTGAATTAGTTGGACGAATAAATCCCTTATCTGGATTATCCTAGATTTCTTCTTCAATACCTAAAACTCAATTAGATCTATTCTATTAGGATTATTTTAAATAGGTGTAGTAGCATTGATGAGTTCTATTGAAAACACAACTCCAAAATTCTTGGAAAATGAGAAAACTCCTCTAGAAAGACATCAACAAACTCTTATACAATAGGCAGATCTTTCATTTTGACTTTATCCCTTACCATTTGGGATAAATATCCCTCACGATTTGGTATTAAAACTCATATGATGGAATTACTTTACACATTAATATCAGGTTCTTCTTCACACCAGTAAAATATGGTGGGTTGATTTAGAATATTGAATGTAACTTCTCAAATCCAAGAATATATTTTAGAGGGAATTATTCTATTTTTGATCTACCGATGGATTAGAAGTTCTGTTAAAATATGGAGGCTACTTTCATATTAAGTGGTCCATAATGGGTGAATCACAATATGGAACAATAGTTTTCTCCATATAGTAAAGGTTAGTTTTCATAACCTAAGTCATCTAACCAAATATGACCATGATAGACTCATTTCCAATACAAACTATTTGGGTTTTCTAATCAAGTAAATTCCTACATTGACTATGAGTGTTGATTCCAATTTCTCTATAAAGTAAAATCAATAAATAATGGTACATAATGATTTAGATAATAATAATCATTAATATTGAGCCATAAAATAATAATCTCTATAATAGTAAAATTTCTAAAATACTATAAGGTATTATCATAATTCTCATTATAGCAATTTTCATTAAAAATCTAGTTCCCAAGGTTTTTAATAAACTTCCCTATTATACCAAATATAATAACCCATACTTTAGTAACCCAAAGTCTTTTTCTATTTTATTATATTGGAATAAGATATAAGTAATCACATCCCCAAGGATCAATCAGTTTAATAGTATTTAAGAACCATATATATACATGATTCTCATATTACATTGGAAATATGAAAAACATAGCATATTAAACATTATTTCAATATTAATATTATTCATATTATCTTTGTACATATCTTTTGTAAAGTAAAAAAATAAATTTTGATATCATATGCTCAGTAAGGGTTATATACAGTGGAATTTATCATTAATAAATAAGGTATAATCAAAATGTAAATTTAAATAAATTAAAACACATGACATTTATTCATAACTTGGGAAATAAATGTGATAATGGATAATATCAATAAATTAACTCATGGAAAATAATAATTAAATTATCAATGAAGGAAATTCTTAAAGTTGGATGTCATGATCTCAGAAATCATGATATCTTTATCATCAAGGAATTATTCCAAAATACTTATAATGATGGTTTGGTATACACAAAAAACCTATTTAAAAAGTTTTTCCAATTTGTTATTCACATGAGAACTGTTGATACATTAAGGATCTATCTATAACTAGGACCCACCCATCACTACATTTACAATTAATTCCTCATAAATTTAATGATCAATTTAATTCTTAAAAAATATTCCTTATCAATAAATATCTATATTGATCAATGGATACATAATATTAAGATTTCCCCAGTTAATCAAATAACATTCAAAGTAAAACACCCCATATAAAAAGGGTATATAGTTTAGGAAATAATCATATAAAAGATAAAAATAATATATATATTTAAGATAATTTTAATTCCAACACAAAATGATAATAAGAAAGTGAATGTTTCAAGAGAAAGTTAACGAACACAAAATTAATAAGAGATAGAATACGATCACTAATTCATAAAAAAATTATTCCCTTTGGAGAACAATATAAAATTGAATTTAAATAATAAAATAATCTTTTATTAATTATTTTTTCTTTTTATACACATTTAAAACTTTTAAAAAAATATAATTAGTATAAAATGTTTATGGTGGTGGGAAAATATGTTCACATCATTCACTTTAAAATCAAACATTCATTTTTCAGTTTTTGTAAAGAAAGTTATAAAATAACATTTCTGAATACATTATAAACATTTATTTAAAACATTTAAAAAATAAAATTATAACATAAAATTTCCTTAATAATAATTTGATTAAATAAAAATTACTTTTGTAAATCATTTTAAAAAAATATAGGGATGGAAGAAAAATATACTTGATTAAAAGAGAAATAAGATCTTCTTTTCATTTAAAATTTTCCTTGCTTTAATAAAGTTACAGAGAGATGAAAATTTTTAAGAAAACATTTAATCTCCTTAAATATCTATTGGATAAGAAAATATATGGATTTTATGAAGGATATTTTACAATATTGCTTCAATAATAATAAGATCATTCCTAAAGAAATTAAGATTATAAAATAAATTCTTACCTATTTGGTAACCTGTAAATTATAACCCCTTGAAAGTGTAAACATTAATTGAAACATTAATCATCATTAATAAATATATATTCATTTTAAATACACAAAATTTTTATTATATACACCATATAAAAATAAATATGTGTATAATACAAAATATATCTCCATAGAGAAGAAATTGAGATGTCCCTTTCCTCAAGTTTTAATTTTCATGTATGCTATCTTAAACTAATTTATAATAAAATTATATTTATTATATTAATATAAAATATACATATTAATATCTATAATATCATATTTAATCCACTTTTAATATATTATCACTTGTTTATTAAAAATCTTTTATAATTATCATTGTTTTGGGTGTTAACTTCTTTGTTTTTCTTTTATGTTTTGATTTGACAGTTATGGTTCTTGTATATTGATCATGTTTATATCATATTTTTAATTTTAATAATGAAATAAACATAATAAATATTCCTTATATACCCAAATAGCCCAAAGGCCTTCTTTTTTATTTATTTTTGATAACCCCCCTCTCACGGGATGAGGGGGCCCTTAAAAGGCTTGTAGGCATAGAGATTACATGACCTGTAGGTCTTAGGAAATATACAGGCTATAACTACATGGAACTTCTCCACCCTAGCTTCTTTATCTTGATGTTAGCTCTCCACTATTGCATGGATTTTTCGGCTAGGCTTCCCATGCAAGCACAGGCTAGTCCCGATAGAAAATGGCATACCCTCTCTTTCTGAAAAATCCTCTTAAGCTTCTGCTCTAGTGAATGTTCCTGCTCTAAATCCTCATATGGATTCTTCTCCTTATAAAGTTTTCATTGTCGTTAAGCCTAGTTTTAGGTAGCCCAAATACCTTGAGGTGGCCTGAAGGCCTTGAGGTGGCATGAAGGCCTTGAGGTGGCCCAAAATCCATTCTAGTATGAAGGCCTTGGATGGCCCGAAGGCCTTGAAGGACACGAGGCCTAAAACGGTGGCCTGAAATCCTGATATGATGAATAGTCCCAACACATACAGTACTAAACAGTGACTACTACAGTACTGTTATAGTAACCCAAAAATTATGTCTCTGCCCAATTTTGAACTCGGGTCTCTTAGATACATTTGCTGAGTCCTCGCTAACTGGGATGAGAAACTTGTTCATAAATATTCCTTATATACATATTTATAATCATCCATGGAATGTGGAACTGAAAAAAATAATCACATTGCTTTATAGAGATGGTAGGTCATACATACGCATGAGTGACATTAACATTTCTTAAAATGCGTATGGGTAAGGAAGTAGATGATATATTATACTTAATTAATTATAATTATTTCATAAGTATAATATAAATTAATTTTTTATATCATCATAAAAATCCATGTCCTGTAATGATGGAAAAAAATTAAATTGGTTCGTGAGGAGGTAGTTCGTTGTAAACAGAAGTGATGGTTTTGTTTCCTATATGATGTAGAATAAGGTCGATAAATATTATGAAATAAACATAATAATTTCTAATTATATTTAATACAATTTTTTAATCATGTCTTAATGTTTAGGAAATAATTTAATGTGCTAAATGAAGAAGAAAAATGAAAGTTCTAAATGAAGATGATTACCTATTCTATAAAAGATCACCTTTAGATCCCCTTTTAAGGGACTTAGGTTTCGTATTTTGGGAAGAAAAAATAAATTTATAAGGATTATTATAAGTGTTTATCATAGGGTTTGGTCAAGATAAGTGGCTCTATGTGGTGTGTACATGATATGAGAGGTGGTTCCTTTTATAGTGAATGAAAGGACACACATGTAATTAATAAAAATATTTAAATATAATAAATTCATTTTCATGTGAAAGTTGAAACATGTCTCCATAATGTAGAGTATAAGAAATTATATGGTTGAAATAAATTTAAAAATTAAAATTTGTACAAGTTAAATTGGTATTTTAATCCTTATTTTTGGTTTAATTCCTTCTTTAACCAATTTCATCTTTAAGCACATTAATGACTTTTTTAATCTTAAAGTGTTGTAATTTTAATTATAAGATAAAAAATTTATAATAAATATAGAATAAAATACATTTTAGATAAATTACTATCCAACTTTTCATCTTGAAAAAAATTATGATTTTAAAAAAATTAATAAAATATTATTTAACACAAAATAATATAAAAATCATTTTAAGAACTATTCAAAAATTATAACCTTAAATACATCAAGAAAAATATAGTATTATAATATAATAATTTTCATCATAAATAATACATTATTTATGAATATAAAATTCTTTTATAACCATAATTAATCATAAAATAATTAGTTTTATGGTTTTTAAAATTATTTACTATGATTTTCCACTACTTTCACAAGAACTATGTGAGTGTTGTATAAAAGTTTAAGGAAATTATATAATCACTAAAACTTAGAAATAAATTTATATCATAAAATTAGTTTAATTTTTTTAAATAACCATTAATAATCATTCCCAACTTTTTTATAACCCTATGTGAACTTTTAAGATAGATTTAAAGGAAAGGGAGTGAAATTTTGTATTTTTCTCTACTTAAAATAATGTAAATATCATTATCAAAAAACTTGAAAAAATCCATATATTAAATGTTATGATGGATATGGTCAAATTATTATAATAAAATTAAAAAAATCAATGTTTTTTATATATCTTTATTTCCTTTTCATATTATTTTTAATCCTGATTACGTGATTTACCCTTTATCATGGTGATAAATTTTACCATGATTACTATTCACATTACCTACAAAAATAGAACATTTAAAAAATTTGATCCTATTAATTAAAAATATACAATCGATTTTTTTAATTCAAATCATATAATTTTTAAAAATTAATTTAAAAAATAAACCTACAAAATGTAATGAAAAATGATTTTCCAAAAATGTGTTTCTAAACCAAACAATTTGACTTATATCAAAATCAGGTGAAATGATTATTATAATGGAATTAATTATAATTTTTTAAATATAATTTATCATATATAACTTTGATATCAAATCAAAAATATAATTGTACTTTTAAATTACATGATTTAAAGGAAAGAAATGACAGTTTTACAAAAATCAGTATTTTTCACTATTCACAGAAAAATAAATCTATTTAGACAAATTAAAAAAATTATACACAGTCTAATATTGATATGATGATTTAACAAATGATATAACCTTAAAATTATAACAATTCAATTGTTTTTGGTTTTTTAAACTAGGTGTTGCGTGTAAAGAAAGAAATCAAATAAATTGGACTTATTTGAATATAAATATATCATAAAATGTTAAGGTGTTAAACCTTAGAACCCAAATCAGTTATGTGAGCCTATCATGGATTTTATAGTGACGATAGATCATGTACTTGAGATTATAGCCTCAAATTTAGTGTGATGAGATCATATGACAGTCTATCCCTAGTGAGTTGTATTGTGTGAGATGATTTTGTTGGGACGCACTGCCCACTGAGAAATATACAGTTACATAGGATGCCATGGATTTTTCTTTAGATATAGACTTCATTATTACTACTATGTGAGGGATGGGATTAAGTAACCCTCAATTTGATATATGGTATGGAAGGGAGTCATTTAACTCCCCCCCAATAATATGTATACATGAGAAGATCTAGGTGGGACACATTTCCCCTAGTGATCGGTGTACTATGAGAAGTTAAGGAGAAGATGCACTACCCCCCAACAGGAGCTATATGTGAGATTTTCTAAGAGAGACACACTTCCCTCAATTGATCAATATACTATTATATTCCTTCTACTTACTCCTAGGATCTATCCACTGAGCATGATGCTGCTAGATTTCATAGAACATTCTCCTTAGAATCATATCTTGGCATGATATTGGTTTGAATGGTTATGTGACTTGCTCAAACTCTATCTAAAACTAGAAAAAGTAGGTATATTTTATCTCAAATGTCGCATTAAAAACCAAGTATCAATATTTTTTATTTATTTATGATTTAATATCAACTATATTTATTATTCCAATAACATCACATGTGCATAGATTTACTGGTTATGTCTAGAATAGCATTGGTGGTCCCTATTGAGTTTTATTCACAACCTACTCGAGTGTCCATAGAACATGTGTACCTAAGAATACATCGTCGATCACATGTTCAGCTTGGGTATAGGTATGGTGTTTCAAGATAAACTGAGATAGATCAAATGATATTAGAGATATGGTTGAAGAGGTATGAGGATATAAGTGGAGAATCAATGTATTATTATTCCTTTATTTATTCTTGCACATGTGATCGGTCTAGTGGGAATTCATTAGTTCTATTCAAGCATGACCACAAGTCTATATGATTATATATTGTAATTTATTTTATCTAGCATAACATAAGTTTTATTTCTTTTGTGTTATCTATTTATTAATTTGAAGGATATTTGGTTTATTTATATACGATATTTACTCTTATATGAGTGTATAGTCACCCCAAGGTGATAACTTATTCCCTCACTACTTTTTATTAGCCTCTAGAATATGATATGGCATTCCTGATGTCACATGGTGACTCTGAATGGGATATTGTTCGGTGGTTTCCTACCATGGGACATTATAAAGTGGAATTAGAGAATCCTTTTATTTTGTATTTCTATTTGAAGATAATATATAGGAATTAGGGATATGTCAGTTCTTGTGATGAACATCAGACTAGTACATTATGAAAACCTTTTCTGGTAGAATTTTATGGTCACCTAGGATCTATGATTTTTGTTCTTGGTTTCTGATTTTATGATTGTATTATTTCACCTATTATGACACACCTTGTTTTTATATTTATGATTTATTGGTTTTTTTCTCTTATCCCATTAGCATGAGGATCATGTCCATGCATTATGTTTGACATGTAATATTCCCATGACATATGTATGTTTGTGTGTGTTTTATTTTACTAATGAAGAGGGTTGGGTTGTTTATAGTGTCAATAATAGATTACATGGAATTTTCCAATATAAATTATTGTTTTCATTCTACTCATATGAACCATATTATATGTTCTCTAATGTCATGTCCGGATGATATTATGATGAGATTCTCTTTAATGATGACTATATATTCCCTAAATATAAGAGATGATTTGTAACCCCTAGTGGTTCAATACTAGAATTGTATACCTTTTTTATGAAACCCTTAAATTTTATTCAAGAATAGGTTCAGTTACTTATTGTTTGAATAACAACTTATATAGTGTTTTCTCATATATCATTGTTTTCCAATGATTTATATCTATGATTTTCATTGGGTGTGGTGACTTTCTTTCTTCCTTCCTTTCTTATCCTAAATTAGTTAACTTCTATACACTGGTCATTCTTTCTTTAGGGTGGCTGGTTAGTTTCCCTACATTCTGACATTCCAAAGGAGGGTGCTCGCTACCACTATGGTTGGTGATGTTGTCTCCTTGATTGAAATAGGAGGATGGGGTATTACTTCCTCCTTCCATGGATACATCCTTACAGCTCTTTTACTAGTCTTAGTCTCCCACATTGATTTATGTCATGTTCATGCATCTCATTCATGTTTCCATCTTGAGGTGAACACAAGCTAATTACACTGCTTCTATCATGACATGGCAGCTACCTAAGTTTGGATCAGATAGTGATGTTGGACAAATCTGAACATATATGGATGTTGGGTGTATTGGGAACCTACAAAATATTCCTATTTTGGGGTTTATAAAATATCACATGTGAGGTATATTAGGTTTAAGACCCAAGTCTTCCCATATTGGTCATGAGGTATTTTGTACTAGAGGTTCAAGGCATCTGAGTCTCATCACCCCAGAAATCTCATGGTTTTCACATGAGGTAGGAATTTTGATGCTTCTAGTGGGGTTAAAAGGATTAAAGTCTTATGGGGATAGGTTTTTCATAGGTATAATATCTTGTGGGGAAATATTGGTCACATATTTATTGTATTGTGGGGATAGTTTGGTCATAGGTTTAACTTATTATGTGTATAGGTCAGTCATAGGATTGGCATATTATAGTGATAGTCTAGTCATAGGTTTATCATATTATGGGTATAGGTAGGTAATAGGTTTAACATCTTGTGAGGTATGTTGGTGAGGTTGATTGTGTCTTAAAGGGATGTGACCACACTTTATAGTCTCCACCTTTGAGGTGGAATACATTTTGTTTTAATGGTGATAATGGGGGTTAATATTGAACCTCATGGAGGTAACCTAGGTATATCATGATTGATCCTTAGGGAGAAATCCTACATAACCTATTTAGAGATAGGGATTAAAACTCATAGAGTTAGAGTGCATAGTTTAAGGTAGTATGACAGGATCGGTCCATGCAATTTAACTTCATTTGGTAAGTGTGTGTAATGGGAGAAAAAAAGGTATGGTGTGGGGATTATTCATAGGGGATTCTCTATATATGATATTTAATAACATTACAATAATACATGGGGAATCCTCTGTTCATCAAATAGGTTAGGTCTATAGTATAACATCGTGTGTTGAGGACCTTTTCATGCAGTTTAACATCATACCACTAAGACATTGGGTTATGCAGTTTAAAGTCTTACTACATATAATTCGTGAGGCCTATGCCCTAGGAGACCATTTTGGTGAAATATGTAAGGTTATAATAATAGCTATCCACACTAAGAAATCTGGGAAAATTCCTTTGATGTTGTCTCCTTCAGGGTATACGTGTCTACTACAAAATTACTTTGGGATAGCGCAAGGTGTAGACCATGCTAGGGAAAGGTGGAACACAAAGGACCTAACATCAATTTGGCTATTCTTAGGAGAAATAGGTGATACAACTTTCCATTTCATTATTTAATAAAATATTTCAGACATGAGGGTTAATGATACCAGTCATGGGAATGTTTGGGTCCTGAATGAATTGGGTTTCAATGGGTATAGGTCTATTGAGAAATAAACACTCTCAAAGGTGCATATTCTGATAGGAGACATCAATTAATGGAATATAGGGTAAGTTTCAGGAAGGTAATAGGTTCTATTAAGTTCAAGATAATTGTGAAGATAATACTCTCATAAATCGTGGGTGTCTTATTTCAGGATAATGTATTGGTTCACATGGGGTATGTTTCGTAAAGAATAGGTTTCTCATATAACCCTAAGAAGTGTTTAAGATTTTCTTATAATTATAAGGTTTAAAAACTTCATGAATGTCATCTATATCATGGTCTAAAGGTATCAAGAACCCAAGGGAGGTTGTTTCACAAAATATGGCTACCTGTAAAAATCCATCTCCACTTCTCCTCACAACGGATAAAGTTTTTTGAATTCATAGATTTTAGAGGAAGTTCATAAGTTGCATGCCCATAAATTATAGGTGAAGGGAGATATTTATAGGATCTATAGATATGGTTAGATAGTTTTCATGAATTATATAAACCATCATGGAACTAGGGTTATTTTTTAAAAGATATATGTTGCAAGAAAGTTACCAATATTAACAAAAGGTGAACTTTCAGAGTGTTTCGATGAATTTCATAAGAACTAAACCTTTATAAAGGTTAATACCTTCAAGAATCTAGGCCCTTGGATTGATTTTTACACCATTGCAGTATGTATTTTCCTTGAACCATCTATTCATTTCCCTTTGTCTCTTGTAACATACGTTTTTCGGTGTCAAAAAATTCTCCCTTAATAATGGGAGCTGATGTGGGAGAGGAGGGTTGTATTATGAGGTGAAATCACCAAAAACCATCCATTTTGTAAAATTTCTCCTAAAATTAGGATCACCCCCATTTTCTTATAAATATTGGTATTGGACCAAGGGGGACCAAAAAATTGTCACATAATATTGACTAATTCTCTCTTTTCATGAAATCTATCACCTTCAATAGGGTTCTCATACCTAAATCCATAGTGCTTAAGAAACTTTTCTACTACATGAACTAAGATTCTTGTATCTATAATTTCATGTGTTCAATATTCTATGAAATTATACCTCTATGAACCAAATTTTTCAAACCACATTTTGTAAAAAAATCAGATATTTTAAAATTTTCTTGAGATGTTGTTTGAAGGTAAAAAAAATCACTACTGCCCAAAGAAGAGATATGGATAAGAAAATAATGATTGGTGAAATATTTTAGGATGTGTTGGATCAAGACACCCTTTCCTAATTACTAGGGGAGTCACATTAAGAATATCCACTTTGTAATAGTTTTTCACTATATGGGGTTAGACTTAGGGATGATGTGTTTATCCCTAATACTGACCGAGGCACACCTTCCTACAATTCAAAATCTCCCTGAAAATGTAAAGATGGAATATGTAATTGAAATGTAACTACATGAAGGAATACACCCCAATCATATAAAATTCTATGTGTAACCCTATGATGACTATAAATAGGTAGGGTCTTACTGAAGAGACATCCACTCTATTGTATGAGAGCATATTCAAGGCTGGTCTAATGAAAAACCTCCAGGGCTGGACTGAAGAGTGGAATCTACATAAGGGAAGAAATTTCATGGATTAACTGTAAATATAATACTAGTTGTTTCATTCATGTATTTAGTTTGAGGAATATCTTAAGGGAGTGGGGTTGTATGAAGCAGTGTGGACGTCGCAATTCTATGTCTACCCCCACCCAAATATCATGCCTGAATTACTTAGTAAGTGGTTATTTAGCACCAATAATTTTCACCTTAATAATGGGGAGGTAATCATAATCAAATGGGATATCTCAAATATTATTTGTATCCCCATATAGGGTTATATGTATAATGAGTTTCTTCTTATAAAGATTTTATGGGTTGGCTAGGAGAAAATATTTGAGATAGTGAGGGTTTTTATATGCTTGTTGCAAAGGGATAAGGAGTTCAAAGTAGCGTTCAATGAAGTCCATTTATAGTTTTGGTTTGGATAATTCTTAAATGAGACCATGATTAAGCTATTGGGGAGACTCATACAATGTCTGAAGGGGGCACAGTGAGGGAAGGAGCACTCATACTAGAGGGTCATGGAGTTAAACCAATGGTGTTTATGGTGATACATCCTGAAGACTATCACTCTCATGGTAAGATTGGGTGGATTCATCATGGATATCATCTATATATGGATTATCCCAATCTACAATGTTTATATAGGGGTGTTAACAAGAACACTTATCATATAATCAGTGCTAGAAACTGAGAAGCACATTAACTTGGAAGGGTCGCTGGTGGAAACGTTATATAAGGTGTTGCAACACATCAGCTATAGGTATACCCTTATTGTTTTTATAGCCTCTTCTATTTATTGTATGTTTGTTTCATCACCCACATTAGAGTTTATGGGAACCTGAATCTAATCTCCCCTTTTATAATGTTATTGTATCCATCAATTATTGATATTTTTTGGAGCCTTCCCCTGCTGTTGGGGTGGGTTGGTGTGCTCACAAGGGTTGAGATACTAAAGAACTTTATATTTATATATATTTACCCTCCAAATGGGGGTGGTTATAGATGATATCATGTGGTTAGTGGAACAATGGTCATATCTCCTAGACTTTTGAGATGCAATTCTAGTGTAAATTATTGATTTTAAGGTTTTTTGTGAACCACATTCTCATACTGGTTTTTCCATCAATTCTATTGTGTCTAGTGGATGACCCCAAGTTCTATTATAGGGTGTGGTTAGAACGCCATCCTTAAATACTCAAGAAAAAATAGAATATTTTTATGTGTGATGATGGAATGTGAGGAATGAGATACGACCATCCAATTCCCCCTATGGGATCTTCCTTGATAATATAAAAACCCGGGAGAACATGCACCCTAAATACTTTTAAAGGAATCTAGTTACTTGATCTCGTGTCGAAGAGGGAGTCCTATATACATGCTTCTAGGGGTGTATTATGGTTAGGGGATGACTCTAAGGAGGATGAGTCAGCCTAATTGGTGGATTGGTAGTTCCATCTCTAGAGGGGGGTGCAGCGGCAGGTTCGAGGATCCTAGAAAAACAACCTTAAGAAGAAGGTGGTCCCTCCAATTTTGTTTTTAAGGAACTTTTTGGTGCCCTAAGAAAGTAGTTATTCCATGAAATTATTCTTAATGATTTTTTCTTATCCAATTCCTATAGGATGTGAATGATTCTTAGAAAATTTAACTCCATCTATGTGATTGTTCTCATCTTTAAGATATGGTGATTTGAATTTTTTTGTTGGGTGATGCCAAGTTAGGCTTACACACTCCTCAGGTCGAGGTAGTTCATTAACATGTGGAGTTGGAAGAAATTATCCACTCTCATGGTGTGGAACACCCTATAAAACATAGGGTAACGATATTACTTGATATTCCTTCCCCTCCAGGCCTCCCCAGGGGTCAATTGGATATAGGCATAGTCAACCAAGAGGGGTCAGTCAAGAAGGAATCTCTAGGAAGTAATGCCTTTTTGAAATCCCCTAAGGGAAAAGACACTACTACTAATGAGGTAAGCATCTAAATTTTGTGGGTTTTGGCCATTTATTATCTATTTTGAGTTGTTGTCTCATCCCATATGATATGTTTAATAATTACCAATCACAAAGGCGGGGAAATTCATGATAAATCCTTAATGGTGGACCAGAAAGCCCCAACACTTAAAGGGGTGGGTTCGGTACTTTCTCCTGATGTCGTGGTCACCAGAAGCTAGCCGTATATTGTTGAGGTGGATCCCATGATTGAGGTGATGACTCGATATCCTCAAGTGGTGCATGGTAATTTCCATTCTTCTCATATCATTTTCTTGTTTATGGTTTCACATTTTGAAACCTATACTGAATTGTTTGTATCTTTAAAATAGAACAAACATGTCCAGTTGTAAAGTATCTTCTAGTAGTCAAGGTATCGGCCACCATAAAGGTCTTTTCTCTAGTAGGGATTCCATTTAACATCATTAACCTATTGTTGAGTCTCAATGATTCTCTAAGACATCTTCCTCTTCATCATAATTTTTATTTTCCTTTCACAAGTCACGTTACATTAACTATGTGTCTTAATGGCAGTGAAAAACACATTAAGAGCTCAAATGATAGTGGTAATTCTTGAACTGAAGGTGCCTATAGATAAGGTGGTTATGGTTGAAGGTGTAGTCTTAATGTGTATAGATGTTGAGGCTATTATGGAGAAGTCTTAACCTCTTGTATTGAATTCATAGGATAAGGTCACTACTGTAATGACCCAAACATTCATTAATGGAAATCCCTCTTGATATAATTAAATGTATCTTTATGTAAAATGTTTATATAAAGTGTCAACATATTTGGTTTTATGTTATGAATTGTGACCATCGCTAATATATCCATTGAATAGTGATCTCATAATTAGTATAAATATAGGGCTTTAACGAATCCAATTTACTCAGACAAAGGAAGTGATGGCCTCATCTAGTAGACATTCCCCAAACAAAGCCCATTTTTCGGAGCTCTGAAAAGAGGTGGCCTCATTAGGCTTTTATCTTGACCAAGCCCAAGCCGAGCTTCAATAGGTTAATCTTGAGCGGGACCACCCACTAGAGAAGTGGAAGTTGATAGATATTACCACCTGAGCAATGTTATCTGAGCCACCCCAAGAGTCTTTCACCATCGCACACCTTACTCTTTGGTCTTATGCAGGCATTATAAGGGGTTATGTAACAAGACCTTAGCACTATGTCTATGTACGTTATTTTTTTATATAATAATGAATATACTTTCATGATATTTTTGTTACCTTGTAAATAGTTTTTAAAGCACAAATAGTATTTTTAGTTAATATTCAACTAAGAAATATATTTTGATGAATTAATGTATCTTTTAATTAAATATTATTTTAATAAAATATTATTTTTATTATTAAATTAATTTTTATTAAATATAAATGATTGTATAATTTTATTAATGAAATATTAATTTTTATTAAGGTTTGAAAGTCATTTTTGTCCAAACCCCTAAATTTTCCTTAAATGTCGATTTTTATTTTAAAACTGAAAACTAAAATAATTAGAAAATTATTTTGATAAAATAAATATTATTTCTGGAATCAGGATGTTGAAATTATTCAACCGTGAATTTTTCATAATTTTTGGAGACATTCAAATTTTTGGGTAAAAATTAAATATCGTTTAAATATATAATGTGTTTTATGGCATCGTAATGACCCAATAGTGATGTAATAAAATAATAGCAGACTTATTTTCAGCCAATATATGTTTTACCATTAAAATAATGGGATTTTGGGTTTGTTTGACATGTTTTTCAAAGCATTAATGGACCCTTCATGGCTTATTAAACATCTTGCCTTTTTAAATTGTTTTCCTTGGGAGTGTGACTCACCTCCACATAAGCAACCCCATTATTTTAAGAAGTTAGGAATTTGTAATTATAAAATATTTTTTCCACTTCCCTTTTACAAAAACCATGGTCAAAAACCATGGTTTGGTTTGTGGTTTGTAATAGTTTAATGTGAGGTGTCCTAAACCTAAATAATAAAGAATTCCCTCACCTTTCCTATATAAACCCACCCAAGGTTCCACTTTATCCTCACTCAAAGCCTTTGTAGTTCATCCAAAATCTACCCTACTCTCTCTAGAATCCTCCCAAGGTGCCCCAAGTTCCCAATATGCCTCTTTCAAGCCTCTTTCAAGCCTCTCTCAAGCCTTTGGAAGCACACTTCCAAGTAAGGGTTTTTCTTCCTTTCTCAATTTTTCCAATTCTATTAATGTTGTTATGACCTTTTAATTTCAATTATAAATGTTCGGTTATGGTTTCTCACCTCCCCCATACTGCCCTATTTATGTTTAAATGATGGGATACCCCTTTCAATCTCATTAAATGCCTCCCATGTACACCTGTTACTATGCCGAAATTCTGAAAGGAATTTCTCTCTCCTCTTTGACATTCAATCAATTATTTTGTATCATGACTCTAAATTCCATTACAATTGTTAGTAAATGTATCTATATAACCCCCCTTACTGTCCACTTCATGTACATATGATGAGAAACCCCTTTCTCTCTCATAAACCATTTTTATGAATTCTTACGTCACGTCGTTACGCTGCCGAACTTGCACCAATTTTCTAAGACAATATCATTGTGTAGTGAATACCATGATCATTTCTCTATCAAGGGTATTCACATTTATGAACATTTACTTATTGATTATAATGTTTCATTTATGAATTCCAAATTCATTTATCCTTAAATAAGTTATTATGTTTTATGAATCCATGTTATATGATCCATGTAGCACACATATGCATGAAATGAAATGTTTAAGAAGGGTGTGCCCTTATAGCGTTCCAATGCATTGGGTTAAGTATATTATCATGATACATCATGTGAAATGGGTGTTTACTCATGATAATTCAATTGCAACAAGGTTTTACTCATGTTTCATGTGCAATGGGGATTTACTCATGCTCCATGTGCAATGAGCATTGGCTCTTGCTAATTCCATGTTAAGTGTTATTGCCACATTTCCATGTTATGATTATCATGATCTATCATGCCATTATGTTTATGATTCTCTTATTATCTATTGATATGCCTATTTTATAACATTTATTTTATTCCTCATTTTATTCCATGTTTATTCCCTTTGTGGGCTTCGTAGCTCACCTTTTTCTTATGCATCTCCTCAAGTTATCCCATGTAATGCTAAGTACGAGGGAATGTAGTGGTCATGCAAAAGAAGTTTTCAATAAAGTTATTGCATGTTTCATGATTTAAGTTGTTATGTAATGATCCTAATCCCCAAAGACACTATACCTCTCGATCTTCTATGTTTTATCTAGTGAATTTTATGTAATAAATCATGTTTAAGTGTATAATAAAGATCAGCGTTTTCACAGTTGGTATCATAGGATAGATTAAGTTATTTTTTTGATTAGGATTAGAAAACCCTAGTAAATCCTTACATACAATACTAATTATAATAAAAACATCTCTATGTTTTGGTGAGTATTTAGTAAGTGGTTTATCAAGAAAATACATCCCTCTCTGGATACGAGCAGGAAGAGGCGGCTCTGGCACAGATGTATCCTAGGGGTAAAACCCCAAAACACAGCTTTGAGCTAAACTCAAATGGGAACTGGTACATAACAACGGGCCTTTCTGCACTCTTGGTTATGAAACTCCTGGGGGATATGATTTGGTAAATTCACAACCTTAGTATGAACTATTATCGAGGGACAAAAAAATCCCTGAGAATATATGTTAGAAAGTAGATAATGGATAACATAGAATGAAACCAATAGATTCATATGTTAAGGAAATAAGAGTTATTTATAAGTCATCAGTTTTTTCCTTATATTACCCTTTATGTGTTACCCCTAACTTTACTTTTATTCCAGCCAATGGCCAGTAATAGGAGGACTCGGGATAACAACTGATGTGAAGATTAATGTGATGATTGTACTAATGAGATGCCCAATCCAATGGGAGTAGGAATCGTGAACTTTTTCATGCTTCTCTCTCAACTAACTCAATATTTGAATAGAAACATGGGTCAAGTGGAACGTTCAACCCCCCCCCCCCCCCCCAAAGAAATAACAAGTCGCTATCAAGAGCTTCATGAGACCAAGGGCTCCTTCTTTTAATGGATCATCTGATCCCTTAATCATTGAACAATGGATCCACTCCATTGAAAAGATCTTCTCCATCCTTCAATGTTCTGAACAAGAGAAGGTTTTCCTGGATGCTTATCATATGGATGTTGAAGCTGATCAATGGGGGATGTTGATCAAAAATACGAAGCTTGATGAGGAGATTGAGGCGTTCAAATGGAAGGATTTCAAGAATATTTTTTTTGATAAATATTTTCTACACACCCTTTGTCTTAGGATGGAAAGGGAATTCCTTTCCCTCAGGTAAAAAGATGACGAATCTATTGGTGCGTACAAGGAAAACTTCACAAGGCTTGCATGATATGATTTTGGATTTGTCATTACCCCTAAATGCAAGGTTGACTGCTTCTTTGGTGGGATGAAGCCTAGCCTACGGAAATTACTGGTGATCTGTGACTTCGACAGCTATGAAGAAATTGTCCGATGTTACCTCAAGGTTAAAATGGAGATCAGAGAATCTCAGGGGTATCATGGGGATAAGAAGTGTAATGTGGACTTCAATGCTGGTGGACTGATGGATAAATAAAATGGCGCTAAGAAGACCCAGCACCCCACTTGCCAAAGGTGTAGAAACAAGCACCCCGTAAATTTCCTGAAGGGGAAAAGGAAATGCTTTAGTTGTGGAAGATAAGGGCACCTAGCTGTAAATTTTCGGCAAGAAATACCTGTGGATGAAACAGAGGAGAAGAACGCTCCATTCGAACCTCAATACGTTGTTCATTCCTACAACTGCAAAGAACAAGTGCATCTTTCATATCAGTTCCCTAATCCTTGGGTTTAAGGAGGAAACCAACAACCTCCAAGGCAAAAAGGGAGAGTTTTTTCCATTACTACTGCCGAAGTGAAACCTGAAGACGAAGTGGTGATAGCTACAATAGTTATTCATTCAAGAATAGCGAATGTAATTTTTGATTTATTCTCTACGCATTCTTTTATATCCTGAAAGTTTAGTAGAGCCAACATAAATTGTCGTGAGAGGTAAATCACTCTCCATGTGGAGAATCGACCCCCGATTCTTTGCAAGTGAAAGAAGGAAGATGAATCTTCATTAGCTTCATCATCTCAAGCATGGATATTACTACCCTATATGCGTGCATATCTAGCTCATATGATTGAGTTTAAGGAGGCAACCATCCTATAATACATGCCTATTGTGAGAGAATTTGCTGAAGTGTTTCCTGAGAAATTTTTTAGTCTTCCTCAATGAAGAGATGTCTAATTCTAAATTGAACTTATACCTGGGGAGTTACCAATATCCATTACTCCATATAGAATGGATTTTGTGGAGTTTGAAGAGTTGAAGAAACAACTACAGGAGAATCTGGATAAAGGGTTTATACGCCCAAGTGCTTCACCATGGGGTGCACCAGTCCTTTTCATCAAGAAGAAGGATGGGTCAATGCGCGTTTGCATCGATTATCATGAGCTCAACAAAATCATGATAAAGAACAAGTATCATCTCACATGAATTTATGACTTGTTTGATGAGCTACATGGAGCACAATACTTCTCCAAGGTGGATTTGCAGTTGGGATATTATCAAGTAAGGGTGAAGAAGGAAGATATTTTCGTGACTGCTTTTCGTACAAGATATGGGATCTATGAATTCAATGTAATGCCTTTAGGACTCACTAATGCTCTATAAATCTTCATGTAATTGATGAATAGATTTTTAGATATTACCTCGACAAATTTTTGGTAGTCTTTATAGATGATATTCTGATATACTCTAAAACCAAGGAGGACAATGAGGAGAATCTAAGAAATGTACTAGAGACCTTTCAGATAGAGGAGATTTATGCAATGTATAGAAAGTGTGAGTTCTTGTTGAAGGAGGTCTCGTTCTTGGGATATATCATCAAAAGTAATGAGATATCTGTGGATCCCTCCAAGACAGATGCAATAGAGGGATGGTTGAGGTGAACATCAGTAACAGATGTCTGTAGATTTTTGGGGTTAGCTGGATATTATCGATGATTTGTGAAAAATTTCTCACGATTGTCCAACCCTCTTACCATGATAACTCGGAAAGGATTAAAGTTTTTTTGGAGTGATGAATATGAAGAAAGCTTCAAGGAGTTGAATAGGAGGCTTATAACTGTGCCCATTCTCACTTTACACACAAGTGGAGAATTTTTTGTCGTATTCAGTGATGCTTCGAAGAAGGGCCTGGGATGTGTGTTGATGAAAAATGACAAATTCATTTCCTATGATTCAATTAAATTGAAAGTTCATGAACAGAACTATCAAATGCATGATCTAGAGTTGGCAGCTATGATCTTTGCCTTGAAAATCTGGTGGCATTATCTCTATGGGGAGAAATGTGAGATATATACTGACAACAAGAGTCCCAAATATATATTCATTAATATGTGCCAATGAAGATGGTTAGAGATGATCAAATACTATGACTGCTCAATCCATTACCACCCTGGGAAAGTGAACAAGGTGACGGATTCCCTAAGTAGAAAGGACCCAGCGATTCTATCATTGATGAGAATTGAAAAGGATCCAATCTTCTTAGATTTTATGAGGATGTACATGGGAATCATAAAGAAGGGAACATCATAAATCCTTTCATAAATGATTGCTCAACCATAACTTTTGGAAAGGTTAAAGGATTCTCAAAAGGATGATGTGGGAATTCCGGAAAAAGTGGAAGCTATCAGAAAAGGTAAATCCTCAGAGTTTAATGTTAATGAAGAAAGAATTGTGAGATTTTGGAAAAGACTATGTGTTCCATCAAGTACGGAGCTGAAGAAGGAACTTTTGGATGATGTAAATAGTTTAAATTTCTCTTTTCACCCAGGAATCACAAAAATATATTGAGATCTCTGAGAGAATTATTGGTGGGATAATATGAAGAAGGAGATCATTGAATATGCATCAATTTTCCTGGTGTGTCATCAATTGAAGGTAGAGAGGTAGAAGTCTAAGGGGATGATGAAAACATTACCCATACCAGAATGGAAATGTGAGAACATCACCATGGAATTTATCACTAGACTTCCAAAGACATCGAAAGGAAAAAATGCAATATGGGTTGTTGTGGATTGTCTTACAAAGGCTACACACTTCATTGCTATTCGGGAGGATTTCTCATTGGATCAACTAGCATGGATATATATCATGGAAGTGGTAAGGCTGCATAGAGTACCACTATCTATGGTTTCCGATCGAGATCCAATATTCACCTCTAAGTTTTGGTAGAGTCTTTAACATGATCTAAATACTGAACTAAACTTTATTATGGTCTATCATCCTCAAACTGATGGCCAATCTGAGCGGACAACCCAAACACTTGAGTGCATGTTGAGAGCATGCTCAATGGACTTTAAAGAATGATGGGATCAACATCTTATTATGGTTTAGTTATCTTACAATAACAGTTTCCACTCGAGTTTCCAAATGGCACCATACGAATCCCATTATGGGAAAAGGTGCAGAACACCGGCGTGTTGGTATGAGGTCAGTGAGCGTAAGCTGCTTGGACCAGAAATGGTCGAAGACATGGTGGAGGAGGTGAAAACCACTCAACAACATATTAAGGTATCCAAGAGTCAATAGAAGAGTTATGCACATAACAGTCAATGATACCTTGAGTTTAAAGTTGGAGATATGGTATTTCTATGCATATCTTCGTGGAAGAAGGTCATGAGGTTTGGAAAGAAAGGGAATTTAAGTCTAAGGTACATAGGCCCCTTAGAGATTCTTGATCGTGTTGGGGTTGTGGCCTATCAACTAGAACTTCAACATTTTATGGCCAAAGTACATGATTTCTTTCATGTATCCCTCCTAAATAAGTACATACCAGACCCTTCACATGTACTCTCTCTAGAGGTGGTACAATTAGAGGATGATCTTTCTTATGAGGAGCAACTAGTGGAGATCATAGATCGTAGAGAAAAAGTTCAATGAAATAAGACAATGTATCTCGTCAAGGTATTATGGTGAAACCACAAGTTTGAAGAAGTGACATGGGAATCGGAGGAAGTAATGAAGCAGAGTTACCCGCATTTTTTTAGTGTGTAAAAAGGAAATTTCGAGGGTGAAATTTCTAAAGGGAGGACGATTGTAACGACCCAAACATTCATTAATAGAAATCCCTATTGATCAAATTAAATGTATCTTTATGTAAAATATTTATATAAAATTTCAACTTATTTGGTTTTATGTTAAGAATTGTGACCGTTTATAATATAGTCATTGAATAGTGATCATATGATTAGTATAAATATAGGGCTTTAATGAATCCAATTTACTCAGACAATGGAAGTGATGGCCTCATCAAATAGATGTGCCCCATATGAAGCCCAATTTTTGGAGCTTAGCAAAGAGGTGGTGTTATTGGGCTTCACTCTTGACCAAGCCCAAGACGAGCGGGACCGCCTACGAGAGAGGTGGAAGTTGATAGAGATTACCACCCGAGCAATGTTATTTGAGCCACCCCAAGAGTCTGTCACCATCGCACACCTTACTCTTCAGTCTTATGTGGGAGTTATAAGGGGTTATATAACAAGACCTTATCACTATGTCTATGTACATTAATTTTGTATATAATAATGAATATACTTTCATGTTATTTTTATTACCTTGTAAATAGTTTTTAAAGAACAAATTGTATTTTTAGTGAATACTCAACTAAGAAATATATTTTGATGAATTAATGGATTTTTGAATTAAATAATATTTTAATAAAATATTATTATTATTATTAAATTATTTTTTATTAAATATAAATTATTTTATAATTTTATGAATGCAATTGTAATTTTTATTAAGGATTGAAAACCATTTTTGTCCAAACCCGTGAATTTTCGATAAATGTCAGTTTTGTATTTTAAAAGAGAAAATTAACATATTTTAAAAATTATTTAGATAAAATAAATATTATTTCTGGAATCAGGATGTCAAAATTATACAACGGTGAACTTTTCATAATTTTCTGAGACAATCAAATTTTTGGGTAAAAAATAAATATCGTTTAAATATATAATGTATTTTATGACATCATAATGACCCAATAGTGATGTAATAAAATAGTATAAACCTTATGTTAGGCCAATATATGTTTTAAAATTAAAATAATGTGACTTTGGGTTTGTTTTACTTATTTTACAAAGCATTAATGGACCCTTCAAGGCTTATTAAACAACTTGTCTTTTAAATTGTTTTCCTTGGGAGTGTGACTCACCTCCACATAAGAAACCCCATTATTTTAAGATGTTAGGACTTTGTCCTTATAAAATATTGTTTTCTACTTCCATTTTTCAAAAACCATGGGAAAAAACATGGGCTGGTTTGTGGTTTTGATTAGTTTAATGTAAGGTGTCCCAAACCTAAATAATAAAGAATTCCCTCACCTTTCCTATATATACCCACCCAAGATCCCACTTTCTCCTCACTCAAAGCCTTTGGAGTTCGTCCAACCATTTCCCTACTGTCTCTAAAATCCTCCCCAGTTTCCCCAAGATCCCAAGAAGCCTCTCTCAAGCCTCTCTCAAGCCTTTGGAAGCACACTTCCAAGTAAGGGTTTTTCTTCCTTTCTCATTTTTGTCCAATTTTCTTAATGTGGTTATGCCATTTTAATTTCAATTATAAATGTTGGGGTATGGTTTAATACCTCCCCCATACTTCCCTCATTATGTTTTAATGATTTTAAGCCCCTTTATCTATCATTAAATGCCTCCCATGTACACCCATTAATATGCCAAAATTCTGAAAGGAATTTCTCTCTCCTCTTTTACTTTAAAGAAATTACATTGTATCATGACTATAAATTCAATTAAAATTATTGGAACATGTATATATATGACCCCCCTTACTATACATTTCATGTACATATGATGAGACACCCATTTCTCTCTCATCATCCATTTTTATGAATTCTTACGTCACGTCGTTACGCTGCCAAAATTGCACCGGTTTTCTAAGCCAATGTCATTGTGTAGTGAATACCATGCCCATTTCTCTATCAAGGGTATTCACTTTTATAAACAATTACTTATTTATTATAAATTTTAATTTAAGAATTCAAAATTCCTTTATATTGGAATAAATTATTATGTTCTATCAATCCATGTTATATGATTCATGTGGCACACTTATGCATGAAATGAAATGTTTAAGAAGGGTGCACCCTTATAGCTCTACAATGCATTGGGTTAAGTATAGTATCATGATACATCATTTTCAATGGATGTTTACACATTCTAATTCAAGTGAAAAAAGGTTTTACTAGTACTTCAGGTGCAATGAGGATTTACTCAGGATCCATGTGCAATGATCCTTTGATCATGATAATTAGATATTAAGTGTTGTTGCCACATTTTCATGTTATGATTATCATGATCTATTATGACTTTATGTTTATTCTTCTCTTGTTCTCTACTGATATTCGTATTGTCTAAAATGTATTGTATTCCTCATGTTATTCAATATTTATTCCCTTACTGGGATTTGTAGCTCACCCTTTTCTTATGCATGTCCTCAGGTTATCCCATGAAATGCTAACTAAGAGGGAATGTAGTGGTCATGTAAAGGAAGTTTTCAAAAACTTTGTTGCATGTTTCATGTTTTAAGTTGTTATATAATGATCCTAAGCCCAAAATACACTAGACCTCTCGTTATTCTATGTTTTATCAAGTGAATTTTATGTAATAAATCATGTTTAACTGTATAATAACGATCAAGGTTTCCAAAACTGCCAAAATGGTTGTCATAGCTAATCCTATAGTGGTAGCAATACACTGGGAGGGAACTGCTTATATTATCATGACTATGTAAATAGAAGAGCCTACTGCCACTATAGAACATCATGATAATGATGTGAAGATGGATATAATGGATGAGGTTGACCTCTCTATGGATATTGATCATAGTCCATATGATAGGATTCTTGATGCAGATCCTACTATGGACATGCTTTCTACCTTCCCCTAGTATGAGATTTCACCCTTCAAAGACCTAAAGGGCTCCAACTCAGATGTGTCCAAGGAAAACTGTATCATTCATCACCATATATGGAGGAACAAGCAGAATTTTTTCACCCACACCCCATGGGATGAACTGCTAACTTTAATGGGGTCCCTTCACCACTGGATAATGAATCTAGGGAATGGTGGGGTGGAAACTCATAGCCATCACACTTTTTTATGGGATATCCCTATCGACCATATGTGGTTTAAGTTTCCAAAGTTTTTCATCTCATGTTATGAGTGACATTCAAAGGGAACCTAGGCACTCTAGGCTTCCAAATATGAGCTTTCTTGACTATAGGGAAAGGTACAGTAGCACAAGGCTATTATCACTGCCATGATAGAGATGATCAATCATTTTAGGGTGAATTAGGTAGAAGTTGAGGCTAAAGCAGTGGAGGTAGCCTCCCTGGTGGTTGATCTTTGGGATGAATATGTTCAGTTATAGATCATAGAATATGAGGTTGATCATGTTGAAAAAGAGGATGCGGTAGAGCTAGTTGAGTGGCAGGGGCATTTGAGTCCACTCGGAAGAGGTTAGCCAAACTAGAGAATTCCCTAGACTAATCCAATTTGTAGGGGCTGTATTTTTTTGAAATAAATTAGAGGCTTGGACCTCATCAATAAAGAATTCAAATCTATTCATTTAAATTACTTTTATGCATACATTTTCTTTTTCTACATATCAATTATACTAATAAGAAAACCAATTATAACACCCATAATCCCACATGAGTTATTAAAGGTTTGAGAAATATGAGATAAATAGAAGACCGCTTACTTATATAAGAGTACCAGTAAGGGAGTCAGAATGATCCATCGAGTAATGGGAGCATTCTGACTTGGAAATCATTGGTTGGATAGAATAACTTTCCACAATATAATTTTTTTCCATATGTTTCTAGGTGAATTATCAAGGTAATTACAGGGGCATTGAATTCTACCAAAATAAAGTGGATATAGTGGGTGTGATTCAAGAAATCTAGAATTGAAATTGCTTGGGGGTGACAAGCTAAAAGAGGATTAATTATGACCATGTTCAAAAGATAAATTCAACTATTATACCACCAAGAATGGGTACATACAAGTGATGGTTGGCCGTTGACCATGTTAAAAACATGAGACCAATCAAATTTTCATCAAAATGCATTTTATGTGTGTTCCTAATATGGAAGGTGAGTCATTTATTCCAAGAACCATTTTCATTTGGGGCTATTATGATGGATTTCAACACTCTCGAGGTTAGACCACCATGGATCTAAGTGATTTGGGTGGGCATATCAGTCAGATCAAAATCTAGACTCATCTTCTAGGGGGATCATCAAATTGGTTTCTGACTAATTGTTAATGAACTTGAGTGGTGAGGTATGTGATAATAACCAAAGGATAAAAAAGGCCCTCTCAATCAAGGGCCTAAAATATTTTGTATTGTTATGTCATACAAAGAGAATGGAATATTTGTAGTTTAGTGACCTGTAGAAAATTAGTTGAACATTCAGTTTAATATCATATTGTGAGGATATGTGATTGTAATAGTTTAAGGTCACATGGCTTCGACCATAGTTTTTTATGGTATATAATCATATGGTCAGGATGTATATAGAAAACTTTACAACTTTTTGACTAGGATGTGTCAATCGATGTGAATGAAGAGGGGTGTTAAGGATTTCCCCTAACTTTTTCCTAAACCCGTTGTTTCAGTGAGAATAAATAGGATTTATTTAGGGATCAGTGATGATTCTCACTTGATTTTTACCACATCTATGAATTCCCTCATTTTTCATCTCAACCCATGAGGGTGACATTGCAGGTGAAAGTATAACATTTTCTCAGATTTCCCCTATGGGTTTTCAACCTAACAAATATATGTTCCTCTTTCCTAAGGATGTTTCGGGACATTCCAGTTAGACCATATGGGTATACATTTTGGGTAATATGTTTGGGTGGATATATACAATTTAAATTCATAATTTTTGGACCATAGTTCCTAGTTTAAGGTCTTATAGTTTAGACCTTAGGGTAAAATGTGTTCTGGGGATTTTTGTGAAACACAAAGGGAAGAGAAATATAATGTGAAGAGTGCTCCAAGGAAACCCAGTGTCCCATGAGATATCCCAAAGACAAGTTTCATATAGTTTAAGGTCATGGTTCTTTGACCAAGGCTCATAGTTTATGGATATAGATTTTAAACAATTTGGGGTAGACACTTCATCAGGGGAATGCCTACACACCTCAACTATGTCTAGGGAAAATTATTTCATGACTCTTAATCCCACATGATCCATGATCAGTGTGAGAAAAAGGAGTGTTATAGAGTTCCCCTTACTAAGGAGATCGAGATAAGGGGAAAAGGAATATGAATTGGGAAATCTCAAATGATGCTGACTTTCAGGGTCATCATGCATGAACGCACGGGGGAATAATACAAGGGAGTTGAAACTCTACCAGAACAAAGGGATGTGGAAAGGATGGTAAATAGTGAAATCCTATATATGTGGACTATAAAAATGGTTGGTTGATGGGTATGGAATGGCTATTAAATGTATTTGAAACATATGTCCCATAACCACACCATTCAAGGATTGGTTGAAAAAATATAGGCTCAACCATTAACCATGTTCTAAATATAAGAATGATCATTCATTTTTGGGGATCATTCAAGTCATGTGCCTAGGAAAGTAGGTGAGCCAGTTTAGCCAAGTACTATTATCATTTGGGGGCCTATTAATATTGGGAGGGTGATGAGGATCCAAACCAGGATGGAATAAAGTGTGTAAGTGGAAACATTAGGATGATAAAGGGGGAGTTGAACACTCTAGGAGTTATTATACCACATGCTTGAACGCATTGAATGAGTATATCAATAGGTGGGAATTAAGCATGATACTAAGGGGGAAGACCTCATAATAGGTTGGTGGTCAAGATGGTCCCAGAATATGAGATTTGGGCATCACTATGTATACCATGGAATTAGGTATCAATCCACACATGGTTCTAGAAAATGGTGCGGTAGGTGATCCACACCAAAGAGGAGGGATCTCTCTCAACTGGGGGCACAAGTTATCATGTAGTTTCACATCAAGAATTTGGGACATAAACCATTTAGTTTATTGTTATGTAGTAATGACATTGAACAAGTATTTTATCATTATATAGTGAGGATATTTGTTCATTGTAGTTTAAGTTCATATAGATTTGACCATGGTGAGCATACTCTAGGGGTTTCACATTGATGTTAAGGAGAAAAGATCGTATGGTTGGGGGAAAACATGTGGAATCCTCCTAGGGATGAGTTTATTGCCTCATTCTTATCATGTGAGGCATATCTTCCTATCATAAAAGGCATCCTATTCATAAAATTTAGGTTATCCCATGGTCATTTCATGGGATAATCTTATATTTTAATATCATATGCAGAGATGGGGGTGGAGATTATGTATTGAGCTACCAATTTTATGGTTACACCCTAGGGGTGTTTTGGATTTATGGGGACATATTTGGGCTTGTGCATGAGGGATTCCTATTGTTTCATACTTATGCTAGGTTATGAGGGAATAACATCCTGTTATTAGTATAGGGGAGTATCATTGTGGATTACACCTTAAGAGGAGGCCCATGGGGACCACTTAACATAAGCAGGCATATATATAAGGGATTCTCATCCCACCCTTTGGCTTAAAAATATGATTGGGGATTATACATAATGATGAGGCAAATGCGGACTATTTGTGTGTCATATCATAAGGTATTTTACTCTTGACACATAAATAATCTTGTTCTTTTTATAGTATACATCCTATTCTTTTCACATAGGGTATAATATAGCTTAACATCATGAATCTAGGATGATATCATACTTTTTTAGGCGATGTGACTAGGATATTGAGCTATAGTGAGGGAAAGGTGACTTCACTAGCCAGAAATAACAGACCCAACATGAATAGAGTCCATGGGGACCTAAAGTTAGTAAATATGATCTCTCTTTTGGGGGTAATTTTTGGCTAGACCTAAAGATAAGGGGTCTTGGCATCACTGCATATCCCACGAAACAGAGAATCAAACCACACATAGTTATGGAATGTATCATGGTAGAAGATAGGCATTATAAGTGTGGTGTTCTCTTTAGTATGGATATTAAATCATATCATATTTATCATATGATAGATCTCATGTTTATTACACAGTGTAAGGCTGCAGTTTAATGTCATATGTTGAGGAAATTAGTATTTGTAGTTCAAATTCATACATCTTACACTTAAATCATCCCATATATGTAATATGAGGCATCCCAAGTTTATTACATATAATTAGGCTATATTTTAATTTCATGTGATGAGGACATTAGGATTTGTAGTCTAAATTCAAGCTTCTTATGCATGGATCATCCCGTATTTTTTATATGATTTGTACCATGTTTATTACTCAGAGTAAAGTTATAGTTTAACATATTGTACTAATAATGTTGTCATATAGTTTAACATCATATGACTAGGATGGTAATATTTGTAATTTAAATTTGTATAGATCGAGTTAAAGGATTTATGTGAAGTACCACATATGGGAACTAGTGTTGGTGGGAGGTGTGATGTGATCCCCATCCATGGTGATCAATGAGTATGTATTATTATAGTAGACCTTATGAATGGGATAAATTCCCTCCAATTTGGGCTCTAGTTTTCATATCTTCTTTCCAGTTATCATGGGAATATTGAGACCCAATACTATGTCACCTTGAAGTAAGGAGTGGAGGTGGACCTTTTAATAAAATGACCATTCAACCTAATTCTAATCCCTTTCTAGGTTATAAAAAACATGAATTCATTTTTTTTTGGGATTCAAACTCTTAAAAATGGTCCTCCACTCTTATATATAGCATATTATAATTGTAAACATCTATCCTAAATGATAGAATCTAACCCTCTATAGACTAAACTATTTATATATCATACACCATGGAGTATAGTGTCACCCGGGTGGAATTTTGAGTTTTCGTTTTATATTCGCATATGGAATTGGAGATTTTTGGGTTAAAACCTTTTTATTCTGGCCTACCATATTCTACAGGATGTTAGAGAGGGTTTTTTTGAATGCCTCAATCTACCCATTTGCCTGAATATGATAATGGAAAGTGTGGTTGGACCAGATGTCGTACTTGGAATACAACTTTTTCATCTTACCAGATCAAAATTTAGTGTCATTGTCTATGATAGTGGTATGAGGAATACCAATATAGTGGATGATATGGTATTTCACAAACTCTATCATGGATCGGACCTTAACCAATTTGAGGTGGATGGACTCTGCCCACTTTAAGAAGAAGTATGTGGAAATCAGAATAAACTTTCACTGGAAAGCTATCACTAGAGGGTAGGGATCCATGGAATCACGTCCCAATATGGAAAAGGTACAAGAGTACTTGGTGGTATGTATAATCTTATATGGTTGAGGCATAATGTTTTCATGGATATTTCGTGCATGAAACCTCTTGGTGAATTCGATGTAGTCTTGGACCATGGTGGGCCAAAAGTAACCCATCCTCTAGATCAAGTGAGAAAATTTAAATCCCTATTGATGGGACCAATATGACCTAGCATGGGCCTCATGTAATAATTTAGGGATCTCCTACCCTTGGATACATCATAGAAGGGTTCTATCTAATCTACACATGTAGTGGGTGTTCACATTGTAGGGGCCATCCCATAGGATAAATTGGATTATACCCGGATAGATTCGCTCACACATGTCTTGGTATAGTGCGATAGTTCCATGTTGGAGATACTTGATATAGGGTGTCACCCAATTGGGTTATTCATCAACTATAGGGGCATTTTAGGGACCGATTGCAGAAGTGTCGGTGGCTAATTGATTTACCTATAGGCATTCCTCATAAAAAGTGACTGGGGGGATGACCATTTATTATTCCATATGAATGAATAATTAATATTTTTTAAGATATTCAAGATATGCAACCAAACCAAGAAAAGCATTAACTTGGTCATTCTACAATCTAGAAACATGAGTCACCTACGACTGGGATAGGAACTAGGACATAGAATTATGGGTATGCTCTAGTAGTGGAATGTGTTCTTATTTCCTGATGACATAGACACTATTTATTTTCTAAATGACTAATTTGGATTCTCCCATCACATGCATGCAGTGGATGTAAATATAGAGAGAAAGCATAAGATTGGTTATAATAGCTATCTATTTAGCCTCTTTTTTGGTTCAGCCTTCTGATGGAAAGAATGAATATGGAAAGATGGAATGCATGGGAGTGATGAATATAATCTCAAGGCCTACCCTATGGAGTATGGGGTTTTAATCCTTCTATTGATTGGGATATAGAATTCACCATAAAAAGTCATCTACCAAAAAAGTGTTTTCTAATCCACAAAGAGTATTACCTTATCTTGGGAATTCAACATCAATGGGGTATGTAGGGTTTATGTGAAAATCCATGAAATCGACAAATATTTGGACCTTGATATATTTTTAGGGGATAAAACTGATGTCAAACTGCTTAAAAATAACTACCCATAATGTTATTCAACCTATCAATATAGGAAGTTTGAGAATGTAATTTAGAAAATCGGTGTGGAACACCAGTTTTATCTCATGGTGCAATAAGTAGTGCCAAAACTTCTAAACTACAGAGACCATAGAACAGAAACTCTTCTCAAAGGTATAATATCTAGTCCCAGTATCAAGGAGCGTGATATTGACATAATACATGTTGTTTTAACTTCCTTCATTATTCATTTAATCTCAAAGGGTGCCTAGAGACTATTATAAAGTGGTCACATAAAGGATCAAAGGCTTCCCCAATATAGGTGGCATCAAGACCAGAATATGTAGAAAATATATCTAATGTCCTTGAATTCATTATGGACATATTTATACCATTGGTAGACTATTCCTTTCTTCATGTGTCTCAAAAAAAGGCTCATACATATTGGCCAAATTCACAATGAATCAGTGGATATAGGACAAGTGGCCTTAAATTCCTTGAAACTCTCAAATTTTTCATGGAGGAAGCATATGGATAATAGAATTAATCTTCAATGTATTGATCTTTATGCCTCTACATATACTAATTAAGCTGAGAAACTATCCACAGGTAACCCCAAATTCACATTTCAAGTTGATTATCTTCAGTTGGTGCGAATGGAATAAGTCGAACACTTTATCAATGTCCTTGATATGGTCCTGATGTAAGAAATATTTGACCATAAAATCATCCATGTAACACACCACCAATGTCTTAAGTATAAATTTGAATATAGGGTGAATGGAATGCTGGTAGGTTGCTCTGGAATTCTTCAACATGAATGGAATCATCATGTATCATAAGATTCAATGGGGTACTTTAAAATCACAATCCTCCTCATTCTTAGGGTCCATTTATATTTGGTTACACATGGAGTATCCATTCATGAATGAGAGGTATTGGAAACCATCTATATAATTTTTGGAAATATTTATCACTGGGATGGGAAAAACATTTTTTGGGCAGTGGTGGTTAAGGTGCTAGAAATATATACAGACTCTGATGTTCCAATTCTTTTTCAAACTAGGATAATGTTCGCTATCCATTTGGGGTATTGAACCTCCCTAATGAAGTTGGACTTAATTATCTTGTCAAATTATTTCTCGACCATGGAATGTTGGAAAGGGTGTATCTTTTTAGGAGGATTTTTTAACACATGGTGGGCCACTAGGACAAAAAACATTAAATAGAAACATGTGGATTGATTCATAGTATTTTATTTTATCTTTAGGTAAATACTGTGTGGTTATATTTCAAGAAAGTCAAATACTATTTATTATACTCTAAATACATTACTACACTAATCAGAGTTAGCCTTATATCTTCCCCTATGTCGATATTTTCCGAGGACAGCTCATAAACTATAGTGGTGTCACCTTCTTCAAATATTGGAGGGATGTCATCCAAATACTCTTCATCTTCCAAAACATGAGGATCGGAGTGGGGAGATGACTCATATGGATCATGGGACCTATGAGTGGTATTATTAATGGTAGAACCCTCACCAAAAGATTCTTTCTTCATGAAGACCACAGTGAAAAAAATTATATGAACTAAAAACACATGGTTTCTGACTGTGAGGCCTACCTTTGATTTCAAAACAATGGTTTCAAGTGTATTTACATTGATTCAACCCAACCTTTTGGAATATGTGGTGATTTCATGGATCAGTATCCATGGGAGGGATCCCATGGTATTCTATATTAGTTGGGATTTTGGTATTGGCCAAGCCTATCTTGTGTAGTTGTATGAGGAGATCTATGAGCATTATTTCTTGGATATGATGAAGAATCTACCTAGGTCTAGATTCATGGGATTAAACCGGTGAATTAGAAGAATTAATTTTTCCTTAAAATCTACCCAGGGATCCAATGAGGTAGCTATCAAATCATTGGGGTCATTGGTAAACTAAACCCCATTAGTCTGAATCTATTTTCATTCCTTTTATAGTACCTGTAATCTAGTTAGTGGGTCTTATAAGCATTAAAAGGATAATAAGCTCCCTCGAGTACCCCAACTTGACCACCTATAAAGTATTTGAGGTACTAATGGTATAAATAAGGGACCATTGCATGTAGATGGATCCAGGGGATTCCCAATAGGGCATCATAGGTCATGTCCTATAGGACTATTATGAACTCAATGCTTAGTAATAGACCACAAAATTGGGTCTTTAACTGATTCTTTCTATGTGATTTTTCTCACTCTTTTCATACCTCTAAATTTTTAGGTTGGAGTGAGTCCATCAATTTCCATGAGCCCCAAGTTATGGAAAATCCAGGTTGGGATGATATTGATCCTAGAGCTACTGTCTACAATTCAATAGTGTATTTCTACATCATTGAACTACACTATTATACACAATGTTAAAATATTCCCCTGGACAATGTCACATTCATCCTATTTAAAAAATGGAATTTAAAACATGCAACTCTTGCCTCTTTGATTCCTCTACATGGTAGGCCTCAACGTTATCAACCTTAGTCTTGAACTAGATAGGGATCTTCAGGGACTCTATGAGGGAATCATGCATCTATATAGATAGAATAAGTTCATTAAGGAATGAGTTTATCACTAGAATATTGAAGAGTTTTTTAAACACATTATATTTAAAATAAATGGGCATGCTCCTACTTTTCAAGGGCTACTCATTGACAGTGAGTGCAGTGGGCGCAGCTAGTTGAGGTGTTAGGGCCCGGATTATGTTGGTTGTGTTATTATAATAACTATACAACTAAATTTGATCACTAGACGTTTGAGGTTGTCCCATGGATAGTTACGTCCAAGAACAATTTTATTCTAGTTGAGTCACATGATTGGTCAATATGGTTGGTTGTAGGAGAGTACTTGATGAAGTAGCCCTATAGGGTTGTACTCGATGAGCCCTATGTAGGTCTTGTTTTATAGCCTCAACAGCAAGAACACCCTTCTCTAGAGCATTGTATTGTATGTTCTTGTAGTTAACATAGTTCCTATCACTCCTCTTATGTCTTCATCGATAGGTTCTTAAGGGTGGAGGAGGAATTACCCATCACTGAGGGTTGTGCAGTGATCTACTAGACATAAATCATTCATGGAAGAAAATTCATGTTCTTAATTAGTATAATATTCCAGTAGGCGACTAATTATGGTGTTATCTCTCAATTTAAGATCTATAATTTTTTTGAGAGTGTAGTGTGGATTTAGAACTAGTGGGGGAATCCGATTTTCCTTGCATCATCGGCACCTACTCTTCAATGACCCGAAAGACTAAGATACTAATGAGGTGGCCAGAGTGAATTTGGTATCCAAAAGTGTTAATGGTTTTCTCAAGAATTCTTGGATAATTCCTTGTGTATGAGTGACCACCTTACGTGCCAACCAATTTTTTTACTTCTGTTTACCTTGACATGGATCCTGCTTCCATTCATCGAAGTATTTTTTGCTACTATGATAATTGGTGGATACATGTGATACCTATGTCGAGAAGTCACCCAATGTGACTAGTCCATGATCCACATGGTCTTGGAGACAATATTTAAAGATTAAACACTCCTTGATAGTGTACCTGATCATCCATTGGTATGGGCAACAGTTGGTACAATTGATGAGATTATCTTCCTCGTGTATTTTTCATTCTAGATACTAAATAATTCCCTTTTATAGGGCGCAGAAAAATTATCTTGGTACATGTGCATTGTTTAAGAAGTAAGTCTCCATTTTAAACTCTATTAAGGGAACACTAGGTTTATAGTCCTAATGGGTGTCTTATAAATCATTTTCTGGGGGAGGATCTCCTTGACGAAGCTATGGCCGATGAGGCTATATTTGGAAGGGAATGACTGATAGGGGTACCTTAAAGTGGACCGGTTGTGAGGCCTATTCCTAGACAACATCTATTTTTTCTACCTTCATAAAATTTCATGTTGGAACAATTAGAGTTAATGGGAAAACCATTTCTTAGTCCACTACAAGGATTCTTCCAGGCACTAAGGTCATTCTAAAAACTATTTAAACTCACCCGGATATCAAAAGGAGATGATGGTATGGACCAAATAATATTAAAAATTCTCCATACACATATTCAGTAGTTTTTCATCAAAAAAAGCATGTAAAGAGAGTACATGATCCTCTTCCACCGATCAATGATGTGAGAAACTCATTTATCGGGCCTCTTCTTTCATTTTGAGAGGTCACTAATACTGAAGTTGAACATGGGATATGAATTGGTATTGGAACTTCCTATAGAGATTATAATGGCCTTATTCCTTTTACACATATTATTCTATGATTTTAATCATAAATAACTATAAATTCCAATCCAAGTATCATAAATTCTAGTGTTTTGGATGATTAGGCACATAAAACTGAAAACATAGAACCAATATATAAACATCTTTTATTTAATCTTCATAATGAGTTCCTAACATCCTTTGAGCCGTTACATGTGCATAGGATAGCCTAGGGAACATATGAAAAAAGGTATGAGATAAAACATACTAGTAATGGAACAAATGTTCCACATGAAGAATCATACATAAGTAATCAAACATAAATATAAGGGTTTCCCATGGAAATAATTGGGTATCATAATCATGTTAAAAGGCATAACAGAAGAGAATATCATAATAGTGTCCATGAAAGAATAGATTTAAATAATACATAGATAATAAGAATATATCATGATAAGTGATGTCAAAAGAAATTCAAAACATGTAAAAATATTTTTCATGAAACTTTATTAATGATCTACTTTAGTGCCGTTAAAGGGAGAATTTTAGAGATTCTTTAAAACAGAAAAGTAATAATTCTTTAAATAAAACCAAAAATAAACCAAGATATTTTTTAATGATAAAATGAGTGATTTTATAATAACAATGGTATCTTGAAATATATTATGGACTACACTTGAAAATGGGTAAGAAATCTATAAGTTCTCTTTAATTAGGCTTTCTTATTGGAAATAATTGAGAAGGTAACCTTTTTAAAAAATGTATTTCCCCCTAAAATAAGGCTGATATGATCTGAATTCATGAGTTTGGAACATTTAAAAAAATATAAGAAGTAAATAAAAATAAATAATAATTACATCAAGGTAAAGAGAGAGAAAGTGTAACTTGAAGGAAACAATGATGGTTCGGAGAGAATCCCTTGCCTTATGTCTAAAAGTCTTCTGTACATAAATTTGATGTCTTGAATAATCAAATTAAATCCATTAATTAATTAATTAATAAAATTTTCCACATGTACTTGATTTATTAAAAAAAATTAAGTTCATTTATGTACCTTTTAATGAGTTATAAGATACAATTTCATCATTTGTGAGTGTTTGTTTCCTTGGTTTTCATGATCGGTTCACTTGTATACGTGTATTGAAAATCATGTAAAATGAGAATATTTGTCAAAAATTGATATTATATGTTATTAATTAAATTATAGAATATTAAATGGACACATATATAATTGTTTTCCTATTTTAGGATGATTAATTAGATAAAACATTAATGATAACTATTTAGATTATTTTGCCATTTTTCAATCATCATGAACTAGTTTTGTCATTTTTCAATCATCACAAACTAGTTTTGTCGTATTAATTAATATTATGTATATATATTGGTTGTATAACATTAAATAAGATATAATACACATATTATAATATTTTTTAACCATAAAAATGGTTTTATGACCATCCGTGAAGGTGGTAATAGAAATTGAAAACATGTTGTCCTCAAAGGTGACAAATCAACACCTCAAGGATGACGTTTTAATCTTTAGAATAAAAAGAAAGGGGAAAAGAAATGGTGATGGGTTTTTCCATTAACACAAGACATTATATTATATAAAATATAATGTAGTTATAATATCACTTTTACAAGAATAGGTGAGGTTAATAAAAGATAATAAAAGAAATTGAAAAGGAAATAAAAGAAAAAGAGAGGTTTTTACCTCCTAAATTCTTCTCCTTGAGAACCTCCTTGATTCACTTGAGTTTGGTCTTTTATTGATACCAAAGGATCCTAAACATGGGTGAGAGACATGGTAATAGTATTGTGCATAATTTTAAAAAGATTAAATGCTTTTGAGGTGTGGGGAGGAGGTGGTGGGGGGTGGTAGTTATAGTAGAGGAGAGGGGTGTTTTTTGATTATTTTATTCAATTGTTCATTATTTTGGATCAAGACTATAAATATTGTTTATTATTATGACTAAATAAATTAAATATTTCATGTGAGTTTAAACCAAAATTTCTTACATCATCCATACATGATCCATGACTAAAAAATTCATCTATTTAGCTTATACTGTAAATTATTGTAATTCACTATTCACCAAAAAATCAATTTTTTTAGAAAAATGCCAAAAACATTACCCTAACCATTTTACAATGTGTAGAATTAAAAAATTTGGAATCCATTTAATGAAAATAATTTTATAAGTATGATAAATTTAATTTTTATTTAAAATCTTCATTTATTCTAAAAATACAAATTTTAAAATTATAACTAATTTTATAACACTTGGAAAATTTAATCAAGGTCTCATAAAAAAATTTATAACCATAAGATAATAAAATATTAATTTATGAATCCTTTTTATGAAAATAATTTTATTAAGTCATTAAATTAATTATAAAATTGTAAATACACATTTATGTTTCATAAAAATACAAATAATTAATTTATCATTTTGAAAAAAAATTATTTACTTATATAAAGATAAAAATATATCATATTTTCATTTATAAGATGCCCAAATTTTATTTATACTTTCATAGGTGATGTTACTATTCTATTGGGTGGATTACTACTCTTAAGCGATAAATAACTATTCCAAAGGTCATGTTACTATTTCATTGGTTTGGGATTCTTAATTTTTATAAATAGCTATTATTTCATTCATTATTCATTTATAAATATTTTATTGTGTTATCTAGGTTATTTTATGTGATTTATAATATATGAAATAATTATAAGAAGGTAAATTTCATTGATAGAATTTTGGGTCATTACATTCTTCCCCCTTATGAAATTCCATCCTCGAATTTTCATTTTAAAAAATAAAAAGAAATATTTGAGGATACTTCTCCTTAAGTGCTTCCTATGGTTCCCATGTTTCCTCTTCATACTTATGGTTCTACCATAGTTCTTTGAGAAGATGACTATTCTTTTTAGATATAACTTTATCTCTACGGTCCAAGATCTTCATCATATTCTCCTTCTAAGATATATCATTCTCTAACTATACCACCTTTTAATTCAGAACATGTGAGGGGTCCAGTATTTAATTCTTCAAGAGGGATATGTGGAATACATCATGTACTAGAGACATGGTAGGTGGAAGTTTTAATCGATAGGCCACAACTCTAACATGATTGAGGATCTCGAAGGGGTCAATGTACCTGGGACTTAGCTTTTTGTTCTTCCCAAATCTCATGATCCTATTATATGGAGATGTGAATATGAATACCATGTCACCAACCATAAACTCTAGCTCTCATCAATGATTGTATACATATCTCTTCTACCAACTTTAGTTTTCCCAGATATGCTGCTGAATGGTTTTCACCTTTTCTACCACTTCTTCAACCATTTCAGGTCCTAGAAACATATGTTCATTGACTTTATCCAAGTATTCCATTGTTCATAATATTTTCCCGTATAGGGATTCATATGGAGCCATTGGTATGCTTGAGTGGAATCTATTGTTGTAGGAGAACTCAACAACGGGTAAGTGTTGGACCCATCCACCCTTGAAGTCTATAGAACATAATCTCAACATGTATTTCAATGTCTGAATATTCTACTCATATTCACTATAAGTTTGAGGATGAAAGGATGTATTGAAGTTCAAATCAGTGTTTAGAACATATTAGATAATTTTCCAACACTTAGAGGTAAATCTTGGATCTCGATCAGATACAATCAATAGTGGTACTCCATACAGCCTCACCACTTCTTTGATTTATATACCTATAAGTTGATCTAGTGAGAAGTCCTCTCAAATTGCGATAAAGTGAGTTGTATTTGTAAGATGATCCACAATAACCCATATAACATTTTTTCTTACCGATGTCTTTAGAGGCCCGAATAAAAATTCCATGGTGATGTTTTCCCACTTCCATGTTAGCATAGGTAATGGTTGTATCATCCCCTTAAAAATTTCCATTTCATCCTTCTCTTGATGACATACCAGGCACTTTGATGTATACTTAGCGATCTCTTTATTCATATTGTCTCAACAATAGTTTTCTCAGAGATCTCAATATATATTTGTGCTCCTTTGGTGAATAGATAAGGTAGATCTATGTTTCATTAATAAGATCTTCCTTTATCCCTATATTTGATTGTACACATATTCATGACCCAAATCTTATGACGTTATCTCATCAATTTTGAATTCTATGGATTTCCAATTTTTATAATTTCCACCTTTTTCTGGATTTCCTCATCATTTATTTGATAACCCTTTATTTGATCCATAAGGCATGTTTAATAAATTATTTGAGAAATGATTTATAATGTTCCTTCTTTAATTATTCCCATGTTCATCCTGTATGGGTCTAAGAATATTGGATCCTACTCAATTCTCATCATTGATGAAGATGTGGGATCCTTTCTACATAGATCATCTACCACCTTATTTGCTTTAGCACGATGGTAGTGGTTTGAGTATTAAAAATATTTTATGAGTTATAACCATCTTCACTATCACATATTAATATCTATCGTTGTGAATATATATTTGAGTCTCTTATGATTAGTATATATCTCACACTTCTCCCCATAGAGATAATGCCACCATATTTTCAATTCCAATATCACATACGCTAACTCCAGATTATGTGTGGGATAGTTTTTCTCAGGAATTTTCAACTGCCTTAAGGTGTAGGATATCACCTTATCATTTTTCATTAGTACACAGCCTAAGACCTTCTTTTAAGAATTTATATACACCACAACGATTTCTCCACTTGTCAGAAGTGTGAGTATTGGAGTAGTGATATGCCTCTTTTTCAACTCTTTGAAGTTGTCTTCACATTCACTGGTCTAGATAAACTTTACTCCCTTCGGATTTAGCTTGGTTAGTGGGTTTAAAAATCATGATAATTTCTTCACATATAATCAATAACACCCAACTAGACCAAGGAAACTACAAATCTCTATTATAGATGTTGGTATGGGACACTCCAAAATGGAATTTATCTTGGAAGGGTCCTTATATATTTCTTTTCTAGTGATAACATGCGCCAGTAACGATACTTCCTCCATCCAAAACCCACATTTACTATACTTTGCATATAATTTCTCCCTTCATAATGTTTTTAGCACAGTATTAAATTGTTCTTTATATATCCCCTTTCTCTTAGAGTATATCATAATATCATCAATAAAGACTACCACAAATTTTTTAAGGTAATCTCTAAAGTGTATATTCATTAAGTGCATGAATATTTATGGAGAATTAGTGAGTCCAAAGGGAATCAGTATGAACTCATAGTTTCCATACCTCTTTTTAATGGTAGTTTTGGTAATATATTCTTTCTTCACCATTAATTAGTGATATCCTAACTGAAGGTCCACCTTAGAGAAATATTTTCGCCATATAATTGATCAAAAAATTAACCTATATGTGGTAGGAGATACTTGTTCTTTATCATAATTTTTTTGATTGTGTGATAATCAATGTATAGGTACTTTGACCCATAATTTTTTGTGAAAAGGAGGACCGATGTGCCCCATGGTGAAGCACTCGGGCATAAAAACCTTTTTATAGATTCTCTTGTAATTCATTTTTCAGTTCTTCTAGATCAAAGGTGGTCATTATATAAGGTTTCTTTGATATAGTCATAGATCTAGGAATAAGTTCAGTTGAGAACTCAACTTCTTAGTTAGGAGTAAAACCGGACAATTCTTCAGGGAATATATTAGTTTAGTCCCTCACAATGGGAATGTCTTCAAGTGTGATCCTCTCCTTTGTCTTAATAATTTAGGATATATATTCTTGCTCGTTAGGAAATAAAATCCATAATTGATGCAATGATTCTGATGGATATTCATCCTCCTCTTTACACTTGTATACAATTAAAGGATACCTTAGGATGTGAAGAGTGATCTCCCTTTACTGATAATCGATGTTGGTTTTGTATAAAGATATCCAACCTATGACTCATATAGAATCAAACTCCACCAAAGGAAGTAATACAAAAATTTTTAGGAGGTTTAGTTTAAAAACATTAAATAAGGAGTATTTATATAATTTGGATGAAATAATTTCCCCAATTTTTGTTCTCACAGATATCTCAAGCTCCATATTTTGAGGCGGTATTTGAATAGTTCTACTAATCATGAAATATATTAAATAACGTGTAGAAACCAAATCAAATAATACATTCACTATTATTAAATGAATAACCAATGTACCAATCACCACATAATACTCAGGATCCACCTTGGTAGTATAGATATAATATGCCCTTACTTGCTTCCTTGGAGGTTGTTGTTTTTTATTTCCTCCAACAACCCTTGTCTTAGGGAAATTGTTTGCATAATTTCTATGTTCCTTGTAGCTAAAACACTATGTTACAAGCTGAGTGTTGATATAAACCTTCCTTTATTCTTCTAAATTAGTGTAATTTTTCATATCCCTTCAGCAGTTATTAACCATATGTTCCATTCTTCCACATTTGAAGGATTTCCTGGTTCCCTTTAGAAAGTTCCTAGGATGCTTCTTCCCAAAATTTCAACATGTGGGATTCTGGGTTTTCTTTCCATCATGGGATTTATCTATTGGACCTACCATATTAAACTCCATTTTCTTATATTTCTATTGGGGCCCACAAGACCACTAATAGTCTCTGATCTCCATTTCAACCTTAAGGGCATAATGGAAAATCTCCTCACATCAATCAAAGTCTCAAATCACTAACACTTTTCATAGACTCAGCTTTAGTACACTAAATGAGAGATCCACATTACTTTTGGTATTCATTAAAAAGTTAGAGAAATATCCTGCAATCCTTGTGATGTTTTCCTTATACACCCTAATATACTCTTTTTCCTTCTGCTTCAGTGTGAGGAACTCCCTTTCCATCTTGAGATGGAGGGTTAACGAAAAATATTTATTGAAAAATATTTTCTGTAATTCCTCCCAATCCATGGAATCAATTTCATCCTTGTACATTGTGTTCTTGATTAGTATCCACCAATGATCAGTTTCCCCATCAAAACAATAGACCACTGACAAAAATTTTACTTCTTCTGATCAATGAAGTACAGATAATATAGTCTCGATGGAGTTAATCCATTGTTTTGTGAGGAGGGGATCGGAAGATCCACTAAACATATGAGGCCTTTTATGTGTGAAGGATTTTACCGTAACTTTTTATCTCCTAATATAAGGAAGGTGATCTGCATAATTCAAGTTATTATTAATAACTTGATCTAGTTGATCAAGTATTTTCATGAATTTTTGACCACCAATCCCCGTCATATTTGGTGTTTTATTAGGGAAATCCTTACATTTCCTATCAAATAAATTTTTTACATGAGTTCTCATATTTCTAGCCATTAACTAAGAAAAACTAAATTAGAATTAGGGGGGATTAAATACTTACATAATAATAATATAAAAAAGAAAACATTGAACATATAAGGATAAACTTTTAAATGAAAATTATATCCTAATTTTTGATTCCCTGTGTTTTAATCTAGGTTATCCACGGTGATAGAATTATCCCAAGGGTTCTCACTAAATTTTTCAATTCATAATCTCCAAAAATAACAAGACCCTTATCTGATACAAAATATAATATACCTATGAATTTTAGAAATATTATTACATGATTTTAATCCAAACTAACCATCAATTACAAGTAAAGGATCAGAAAGTCTAGTGTATTTTAAAGATTAGGTACATAAAATTGAAAACATTAAACCAAGATAAAATCATATTTTATTTAATATTCATAATGAGCTCATAAATTCTTTTGAGGCATTATATATTCATAGGATAACCTCGAGAATAAATAAGAAAAGGGATTATCTATAAATCCCAATAATAGAATAAGAATATCAATAAATCATATCATGTGGGTTAGAAGGCATAACATGATGGCATAAAAAGGCATAGAGCATGGATAAATGTAAGGAAGCATAACATATAGAACATGGGACCATGTAATCATTGATTAATAGAAAAGTGGAAGTAACATAAAACATGACATAATAATGAGTCAAGGATATCCATCAAGACCATTACACATAGAAAAGCATGAGTTAAGTCTAACCACCAAGACCATTTCACATGGACATGTATGAGTCAAGGCTAACCACCAAAACCATAGCACATAGAGATGTATGAGTCAAGGCTAACCACCAAGACCATTGCTCATGACGTCTCATGAGGATAAAAATTACCCAATTCATTAGATCACTATATAGGAACACCCATCATAACATGTTCATGAATATGTATTCCACATGAAGAATCATACATAAAGAATCAAACATAAACAAAAGGGTTACCCATGGAAAGCATTGGGTATCATAATCATGTTAAAAGGCATAAAAAAGGGAATAACATTATAGTGTCCATGAAAGAATGGAATTAAATAATACATGGAAATTTATAAGGGAAAATAGGAATAGATAATGATAAGTGATGTCAAAATGAACTGAAAACATGTAAAAGTATTTTTTATGAAACTTTAAAAATGAGCCACTTCAGTGTGGTTTAAGGGATAATTTTAGAGATTGTTTAAAACAGAAAATGCATAATTGTTTTTATAAAACCAGAAATGAACTAAGATAGTTTTTCATGATAAAATGAATGATTATAAAAAAATAATGGTGGCTTAAAAAAAATTATGGATTGGTCTTGAAAATGGGTAACAAATCGAGAAGTTCCCTTTAATTGGGATTGATTATCGGTAAGAATTGAGATGGGAACCTTTTTAAAACATATATTTCCCCATCAAAGAAGGATGATATGATCAAAATTAATGATTTTGGATCAAATAAAAAAAATAAAAAATAAATAAGAATTAAATTGGGGTAAAGAGAGAGAAAGCATAATCTGAAGGAAAGATGATGGTTTTGAGAGAATCTCTTGCCTTATATCTGAAAGTGTTCTTCACTTGAACTTAATATCCTAGATAAGAAAAATTAAATCTATTAAATAATTAATTAATAACATTTTACATTTGTATTTGATTTAGTATAATTTTATTAAATTCATTTAGGTCCTTTTTGATTAGTTATAAGATAAAATTTCATCATTCAATTGTGTTTATTTCCTTGGATTCCATTATCAGTTCACTTTTATACGTGTATGGAAAATCATGTAAAATGAGAATAGTTTCCTAAAATTGAAATTATATGTCATTAATGAACATAAAAAATATTATATATAATTATATATCATTTTGTTTCTAGATTCGAGGATTATTCATTAGATTAAATGTTAATGATAACTGTTTTGATTTTTTTGGGTTTTTTTCAATCATCAAGAACTAGTTTTGTTTTATTAATTAATATTGTGTATATATATACTAGTTAAAGAACATTAAAAAATATATAATACACATATTATAATCTATTTAAACCATAAAAAAATTGTGACCATCCTTGAAGGTGGTAATAGAAATTGAAAACTTATCGTCCTCGAAGGTGATAGATCAACACCTCACATATGACATTTTTATTTTTAGAATAAAAAGAGGGGAAAAGAAAAGATGATGGGTTTTTACGTTAACATAATAAAATTAAAGTATATAAAACATACTATATTAATCATGTTAGTTGGACAAGGGTTAGTGAATAGATGAAAATAAAATAAAATAAATTGAAAAGTAAATAAAAGAAAAAGAAAGAGGTTTTTACCTCTTGAATTATTCTCCTTGAGAACCTCTTTGAGGCACCTTAATTTGGTATTTTATTGATAAAAAATGATATTGGACATGTGTAATATAATTATGAAGTTTATTGGGTATAAATTGTACAAGATTAAAGGCTTTTTAGGTGTGAGGAGAAGAGGTGGTGAGGGATGGTATTTATAGTGGAGGAGAGAGGTATTTTTTTATTATTTTATTCATTTGTTTGTTATTTTGGATCAAGACTATGATTACTATTTATTATTTTGATTAAATGAAGTAACTAGTACGTGTGAGTTTGAACCAAATTTTGTTACATCATCCATACATCCTCTATGACTCAAAAATTCATGTATTTAGCTTATATCGTAAATTGTCGAATTTCACTATTCACCAAAAAATCAATTTTTTTAGAAAAAATACCAAAAATTAAATGTAACCATTTTTTGACATGAGGATTTTAAAAGTGGACTCCATTTAATGAAAATAATTTTCTAAATATGAGAAATTTTTTTTAATTAAAAACGACATTTATTCAAAAAATACAAATTTTAAAATTATAACTAATTTTATAACACTTTCAAAAATTAATTAAGGTATTATAAAATTTTATTATAAAAATAATATAAAAAATATTAATTTATGAATCCATTTTATTAAAATAAATTTTATTTTTAAGTCATTAAATTAATTATAAATTTGTAATTAAACATATATATTTCATAAAAATACCAATAGTTAATTTATCATTTTTAAAACATTTATTTACTTATATCAAGATAAAAATTTAAAATATTTTCATTTATAAGATACCCAAATTTTATTTAAACTTTCATATGTAAGGTTACAATTATATCGTTTGGATTACTATTCCTAAGGGAGATATTACTATTCCAAAGGTCACGTTACTATTCCACTAGTTTGGGTTCCTTAATTTTTATAAATACTTCTTATTTCATAAATTCTTTATTTATAAAGTTTAAATTGTGTTCTTTGAGTGACTTTATATGATTTATACTATATGAAAAAAATTATAGTAAGGGAAATTTCATTGATAGAATTCTCGGTCACTAGAGAGATCATCGCAACTAGTGATGGATCCTAGGGCCAACCGTCTATACCAAATGAATTATAGTCCTTGAAATGTTTGGATAAAACAATAGAGTTTTGAAGCCTCTTATGCTCTATGGTCCCAAGCATCAAGTCATATCATGAGTTGAAGTGGGCATGGTGCTTTAACGGATCACTTGTACCGTTGAATAGGGTAAATATCAAATTACTAATTTCTGGGGATGGATGGATGTATTCCACCCATGTTAGATATGGTTTCCCTTTAGTCATAATTGAAACTTGTTGCATTTCCATAGTCTTAAGAAGAGTGACAAGGGAGGTTATTACACTAACTTTATGAGGGTTGGTAGTCACCAAATCCTTGACCGGTTAGCTGGATCATGAGAAATAGTGACCATTTTCCCAAGTAAGGATGTTGTGTTGTTATAGAGGGGTAGGTAGATCATATCTTCTACACTTTACAATGTCACTAACCTCTATCCTAATTGGATGTGAATGACCACCTACCTCAACTCTAGGTGCTTTCTTGAAAGGGATTGGCTACTCGGCTGGAGGGAAGGGGTCTCCTCTAATGTTTTCTCACCCTGGGTTTTGTTTGGTGATGGTTTAGGTAGTGATTCTCATGGGGTAAGTTTTACATTATGGGATTTGACTTGTCTTTAACACGACCTCTAATGGGTTGATGGGATTGTATTCCTTTTTTCCTTTATTGATATTTCAATAGGCGGGTGATAATACCTAATTGCGGGGGACTCCTGAGGCCTAATATCTAACTCTATTGATGATTTTAAGAACTAAATGAAGGATATTATTGATATTTCACCTTATATTGGGGTTTTTTTCTCCATAACATCTTTTTTTTTGCTCAATTTATCTGATCATCCATATGAATGTTTGTGATGAATTTCATAATAGCGATTGTCGAATGGGTTTCACTATCTGTGGACTTGATGGTTGTATGGTTCAATTGTTTCCTATAAATGGGATTAAAGTGGAGGATAACATACTTATCCCCATCCTCTAATCTACATATGGTGAAATTCCATGTTTAAGATTCACTGGAGCATCATGAGGCTCCTAACACTGGTCCACTAAAATATTTGGTGGTATCCTTATGAATCAGGGCGATAATCCCCCAGAAGAACTATGATGTCAACCCTCCAACACTATTAATGTATGGACTCAATATGCACAAGTATTATTGGGTAAGTCATCTCTTAATCCCGTAGATGATTTCACATCACCTAAATATTCTTATGAAAGTATGTCACCTGGTCCTAGGAAATGAACATTGATATGGTGAAATGCAAGGTTTTAGGTGGAAAAAACAAAACTAATTGTTGGTCATTAGCTGATATCTCCTAGAATTTTTCCTCCTAATCATTACCCAAAGGGGTGTCTATTTGATGATCTCCCCAATCTCCAATCAATGTCGGCCTGGAATCTGGGGGTGGTAGTGATGAGGACTTGTTCTTTTGTTGAACCTCTAACAGAGGTGGAATCATACATGTCAATAATACCTAGAATTTTAGAGTGCCTTCCATAAGAGGGGATAGTTTCATGATCATATCCTAATAAGATGGGGTATCTGTGGTCCCATATTGAATGGTAAGGGAATCATCATCCTATCTCTTAGTAGAGTGTTCACCATCATCTTAGGGCCAAAACCCTGATCTTGATGTATCCCCCACTTCTATATTGGCGGTAGAGATGATGGAAACTAATGGTGGGGGCATGGTTTCACCGAAATCCCTTGGAAGGAGTCCATAACAACCCCCCATCTATGTACATATGGTGGAATTTAGGGATTATATAGACCTTAGCTTCATGGATTTCCAGCCTCAACTGATGGGCTTCTATCCCTAGTTTTTATGGTGGGGGTGGAGTTGTTTCCATAAATTCATGTGTTACTTAAGAATCTAAGAGGTCAATTGTGACCTAAATTATCTATCATTATTACTTCAGTTAGTGTGTATGTTCTCCAAGTTTGATCCCATAAGGGTTATATGGATTCCTTCTGCATACACCATGGCTAGAACCATGTGTATAGCCCCCACAACGAGTGTTCTCCCTCCATCCAAGGGAAGGATCTTTCAGGTAGGGGATGTCTTATCATGGGGTGGACCATTGTATCATTTGGTGGTGTTATGGGGGGGCCTATATGGTGAAATATTTTTCTAAGGGGAGGACCATGATAATTTTTGTTAGTAACCATGATGGGGAGAGTCAACCCAACCTTTCTGATGGGTGGTTGGGGTCTTGATCCTAATTTGAATAATATTTGACCCTAGGAGATGTTCTTGGGGGAGAGATGTGGCGATCAAGTGGTGGAAGGGGGAATTAGAGCTAATGTAGAGGCCTCTTGTCAAGAAGTGTTTGTTTCCATCTCACAACATCATTATCGGGTGTTCTGGAATGGGGCTAGTGGATTTGGGATAGGTTTTTTCTACTCGTTGTCTTGTGTGACCAATGTGGGTTGTTAGTTTCATATGGGGTCCCTCCTAGGCGTTTCCTTAGCGGTGGAAGTCATGGGTGTGATATGAAAATCCCATACCTCTTCGGTGTAGAGAATTGAGCCATCAAACCGCTCTAGGGAGAGGCTCCGGAAATGATTTTTCATGATGACTAGAGGGTTCTTCCCCCTACATGACCATTGGGGGTGTAATAATAAATTATTTTTCAGGGATTTGAGTTTTTTATTGGCCATATCTCTATTTGAGATGACATCTTTCTGCTCGTAATGAAAAAATACAATGTTGATGACCCTCTATTAAATGATTTTATATGTGGATTTTGGGTGAGGGTGTATGATAGCTATGAAAGTGGTGGCTATCATGGAAAGATAATAGTTGTATGGGATTACTACACCACCAGTCCTACTACCGCCACACATGATATTGTCGGGTCTTCAAAAATTATTAGTTGTTTGAAACCTATATCATGCATATAGTCAATCATTAGTATAGTTCTGATGAAAGTGGTGCCCAATGTTCCCAATATTATCCATTATTTCCAAGATGGATAAAGGATCCACTTTAATGATTTATCAAACCACATATTAACAAAATCAATCAATTTCCCTTGGTTATAGGAGAACATATTCATTGTAGGCTTCCCTTTCTGTTTGGTTAGGCCCAACACAAAATTTCTAGATCTAACAATGCCTAGATCTGATAGTGCACAACATTACAAATCACTCATTATTGAAGGAGTAGATCTTCACATCAGGTTCATCATTTTTTTATTCTTTCAATGTGGATTTCACATCATGTAGGGTAATGAAATTTTTTTATTCCTTTTATTTCCTGAAGTGGTTTTCTTCTATGGACTGGTTGTGTATTCTCCAAGGTGGTCGAATAGTTTCCTCACATTCCTACTTTCCAAAGGAAGGTAGACTATACCATCAGGGTTTGTTATGTCTACTCATTGATCAAAATGGGATGATGGGATATAATTTTTTCCTTCCATGGATTCATCCTTACATCTTGTTTCTTAGTCAGGGTCTCCCTCGTATATTCAAGTCATGTTTGTTAATCTCTTTCCCTATGACATCTTGAGGTGGATGATGATTAATTAAACTCCTTCTATCATGATAAGGAAACTATATGTGGTTAGAATAGATGATTTGATTGTACACATATAGACATATATAGATGTTGGTTGTATTTGGAATCTATAAATTATTTCAGCTTTCATGGTCTAGGGAATCTCTTGTGTGAGGTATCTTAGGTGAGAGGCCCAAGGCATCCCATGTTAGTTATGGGGTAATTTTCACCAGAGGCATAAAGAATCTAAGGATAGTGACCCCAAGAATCTCAACTTTCTCACTTGAGGTATGAATTATGATTCTTATAGTGGGGTTCATAGTTTTAATGTCTTGTGGTGAAAGGTTTGTTGCAGGTTCAACATATTGTGGGGACATGTTATTCACAAGCTTAACATATTGTTGGGAATTTTTAGTCATGGATTTAACATATTGTGGGGAAAGGTTGTTCATAAGTTTAACATCTTGTGGGGAAAGGTTGGTCATATGATTAACATCTTGTGGGGATAGGTTGGTCATAGGATTAAATCTTTTTGTGGATTGGTTTGTGATCTTGAGTGTGTCCTGGGGGGAGATGATCACACTTTAGTGTTGTATACTTCGAGGTGGGATACATGTGGTTTTAATGGTGATGTTGGGAGTTATAATTGAACCTCATAGATGTGTCCAAAGTATGTTAGGATTGAACCTTAGGGAGGTATCCAACATACCCTGTTAGTATATATGGATTGAAACCCACATAGTTCGAGTGCACATTTTAAGGTCATATGATAGGAATGGTCCATATAGTTTAACATCATGTGGTAAGCATGATCATTTCACTAAAGGAGTGACAATAAGGGGTGGTGTGGGGATTATTCATTGGGTATTCCTAGGAGGTTATATTTCATCTTTTTCTAGTCATACAAAAGGATTCATGTGTTCATCTCATAGGGTAAGGTTGTAGTTTAACATCGTGCACTAAGGACGTTGTTGTGAAGTTTAACATTGTATGACTAGGACATCAATATATATATTTTAAAGTATTACAATTCAAAAATTTTATGTATTATTCCTAGGGATATCATTTCAAAATAGGAGATAAGGTTACAACGTTATCTCCCCACACCAGGAAAGGTGGGTGGCTTCTCATGATAACGCCACCATTAGGGATTATGTGTCTATTATGCAAGTGATTTTGAATAGTGTAGGGAAAATATATTTCCATGAATATGTGTCACATGGGTTTTCTACTTTTAGGGTTCTTATTCATAAGATAAATAGGTAATAAGACTTTCCAATCCAATCTTGATGAAAAGAGGTTGGACTTAAGGGTTGATGATATCGAGCATGTGAAGTTTTAGGACATGAATGAATTGGGTTTGAATGAGTATAAGGATACTGAGCACTCAACATTAATGAAGGTGGATATTCTGAAAGGATGAATAAATTATATTCATGAAAGGTATGATTCATGAAGGTAAATGGTATCATAAAGATTAGGGTTCTCTCAAAGGTAATAACTTCACGAAGCATGGGTTCCCTACCATGGGGTAATGTCTTGGTTCTCGTGGGGTAGGATTCATGAAAGATAGGTATATCTCAAAACCCCAAGAAGTGTTAAGGATTTTCTTCTAATTTGAAGTTTATTAAAATTCAAAAAAATCATCTTTACTATGGTATTAAAGTATCAAGAACCAATGGGAGGATTTTTCACAAAAGATGGAAATATGTAAGAACCCATCTCTACTTTGGATCATGAAGGATGAAGTTTCACAAATTCATAGCTTCTATAAGAATTTCAAAGGTTTAATCCCCTTAAATATTAGAAAAAGGGAGGTATTTATAGGCACTTTAGATATAGGGAGATACATTTGAAAAAATATATAAAACTCCATAGTGTTGGGAGGATTTGCGAGAATACATACACTGCATAGAAGTAACCTTCATTCATGTGAGGAAAACTTCCATAGCACTCTGATAACCTTAAAGATCACTAAACCTTCACAAAGTTCAATACCTTCAACAATCTAGGCCATTATGTGTATTTTTATCCCATTTCATCTTGAATTTTCCTCGATCCATCCAGGTATTTATCTATATCTTCAGTAACATGCTTTTTTTCATCACCAACAATCTTTATGGTATAATTTTTCTTAATTGAACAATATTAATATAGTATATTTGACATGGATAATTATGGGTCAATACCATTATACACATTGATGAGATTATGGTCCTCGAGGGGCAGTCTCATATGAACATTGTCTATGAGAATCATTTCCTTAATATGATGATGACTTTTCATGTGATTCCTAAGATGTATGTGACACCCTAAAGTGGGTCTTTCAGCACATGATTTTTTATATTGTATGATAAGAGATCAAAGGTGTTTCCCATGTGGTATGACCATTGTGAGACAAGATTTTTGAGATTAATATGATATCCTAGTGAATTGTGATGTATTTGGGTAACCTGAGAGTGGGGTTATCTTGAGTTTGTGAGTTCTGTAGATATGTAAATCATTGTTAAATGATTCAAGTTATGACATTGATGCATAGAGGTGTTATCATTTATGTGTTATTATCATGGTTATTCCTTAGATAATATTATGTATGAAATCATAGGGGTTCTTTTAAAACTCCTTGTGTTTCTAAAATGTATATCACTTATAGTAGATTGGTATCAATGTTTGGTATCAATGGGTAAGATCTATTGATTTCAAGTACAATTACTAACTAAATATCAGGTTTTAATCCTAGATGGTCAAAACTAGGAAGGGTATCACATGTGTAGGTTCTTCTGGGATTTAGATGATGTCTGGGTTGGTGAGTGATCATGTGTTAGACCATAGGATAGGTGAATGAATCAATTTTATATAGTATTTTCAAGGATACTTATAGCTAGATGATATTGACATGTGAGAGGATAACAGTTATACATTTAGTCATGTGATACTAAATGTGTTGACATGTTTCTCATGGAAATGTGAGTTAGGTAATATGATTGGGTGGTATGGGAGTGTACACCATTGAGTTAGATGAGAATGAGGTAGTAAATTTTGGTTACATTTGGGGATATTCAATTATGGTTTTGTGAGTAGTCTTGTATGGAATGGGGACTAATGGTTCTAATAAAATGATTGTTAGCTTATTTTCTAAAGGTTAGACTGAAAGCGAGAGGTGTTACTCTATGGCGAGAGGTGACATTGGAGATGGATCGGGGTGTTTCGGTATGGTCAACCCATGAGTACTACTTAATAAGTATTTTCAAGCAAGTGTGATGATGAAAAGATATTGAGGTTATACTCAAGGATTGGTATGAGGGAAACTATATTGTGGGAAGTATAACATAGGCTGTTGGAGGGTGTGGCCATCATTGTTTTTTGAAATTAAGTATTTGTTGAAGATGATGATCCTTTTAAGATGAGAACATTGGAAATTGATATTTAGTGTATAAAGTTGGGTTTGAATATGATGAACACATCTTATCATTAAATGTAGTAATGGATAGTGTATGGGTCATGTAGAAATAACCCACATGCCATATGGGTCATTGGAATTATGAGGCTAGTTTTTATATGGTTAAGATATAAGTTGGATATCAGTGTGTAGGAGGAAATGGATTTACTTATCTCTATAGTTAATACTAGTTTTGGGATTTGGATGTGGTTTTTGAGGGAGTTCATGAATCATCTTCATTATTAGGATGGATTTAAATGTGATATATGGGTGTTTCTGATTGATATTATATCGATTATTGGGCTAAGAGAATGGAGGCAGATTTGGTTGGTCAAGGATTAATCCATGGAATTACAGAAAGATTCAGTTATGGACTTTGGTGTGGGTATTTGGATGATCTTAGGGTTCCTTGGAGAGTTAAGGCATCATGACTGGATGGTGAATTGCACATTGGCAAGTGTAGACAAGTGTCTTCGAGAATGGTCAAATATGGGAGGTTTGATCATTGTTTTTTTCTGATATTAGATGTGATGGGTTGGAAACCACATCAGGAACATAATATTAGGTATTATATGCGTGTTTTGAGTGTTTTTGTGATTTTTTCTAGGAAAGGTTTGCATATTCATCCCTTGTGCAAGGATAGTGGATACACATCCGATGCTATTTTAAATCATGAATAATGAGAGTTTTTATATTTCATACTATTTTTTCCAATTAATATTGGTTTTAGTTATAAGGAAACCACACTGAGAATGTCATAAAATCACTAATAATGTGTTTTAGTTGGTGATGTTGATGCTGGGGAGAAACATGGCCCAGAATCAAACCTCTATGAGTAGAGACTTATGGTGGGGAGCCCCATGAGATTAAGGATGCATTAATGGTAAAACTATGGTGTCTAATGATATACAGGTGTGGTTGATCACTTTCTTTGTGTTTTAGAGATAATGAAGAGTAGTGGATTGATTTTTGATGAATAGTGAACCTTATGTTAGGAGTAGCATAGTGGAATCTCATTTCATATTATGGGATAGAACATGGTTAATTGACCATGAATTAATAATTGTGATGGCTTGATATTCATAGTTAAGAACCATTAAGTCTTCCTGATTATGAGAAGTGTTATGGTGGGAATTTTGTAAAGAATTTATCATTTATAAGTTATAAAATTCAGCGGGAATTTCAATTTTGAATCTCTGTAGTAGGTTATTTTTTGAAAATTGAGTTTCATATTTGAATAAAAAGTAATTGGAGCATGATGAGGTTATGTTTCTTGATGTATTTTGGGGTCCAGAATGTGATTCAGGTGATCGAGTGATTCTTGGTAGGTCCAGGCTTGGAAATTAAAATTTTATGGTATTTTTTACTATAAATGGTTATCAAATGATTAGGAGAAATAGAGTTGGTAAACCATGTGGCTTATTTTTTTTCAAGTTTTGTTGCACGATTGTAAAAAACCCAAAAATTTAGTTATAAATATGATTTTTATGGTTTTTGAAAGGTTTGGTAAATAATGTGGTAAGACCAAGTGAGGTATGTAGACTTATACATTTATGGTTACATAGATGGCACATGGTTTGGAAAACCATAAGTCCAAACCATTTGGTCTTCCAAATTTTATTAAAATTGGGAATTTAATTATTTTCCCATTAATCATTTAACCACAACCCCCTTTTCCTCTTTTTTTATGTGTGATTGAACAAGGATTGTATCATACCTCCTTCTCCTTTATTTACCCTTGGATTTTGGGTGTTCTTAGTGTAATTATTTAGTGTTTAAGGTGTTTTTACTACTCCCCATTCCTCTTTGAACTTGTTATTTCATTATTCTCCGATTTGGTGTGATATTTTTAGATAAATGATTAATTATTCCAATAAAACATGGTGTAATTATCCTAATATCAAAGGGATTTTATAAAGCATATCTAGAAGACAACATAGGATGATGTTTTCACACCATTCCAGTGTTTTTGAGTCTCTATATGGGTTTTTATGTGGTTTTTGAATTAAATTAAGTTAAATTTGGTGATTAAATTTGTGTTATGTGATAAGGATTTGTCCTGGGATAGTGGTAAGAGAACACCATGAACCTTAAGTGGGTGGTAGGTTGAGGCTTTAGTGTTAAGGTAGATCCTGATGAGTTTTATAGAGTTATAACTAATTTAATTTATTTGGTTTATCAATTATAATTTTTATAATTAATTTAATTAGATAACGAGTCTTAAGTTCAAGTGTGTGTTGGGAGTGGGACACATCACATTACATGAGGTTTCAGTGAGAGGTTATGGATCGTTGAGTTTTAATTAATTATGCATGTTTTATAGAACACTTTATATTTGGTCTTGCCACCAATGGGAAATCATCCTTTGAGTTTAGATGATTAATTATAATTAAAATATAATTTATATGGATTTATTTCAGTATCAAGGTTCATAAAGGACCCTCATATGCTAGTTGATACCTCTACCACTGATGGTCAAAGATTAAATTAAAAATGTGACAAATTATATACTTGAACCCTAGAGGGGCATAAATTATATTAATCTCATGAATGTGCATGACCTGTGTAGGTGACCTTGTACACTCCCTTGTGGACGAAAGTGATGAATTGAGAATTATTGGTGATAGTTATACATATCAGAAACATGAGATTCCTTAAATCCTTTGGGATAAATGATATGATAATTGGGTGAGCCTTCCTCCTTCAGTGGGATGTGATTGAATTGGTGGCTATGCTTTCGGTAATAATTGATGATAGGTTGGGTGAGTGGACCATCCTATAACTTGGGATGTAAGAGGATAATTATGACATCTCTTGTGAGAGATGCCACTGATGATTTCCACTTGAGGATAGTGAGTCAATGACATGATTATGATGATACTAAGGGGTGTAATTCCCTATAATCATGGTTCTATATCAATAAAGGAACTTAGGTGGGGTTTTCATTTTGTGATATGACCTAGGGGCCCCGGTGGGTGCTCTAGTGATCTATCAACTCCTGAGGGGGTGCATACAGAAATCATTATAGATTATTGAAAGTGTCTCTTTAGAACCTAAATCAATTGTGTGATCCTAACATAAATGTGGTAGATATGATTTTTCATGCAATTAAGAGGCCAACCTCAAATTGGGTGTGATGGGTTCTGGTATTTGGACAACCTTAGTGAGTTGTATTATGTGATATGATTTTAGTGTGATGAACTACCCAAGGAGATGTATATAAATACATGGGATGTAATTGATGTTTCTTTATATATATACTCTATTTATAATATTATGTGATTTATTGGAGGGATTTAGTGCTTCCCCACCCCCCTGATGTGAAATATTATATGGAAGGGAGGGATGTACTACCCCCCACCCTAATGAGACACATATGTGAGATGATCCGAGAGGGATCCACTTCCACCAAAGTGATAAATATACTATTAGATGTTTGGATAGGGACTTAATAACCCCCAAGTGGAAGGTATATGTGAGATGGTCAGGGGGGGATGCACTACCCCCCCTGAGTCATTAGTATATTATTGGATGAATCATTCTTTATCCTAGGATCCAATCATTGAGCCTGGTACTATATAATACCTAGGAAAAGCTTCTATGATATGGTCATTAAGCCTAATACTACTAAAATTTCTCCTATGAATCAGACTTGGGCATGATATATGTTATCATCATTGTGTGACATCCTCATAGACACTACGTCGCATTAAAAAGAATGTATATTCAATACCAATTGTCTAGTTAGAATCTAAGGATTGATAGTGGTTATTTATTTATACTTCTGTAGCTATTTTTTTATTCATATAGGTATATCTTGTGTGTATTTATTACATTATTTATTCATCTAGGCATGTATTACATTTTTCTTTACCCATTTGTTTGTATTCTTGATCTACTGGCCTTTTCTTCCGGTTGAAATTTTATGTGTTTGGTGGAACTGTTTTTGTTTGATCTTGGAGCTGGAAAGTCAGTGAAAATGGACTCGACCACTTGAAACATACCCATAGGAGGTTTCAGATCTAGTTTTTCATATTTCCAGTGCTTTTATGATTTTGTTTTTTAAGAGGGTATGGTGTCAACCTTCGGATCAGGGATGTGCTTTGACACAGGACACTTGCTTGCTGATTTTCATTGCAACTTTGGAGTGATTTAACATCTTTTATACTGGAAAGGGGTTTCCCTGGTTTTCAGTTTGGTTTGAAATTTTTTTACTTCAGGTGTGATTGTCCTAAGTCCTTTATGTTGTTTGGGTTCTCCTCCTTATTCCCTTAAAACGGGGATTTATAAATAATAAAAATATTTGAAGGCCTTCGGGTCGTTAGGAGGATGTTATGTTTAGGACCACAATAGTGGTACAAGACTAAGTTTTACTCACACCCTCCTTAGGTGGACATAGAAATTTGGTACCAAAGTAGACTTCAGAAATCATAGGTTCAATTAAGGAAAAGGGCCAATGTAGCATGATCGAGCAAGATAGCTCTTACGGGATTGAATACTAGGTTGAGGGGGCTAAAGGATGATCATGAATCACCATTGTATTTTTATTCCTTTAATTATTTATATATATATGATTTAATTGGGGGGGGGGAAATAGTTGTTTTATCTTAGAATTCAGGTCTTTGTGACTGTATGATGCACTTCATCTAATATATCCTGACTTATGTTTCATTTCTTCTGTGTACTATATTTATTTTTTGGATAAGGTATGGTTTATTTTTTTGTTATTTTTTATTTGATATGAGGTTATAGTCTCCCTATGATAACACCCTAGACCCTTTCTATTAGTTGGAATCCTCTAGTACAGATAGTGGAGAACCTAAGGTTACATGGATACTCTAGTCAAGACATTGATTAGTGGTCTCTGAATGAGGTATCTTATAATGGTGTTAAATTTCTCAATATTATTAAGTACATGAAAATTATAAAGATCCTATTTAACTTTACAATAAAATGACATAACATTGTTTTTTCTACATATCAAGATATATATTACCAAATCTGTATCAAATATATCCACATGATTGTGTTCAAGCACCCCGAATACACTTACATATTTTAAATACCATCTCAATTATTAAACATTACCTCATACAAATAATCACATAATCCTATAACCTAAAGGTTTATTGTATTTAGAGATTAGATACATAAATATATTATTTCACATTATTCCTTTAACTTCTTCCATAAATATTTATATATAAGTCTCCCTTATACATATATTCATGTTTATAATTACCTGGGGGAAAAGGAAACAAAAGAAGAGATGATCTCAAATGCTCGGTAAGTGAAAAACATATCAACATTTCATTCAGGGTTAAGATCATAAGCATGTTATAAAACATTATCATGATATAAATAGTTTTCTAAATGAATATGGATTAATATTAGTTCTCCATAAGTCATAATAAAATGATATATAACCTCAAAATATTGAACATATACCATGGAATAAAAGTAAAGAAACATGATAGACATTAATCAAGAACCATGGAGTATAATATAGGCATGTGGAATAACATAGGAATGTAGATTAAGCATAATTATAGGTAATCATAACATTGTGAACATAGAAACCCTCAATCATGTCTATACACAATCTTGTGAAAAAAAGTTAATGACAGTTATGTCCACACACAATATTGTAAAAAATTTTAATCATGATCATGCCCATGAAAAATATTGTAAAAAAAGATAAATTAAATAGTTTTAGTGCACACTATTGTGAATAAATATAAGTTAAATAATTTCCATTAAATATATTTTGAACAAATATAAAATAAATCATGTCCATATGAAACTTCTAAACAAAGAAAAATTCAATCATTTTCACACAAAATCATTTGAAGAAATCTAATCGCAATCATGTCCATACACAATATTTATTGTCACATAAGATATAAAGTATTTCCCAATTAATTGGATGGATATATTTGAACCACCAATATTATAATTATAAACCTTACATATTTGTTCCATAATGACTTGTAAACATTTATATTGTCATTATAGATTAGTTAACCCCTAGAAAAAATGGGTTTCATGAAAAAATTATAAAAACATTATCCAAATCCATCCAAATAATTAGGGTGGATATTATCCTTAGATAATATCCCTAGTGAAGAAAAAAACATTAAGGGATGTTGACATATATGAAAACCAATTTTATAAGAAATTGGGTTACATAAGACCTTTTAATGGTATCATATAAGAAGATATTAATAATTGATTCATTTGATACTAATGGTTAAACATGCCAAAAGAAAAATATCATAAGATAATTTAGTGGGTGATACATGAAACATAACTCTAAATTACATGTATTTTTTAGTGTAAAAATGGTTGTGACATTATAGAAAGTGTTTTAGAAAACATTTTGTAGCATTTCCATAAAAAGATATAGTTACATGTTACATTAAGAAAAAATTACCTGTGGGCATGATGATTAATTTTTTAAATTATTTAGAAACAAATACCAATAAGATAGATATAATAAATGATATAAAGTTTATACAAAGTAAATGTATAGTATTATATAAAATATATAAATTTGGAAAATAATGTCTTTTTAATATTTCAAAATACATTTTTTTGAAACTCGTGTAGTTAAAAAGATTAATATGACTTCTTTTTGAAACATTTTGAAGTGAAATATGAATATAATTGGTGATAATACATATTTGGATTTCAAAATAACAAAATAAAGTATATTTAGAGAATTAATATTGACATAGAATAAAAATATCCATTCTAAAAAATGGTAATTATTCTTAACATATCCATATATTCATGAATAATGAATTCTATTAAATAAGCTATCCTTGATGTGAAAATAAAAATTAAAAATAGAAATAAGGATGAAATTTAATACCATAATATTATAGAATAAATCAATTTTTTAATACCGCAATCAAATAGGAATTATTATGACTCGATAAAAAAAGGGTTGAGTCAAGAAAAACCCTTATGCATTTGGTAAATTTTTAATAAAAAATATATTGAAAGAAAGAAAATAAAATGGATTTTTAAACCACTATAATTTTATGAAAATTAGTAGAAAATACATCCATATGGTATTATGTACCCCAAAAAAAAACAAATAGTGAAAATGGTATATGTCTCAAGGAAAGGAAATTGATATGAGAAAACTCTTACCTTGGATTCATGCTTGGTCGAATGTACTCTAACATCATATATACAAAAAAAAAATTATTTAATAACATTAGTGATATATATTGTCTTATACACTCTTAATTTATAATCATTCTATGTACATATATTAGTTAGTTATAGTTTATTTTCATCATCAAACGTTAATTATTTCATTTGTTTCATATAAGTTTAGTAATGGTGATGTTGGTTCTCATTTATTTATACAAATTTTATCATTACAAGATTATTCAAAAGAGTGAAATAATTATGTTTCAATGATTTATTTCTTCCAATTTTCATTTGATGGAAGGCGTGAGTAATTTTTGTGGGAATGGAATCTATGAAGATCTTGTTTCGGTTAATTTGTCGATAACAAAGAATTACATTATTTTGATAATTAATTTTTTCATGTTACTATTCCTAAATTATACCCATAACCTAAATTTTCATTTTATATAATATATTACTATTATTAAAATATGTCTGATAATTTATAATGGATACATTGAAGATTATATAGCATAGTTCATGTATGTGGTTAAATCGACCCATATTAGAACGTGTTATTCTAGTGAATGAGAAAGAGTATGAATTTATATAATAGTGTTCATATTTTATTAGAATAATAATTATTATAATATAACACCATTATAGTGAATAATTTTTTAGAATGATTTTATATTATAAAGTAAAAGAAACTAAAAAATAAAAACTTTTTACCAAATTCTGGGGGGGATTACTCTTTCTCGAGAATGCTTCCCTTAAAATGAAGGACTTACAGCTTCTTCTTGTAACCATGGGCTCCGAAATGTAGAAGAGGGTTCTCGGAGAATTAAAATAGGTAGGTATTAAATATTAATTCTAATTATTATAGTCTTTTAAGTGGGTGGAAGTGGGCTCTATTTATAGGTGAAAATGAGGGACATTTCCTTGGAAACTAAAGTTAGGTGTGGGGTAAAGATGGAATCACATGGTTGTTAAGTGGGTCAGGTGATAAAATATTAGAGATACTTGTGGGTGTAACTCATACACCTAGATGATTATTTCTATAATGTACAATTTTCATGTTTATTTAATAAAATTCAATCCATGGTAGATTACACTCTTTTACCCCTATTAACTGAGATTAAATATTTACCATGTTAATTAATTTTTTACTAAAAATATAAGATGACCCCTATTTATAAATTTCAATTTGATGATTTATAATTTGGAATAAGTTGAATTTGTTTCAATTTATAAATTTTATAAAATAGACCTTTAACTTATAGCATGATAAATTAAGGAAAAAAGTGTTTTTATTGAAAATTTACTTTTAAAATAATAACTATTATTAGTATTATTTAATATAATTTAAATAATTAAATGAGAGTTAATATAATAAATTATATTTATTATTTAAAATTTATAAATTATGTTTTTTAGAAAAAAAAATGACCCCTGAAAAAATATTTGAAAATGACCCTTTTATCATTACCATGGTAATTAACTTTAACCTTGGTAAATTTTTATTTCCTAAAAATGAATATGGAATAATTAACTCATTTGAATATTTTGATTCCAATTATGAAAAAAAAATATTTATGAGATTCAATATCTATTACTGACAAAAATTAATTCTAATATAATCATGCATAACGCATAAAAACAATTTTTAGAAAAATGTATTTTTAGGATCAAAATAAATTATTCTTATTACTTGACTATTAATAACTATTGGATAATACTTAATATATTTAAATATATATTATAAATAAATTTTATGAAAATAATTATTTAGTAGTGATTTATATTTTTAAAATATAAATACAAAACACTTTTATAAAAATAGTTCTTCAAAAAATGAATCTTTTATATTAATTAATATTAACCTAGATGCAATTAAAATTAATTACTTATATTATAACCATTTAATTTTATCAATCCATTGATATTAAAATCCTCCTTTTAATTTTCCATATTATTCTTTAATAATAATATATACCACATAAAAATTTATAATAAAATTTAATTAAATATTGTATTTTTGTTTCGTTTTATTATTTATGAATTATATTATTTTAAATATTTTACTAAAAATACACTATTCAAATATTATTATTGGATGATTATATATCCAAAAATAATATCTCCACTAACCACAGTTCCAGAAACTATATTCCGAAGGACCTTATTTATAAAGGTCATATTTCTTTCCAACATATAGTCTTTCTAAAATAATTCAACCTATAAATTCATTCTGTTATTTCTTCATAAAGGACACTTCTCATTCCATAAATTCTTATTAACGATTTTTCATTATGATTTATCCTTTCTTGGTTTTATTTCACATTATAGGTTTAGTTCTAATAATGGTAATTCTCAAGGGTGAAGATAATCTTGAGCATCTCATTGATTTAAAGATATTAATAACTTCGGTATAATTTTTTCATTTTAATTTATTCAGTTTTAATGGATTTAATATTATATAGTATGTAATATATGTTTTAATATACTCTAAATTAATAAATTTCTATGATTTTAATTCATATCTAGTATGAATCACTTCCTAATCAATTGTAATTATTTTGAAATTATAGAAAAACATACTTTAAGAATTATTAATATATAATTTAATGAAAGAAAATGGTTTCTAAAACTAGGGTTTTTACATTCTCCCCCCTTAAATAATTTGTATCCTTGTAATTTTAATTATTACTCGCTAAATAAAATAACTAATGGTTCCCATAAGGTAGAAAAGACTCATGATATAATATCTACCTCACTATATTATGTAAGACTATGAAACTAATCCACTCATTTATAACAAGAATATCTCAATATTGAGTTTCTTACTGACCATTTGAGCTAAATACCAATCATGATTGGGTATTAAGACCCATATTAAGGAAATTTCCTCTAAAGGGAGTTCATAATAATAATTTCATTTATATTTTATAATGGGGTGATTTGGGATATGAAATGATATTTCATTTTCTTATAAATAGATATGAGGTCAATATAGGGAGATTCAATCCTTGACTAATATCACATAAAATTATATCAAGGGAATAATAAATAGAACTATGGGAAATAACTTAACAAAAATGTAGATTTTAGTAGAGTTTTATTCCTAGGATGTAATCAATGCACCAACATGTTTTTTCACTAATAATTCAGTATCTATAGTTAGAGGTGGTGAATAAATATTACTCTCTTTCTTACATGATATGTAAGAACGACAAGAACCATAAAAAATAATACATTCCAAAATTTGAAGGGGATAATAAGTTTACCATTAACCACTTAAATAGTATGGTATGCATCAGCAGCAGTGATTTCATAGGCTATTTCCTTGTTCCCTTGGTCTAAAAGATTGTTGATTTCTAGTATCCTCATTTTTTCTCAGATTTGGGCATTGATTTTCATAATGTAAAAATCACCAAATATAAAACATTGAGTTGTTAGTGGAAAATTTTGATGAAATTTATGTCCCTCCATTTTGTTAGCTAATATCTTTGTTTTTTCATGAAATTGTATTGATATATTCCTTATTTTTATATACTTAAACAATTTTCACACTCTAATTATACATTTACCTAGGGGAATCTTCCCATATTATTAACACATAAGGAGTTGAATATTATTTCTTCCATGGTCTTTATCATGTGAACTTAAATGAAACTTAATTTTTCTATTATTTCTTGTTTTTGTAAATTAATCTATGTTTATGTTGTCTAACATAACTCAATGTATATGGTTAGGCATAACAATAATATTTTTCACTCCAGATCACATGCCATTTAATTTCACATTTATACAAACACCAAATTTTCCCTCAAACCCATTGTTAAATTAGTTACACCTAGATCCATACATTATATTAAATAAAGTAATATTGAGGTATCAGAATTCCTAAATTAATAAATGTACACAAGGAAAAAAATTAACTTATAAGAATTAACTCATAAATGATTTGTATACCCTAACTCATGAATCTCTTTATTTAAATCTAGGTTGTTTACAGTTGTCTTTATATTAGATTATCTAACCTAAATAGTTATAAATTACATCATCAAATTCTATAACAATATATTTAAATCATTTATAATTTTTTATAATTACCATGTGAATTAACCAAAACATATCCCATTAGAGTGTCAAAATAGGTGTGCAGTTAGGCCCAATTTTTATGCACAGGGTAAAGATCAAGTTAATACCCAACCAATACTTTTCAAGGTTATTACCCCTAACTACACCAGAGTTATAGCTTGTATCCACTTGTTTTTATCTAGATAGGGACATCATTTTTAAGAAACTTCACAATCTATACATTAAGTTTAATATATTTTCCTATATTAAGACTTATCCATATGGTATTCACTAATAATTATTGGATTAATCCCCAAGAATAACTAAACCCTACTCTAATACCAATTGAATCACCCTAATTATACTTACATCATTGTATATACCATATGAATAATTAAACACTACATATCAAAAATAACCACAGAATCCCAAAACCCAAAGGTTTAGTGCCTTTAAATATTAGATATATAAATGTTTTAATTAAAAAAATTTCATCAACATCAACCGTAAACATTACTATCTAAGACTCTATTATATACATAATCATGTATACAATTACCAAGGAAAAACAGAAACAAAATAATGCGTGATATCAAAAACTCGCTAAGGGAAAACCCATCAATATATCATCAAGGTTTAAGATCATAATCAAGTTAGAAAACATGAGTATAGGATAAATGTCTCATTAAAATGTAAAGATTCAATAATATTCATCTATAAGGCATAATAAAAGTACAAATAAACACAAAGGATCTAACATATACCATGTAATAAGAGTGAAAGACTTGAGATACAGTAATCAAGATCCATTGAGTAAAACATAGGAATGTGGAATAACATAGAAATATGGAATAATCATAAGTAAATGGAATTATTATTTTGTAAATACATTTTCTCGCAATCATGTCCACACTCAATCTTTCAAATAAAGATAAATTAAATCATATCGATGTGCAATCTTGTGAAAAAACCCAACCATAATTATGTCTATTCACAATATTGTGAAAAAATATAACCATAATCATGTCCATGAAAAATATTGTGAAAAAAGATAAACATAATAATTTCTATGTAAAGTATTTTGAAAAAAGATAAACACAATCATAGACATTCATAATTATGAAAAGATTCTAAATGTAATCATGTTCATGCACAATCTTGTGAAAAAATCTAAACACAATCATGTCCATGAATAATCTTATGAACAAAGATAGATGCAATAATTTCTATGAAAAATATGTATTATATCATGAGATAAAAATATTTAACCAATTCATTGAAGAACTATAACAGAACTGTCCATCTCATAATTATAAATAATACATATGTGTGTCATAATAACTTTTAAACATTCATGATTTGATCATATATTATTTAACCCATGGAATATAAATGTGTTTCCTAAAAAATTAAAAAATTATCATAAGTCATTCATAAATATATGGAAGATGGTATCATTAGAGTATATCCCCAAAGATGAAAATAAAACATTAAGGTATATTGACCTAGATGAAAAATTATTTTATAAGAAGATGGGTTATATAACAATTTTCAATGGTATCATATAAGAAGAGATAAATAATTTGGTCATTTGATACCAAAAGTTAAACCTAAAAAACATAAAAATCATAATCACATTTAAAGGGTACTAAATGCATCATAACTACAAAGTAGATAGATCTTTGAAAAATGAAATTGAAGTAAAATTATAAAAACTATTTTTAAAAAATCATTCATATAATTGATGTTAAAAAATGAAGTTACAAGTTACATTAAAAAATTATTTTTAAAAATTAAACATGAAAACTTTTTAAAAACCTATTTATATAAAAACACCAATAACATATCTTTAATAAAACACATAAAGGTTATCTCGAGGAAATTTTTAGTGTAAGAAAAAATATACGAATGTGGAAAATAATTACAATTTAAAATTTCAAAATAATTTTTTTTAAACCCACATTGTTAAAAGGTATAATAAAAATTATTTTTCAAAATTATTAAATATAATTATGAATATAATAGGATTTAATGGGTATTTGGATTTAAAAATAAGAAAGGAAAATATTTTTTGAAAATGAATATGGATAGGAAGAAAATGAGTCATTAGAATCTATGAGAATTATTTTTAACAACATTATATTTTGATGAAGAAAGAAATCCATCAAAGAATAATTATTTTTTTGTGAAAAATTAAAATCACCCTGGAAAAAATGAGGAAACATAATAGCATTATTAGATAAAATATAATAATTCTATAATACTATATTTAAAAATTAATTATTATGACTCAAGGAATAAAGGATTGAGTCAATAAAAAACTCATACGGTTTTAGTAACTTTTGAATAAAAAAGACACTGAAGGAGAGAATGTGAAATGAATATTTAAACCACTTAAATTTTAGGAAAAAATATATTAAAATATATATATATTTAATTATATAAACTGTATAAAATAAAAAAGTGTTGAAAATTATAGATGTCTCAAAGAAAGAAAATTGAGACTAGAAAACCCTTACTTTGGATTACCACTTGGTCAGACGCACTCTAAAATTCTATTTAATTAACATAACAATAATAATCAATTATTTAAGAACCTTATTAAAATCTATTACATTTTATACCCTTTATTTACAATAATTCTCTATATATACATTTGTTAGTTATAGTTTATTTTCATCATCAGATTTTAATAGTTTCATTTGTTTCATATAAGTTTTGAAATAAAGATGTTGGTTCTTATTTATTAATAAAAATTTAATCATTTAAAAATTATTCATGATAGTAGAATCATTGTGTTTCAAATATTTATGAATCCTCATTTTCATTTTATGGTAGGCATGGTTATTCTTTGCCTTAATTGAATCCATGATGATCTTGTTTTGTTTCATTTATCAATAACAAGAATTTACTTTATTTTGATCATTTATTTTTTATTGTTACAATTATAGAACAATATACATAACATAAATTACCATTTAATATAATATATTACTAGTATTATTTTATTTATAATCATTTATAATGGATATATTGAAGACAATATAAAATTCTTCATATAGGTGGTTAAACCAACCCATACAATACCGGTTTATACAAAAAAATGAAAAGTAGTGTGAAGTTATATAATAGTAATAAAATTTTCAAAAAAAAATAAAGATACTAATATAATATCATTATATTAGTTAATGTGTATTAGGAATATTAGATATGATAAAGTAAATGAAAATATAAAAAGAAAAATCGGTTACCCACTTTGGTGGAATGGCTCCTTCTCACAATGACTTCCCTCAGAATGAAGGACATAGTCTATCTTATTATGACCAAGGGATTTCAAAAGTCAAAGATAATTATATTAAATTATAAATAGATAATTATTCAAGAGGAATTTTAAGGAGTGTTGTGGTTTGAATTGATTGGAATTGATATCCTTTTATAAGTGAAAATGAGGGACATATACTTGAAACCAAAGTTGGGTGAGGGGTAAAGATGGAATGAAATGGGAGTAATGTGAGTTGGGAGAGGAAATGTTGGTGATGCATGTGGTTATAACTTATATACCTAGAAACGGTCTTATATATTTATAATTGTAATTTTATTTTAATAAAATTATGGGCAATGGTAGATTACACCTTTTTACCCAAATTAACCTAGAATAAATATTTTTAATTGTAATTAATTTTTACTAAAAATATTAGATGAACCCTCCAACGAAAATTTCAAAATAATAATTCAAAATTTAAAATACATTTAATAAAATTAAATTTCTAAAAATGTGAAAATTATCTTCTAAATTAAATCATAATATATATAGAAAACAATTTTTTGAAATTTTTCTTTTTAAATATAAATTAATCCAATTATTATTTATTATAAATTTAATAATTAAATGAGTGTTAATATATTAAATTTGATTTATTATTTATAATTTATCTATTAAATTTATTTAGATAAAAATACACGACTCCTAAAAATAATTCTTTCAAAACAACACTTTTACCATTACTGTGCTAATTAACTTTAACCTCGATAACTTATTTTTTAGGCCTAAAAATCCAATTGGACTCATTACCTGATTGGAATATAATAATTCCAATTATCTAAACCTTTTGATCAGAATCATATTCTAGTGGTGATAGAGATTAATTTTAATATAAACACTCATAATTCATAAAAAACAATTTTTTTAGAACAAATGTACTTTTGGGAACAAAATGAATTTATTACTTTACTAGTAATAATGATTGGATGATTTATAATTTATTTCATCATATATATTATAAATAATAATTCATTAGTATTTATTAATTTTATTTAGAATAAAATAAACAACACTTTTAGAAAAATAGTTATTTGGAAAAAATATCTCTATTATATTCAACCATCTTTACACAAATACCATTAAAATAAATTAACCATATTCTAAAAAATTAATTTTGTCAATAAATTTATATTAAAATATTTATTTTAATTTTATATTATCATTATTTAATAATAATATATAATGAATAAAAATATTTTTATAACAAAATATTTAAATTAAATATTATATTTTGTTTCATTTTTTTATTTTTTTATTATATTATTTTAAATTTGTTACTAACAATACAAAATTTGATTATTATAATTAGAAACATATATATCCAACTACCATATCTCCAATGACTATATTTCCATTGACCATATTCCCAATGACTATATTTATAACAGTCATATATTATTCTGACATATAGAATTACTAAAATCATGCATCCTATAAATTTATTTCATTGTCACATAATAAATTAAACCTCTCATTCCATAAATTTTCATTAATAATTTTGTATAATTATTTCACTTTTCATGATTTTCTTTCTTATTGTAGGTTTAGTTTGACTGATGGTTATTCCCAAGAGTCAAGATTATCTGGAGGATCTTCTAGTTTTAAAGACATTTCTATTTTCTATTTATTATTCCATGTTAATTTATACATTTTTAATGGATATTATATTTTATAGTATAAAATATTCCATGATATATAATATATGGTTACTTGTAATATGAATTAACAAATTATTGTTAGTATGATTCATGTCTCACATCACTCATTTTCTAATCATTTTTTATTATTAAAAAGAATAGAAAAACATGTTTTATAATTATAGGCATATAATTTAAATATAGGAAATTGATATTGAAACCTAGGTTTTTATATAAAGTAAAAATAATTCATTGATGTCTGAAGATCATGGTGTATTTTGGTCTGTTTTATCATAAAATGTCATAGAAAATGATTTTAGGATACAATAATACAGATTGGGTAGTTTTATTTAATGATTTCAAGTTGATATTGGGGGTCCACTCTACCTTAGAGGTTTTTTCATCACATGGATGAGTAATAATAAATAATGCATTTCTATTACTAATAAAGATGAATACATTTTGGTCACTTGATAATGTACTCTACTACTATGGATGAAGAAATAACTTGTGGATATAGGATTTGATGTGAAATCTCATATCTCAATAAAATACAATAACATGAGTTGTATTAATCCTATAAAAAATCTTCTTTATAATTCTTATAAAAATAACAACATGATAAATTATGATTTCATCAAGGATAAGGTTGAGTAAGGGCTAGTGAAGTTAGAGTATGTGTCAAAAGAAAATCAAGTTATGGATTTAATGAAAAAAGAAATACCTAATATAGATTATAAAAGGTGCTACTTACCTCTTGTATTCCAACCATTTTCCTCAAACTAAATGGATTTGAGAACATACTCTCACTCCCTCATGGTACTTTTTATTTATAGAAAAGTATGATAATTCTTTTAATTTTAATGCTTGAATTTATAACCCCCTTCGGTAAAATTTTAGAGAGATATTTGGGTTCATTTACAGAGGGGGTGTTTTCCATTAGTTATTTTGGAGAAATTAGGAGATCATGTTTTAAAATAAAGGTGACTGGGAGTGTTCTTTCATTATTTCAATTAATAAGACGTCCAAGGTGGATGTTTTATAGTGGGAGTGTAATTTGACTATTTATTCAAGGGGATAAAATTTCTGGATAATTTTTAAGAGCATGAAGACCCAATAGGTGTTTTCATACAGAAAGTTTTAGGTAATTCTTGATTTTCACACCAATATTCAATCATGTGTGCTTATAATTGGTTATTAATGAATTTTATAGGAACTATATGAAGGAAATAGAGATAAATCAATATTATTGGTCATTTCTGGTGAGATTTAATATTTTTATGTGAAGCTTTTCTAAATCTCTTTTAGAGTTTTCTTTGGGAATGTGTTGATCCAACAATTTCATTTATTTATCATTGATTTTGATGCACACAAGCACCCACATTTATGTTACTAATGAAGTTTTGTTGAGTGGATTTCAGGATACTTTTTATTAGAATGGTTATTTTATTCATGAAGTACTTTAGTTTTAATTCGGTTGAATTTTAATTTTTATTAAGTATTATAGACATTTTGAAGAAGTCGGGAATCACTATTCATAACCCCATGTTTGATAAACATTTGGTTCAGGAACCCATAATTTTGAAAGAATAATTACTTTTCGGAACCTTATGATTGGCATATTTTTTGGTTTCGAAACCCAACATTTGTAAAAAACCCAATGTTTACAAAGAAAAAATTTCAGTTTATCAACCCAATGTTTAGAATCAAGCACATATCTTATACCATACACAATGTAACGTATTTTTGACCCATTCATATGATAGATTTGAATAATGTATTGTTTCAACAATTTTTATAATGTTTTTTTGGAGTTTTGTATCATTTAAACTTTTTTGAAAGACTATTTCAAAGGTCCTTTTTCAACAGATTAAATAGTTCATACTTCAAAAGAAGGTTCTGCTTCTAGTGGTGTTTAAAATTAAAATTTCAAACTCACTTTGTGTTTTAAAAGATCGCATTTTATTAGAAATATTTTCTTGATATGTTTGACCTATATAAAATAAATCTTCTTATTAAATATCATGATTAGGATTTTATTAATAAGAATGAAATCTCAATTTATCTGAAGAGATACGCTTTAGATACATACATATTTTGATTTATTTTGTTTATTCATCATGTTTATATTATTTATGTATCATTTTTTATCTCTTTATGTAGTTTGTTGAATAAATTTCTAGAGCTACACATTGGATAAATACATGTTTATCATTTTTAGAGTGTTTACTCAACTTCATTAATAGGATTTTTTTCTACTACTATGTGTTTTATAATATATTCTCAATAGATAAATAATATATTCTTTAGAAAAAATGTGCTTGAAATATTATTTTACTAGTTTTATTTATTGAATATCACCTACATATGTCAGTTTTTTTTTGAAACTGTGTGCTGAAGTTATTTCAACAATCTATATCTCATTTATTTTTACTAAATAGTTGACCGCTTTTACTCAGTCATTGGTAGAGTGTCAGATTCTCATACTAAGATGTGAATATTGTGGTTCCCAATAAAATAACCATAAGTCCCTATAAAATCCTTTTTATAAGGTTTAAATTCCATATTTTGGATCGTAGATGTCCCTGAGAAAAGGAAATGATTATTGAAAATCACCAAGTTCATGGACATAACATTGGTAGAGTGGAATAAAGGATTTATGTGCCATAAACCACTATACATCATCATTCCCTATTCTTTACTTTTTTTTATTTTCCACTTCATTAATTATATTTAAGAGAGAAGGAAATAATTTATTTAATTCAAGAGGGATGTTATGAATTTTTCAAGTTTTTTAAATGGACACAATTCACACCCCCCCCTCTTGGGTCTTTGTCATCATCATTTTAAAAAAAAGTGGTATCAAAGGCTGGGCACTATTGAATATATTAAAAATACTAATTTAAATATCCAAATGAATAAAAATTTCAATGTTTGATCAAAGAAAAAGTATGTCGATGATCTATGCTCCTTATTTTAATGGAAATGATTATGGTTGGTGGAAATCCCACATGATTATTTATTTGAATAATCTTGGGATAAAAGTTTACTAGGTTTTTAAGATTTATTATATTCATAAATAAAAACTAGAGAACTATAATTCTACTGGAGAGACTAATTATAATCTAAATAAAATAAATATTAATGTTATTGTATTCAAGTTAGTAAATGATGAATCTAATTGAGTTTCTCAATATATCATAGATTATGAAATTTGGGAACCCATTTCAGTTCCCCATAAATGAACCGATAATGTTTGAAAACTATGGTACAATACTCCTATGGTTAAATTCAATGCATTCCGAATTAAATAAGTTAAAATCATCACTTACATGAATAGGATATTTATAAAAGTTTTCAATGATATTACTGCCTTGGGAACTCCAATTCTACAACCAGATTAGGTGTTAAATATACTAAGATTTTTACCTTACAAGTGGAATATAATCACTACTACTATTCGATAATACACACCAGTTAAAAATTTAAATATTAAAGATTTTATTGGATCATTGATGATGTAAAAATCTAAGATAAAATCTAAAATTGAGAATCATATTTTTATCAAAAAGAAAAATATTCAACTCAATTTTTCAAAGGATGAATTTTCTGATTTAGATTCTAGTCATTTTGGATTAAGTGATAAGATATCATATCTTTCTAGATAATTTAAAAAGTTATAAAAAATAAAAAGGAGACATTAAAGAATAATAAATATAAGGAATTCAGATGTCATGAATGTAAAAAATAAAGGTTATTTAAGACCAAAATTCCCTTTTTTAAAATATCAAAAGAAAGATATTATAAAATAAAAGTAAATAATTCCACAAATACTACTTGGAGTGATTATAAAGATTCAATTTATGAATATAATTTTAAATATGAAGATAAGAATGAAAATCAAAAGGTAAATCTATTTCTTATGGCTCATGTTGATGAGGAACAATCATCTTCCACTCAATGTTCTAATTCTAAAAATCTTTCTTATACTGAAATTAATAAATGGTTATTTATGCTTCAAGATAAATTTGAATACTTAAATAAATAAAATAGAAAACACATAAAATCATAAGATACTATTTTTATTGAAAAAAAGAGTTTAAAAAACTAGATTATATATTTAAGATATATCTCTTCCAAAAAAGCTTTCACTTTACATGAAAATAAAATTAAGGCATTTTTTATTGAAGTGAATACTTTAAGATAATATTATTGTATGGTTATCAAGGGAGAGAATTATTTAAATAAAATTCTTGGTAAAAATAACATTAATAAATTCATGATTAGTATTGGTTATAATGGCTAAATGACCAAATTATATAGAAATTATACTGTTTTAGGTTCTAAAAGAAAAATAATATCTACCATTAAATTTTTTTAATTTAGTATTAATAGACATTATGCTAATGGATATTATTTTAGAAATCCTAATTTTTTTCATTTTAATTATGTTAATTTTTCTAAATATTTAACTTAAACCAAATTTGATATTTATTCTCAAAATAAATAGATTTTGTTAACTAAATATTTTATTTCTAACACAAATGGACCCAAAAGAATATGGGTACCAAAAGGAACTTGTTTCTGGTGTTTTGTAGTTTTCTCCATTATAATTCATTTTTATATAATTAATTATATTATTGAGATATGAGAAGATTTTATATACATATTATTCTTTTATTTTATAAATATTGACTATCTTTGAAGTAGTTCATTATTTGAAAGAAAAGATTCTTAAATATTGAACTTTTAAAATTGAGGAAGTATTTTATTTCTATTTTTCTAATGTAATAACTATTTTATATAGGGGGTTATTTTAAACTTGTTATGTCTTATTCCTATACATTTTATTATTTTTATTCTTAAATAGTTAAACATTTTCTGAATCTATTATTTCACGTGATTCTTTGATTTATTTTTTTAAACTATAACCATCCTAAAATCTCTTAAAAATTATATGTTAACATGTGTTGATTTATGTCTTGCTATTTAAATTTCATGCATGTGATAAACTAATATATTATTGTATGTGATGGAATTGTTAACTCAATAAGGTTTCATTATGACTTTTTCATTCCTCTATGTTTTGAAAATCACAAACACTCTATATTAAGGCAAATCATATTTTCCCAGAGCTTTATCTTAATAGGGAAAATTTTCCTTCCTCAAGGAAATTTTATCCTTATGTTTTCATTGTTCATTTTATATTTTCTATAAATCTAACAATTTTATTCCTAAACTATAAAATTCGGTTTCATTTCTAAAACCTTGGAATCCTATAAATCCTTGGTTATAGAGTATTCTATTTTCAGATTCCGAATTCTCTAAAATTTAGACTCTGAATTCTCTGAAATTTAGATTCTGAATTCTCTGAAATTCAGACTCTGAATTGTAAAGACCTGGAAATTCCAAGGAAAATTTGTTCATAAATACTTTGGAATTTTAAGATTCTGTAGTTTCTGACGGCACTTGATTCCGAGACTCAGTGTGCCCGGAATCAATTTCTGACGTTTTGTTCGGATACGTTCAGTAAAAGTACATGAGAGTTTTTCTATCTTTTGAACCGGTGCTTGGAATTGAAATCTGAGGGCACCGATGAACTAATAGTGCCGGTATTCACCTAAGGGGACCATTACCATAGTTTCATTTTATGTGGGTTGAGATTTCATATTTGGGGATTTAGAATAAAATAAATAAAATTTGTTGTGTGCAAATTTTATTTAGGGAGGTTGGTTATTTCCTCCCAAGTGGAGTTAGAGGTGGGGCCCAAACCCAAATAACCTCCCATGAGAGGATATATGTTATGTGGGTCCCACATGAGCCTAATCCATTCGCCTCCCTTTAAACCTCCCCATTAACTCATCTTCATTTAATTGAACAACCCCTCACCTTTTAATTTTAAAATAGCCCTTTAGATTCTTCTCTCTCTAATTAATTTTTCCAACCCATGGTATATTAATTATGTGATTCACTTAATTAATTAAAGTGGTTTGAATTTTTAATTACATGTGTTAATGAAATAATAGCCTTAGCTATTTTTTTATTTTAGGCACTTTTTGTGTTGAGAGATTTTTGGGAGAGCTCTTGAGAAAAGTGTTCCTCTCTTCAACGAAGAATGCCTCCGACGAATAACGGCTTTCTTCCTTGATGAAGAACACTCTACGATTAGAAGAATTCAAATTTGTTAATGACACTTCTTCTTTGGGTGCACTCCAACGTCGATGGAATCGACATCGTTCTTCCGCGATGCCCGACAACCGTGACGACTGTCTTCCATGACTTGACGACGTGCAACATCTTTTCAAGGTATGGGAATTATGTTCAATTTCAATTGATTAAAATTTTTCTTTTTCTTTATTGAGAATCATGGTTTGACTTTGGCCAATTGTTACCGCCTAACGCGGTGGGAACAGGCCAAACACACATGGCCCGACGACCCTCCGTAGTCTCATTGTTTGTGATTGAGGCGCGTTGGAAGAGGCGGCGACGGGAGAAGCGGCGGTCGTGCACCGACCGTGTGCAAAAGAACCGCGGCCCTCAACCGCGGGCCGCTCGGCCGAAGGAGAACCGGCCGGCCAAAGATGGCCAAGCCAAAGGGAGATGAGGCGCCACAAGGGGCGCCGCGCTGCAAAGGACCGCAGCCTGCAATCCGTGGGCCACTTCGACAGCAAACCGGCTGGCTTGTCGGTCGGCCGGGTGAATAAGTTGCGGCACCCGAAGGTGCCACGCAGTCGGACCATGGCCCGCCAGAGCGGGCCGCTTGCACCAGGAAGGTCGGCCGGCTTCGTCCGGCCATTTGGGAGGGCAGCGCCGCTTGGCGCCGCCAGTTCGGGAAAGCGGGGGGTCGCGCCCCCCACCCCCTCGAACCGCTTGGCCAGCCGCGCCGCGCCCCGTCGGAACAGGCTTCCCCCTCAAGCTGGGTCGCGCCCCTTCCTTCTAGGCCGTGCCCCTTGAGTCAAACTGCATGATTCACCAGGTCGGACCCACCAAAACCGGGTTGACCCAACCCGTCGGCGCACTGAGCTTTACTGGCCGGGCCCGTTTCCACTTAAAGGAGGATATCATAAAGACCGTGCATCTGATCGATGTGCCGTCTACGGTATTGGGACCCTTGAAATGAGGTGGTCCTTTTTTGATAATCTAAATGAGTTTTGGATGACTTTTGGAAAATGGATGGGTTTGAAAGGAGCATATTTCCAATCAGGCCTCTTGAACGAAAAAGCCAATATCTTTCAGACCGGGCATCCGATTGACGTGCCATCTATCGAGTCGGGTTCCTTATGATGAGAAGGAACTTTGGGATACATCAAATCTGGACTTCGTGACAGTTGATGTATTAATCGCTCAGCTCAAGGAGCGGACTCTCCCAGAATCGAGCGTGTTGTGTGCGGGAACCCTAGAGCCAGCTGCAACTGCAACGACTACCGTACTGGAATCCTCCGTGGGTTCGGCAATGACGATTACTTTACTGGAATCCTCTGTGGATTGGTGATGATGAATACCGTACTGAAATCCTCAGTGGGTTTGACGACGATGATTACTGTTCTTGTATCCTATGTGGGTCTGACAGTTTGACTTCTGTTCTAGTATCCTACGTGGGTCCGACAGAGTAGCTAGTCTAGTATACTACATGGGTCCGACAGCTTAGCTGGACTAGTATCCTATGTGGGTCCGCCAGCTTAGATGAATCAGTGACTGCACCTGATCATATTTATCACTTTATGAAAGATGTATACCTGTGTGAGCTGAGTCTTGACTTTCAATCATTACCATTGGTGAGATTGACTTCTTTCCTATGTGGTCTGGGATGTGCTTGGGCTTGAGAGTTGGAGCTGAACTGGAATTGATGACTTAGGTATATGTATGGGCATATACCTAAGTAGAGTCGGATGATACTTCGTGATTGTATCCTTTCTTTGTGGTTTATCCTTCGTGGATTTTGGGAGACCATCAAGGGTCTTGGGTTCCCTACTGAGTATTGTTATACTCACCCCTGCACGGGCTATGCCCGCACTACATTGTGTTGGATGCAGAAGACGGACAACACTGATCGTGGTAGAGACTTGTGGAACTGGACGGTTTTCGGAGGTGGACCACTTGGAGAGACATACACGGAGTGGACGGATAGACTCGAGGTACCGAGGAGACCATCTGTACCCACCCTTCAGTTGGGATTCCCAAATGATGACTTAGTGGTTTCTATTTTACTTTTTTGTTGTTGTACTAGACTTCAGTTGTACTGTACTTTTCAATTGGTTTTGTATTCTGGCCGATTTACCTTTCAGCACTTACTTTTGTATACAGTTTAACTTAGTGATTACATCTGTTGTGTACTCTGTTGTGTTTTTTTACTATATAAAGGTAATGCCTTCCCTTTTTATTGGGATTTACACCTTTGGTGCTAGTCCCCAGCCCCTGGCCTATGGAAGACGGGCTTGGGGTAGTCATGGCACGGGCCCCGAGGACGGGTTGTGAAAAATAGGTATCATAGGGGTCCGTTCTACCACAGAAATCAGGACTCTGATCATTCCTTTCTATGAAGCAATAGTGTTAAGAGTATTGAGTGTGGTTTTCAGTCCAGGGAGTCCAGTATTGGTGTGGTGGCCAACGTATCCATACACCAGTACCCTGACCACTGATTTCTGACTAAGTGCACGAAAACACTGATTGCATGTGTGTTTCAAAAGTGTTCTATGTGATTACTTTTTTTCATCTCACCAGGTATACTGTTTGAGCATGGTTCACCTTTTTCTTTTCAGGATGGCCCCACAAAGGCAGTCATCTAGGGTTTCGAGTCACGTGTGATATGGTAGCCCATCGATCGACAAGGCCTCGGTGCAGGGCCCCGTCACAGTGGAGGCACCAGCTGTACCACTACCCGTGGAGCCACCGATACTACCATCCCCAGAAACAGAGAGTGCACACTGCCTGAGTTCATTGCACGAGTTTCAGTGATAGAGGCCGCCCAGGTTCCATGAAGAGACGGACCCTCATGTAGCGGAGGATTGGATGGAGGCTGTCGTCAGAGTCTTCAGATTGGTAGGGACACCATCTGACCTTATGGTGATCCTCACCGCGAGTCCCCTGCACTCAGAAATAGGTAGATGGTGGAGATTGATGCTCCAGGTTCACGATGAGGCATCTCTACTTTGGACAGACTTATAGAGTCTCTTCCACTCAGAGTTTGTTCTCGCCACCCTCCATGCGGTGCAGATTTAGGAGTTACTTCACCTACGGTAGGGCAACATGACAGTAGTTCAGTACTCAGTGAGGTTTACTGATCTCTCGCGCTACTCCATGGACATGGTAAGGGACCAATTCTTTAGGGCCCGGACCTTTGAGCAGGGAGTGAGGCATGAGATCAGGGCTTCAATGATCTCTCTCACCATTCTGAAGCAGTCAGGAGTACTGGAGAAAGCCCTTCTTGTGGAGAGATTTCTCGCTGAGCCGACACCAGCAGTGAGACCCACAGTAGGGCGAAACGTAGCGAAGTCTTCTGCAGCCAGCCGTATAAAGTTAATGCAGGGGTCCAAGCAGACAAGGATATCAGGTGGGTGACCTCAGGATTCAGGTTCAGTTGTGCGGGTCACACGAAACTGAGCCAGCTATATGAGGAGCAGGTAGTGTTATGCATGCGGTGGGCAGGGTCACATGGCTCGAGACTGCCTGACCCGCCGTACAGATGAGCAGCAGACAGTGGAGGGACCTCTTAGGCAGTGGCAGAGGTTCGACCGTGGTGGTCCGCAGGGAGCAGTCAGACGAGGCAGAGGAGTTGGCTGAGCAGCAGGTGGTGGACGATGTTTTGAGGCTCTACCACTACCATCACCACCAGGAGGTCCACCCCGACCATAGGGAGATGGCAGATAGAGGTAGTCTCAGCTCCAGGTAGTGGAGTCTTACGACCACGGCGCACCTGAGATGATTCGAGGTATTATCTATGTCTACTCCTCCCTTTTTGTAGTACTTATAGACATAGGTGCGAGTCATTATTTTATTACCACTGCCCTTGTTCGGAGCTCAAAGATTCCGACGGAGCCGTTGGCTCGATCCTTATGGTCAGAGACTTCTACAGGAGTAGACTCGATGATTACGCACTGGTGCCGTTAGTGTGATCTTACTCTAGGAGGCGAGATCTTTAGCTGGGATCTTCTTGTAGCTGCGTTGAGGCCTTACGACATCATCTTGAGTATGGACTGGTTAACTACAGTCCATGCTTATATTGACTGTATTAGGCGCAAAGTGCGGTGTGTCCACATGGATGGGAGCAGGTTCAGCTTCACCGGCAAGAAGGGAGCATTTTCATCATAGGATGGACTTACGCAGAGGAGAGGGTAGCCGATCACACATCACATGGCTAGTCTCATCCTCGGAGCAGTTGATGTGTGGAATCTGAGTTTTCCTATTGTGGTGGATCAGTATGCGAACGTTTTTCCTGACGACGTTCCAGGACTACCTCCTCGCAAAGAGGTAGACTTATACATTAACCTCTACACTGGTACAGCACTGATGTCTTCTCCAGCATATCGGATGGATCATGCCGAGCTTCGTGAGCTGTGGGTACAGCTGGAGGACTTGCAAGGGAAAGCATTTATCCGACCCAGTGTTTCATCGTGGGCTTCTCTGATTTTGTTTTCAAAGAAGGCGGATGGGTGCTTACGAATTTGTGTCAACTACCGTCACCTGAATCAGGTGACCATGAAGAACAAGTACCCACTCTTGAGGATTGAACACCTCTTTGATTAGCTCAAGGGAGAACGATGGTTCTTGAAGATAGACCTCAGGTCAGGATATCATCGGCTCAGATTTTGAGATGAGGATGTACAAAAGATGGACTTTAGGTGTCGATATGGCCACTACATGTTCTTGGTTATGCCCTTCGGTGTAACCAACACACCAGTAGTGTTCATGAGTCTCATGAACAGGATCTTACAGCCTTACCTCGATCGTTTTTTCATAGTCTTCATCGATGAAATACTGATTTACTCTACTACTGAGGAGGAGCACGCCTACCACTTGCAGGTTGTATAGGAAACACTCCGAGATCACCAGCTTTATGGTTAGATCTCGAAGTTCCAGTTCTAGATTCAAGAGGTTCACTTTCTAGGACACTTCATATCGGAGGCGGGAGTAGTAGTGGATCCAGTGAAGATCGAGGCAGTATTTACTTGGGATCCACCCAGAAGCGTGACAGAGGCGTGGAGCTTCCTGGTTCTGGATAGATACTATCGGAGATTTGTTCCAGACTTCTCCAGAGTTGCAGTACCGATTTCATCCTTGACGAAGAAGGGTAAACCCTTCGTGTGGTCAGATAGATGTCAGTAGAGTTTTCAGGAGCTGAGGAAGCGGTTGACCAGTGTGCCCATCTTGAGGTTTCCGGAGGAGGGCGTTGGGTATGTAGTTTACTACGATGCATCAGGGACCAGAATCGGGTGTGTACTGATGCAGGAGTGGGCAGTGATCATGTATGGTTCATGGAAGTTGAGACAGCACGAGCAGAACTATGATACCAATGACCTGGAGTTAGCAGTAGTGGTCTTCACCTTAAAGATGTGGTGATACTATCTGATAGGCGAGTGCTTTACAGTATACTCTGGCCACCAGAGTCTCAGGTACATCTTCTCGTAGAAGGACCTGAACCTAAGACAGCGGCGTTGGCTCGAGTTCCTCCAAGACTATGACTTCGAGATAGTCTATAATCTTGGGAAGGGTAACATTGTAGTTGATGCTCTCAACAGGAGATCAGGCATTCAGCTACTAGGAGAGGCGATGGAGCAGCTAGCCGCATTGCAGATATCCTTTGTGGATAGAGATAGAGCAGCCTTTCTACAGTCACTGATAGTCACTCCTCCACTCCTTCAGTGAGTAAGAGAGGCACATCATGGGGATGTTGAATGTCAGACACGATGTGCTCAGATATCCACAGGGTAGGTGCCTGATGGATTTTCTGAAGGAGGGGAGCACGAAATTCTATTTAGGGGACGTACCATGGTACCAGTTGCACTATAGGAAGAATTTCTGAGGGAGTTTCACACTTCAACTCTATTGGTACATCTAGGAGTGGCGAAGATGTACAAGGGCCTCAGACGACAACACTGGTGGCTGGGTATAAATAAGGCTATAGCAGAGTTCGTTTCACGATGCCTCACTTGTCATCAAGTGAAGGCAGCGCACCAGGTACCAGTAGGCATGGTACACCCCTTAGAGGTCCTAGAGTGGAAGTGGGATGGGATATCCATGGATTTCGTGATGGGGCTTCCACGTACATCCAGAGGGATCGACTCTATCTGGGTGATCGTAGACCGACTCACCAAGTCGGCCCACTTCCTTCTGATCAGAGAGCAGGGCTCAATAGAGAGCTTGGGATGCCTCTATGTTTAGGAGATCGTATGACTTCATGGTGTGCCATCATCTATCGTTTCTGATCAAGATGCTCGATTCACTTCCTGGATACAGAAGGGGTTACAGGAGGCTTTTGGGACACAGCTATGTCTCAGCACTGCCTTCCATCCTCAAACGGATGATCAGACAGAGAGGACCATTTAGAATCTCGAGGACATGCTCTATACATGTTTCCTTGACTTTGGTCATAGCTAGGAGGATCACCTACCCTTGGTGGAGTTTTCTTACAACAACAGATACCACTCCACCATCGGGATGGCACCATACGAGGTAATGTACGACCGACCTTGCAGATCACCTTTATGTTGGACTGACCCTGGGGAGTTAGCACTCATAGGACCAAATATGGTTCAAGCTACGATGGAGAAGGTGCATATCATTCCGGAGTAGATGAAGATTGCACAGAGCAGACAGAAGTCCTATGCTGATAGGAGGCGAAGACCACTGGAGTTCGAGGATGGCGACCACGACTTGTTACGGGTCTCACCTAGATGGGGTCTATGGAGATTTGGCCGGGGCGGTAAGTTATCTCTGCATTTCATCGGAACTTTCTAGGTCCTTAACAGAGTAGGCGAGGTGGCTTACCGCCTGGACCTTCCACCTCAGTTGCACCGAGTTCATGGTGACTTCCACGCATCACATCTGAGGAGATACGTGCACGACCTGACCCACATCATCGATCACGGGGAGCTGGACATCGATGACTGGGTAACATTTTTGGAGGTACCAGTGGAGATCGAGGATCGACAGGAGTGGGTCCTACGTTGATGATCGATTTCTTTGGTGCGCATACCCTGGCAGCACGAAAACCTCCAAGAGAGCAGTTAGGAGTGGGACGCTCAAATGCGAGCTCAGTACCCCCATTTGTTTTCCTAGTTTGTGTTGTGGCTTTATGGGGACGTAAAGACCTGAGGTGGGAGTAATATAAAGACCCGTAAATTTCAAGGAAAACTTTTTCTTAAATACTTTGGAATTTTACAAGTCTGCGGTTTCTGACGGCACTTGATTCTGAGGCCCATTGTGCCCAGAATCAATTTCGAAAGTTTTATTCTGGTACGTTCAGTAAACGTACATGCGGGTTTTTCTATCTTCTGAACCAGTGCTTAGAATTGAAATATGAGGGCACAGATGAACTTTCAGTGCTGGTATTCACCTAAGGGGACCTTTACCGCAATTGTGTTTTATGCGGGTTGGGAGTTGATATTTGGGTATTTAGAATGAAATAAAAAAACTTTTTTGTGTAAAAAATTTATTTAGGGAGGTTGGTTATTTCCTCCCAAAGGGATTTAGATGTGGGTCCCACACCCACATAACCTCCCATGAGAGGATATTTGTGAGGTGGGGCCCACACGAGCCTAATACCTTCACCTCCCTTTAAACCTCCCCATTAACTCCTCTTCATTAAATTGAACAACCCCTCACCATTGAATTTTAAAATAACCCTTCACCTTCTTCTCTCTCTAATTAATTTTTCCAACCCATGGTAAATTAATTAGGTGATTCACTTAATTAATTAAAGTGGTTTGAATTTTGAGTTAAATGTCTTAATAAAATAATATCCTTAACTATTATTTTATTTTGGGCACTTGTTGTGTTGAGAGAGTTTTGGGAGAGCTCTTGAGAAAAGTGTTCCTCTCTTCAACGAAGAACACCTCCGACGAAGAACAGATTTCTTCCTCGATGAAGAACACTCTTCGATTTGAAGAAGGCGAAGTCGCCCACGACACTTCTTCTTTGGGTGCACTCCGATGTCTATGGAATCGACATCATTCTTCTGTGACACCCGACTATCATAACGCCTATCTTCCGTGACTCAACAACGTGCAACGCCTTTTCGAGGTAGGGTAATTATGTTCAATTTTAATTGATTAAATTGTTCTTGTTCTTTGATGAGAAACATGGTTTGACTTTGGACAATTTCTACCGCCTAACGCGGAGGGCACGGGCCAAACGCCCATGGCTCGATGACCCTCTGTAGTCTCTTTGTTTGCTATTGATGTGCGTTGGAAGAGGCAGCGATGGGAGAAGCAGCAGCCGTGCGCCGGCCGCGTGTAGAAGAATCGTGGCATGCAACCGCAGGATGCTCGGCTGAAGGAGAACCAGCCGGCCGAAGCCGGCCGGGCCGAAGGGAGACCACGGTTCCACAAGGGGCCCCACCCTGCAGAGGACCGCGACCCGTAATCTGCGGGCCACTTCAGCGGAAAACTGGTTGGCTCGTCGGCCAGACGGGTGAAGAAGTAGTGGCACCCGAAGGTGCTGCGTAGCTGATCCGCGGCCCGCTCGAGCGGGCTACTTGCGCTATGAAGGCCGGCCGACTTCAGCCGGCCAGTTGGGAGGGCGGTGCCGCTTAGTGTCGCCGGTTCAGGAAAGCGGGGGGTTGTGCCCCTCGGGCTGGACTACGCGATTCACCGGGCCAGTCAGACCCTCTGCCAGGTCGGACCCACCAAAACTGGGTTGACCCGACCCGTCGGCTCACTGAGCTTAACGGGCCGGGCCCATTTCCTCTTAAAGGTGGATATCTTAAAGAGCGTGCGTCTGATCGACGCGTCATCTACGGCACTGGGACCCTTGCAAAGAGGCGGTCCTTTTGTGATAGTCTAAGTGAGTTTTGGACAACTTTGTAAAACAGCCTGGTTTGGAACGAGCATATTTCCATCCGAGCCCCTGAAATGGAAACGCCAATATCTTTCAGACTGGGCGTCCGATTGACACGCTGTCTGTCGCGTCGGGTTCCTTTTGACGAGATGGAACTTCAGGATACATCACCTCTGGATGTAGTGATAGTTGATGTATCGACTGCTTGGCTCGAGTAGCGAACTCTCCCAGAATCGAGCGTGTTGTGTGCAGGAACCCTAGAGCTGGCTGTAACTGCAACGACTACCGAACTAGAATCCTCCATGGGTTTGGTGATGATCACTACTTTACTGGAATCCTCCTTGGGTTCGGTGATGATGACTACCATACTGGAATCCACCGTGGGTTTGATGGCGATGATTACTCTTCTTGTATCCTATGTGGGTACAACATTTTGACTTCTGTTCTAGTATCCTACGTGGGTCTGACAGAGTATCTGGTCTAGTATCCTATGTGGGTCAAACAGATTAGCTGGACTAGTATCCTACATGGGTCCGCCGAATTAGATGAATCTGTGACTGCACCTGGTCATCTTTATCACTTTACAAAAGATGTATACCTATGTGAGCTGAGTCTTGAATTTCAATCATTACCATCTATGAGATTGAATTCTTTCTTGTGTGGTCTGGGATGTGATTGGGCTTGAGAGTTGTAGCTGAACTAGAATTGATGAGTTAGGTATATGTATGGGCATATACCTAAGTAGAGTTGGATGATACTTCATGATTATATCTTTTCTTTGTGGTTTATCCTTCTTGGATTATGGGAGACCTTCGAGGGTCTCAGGGTCCCTACTGAGTATTTTTATACTCACCCTTGCATGGGCTATTCCCGCAATACGTTGTGTTGGATGCAGACGATGGACATCACTGATCGTGGTAGAGACTTCTGAAGTTGGAGGGTACCCGGAGGTGGACCACTTAGCGGGACATCCACGGAGGAGACGAACGGACCCGAGGTACCGAGGAGACCATCTGTACCCACCTTTCAGGTGGGATTCCCAGAGGAAGACTTAGTGGTTGTTGTTTTACTTTTTTTCTTGTTGTATTAGACTTCAGTTGTACTATACTTTTCTATTGGGTTTGTATTCTGGCCCATTTACCTTTCATCACTTTATTTTGTATACATTTTTACTTAGTGCTTACTTTTGTTGCATACTCTGTTGTGTTTGATTACTATATAAAGGCTATGTATTCCCTTTTTATCGTGATTTATGCCTTTGGTGATAGTTTCCAGCCCTTGGCCTATGGAAGGCGGGCTTGTTGTAGCCACGGCACGGGCCCCGAGGACGGGTCGTGACACGAATTTTCTAAATTATGATTTCAAATTCTCTAAAATTCAGACTCTGAATTCTCTGAAATTCAAACTCTTAATTATTTGAAATTCAGAATCTAAATTATCTGAAATTTAGTTTCCAAATTTTCTAAAATTCAGACTCTGAATTTTCTAAAATTCAGACTCTAAATTTTCTGAAATTCAAACTCCAAATTATCTGAAATTCAGACTCCAAATTCCTCAGAATTCAGACTTCAAATTTTTTAAAATTTAGACTCTGAATTCATCAAAATTCAAACTCTAAATTCATAATAATTCAGACACTGAATTCTTAACAATTCATATTCTGAATTCATTAGAATTCATATTCTGAAGTCCATAGAATTCAGGTTCGGAATTCTTTGGGAAACAGAATCCGAATATCCATGATTTTTAGTCTCCAAATTATTATTTTCTTAGACTCCAAACATTTAATTTTCCTTATACTCTAAAATATATATTTGGTTAAGAAACCTTATTTTTCATACACTTGATATAGTTATGAAAGGATGTCGTACATTTTGTTTCTAACTATGTGTTGTTTGACTGACACATGTACATGTCCCTCTGAAATTCAAGTAAAAATATGACCGTTAGAGAAGGAAGTCGACTGTTAGAGAAGTGCCTATAAATAGGATCTCATTTGAACGATCTCAACCCGACTCGATCACTCTAGAAATTGCATTTTGCTGAAGTGATTTCTAGAGAGAGAGACTCTCATGCCTTGTGCGTACTGAACATCTTGTTCAGCTTGCTTCATGTGACTTTGATTATTGTTTTGTACAATCGAGGACATCCGGGGATAGGAAGACAGAGGAGCTGACTACCTTAAAGTTCGAGGACTTATTTGGATTGAAAGACAGAGGTTCTGACTAGCTTAAAGTTCGAGGGCTTGCAAGGATATCAAGATAGATTTATATATTCCTATTGAGGTCTTAACCTAGTGTGGGTAAGACAAACTTTCTTGAAAGTATAAATCAAGGGACCTTTATCCAAGGTTGTTGGATACCCAACTCATTGGGTTAAAAGATTTCATACTTGTTACTTGTTTTTGTTTCAAGTTTACTTATGCTGTATTTTGATAAAGGAAGAAAGTATAACCATATTATACTTTCTTTTTCTTGTATATACTCTGATAATTAAGATTCTATACTCTTTAAGGTATAATGTTTTTCTTATAAACTTTTCTTAAGTTTTATTTTCAGAACCATATTTCCAGAACCTAGCAAGATTGTTGAACTAAAAGAGGTCTTGTGAATTTACCTTGTTTAACCCTGTTAAACATAGTTTTCCTTAAGGTTAAAAATGAAAGTTTTTAAACTTAAAATTCACCCCCCTCTTGTAATTGAGCATCTAGATGCATATTTCGATCCTAAAATTGGTATCATGGGAGGTCTCTGAAATAGTTATATTCACATATAAGTTTTCTTGCTCAATTTTCATTGTTCTTAACATTTTCCTTACAAAATATTTTTATCCTTGTTTTTAAACTTTTATTATTAACATGTTTTGTGGAAAGATAATTTCTTTTAGATTGTAGGAATTAATGTTAGTTCGATTGAAAATCTAAATCCCACTAGACCACCTATATTTGCTGGGAATGATTATGAATATTGGAGAGATTGTATGAAGAATTTTGTTATTAATACTGGAGTGGAAAACTTCATTATGCTTAATAGAGATTACAAGATTCTTGATAAGGAAGTCCGAACTTTTACTAATAAATAAAAGTCATCATATCAACAAAATTACAAGGTACGCAATACTTTGTTGTGTTCCATGACCAGATATATATATATTCAAATTTCTTCTTGTGAAGAAGCTAACTGTATCTAGAATAAATTAGAGGGTACTCATTTTTGTACATCCAAGGTTTTAGAAACTAGGAGAGCTATGCTTAGAGTATAATATCAGGTATTTCTATTTCCTTATGGAGAACTAGTATGAAAGGTACAAAAAAGTTTTATGACTATTGTTAATAGTTAATAATAAATGGGTGAAAAAGGTTTAGATGGTGAGGCACTTTTGGAAAATATTATAGATATCATGCCTATGAGTGGGAATCTAAGAGAACAACTATTGATGAGAATATGAAAGTATCTCAAATTACTCTTGATGAGATTTTTGTAACTCTTCTTCAACATGAGACAAGAATGAAAAGAGATGCTGATATGAATATGAATAAGAATGGAAATGGAAGTTTAGACTTTACTACTACTAAAGCCAAGACTCCTGAAATAATTACAAGATCCAAGTCAAAGAATGTCACTTTTCTATCTCAATTAAGTGAAAGTGAACATTCTGAGAATGATCTAGCTAATATTTCTTGAATGATGAACAAGATAGTTGGGAAGAAAGACTTTCATTATAGGTTTAAAAAGAAATAATGTAAGTACAATAAACACCCTAATGTTACTTGTTATGAATGCAAAAGATCATGGCATATAAGACCGGATTGTACTATTCTTAAGAAAAAGGATAGAAAAGAAAATAATTATAAGGGAAATAGAAATAATTACTGCAAGGGTATAGCTAAGAATGTTTTGAAAACTAATGACACCTGGAGTGCCAATGGTGGAGACTCTTATGATGAATCCTTAGAGTATGAATCTTCTGGTTAGAAGAATCGTGGTTTACTAGCCAAGCTACCTATTGAAAATCATTGTCTAATGTCCAAGGTACACAATTATGAATCCCTAACAAATGTATACTTAAATAAATATTATAGTAATAATAAATATTATGAATCTTAAGATAAATAATCTTTTTTTGATGAAGATAATATTTTACCTACTTAGGAATAAGTATCTAGGTTTTCTAAACTTCATGAGAATGAAAATTCTAAACATAAGAAAAAAATTGATAAAAAAAATTACAGAATTTCTATTCTTACTAAAGAATTATCAAGTCTTTCCAAAGATCTTCATAAGAAAATTTATGATTTTGAAAGTATTTCCAAAAACCTTGAGGAAGTTAATTCTAAGAAGGATAAATTTTCCATGGATCTTGAAAATGTAATTTCTAAGAAAAGTATTATAGAGACTAACTCTAAAGCTAAAACTAATTTTTTTAGGATAAAAACATAGTTATTAAACTAAAGTCAGAAATATTTTCCTTGAGGAAGTGTTTTTCAATCTTTACCTTAGGTAAAGAAAACTTTGATAAGATGTATTCCCAAATTTGACCTCTAAGAAATAATTTTTGATTTGGTTATACTCATTCTAAACTGGTTTTTAGTAATAATTATTTTGTTCCTAAAAGTTCACCATTCTGCACTAAGTGTCAGTGTGGTGGGAATTGGGAAAAAAATTGTTCTTTAAAAAAAACTTAGTCTTTAGGTTTTCATAAAGCTTATTCTTCTATGAAAATGTGGATACCTAAAATTTTGCTTTCTAAAATTTCCGGATCGAAGAATGTTTGGGTTCTGAAAGTCTGAAACTCTTATTTTTAGAAAAATAAATATAGTACCACCAATAACACATGGTACATGGATACTGGATGTTCCCATCATATGACTGGGAACAAAAACTTCTTTGAAAAGATTATCAAGAAAAAAGGAGGAAAAGTAAATTTTAGAGATAATGCTCAGGGAGAAATTATTGGTATAGGAAACATTGTTCTTCTTATAAAAACTTTAATTTCCAAAGTTTTATTTGTTAAAGGTCTTAAGCACAACCTCAATATCATAAGTCAATTTTGTGATAAAGGTTACCTTTTCAATTCTAGGAATGATAAGTGCTTAGTACAGACTTCAAAGGAAGAGTTTATTCTTTCTGCCCATAGGTAATAGAATGTCTACACACTAAACATAGAAGACCTTAGGAGCCAAGATCTAACTTGTCTTAGTGCAATAGAAGACCAATCTTGGTTATGACATAGACGGTTAGGGAACTATAACCTTAGTAACTTATGTAAACTTTCTAAGAAAAGACTTATTAAGGATCTACTAGTGCTTAGATTTGATTCTTAAAAATTTTGTGATCCTTGTAAATATGTCAAGCAACAAAAAACAAGATTTAAATCAATCGGTGAAGTATCAAATTATAATGCATTACAGTTGGTGCATATGGATCTTTTTAGTCCAATACAAACTAGAAGCATTGGAGGCAAATATTTTGAGCTTTTCCTAGTTGATGATTATACTAGATTTACGTGGGTGTATTTTCTAGAAAAGAAATATAAAGCATTTTATTATTTCAAAATATTTATATCCCAATTTAAAAATTAGAAAAACATTCCATTGATAAGTATTCATAGTGATCATGGAGAATAATTTCAAAATTATGATTTTGAAACTTTTTGTAGTAGAAAAGGAATTACTCATAACTTCTCAGCACCAAGAACCCCTCAATAAAATGGTGTTGTTGAAAGAAGAAATTGAATTCCTCAAGAGATAACAAGAACCATGTTGAGTGAATATTCAGTAGCCAAACATTTTTGGTATGAATCTGTAAGTACTGCTTGGTATACTATAAATCGAGTGTTGATTAAACTTTTTCTTAATAAAACTCCCTATGAGTTATAGAATGGTAGAAAACCTAGACTTTCCTACTTCAAGGTATTTCGATGAAAAGTATTCATTATGAATACTAAAGAAAATTTACATAAATTTTCACCCAAATCTGATGAAGGAATTTTCTTAGGCTACTCCACAACTTCTAAGACTTATAGAGTTTTTAATAAAAATACTTTTACTATTGAAGAAACAGTAAATGTTAAATTTAATGAAACTAATCCTTTTGTTTTTAAACACCCTTAACCTATATCTATTGATGTGTTTTCAAAAACTGATTATCAATCCTTGATAGAAGATCCTTCTGAAAAGGAAAATGTTCAAGAAACTTTTTCTAAGACATTTACCCCAGAAGATTTCCTACCATATGTTGATGAACAGGTTTTACAAAACCCAAATCAGTTGTTTCTTAATAATTATCTCAATGATAGTATCATCAGTGATGTAAATCAACCTGTATTGACTAGAAGTTCCTTAATAAATTAATTAGAACGTCTATAATTACTTTCTCAATTAGAACCAAAAATCATTGATGAAACTTTAGGTGATGATGATTGGATAAAATCCAAGCAAGATGAACTAAATTAATTTGAAATGAATAAAATTTGGATCATGGTTGAAATACCTATGGAAAAATCTATTATCGGAGTAAAATGGATCTTTAGAAATAAGTGTAATGAAAATGTAATCATAATAATAAATAAATCTAGATTACTTTCTAAAGTCTATAATCAACAATAAGGAATAGACTATGAAGAAACCTATACTCTAGTAGCCAAACCTGAATCTATTAATATTCTACTTTCCTTTGTAGCATTCTTTATCTTTAAACTTTTTCAAATGGATGTTAAATGTGCTTTCCTTGATGGATATGTTCAAGAGGAATTTTTTTTCAAACAACCTTTTGGTTTTGAAGATAAAAAACATTGTGAACATGTTTTCAAACTAAACCAAATATTTATATGGACTTAAGAAATCCCCTATAGCCTAGTATGATAGACTTACAGGATTTTTGTTACAACACAATTAAATTAAAGGAAATGTTGATCCAACCCTCTTTATAAATAATTCTAAGAAAAATGTTATGACTGTTAATACTTATGTTGATGAAATTGTATATGGTTCAACTCAGAATTATTTAACTGATTCGTTTGCGAATCTAATGAAATCTGATTTCGAAATGAGTATGATGGTTGAGTTAACATTTTTCCGTAGTTTTAAAATTTCTCAAAACCCAAAAGAAATTTATATATCTCAATACAAGTATATTAAATATCTTCTTAAAAAGTATGGATATGTCAACACCAAGAGTATAAGTACTCCCATTGGTACCTCAAATTCACCTGATCTTGATGAAGCTGGGAAACTAGTGGATCAAACATCATTTAGAGGTATGATAAGAAGCTTACTATAATTGATAGCTAGTTATCCAGACTTAAAGTTTGTAGTATTGTTATGTGTAAGGTGTCAATAAAATCCTAAGTAATCTCATTTAAAGAAAGTGAAAAGGATTTTTCACTACATAAAGTGAAACATGGATTAAGGACTCTTTTATTCTTCTCAAAATGATTTTGTTTTAAAAAGATTTTCAGATGCTGGTTTTGGTGGATGTAGAATGGATAGGAAAAGTACATTTGGAACTTGTAATTTCTTAATAGATTCATTAGTTTCCTGGTCATGCAAATAGAAAAACTCAGTAGCACTTTCCACTACTGAAGCTGAATATGTTGTAGCTGGAAGTTGTTATGCTCAAGTGTTGTGGATGCAACACATACTCACAGACTATGGTATGAGTTTTACCAAAACACAGATAATGTGTGATAATACTACTGTCATTACCTTAAGTAAAAACCCTACACATCACCCTTGTGCAAAAAATATAGATATCAGGCATCACTTTCTTATAGATAACACACAAAAATAAGATATCATTCTTCAATTTATCAGAACGGAAGATCAACTTGCTGATATTTTCACAAAATTGTTACCCTCCGATAGATTTGAATACATTAAACAAAAGTTAGGGATGATAACTGTAAGGTAATCTTCCATATTAACTTCTTTTTGAAATATATCTCCTTACATTAAGTAAAACCTTTTCATAGGGGGGGTACATTTCCTTGGTAGTCAAAAATTTTTGTAATTAAAATTATTCATAGTCATAATTTTTAATAGTCAAAATTTTTCATAGTCAAAATTTTTTGTAGTCAAAATTTTTCGTAGTCAAAATTTTTCGTAGTAAAAATTTTTCTTAGTCAAAATTATTTGTAGTCAAAAATTTTCATAGTGAAAATTTTTTGTAGTCAGATTTTTTTTCCTTAATCAAAATTTTTTCCCATAATCAAAAACTTCATAATAAATTTTTTTGAATTTTACTTAATCATTTTGTTTTTAAAAATTTTCTAGAATCTAAAGATTTTCAAGAATAATTTTCTGCATTACGGATAGTTTTCCTAGAAATCCGGAAGGTATGTTTTTTCTCTTAAATTTTCGTAATTAGATTTTTACATGTTGGTATTTTTATCTTGTTCAGATTCACTTTCTCTTAAATCAAAATGTTTATCTTTAAAACCTAAAAAGATCAGAACCTACCAAACTCCTTCTTCGGCAATTATCTCAACCGTAAGATCTGTTCAAGAGTATTTCAACTGTTGAATCAATCAAGGAAGTTGAACCATCACCTCAAATGCCTATATAAGGACCCCCCCGATGTTTGTCCCACATCAATTTTCAAGCCTTGGCGTGTTGAAGCTCTAACCATGTTCTTAAAGTAATTTTGAATATTCAGGTTTTCCTCAGTTATAAATGCCTGTAGAAGCCTCTCCTCAGAAATATATGTCTTCAGTAAAATAAATCTTCAAGTGGAAGATTTATAGAGAAAGGTTGGTCGAACCAAAATTCTATGCAAAGTATGACTCTATCATTTCAAATAATATTAAGCTAAATGGATTGGAGAGTCTATGCATATTGAAACTGAAGGCGTAGGGTCTGGTATACCCAGAGTTGTTGATTAAATTTTATGATTCAATGAGTTTCATCAATGAAGTAGAGAGAGATAAGTTTTTCTTTAAGAGCTATGGGAAGATTTATTCCCTTTCCTACAGCAAGGTAGCAATTGTTATTGGAATTCCTTATGAGGGTGAAGTAGAATTCTGTACTCACAAGATTCCATATATATCAGGATCATTTAAGAAGGAAAAGGATTTAGAGTTCCTTGTCTTGAAAGATATTAAGACTCCAAAAATTGTTCATCTCTCTACAAATTTCCAGATTCTTGAATTGTAGGTTCAAGGTTTTATTATTCTAAGAAAAGGAGATAAGGATACATGGAAGAAAAGTGAAATCTATGTTTTGGATTTCATGGTGAACCTCAGGAAAATAAATTTGGTGAATTATATCTTGATTATGATAAAAAATATCAAGAATGAAAATTTGAAGTCTCAAATTATCATGTATTTGGCCATTCTCTCGAAAATTATAGTTCTTTTTTGGAATCATTAAAAATCCCTTGTAGTTATAAGACAAGAAACTACAAGGTTATGATTCTTAGTGATGATACCATGAGAAGGATAAAGGATGTCTTCTCTAATGAATCCGGAGAATTTTATGACCAACCTGGAGAATAAGTAGAATCTTTATCAAAGAAACCAGAAGTGGCTGAAACCTCTAATAAGGGTGGAAGGAAGAGGAAAGAAAACTAACTAGAAGAGAAAGGAAAAACCCATGTGGCTAAGGAAACACAATTTTAACCCCCAAAACCAAATAAGCAAAAGACTTGCCCTAATGAGTTAGTGGCTATGCAGAGAGAGGACAAGAAGAATAGGAAGGAAGGGGAGCCTACTTTTGGCTTGGACCCTGCTGAGGAAAAATCGTTAAAGATAAAGGATACTAAAGATCTTGAGAATTGATAGAAATAAAAGAATCAAAGGAAGAGGAAGTTAGAGGCTGAAATCATTCAATGTCTTATTAAGGCTACTGATAAATCCTCTGAACAAAACTAGGTGCCAGAATCATTTGTGCAAGAATCACTTCATATGACTCCGGGAAAGAAGGGAGTGATTCCAGAACTAGATCAAGAAGAATAAATTGTTCAAGAGGAAGAATTAGAAGAATAATAATAATAAGGAAGTGGTGATACCAATGACATGATAAGGAAAGTAGAGTATTATCATAAGAAGGAGAGTCCTTCTGAGAAACTTTCAATTCAAACTTCTAAAGTAGAGTATTCAAAACTTGCTACAACTAGAAAAGAAGATAAGGTTCAAGAAGAAGTAAATAATCTATCTGAAGAAGAAAGTAGCAATCATGATTTTATTCAGCCAGAGGATGTTGTGGTAGGTGTTGAGAAAGAAAATATTAAGGAAAATAAGATTGTTCAGTTATCAAATAGTGAGCATGAATCTCCCAAAGCACAGGAAATAATTCTTAGAGCTGATAAGGGAATGTAGGTGCTGGTGGATACACCTAGTAAATCTGTGGTTAAAAAGAAAGAAGTTGGTGCTTCATCAAAGAGGAAAGATGAAGAGATTGAAAAGAACACTCACCAACCAAACACTTTGATTCAAAATCATTCTCCCTTGGACATGATTTTATGGTACAGTCTTTAAAAAAGTTGGTTGATACCATTCCCTTATTCCTGAGTATAGATTCAAGATGCCAGTTTCTTCAGCATTTGTTCAATCAGAAATCATATTCAGTTTCAATTCTTATGGATAAATTTTTCATACTAGAGGAAAATTTCAAATCTTTTATTATTGGTTATGAGGATCATAAAAGATCATGCAATAAGATTACAATTTGGTCAAGAAAGACAGTCGAAGAGCTCAACGTCTTCGACGAATTTAAAGAAAGTGTAAAGGATTATTTTGATAATGAATATTGAAAGTTTAATGACCTTGCTAAGAGTTTTGAGGAAAATATAACTCTTGAACAGACAACTCGGAATCAAGAAGTCAAGGACTTGAATGGAAAGCTTAATTCAGTGGCTATGAATTGGAAGAAAGAAAGGGATTTCAGAATTGAGTTTAAAGAAAATCTTGTTAAGCAAGAAGAAGTCTTGAAGGCTCAGGAAGAATGTCTTAAGGTTCATGAATAAAATATTAAAGCCTTGGAGAAGAAAAGAAAAGATCAGGATCAACTGCTGAAGAATTTTGAAGAACATCATAAGGATCTTAAGAAGCTAAAAACCATTGTGAAGAAGTTTATGCCGAAAAAGATTGAAGGATAATTCTCTTAAATCCGATCTTTTGTTGTATTTTTTCTTCCTTGTACAAATTCCTTCAATCTAAATGGAATTTTGGTTGTTCTTCATATATTTGGTTGTTCAGTACTAATTTTTCAGGTACCATATTTTTTTTCCCATTCTCTTTATTACTTTTTGAAAATCAAAATGGGGCAGAAATAAATGATAAAAAAATTATAAGTAAAGAAGAGATTTACCTATGTAAGGGGGAGTTTATCTAAGGGAAGTTCTTATCAAAGAAGATTTTTGTATGCAATAAAATGTAAAATCTCATTCAAAAAATTTATAATATGATAATTAGGGATTGAAAAACCTAAGGGGGAGTTAGTCATATTCACTATGATTCATATATAATGGTATATAAGTTTTTTTTATGTTTGTAAAGAAAAAACTCTAAGTCCTTATATTCTTTTTTGTAAGGATGTTTGTGCTTTCCAAAAAGGGGGAGATTGTTGAGTCAATAAGGTTTCCTTATGAATTTTCCATTCCTCTATGTTTTGAAAATCACAAACACTCTATCTTAAGGAAAATCATATTTTCTCTAAGATTTATCTTAATAAGGAAAAAAAAATTTCCTCAAGGAAATTTTACCCTTACCTATTTTTTCATTATTCATTTTATAGTTTCTATAAATCTAACTCTTTTATTCCTAAAGGATAAAATTATGTTTCATTTCTAAAACCTTGGAATCCTATAAATCCTTGGTTATATAGTATTTTGTTTTCAGATTCCGAATTCTGTGAAATTCAGACTCTGAATTATCTGAAATTCAGATTCCTAATTCTTTGAAATTCAGACTCTGAATTCTCTGAAATTCAGATTCTGAATTCTTTGAAATTCAAACTTCGAATTCTTTGAAATTCAGAATCTGAATTCTCTAAAATTTAGACTCTAAATTATTTGAAATTTAGCTTTTGAATTCCTCAGAATTTAGACTCTGAATTCCATAGATTTCGGGTTCCGAATTCATTGGGAAACAGAATCCGAATATCCATGATTTATAGTCTCTAAATTATTATTTTCTTAGAAACCAAACTTTTACATTTCTTTAAACTCTAAAAAATAGATTTTGTTAAGTAACCTTATTTTTCTTACACTTTTTATAGTTATGAAATGATGTTGTACATTCTGTCTATAACTAATTATTGTTTGAGTTACACGTGTATAGGTCCCTCCAAAATTCAAGGAAAAATATGACCCCGTTGGAGGAGGAAGCTGACCATTGGAGAAGTTCCTATAAAAAGGATCTAATTTTAACAAGCTCAACTAGACATGATCACTCTATAAATTTCATGCAGCTGAAGTGATTTCTAGAGAGAGATACTCTCATTCCTTGTGTTTACTGAACATCTTGTTCATCTTGCTTCATGCGACTTCGATTGTTGCTATGTATAATCAAGTACTTCCGGGGATAGAAACACATATGTGTCTACTAACTTAATGTTTTAGGACATCCATAGATTAGAATATATAGGTTCCGAATACCTTAAAGTTCAAGGGCTTGTGGGGATAGCAACACTAGTAGAAAAAACATTTAACACGTCGTCATTTTTCATGTCATTTTTATATAACCGATGTGCAAATCTGTAATGATCAATATATCATGTTGGTTATTTTATAATTGATGTGATATATCGATTAGGATCCATATTTTACATCAGTTATTTTATAACCAATGTAAAATATATGGAGATTAGCTTTTTTACATCAGTTATTGTATAACCGATGTGAAAATCAAATCTGGCGTGCTTTATCATGTCGGTTATTTTATTACTGACGTGATAAAGGAAATATCAGCATTTTATCACATTGGTTATTTTATAACTGACATGATAAAGGAAAGCTCGGCGCTTTACCACGTCAGTTATAAAAAAACCGACGTGATAAAGCCAATCTTGGTAATTTATCACGTCGGTTATTAAATAACCGACGTCATAAACATTAAAAAAAATATTTTATCATAGATTTTATTAAATAACCAATGTGATAAATGTTTTTAATGATTTATCACACCCCGTATTCAGTCATTCTGTGTTTTCTTTGATCGGGCGACCTACGACCCGTCTCTCTCACGTGGAAAACCTAGAATCGATTTGTCAAAGTTTTTCCCTCCAGCCTCATTTTTCCAACATCATTCATTATATTTATTATTATCAGATCTATCAGGTAAACTGACAACACTCAAGTAAGTCTCACACAACTCCTTTTCATTTTTTTTCCGCTCTGACCTAAACTAATTTGTGGAGATGTTATTTTTCTTTGTTCTTGAAATCATGGTTTGTTTCATAGTGTTCATCTATACCAAGATAAATTCTTTTCTAGTAAAATAAACCTATGTAAGTGATTTCATGAATGTTTATGATTTTTTGTGTGTTCTATCATGTGTGTGTGCACATATAGGGGGTTTCCAAGGTGGTGGGGGCTTTGTAAGTGGGTGGGGTGCTCAGGGGGGTTGGGTGGGTTGTCCAGTTGGGTGGGGGTGTCCAGGGGGTGTCAAAGGGGGTGGGGGTGGTGTTTAGGGGGGTGTAGGGGCTGTCCAAGGGGGTTGGGGGTGGCCAAGGTGGTGCGGGGGATGTCAAAGGGGGTGGGGGTGGTGTCCAGGGGTGGGGGTAGTCCAGGGGTGTGGGGGTGTCCAGGGGGGTTGGGTGGTCTATCTAGTTGGTTGGGGTGTCTAGGGGGTGTCAAAGGGGGTAGGGTGGGTTCCAGGGGGTGCAGGGGTTGTCCAAGGGGGTTGGGGGTGTCCAAGGGGGTGCGGGGGATGTCAAAGGGGGTGGGGCAGTCCAGGGGTGTGGGGGTGTCTAGGGGGTTGGGTGGGCTGTCCAGTTGGGTGGGGGTGTCCAGGGGGTGTCAAAGGGGGTGGGGGTGGTGTCTAGGGGGGTACGAGGGCCATCCAAGGGGGTTGGGGTGTCCAAGGGGGTGTGGGGGATGTCAAAGGCAGTGGGGGTGGTGTCTAGGGGGCGGGGGCTATCCAGAGGGTTCGGGGGGATGTCCAGAGGGTTGGGGGTGTCCAGGGGCATGTCCAAGGGGGTAGGAGGTGGGGGTGGTGTCCAAGAGGGGTGGGGTTTCCCAATGGGTGGGGGCTGTCTAGAGGTGCGGGGGACTGTCCAGGGGGTGGGGTGTCCAAAGGGGTGGGGGGCTATCCAAGGGGGTGGTGGTTTCCAGGGGGTGTCCAAGGGGGTGGGGGATAAGTGTCAGTTGGGATTGACTATTGCATCGTGGTTTGTGAGATTATGACATGATTATTGTATTGTTTCATGGATATTGGGCTATAATTTATTAGTGTTGTTTAAGGGGATGAGGGTGGTGTCCAAGTTGATGGGGGGTGGTGTCCAAGGGGGTTGGTACAGTCTATGTTTGAGGTTTACGCTATGATTTTTAGGGATTCAAGCATTATGAAAAGATGAGGGGTGTTTCAATATGATTATATTTGGTTATATATATTTTTACCATTCATTGACTATGAAAAAATTATAGTTTATGGGGGAGACCATGTCGTGGTTTTCAAAGATGCGTAGTTATCCTGACCCCATTGTGTCGTGATGATAGGCTTTACACTGTGATTTTCTCCATCCTAGTTCTTATTTTAAATTTGATTTGATTCTTAGGTTTACTCCATTTTCTCTAATTTTCTATCAACCATTGGAGGCCCCATGGTTTTCTTGGATTCCATGGAATTTCCTTAAATAATTTACTTATTCTAGGTTCTTATTCCTTTATTATTTGTTCCTTTTTTTTCTTCATCCACTTCTTCTTCTCATTCTTTCCTTCTATTATTAGTGATGTTTGGTCATTTTTAAATTGATGGTTTAATAGTAATCAATGTGTTCTAGGGTTATTAAGAGGGGTGTGGGTGTCCAGGGGGTGGGGGTTGTCTATAGGGGTGGGGGTTGTCCAGGGGTGGGGGTTGTCCAGAGGGATGGGGGGTTTTCCAGGGGATGGTGGTGTCCAGGGGGTGTCTAAGGGGGTAGGGGTTGGTGTCCAAGGGGGTGGGGGTGTCTAAGGGATTGGGGGTGTCCAGGGGGTGTCCAAAGGGGTAGGGTGGAGGGTGGTGTCCATGAGGGGTGGGGGTGTCCAAGGGGGTGGGGGCTGTCAAGAGGGGTGGGGCTGTCTAGGGGATGGGGTCTGTCCAGAGGGGTGGGGGGGTTGTCCAAGGGGGTGGTGGTGTCTAGGGGTCGTCCAAGGGGTGGGGGTGGTGTCCAGGGGGTGGGGTGTTGTCCAAGGGGGTGGGGGTGTCCAGGGGTGGGGGTGGTGTCCATGGGGTTGGGGGTGGTGTCCAGGGGGTGGGGTGGTGTCCAGGGGTTGGGGGGCTGTCCAGAGGGGTGGGGGATGTCCAGAGGTTTCAAATTGTTAGGATCTATGTAATTTTCAGTAGTGAATGTATACATATTTTAATATTTATACTTCATATTTCTTTTTTACGGAAGGGTGAATTTGGTATCCAGTTGCACCAGGATATATTCTTTGTGAACCTTAAGAAGAAAGGATCCATGATGAATTTAAAACTGTTATATCTAACTATATTTTCTTTTTAAAATCTTATTCAAGAATATTTTTTTTAAATACGCATAGATTTGTTTTATATTTAAAAAAAATACATTCAAATTATGATGTTTTTCATATAAACATATATTTGTCTTATCTTAAAAAGATGTATAATTTTGATATTTGTTAGAGGTAATAATGAGTCGAAGTTAGATTACGGAACATCAAATGAGCATTGAATATGAGGAAGATGTTGAGGCCTTTTTGGAATTTTCTAAACGAAATGTTCCAAGTAGTGACATTTTTTTCTATCCATTCATGAAATGTTAAAATATGAAGAAGTTGAAAAGTAGAGAGATAAAAGATCATCTGATTTATCATGGTTTTAATCCGAGTTACAACCCTTGGATTTGGCATGGTGAAACTAGATGGAATGTCACTGATGAAGATGATTCACAAGATGGTGACTCTGATGGAATTGAAGAAATGATTCGCAATATTCTAGTAGAACAAATTTAGATAGAACCGACAGTTGCACGTCTATATGGTGATGCTGAAAAACCATTATATCCTGATTGTACAGATTTTACAGTTTTGTCGGTGGTGTTAAGATTGATTAACCTGAAGGTGATACATGGATGGGGTGACAAAATTTTTATAGAGCTGCTATAATTGATGAAAGACATTCTTCCAAAAGATAATGATCTTCTAGATTCACATTATAAGTCCAAGAAAATATTATGCCCGATGGGATTGGGATATAAGAAAATACATGCCTTCCCAAATGATTGTATGATATATAGGAAGGAATATGAATTTTTGTTAGAGTTTCCTAAATGTGGGACATCACAGTATAAGGTGAAAGAAAAATCACAGGCTGATGTAGAGATTACAAAGATCCCTTCAAATGTATTTTGGTATCTTCCTATAATTCATCGTTTTAAACATTTATTTGCTAATTCACATGATGAAAAAAGGTTAAGATGGATTGCTGATGAGTGGTTATGTGATGGAAAAATACATCATCTAGATGATTGTCCACAATGGAAGAAAATTGATGAGCATTATCCTACATTTGGAAATGAAATTATAAATCTCAGACTAGGGTTGTGAACAGATGGAATGAATCCATCACGAACCCTCAGTAGCACACATAGTTCATGGCCTGTTTTATTGGTAATTTACAACCTCTCTCCTGAGGTTTGTATGAAGCACAAATATGTCATGTTGAGTATAATGATCTCTGGTCTGAATAAACCTGGTAATGATATTGGTGTTTTCTCATCATCATTGATTGATGATTTGAATCTTTTATGGGAGGATGGTATTAGGGTGTATGATTCTTATAAAATGGAATATTTTCAACTTCATGCAATGCTTTTTTCACTATAAATGACTTCCCATCATATGGAAATTTGTCTGAATATAGTGTTAAAGGGCATAAATCATGTCCAATTTATGAATAACAGACGTCATATTGTCAATTGCATCATGGGAGGAAAACAGTGTACATGGGTCATCGAAAGTTTTTACCTATGGATCACACTTAGAGAAGACTAAAAAAGGCATTCAGTGGATCACAAGAATTTGATATTGCTCCAAAACCTTTATCCCTTGATCTATATTTTGAGAGGGTGAAAAGCCTTGATGTGACATTGGGAAAGACACAGAAATCTGGTAATCATAGATATATTTGGAAGAAAAGGTCAATATTTTTTGAGCTACCATATTGGAGATATCATGAAGTTAAACATAATATTAATGTCATGCACATGGAGAAGAATATCTATGATAGATTGATTGGAACATTGATAGATATTAATGGAAAGGCAAAAGATGGGTTGAATGAAAGATTAGAATTACTATCAATGGGAATACGTTTGGAGTTATCTCCCACTCCTAATGAAAGATGAACATTTCTTCCCCCGGCTTGTCATACATTATCGAAGAGGGGGAAAATTATCTTTTTTCAGTGTCTTCATGATATCAAAGTGCCTCAAGTTTATTCTTTAAGTGTAAAAAATTTTGTCTCATTGAAGGAATTGAAGTTGATAGGTATGAAATCTTATGATTGTCATGTCATGATGCAACAACTTCTACCAGTTTCATTATGTGGAATATTTCCCATCTGTGTCAGAAAGACTATAATGAAGTTGTGTTATTTTTTCAATTCAATTTGTCATAAGGTGATTGATGTGAATGCTTTGAACATTTTGGAAAAGGATGAAATTTTTATACTTTTTCAATTGGAAATTTATTTTCCTCCAACTTCTTTTGATATAATTATGCATTTAATGATACATCTAGTTCGAGAAATAAAGCTTTTTGGACCTTTATATCTTCGTTGGATGTATCCTTTTGAAAGGTATATGAAAATATTGAAGGGGTGTGTTAATAATCCATATCGACCTAAAGCCTCCATTATTGAAAAGTATATTTATGAGGAGGTTGCAGAGTTTTGTATGAGCTACATGGCTCTGGCACAACACATAGGTTTTCTTACATCTCGCTATGAACGAGTTAATAATGAGGGAAAGGGGATTCGTGGCTTGAAAGTCAAATCGTTGTCAGCTAAACAGATGAAGAAGTTAGAATCATACACATTGAATAACATAGTTGATACTCAACCATATATCACATTTCATATTAATGTGTTGAAACAATGTCATCCAAAGAAGAAGGAAATGTGGATTTTGAATGAGCACAACAAAACATTTTTGTCATGGTTTAAAAAGACCTTGCATGGTAGATCAGATGTATCATAGACATTAAAATGGAGAGAGGGTGGTCTATGTTTAAATGTGATAACATGGTCTGGTTATGAAATTAATGGCTATATATTTCATACGAAAGATCAAGACAATAGAAGTGCAGTTCAGAATAGTATTTTATTGGTGTTTGTAGAATCAATGCATTTTTCGAGTGTTAAGGACAAAAACCCAATTTCTGCATCAAGTGCATATTATGGAGTGATTGAAGACATATGGTAGGTGGATTAATTTAAAATTAAAGTTCATTTTTTTAACTGTAAATGGTTTATCAGTAACAACAGTGTCAGACACGATGAATTTGGAATGACAGTTGTTAATCTGAATAGATTGGAAGACATGGCTGATTCTTTTATAATGGAAACACATGAAAAACAAATTTTCTATGTATTAGATCAATTAGATATGTAGTGGGATGTTTCTTTACAAGGGAAGAAACAATATGTTGGTGAGGATGGACTTGATGAAGATTTTGATTTATGTGAGATCCCTACTTCCATGGAAAGATTAATAGAACATAATGATGAGCATGTTGAAGACATGGTTTGTGCCATAAGGAACGATCACGATGAAGGAATTTGGGAAAACAATCCATTTTTACATTCCTAAAATTACAGGTAACATTTGTTTATTTCTTGTTTACATTTATTATTTTCATAAAATGGTAGATATTGTAAGTTTTTTCTTTATTAAAACATGTATTAAAATAAAATAAGTATAAGTTTTTGTTTGTTTTAATTTTTTTAGTTTACTTTATCATGTTTACCACTACATTAATTACATATCTATTTATTTATTCAGTGACAATTACTTTACCATGATTACCATGTTTACCAGGTTTTCCATGTTTTAATTTTTGTTAGTTTGTTTTATCATGTTTACCATTACATAAATTATATATCTTTTATTTTTTCCATTGACAATTACTTTACCATGTTTACCATGTTTACTAGGTTTACCATGTTTACCATGTTTACCATCTTGACCATATTTAACATCTTTACCATTTTTTAACATGCTTACCATATTAAAGATCTTTACTATTACGTAACTTAGTACAATTTTCTATTTTCTGATTATAGTAGTATTAAAATATTTGAATTTGTATATTTCTGAACTAATGTTTGTTTTTTTGATTTGAAGTATAATGACATATCAATAAATTGATCAACCACATGATTCTAGAGATGAACATATTGGTCATACCTCTGGGGAGGAACACTCATATGCTCCTCTTGATGTTCCCCAATCTTTCTCAAGTGCTCCCATTACTACAAAGAGTTCAAGAGTTGGTAAACATGGGTGCACACGTTTACCAAAATTATCACTTGCTCGTACGCAGGATCATAGGATACTCATTGAGTTTGATGAGGATGATATTCCTAGATGTACAAATGCAAATGATTTTAAGAGTTTTGTATCAACTCAGGGTAATAGAAAAGTAAGCATTTTGTATGATGACAGGAGAAGTGTGGACAAAGAGATAATCTCTCAATTGTGGGAGACGATTTTGGTAAGAAATTTTGCTATTGTTTTCCTATTCATTAAATTTTTCTATTACTTATAATATGTTTAACCTCTTCTTTATCAGATGACATTTGATATTCATGAAACTAGAGGAGTCAGGAAGAAATGATTATCGATAGCTGCCAAGAGATGGAGGGATTTCAAATCAACCCTCACATCTGATTTCATTTTTGGTTATAGGAGTCATGACAATCTATGTCGTATATATCCTTTCATAGATGAAGTCAAATGGATACAATTTTTTGAAATTATATGAAAAGATTCATTTTTGGTAAGGGCAATGTAAATGTTTATAATATTTCTTATATAAATGATCTTATTGCTGTTTTGATAATGATTTCTTATTCTTAATTTATAGAAAACAAGGAAATATCATCAGCAGATCCAATATAAAAATGTATACCCTCATAGTTTATCTCAAGGAGGGTATACATTATTGTAAGAACAAATGATGGCGGAAAAATTACAAAAACTAAGATCTGAGTCTTCAAGCTCTAGAGAGGTGGCCCCTCCATCACCTCCATCAAGACATGAAAAATGGAAGAGAGCTCGGATGGGCAAAAAAGGGCAATATCTTTCAGAGGATTCGAGAATCATAGATGAGATGATTGTAAGATATCTATTTTCTTTATTTAAGTTAACTATTTTCATCATATAATTTCAATCATTAACAAAATGTTCAATTAATTAATACAGGGTTCTCTTGAGGAGTAGAGCTCACAGGGGGTATTTATAGCTGTTGGGAGGCAAGGTATTTTATCTGCAGCATTAGGAAAGCCCGAACATCTTGGTCATGTACGAGGATATCCGGCAGGTATATCAGTAAGAAAAGTGTTTCCATTTTCATAAACTACTTATGTTGAGGGTGTTTATAAAAAATAGAATCGTTGGAGGCTATATATCCTAATATTAATACAACGATGGAGGAAAATATTAGAGCATTGGTACAGTCTATGTTTGAATACATCCAAAGACAATTTCAGACTGAAACTCCCACTCCTCCACCTCCCCCTACAGACCCTATTATTTATCCTCCACCTCCTCCAGTATATCCCACTCCCCCACCATAGACCACAGACCCCAATTTTTATCCTAATCCTCCAGTGCAGCTTCCTACTTATTTCAAGTTATATGTTGATGATCCTCAACATCATATAGTTGCATATGGGTTGGTATATTGTATAGGAGATACAGTTCATCATAAAAAATTAGAGGTATAGAATCAGAGGGTCAATGTACAACATATTATAGATAGATCATCTCGAGTACCATTGCGTACAGATGAGGTGATGATAGTTGGACATAATATCATCCATTTTTTAATTTTTCCATCCATACTTCTTCAACTCATTACCATAGAGGTATGTATGTTATATCTTCTATTTTATTTTTTTATTAAACTTGTTTTATCATTTTAAAACTAATATATTTATATATTTATTTTTATACGAATACTTCAAAGGTAAAGAAATATTGTATATACAACAACAAAGACAAATGACTATGACATCAGATAAATATTCTAGTAGTTTTGATAGATTGTCAAGATATTCAAATTTGTTGGTGGATCATTATGAGTTTCCAATGTAAGATCATGTTTGTGGATGTGGAATAACTGTGGGGATTATGAAATATAATATCATGGATCTTGTTACTGGAGATAAGTTGGGAATCAACATGGTGCAAATTATTTCCGTGTAAGTCTTAACACCTTTTCCTTGAGTTAAATTTATTAAAAATGTATACTTATGTCTGTTTTGTATTAGGTATCTTTATATCCCTTTTGAGAAGAATGAGTGGATAGATGTATATGGGTTCATGGACCTGCATTTGATTTCCCCTGAAGCATGTGCATTGGATGAGGAACAAAGAATGCTTTATATTGCTGAAAGACTTGAACAGAGTATAGTCACACAATGTTGGATGATGCCTTTTTGTGAGAGGTATGAAACACATCTCTCTAAAAGAGTTAATTATCTTTTAACATAAAAAACCACTAATCTTAAATTTTCTTTTATCAGTGATCATTTATTGTTTGGGGGTTTTTCCCCAAGGGAGAAGACACTTTATTGGATATGCTCTGTCCATAGTGATGTGCGGGAAAGTCATAAGAAAATGTTGGAAAAGTAGTTTTCAATTTCACAATAGTTTTATATATTATAATGAATTTCAAATTTATCCCATTCGTATTATTTTCTAACAGGGGATGGGTCTACTTTCAAAAAAATAATTGCAAAGATCAAATATGTAAATGTAAAGGTAAATATCCATTTATAATTTGTAATTTTTGATTTATTACATAAAAATAATATATTGAATTTACACTCATTCAAATAGAATTGTCATGAAAAAAAAGGCATCATCGAATGTGGATATTATATGTTAATTTTTATGTATGAAATAATAAAAATTGGGACAGTTGTGAACTTTGACCTGGTAATATTTCCTTTTAAACTTTTCCATAATATTTCATTTGATTTATTCATTATACATGTTAACTACTATCCTTGTAATTTTCAGCTATGTGATGACCTTAAACCCTATAGTTCTCAAGACATCAATCACTTACAAGTGGAATGGTCAAATTATTTTACAGGTTTGATTGAATTTTAGTTGTTTGTATTGTAAAATGTAATTTCAAATATTGTCATTGTAATTGTGTATTTGGTAGTCATTTAGGTTGGATTTAGTTTTTTTTAAGTTGAAAATGTATGTTTTGAATGTTATATATGTGAATGTTTAATTTTTCTCTACTTCTTGTTTTGGTCTACATATGATTGTTTTTCTAGTATAGATTCTGGTCTGGGGGAGGGGTTCCAAGGGTGTGGGGGGTGTTCAATGGGCTGGGGGTATCTAGGGGTGTGGGAGGGCTGTCTGGTGAGGTGGGGGTATCCTGGGTGTCCATGAGAGTGGGGGGGGGAAGCCAGGGGTGGGAGAATTTCTAGGAGGGTGGAAGGGATTTCCAGGGGAGTGGGGGGATATCCAGGGGGTGTCTAGGGGTGTGGGGGTGTCCTGTGGGGTTCGGGGGTTTCTAGGGGTGTGGGAGGGTTTTCTAGAGGGGTGGGGGGTCCAGGGTGTCTATGGAAATGGGGGGGGGGGGTAGTCCAAGGGCGTGAGAGAGGAGGTGCTGCCATCCCTAGGGGGGTTGAACGCCGATGGAAGGTACTCATCACTCCCACATGTGAAACATTTTGAGAGCTCAAGCTTCGCATGTGGGAGTGATGAGTACCTTCCAGCAGCGTGCCCCCCGAGGGACGGCGACGCCTCCTCTCCCAACACTAGCTGTCCAGGGGCTGTCTAGGGGGTGGGGGCAGTCCAGGGGTGTGGGGTGTCCAAGGGTGTGGTGGGGGCTATCCAGTGGGGTGGGGGGGTTCTGGTCTGGTTTTGTTCAGGTTTTGGTCTGGGGGTGTCCAGTGAGGTGGGGGTGTCCAGGAGTGTGGTGGGGGCTATCTAGTGAGGTGGGAGGGTGTCCAAGAGGGTGGGAGGGATTTCTAGGCGAGTGCGGGAATGTCCAGAGGTGTCAGGGGTGTGGGGGGCAGTCCCGGGGTGGGGGAAGTCCAAGGGTGTGGGGGTTTCCATGAGGGTGGGGGTTGTCCCGGGGTGTGGGGGACTGTCCTAGGGGTGGGGGTAGTCCAGGGGTGTGGGGGATGTCCAAGGGGTGTCCAGAAGCGTGGGGGGCAGTCCCGGGGGTGGGGGGAAGTCTAGTGGTGTGGGGTTGTCCAGGAGGGTGGGGGTTGTCCAAGGGTCTGGGGGGCTGTCTAGGGGGTTGGGGGCAGTCCAGGGGTGTGGGGTGTCTAGGAGGGTGGGGGGAAGTATTGAGGGTGGGGGTAGTCTAGGGGTGTGGGAGATGAGGCATCGCAATCCCTCAGGGGGCTGAACGCCGCTAGAAGTTACTCATCACTCCCACATGTTAAACATTTTGAGAGCTCAAGCTTCGCATGTGGGAGTTATGAGTACCTTCCAGCATCGTGCCCCCTGAGGGATGGCGGCGCCTCCTCTCCCAACACCAGCTCTCCAGGGGCTGTTCTGGGGGTGGGGGTAGTCCAGGGGTTTGGGGGGTGTCCAGGGGTGTGGTGGGGGTTATCCAGTGGGGTGGGGGTGTTCTGGTCTGGTTTTGGTCAGGTTTTGGTCTGTGGGTGTCTAGTGAGGTGGGGGTGTCCAGGGGTGTTATGGGGGCTGTCCAGTGAGGTGGGAGGGTGTCTAGGAGGGTGGGAGGGATATCTAGGCAAGTGGGGGATGGCCAGGGGGTGTCCAGGGGTGTGCGGGGCAGTCCTGGGGGTGGATGGGCAGTCCAGGGGTGTGGGGGTGTCCAAGAGGGTGGGGGTTTCCAAGAGGGTGGGGGTTGTCCAGGGGTGGGGGGCTGTCTAGGGGGTGGGGGCAGTCCAGGGGTGTGGGGAGATGTCTAAGGGGTTTCCAGGAGGGTGCAGGCAGTTCTGGGGGTGGGGGAAGTCCAGGGGTGTGGGGGGTCCAGGAGGGTGGGGGTTGTCCAGGGGTGTGGGGGCTTTCCATGGGGTGGGGGCAGTCCAGGGGTGTGGGGGGTGTCCAGGAGGGTGGGGGCAGTCCTGGGGGTGGGGGAAGTCTAGGGGTATAGGGTGTTCAGGAGGGTGGGGGGTTTTCCAGGGTTGTGGGGGGATGTTCAGAGGGTGGGGGCAGTCCCAGGGTGGGGGGTGTCCAGGAGGGTGGGGGGAAGTCTCGGGGGTGGGGGCAGTCCAGGGCTGTCCAGGGGTGTTGGGGGTTTTCTAGAGGGTGGGGGTAGTACAAGGGTGTGGGGGTGTCCAGGGGTGTGGTGGGGGATTTCTAGTGGGGTGAGGGGGTTATGGTATGTTTTTGGTAACTTTTTGGTTAGTTTTAGGGGTGTGGGGGGGCTGTCCAGGGGTGTGGGAGTGTTGTCCAGGGGGAGGGGGTATACAAGAGGGTGGAGGTTGTCCAAGGGTGTGGGGGGAAGTCCAGGGGGTGGTGGGGATGTCCATGGGTGTGGGGGTTGTCCAGGTGTGTGGGGGGTGTCCAGGAGGTTGGGGGCAGTCCCGGGGGTGGGGGGGCAGTCCAGGGGTGTGGGGGTGTCTAGGAGGGTCGGGGTTGTCCAGGGGTGTGTGGGGATGTCCAAGGGGTGGTGGGGTAGTCCAGGGGTGTGGGGGTGTCTAGGAGGGTGGAGGGGTTGTCCAGGGGTGTTGGGGGATGTCCAGGGGTGGGGGCAGTCCAGGGGTGTGGGGGTGTCTAGGGGTGTGGTGGGGGCTATCCAGTGGGGGGGGGGGGGGGTTGGTCTATTTTTGGTAACTTTTTGGTCATTTTCAGGGGTGTGGGAGGGCTGTCCAGGGGTGTGGGAGTGATGTCCAGGGGTGGGGGTATACAGGAGGGTGGGGGTTGTCCAAGGGTGTGGGGGGCTATCCAGGGGGTAGTGGGGATGTCCAGGGGTGTGGGGGGTTGTCCAGGGGGTGGGGGCTGTCTAGGGGTGTGGGGGTGTCCAGGGGTGTGGGGGGGGGGGGGGGTTCTGGTCTATTCTGGGATGTTTTGGGTATGCTTTTGCTCTGTTTCGGGTGATTTAGTTGGGCATAGTAGTGGTACAGGTTTATTTTAAAAAAATACATCGGTTATTCCATAACCGACATAAAAAATGCATTTGTATTTATTATAACGTCGGTTATTTGGAAACCGATTTTATAACTTCATGGGAAATCGTTTTTATGTCAATTATTTCATAACCGACGTAATAAAGTGAAATGGATATTCTTTTATGTAGGTTATTTTATAACCAACGTCGTAGATAAGATTTTATGTCAGTTATTATATAACCGACATTGAAAACCACTTGGCAGACAGGTTTATCACGTCAGTTATAAAAATAACTGACGTGAGAGTGCTTTATGATGTTGGTTATATAATAATTAACATGAAAGGGTTTATGTCACATAATTTATTAAATAACTGACATACAAAATGCATTGGTATTTTTTATAATGTCGGTTATTTGGAAACCGACGTAATAAATTCATGGGAAATGGTTTTTACGTCGGTTATTTCATAACCGACGTAATAAATTTAAGTAGATAGTCTTTTACATTGGTTATTTTATAACCGACATCGTAGATATGTTTTTAAGTCGGTTATTATATAACCGACGTTGAAAAATACTTGGAAGACAGGTTTATCAGATCGGTTATAAAAATAACCGACATGATAAACGCTTCAAAGGAGTGGTTTATGACGTCGGTTATATAATAACTGACGTGAAAGGGTATATATCACATAGGTTATTAAATAACTGATGTTACAAAGCACTCCTCTGAAGCGTTTTCTGCGTCAGTTTTTTATCAACTGATGTGAAAAATTCTTCATGTTTGTGTTTTTTAGGTTGGTTGTAAAATAACCGACGTAAAAAACTCTGTTTATAACGTCTCCTGTAATAACGTCGGCCAAAAACCGATGTTAAAAATAAGAAATAACCACCATAAAAAACGTTTTCTGCACTAGTGCAAAACAGATTTCGATATTCCTATTGAGGGCTTAACCTGGTGTGGGTAAGATATAATTTCATGAAAGTATAAATCAAGGGACCTTTATCCAAGGTTGTTAGATACCCTACTCTTTGGATTAAAATATTTCATAATTGTTACTTGCTTTTTTTCAAGTTTATTTCTGCTGTATTTTGATAAAGGAAGAAAGTATAACCTTCTTATACTTTCTTTTTTCTTTTATATACTCTGATAATTAAGATTCTATACACTTTAAGGTAGAATCTTTTTCTTGTAAACTTTTCTTAAGTTTCATTTCTGGAACCATATTTCAAGAACCTAGCAATATTGTATAATTAAAAGAGGACTTGTGAATTTACCATGTTTAACCATGTTAATTATATTTTTCCTTAAGGTTAAAAATCAAAGTTTTTAAACCTACAATTCACCCCCCCTCTTGTAATTAAGAATCTACATTCATATTTCAATCCTACAGGAATTTTCTATTAGATAAATATTTTTTTATCATAAATGGAATGTGCAATAAAATTTTTAATTAAAATTATTTCAAAATATTTTATTCCATGAATATTTTTAATAATATTATTAGTCTTAAGGGGTGTTTTATAATGTTATATGTATTTTAAATTCTATTTTATTTATTTATAAAGGGGGATATATTCATTCAATTTTAAGTAAAATTCGTAATTTTCTTATTTAATCTCCATATTAATTTAACTTGTTTTTTTTTAAGAATTAAAATTTCATTTGTGAGGAATATTTAAAATTTCACTCGTATACTCTATCTTGAAAAATGGCCTTTTCAATTTTAGAATCCTAATGATTAAACTATAATTTTGGCTTGACAAAATGAAATTTCATCTAAAAATTGTCAAAGTAAAAAACCCACTTTCTTCATAAAATATTATGAAGGTATAGAAGTTTTTAATGATGAATAACTAGTGTTTTAATCACTTTAAATAACTAAAGATGGATTTCCATTAGTATGGTGTCATAAATATTCATTATATTCAGATTAATTAATTTTTAGATATTTTTCTATTTTTATTTATTTAAAAATAAAATATAAGTTAAATATATTAAATGTATAATTATAAATGTTGTATGAAGATCTTAAAAATTCATTAAAATCTCTTTAAAACTGAAAAATTATTCTATTTCTATAACAGAATTTAAATCCCTTCGAGCATAGTATCAAAGTCTATAGGAAAATTCAATCTCTATAAGATATTTTGATGCATCTAAAATGGAATTATTTAATAAAATGGGGGAGTTTATAATTGAAGTTATTTCTAAATCAGATATTAATGAGTTGAAATAACTCTTATTTTAATAGATTAATTCTATAAAAACAAGTTATATAGAAAAATATTATGCTTCAAGTGAACAAATATCTATATATATTCAAATGAGAATAGATCTATTGTCAGATTTGTGAGCTACAATAAGTGAAAGAGTTCAGCATCTAGGGTGTGAAAATTCACCCCTTAACACTTTGGTTTAGAATCAAATAGGGTTTGATGTTTAGTACCTAGTTAATCAATTGGATGGAATGATGGTTCAATGACATCAGTCTTCTACAACCATTTATAATGATATAAAAGTATACCTAACATAAGTTCTAAATATTTTTCAAAATTTAGTAGTTTTGATGAATGAATGGTATGAGTCTATGAATTGAAACATTTATTCATTGATAAAAGAGTTAAAACAATGCAAAAGAATGTTCATGATTCCTTTTTCTTTGAACCCTTATCCTCAGAGCAACCTGATCCTTTTTCTCATCCTACACTTTAACCTATCTAAGACTGCCTTTCCTAATCCTTGGTCCAAAATATCTTTATAATCATAAATAATTAAGAAAAATATTCTTGTTTATATTTTTTATCCACTTTTCAATTGATTTTTTTTTTATTTTTATGTTCATTTGTCAAGATAAATTTATTTGGATTCACAAAACATTCACATGCAATTATGTATTACATTTAATATAATTTAGTCTATTTCATACTTTCTTTTTTATATCACAAAAAGGGGGATAAATATGTATAAAGTCTTCTGAGATAAATTTGGATAAACAAAAACATTATTTTTTAAATCCTTTATAATGTCTTGTCTTTTCTATGAAAAATAAAAAAGCCAAATTTCTATTTTTTTAATATATAACACCTATATTTTTTGTTTATATTTTAGTTTATATTTCTATGGATTTTTTGATCATAAAAAGGGGGAACTAATGGAAACTTACTATATAGTTGTGGCTTATAATCTTTGGTATATCCCGTAAAACCATGGGTATAGGTTGTACCCACATTTAATAGATCTGTGGGTGCTTAAGTTGTCGGTGTAGGGCTATACCCATGGCTTCAATAAAAATCATGGGTATAGCCTATTAGGTATTCATAATACCCACGGTTAAATGAAAACCATGGGTATAGATTGTCCCCCAGACAGGATTTACCTATGGTTTATTGAACCGTTGATATAGTTACTTATCCCCAACAGGTAGCAGCAGCCCATCCAGACCCACAGCACAAACAATGCTAGAATATTTAAAAAAAAAACAAAAATGATGGTACACATTCAATGAAATTCATATATTATACATTTATCATTTAACCAACTTATTTTAATAGTTTTTAATCCATATACAATACTATAACATACATATACATCCACAAAATCGACCAAGTCAAGTCATTAAACTGCATCCATGTGTATCTTTACTACTAACTCAAAAATAAAGGGGATCAATATCTCCCACATCACCAACATCTTCATCCTCATCATTATCACCAACATCCTCATCGCCATTATTACCAACATCATCTTCTGGAACACCAGTATCATCATCATCATCATCGCCACTACCACCACCAGTAGTATCATCACCTCGACTACCGCTAGGATCCTCATTGACATCACTCGGTGCATCATATAGAGTTCAATGTTTATATATATGAATCAAAAACATTAGCATCATATTATGGAAGTGATGGACATATAACTGATGTAGATTTTTGGAACTATTTGGTTACTAGTTTACCTATTTCACGCTCTTGTATAGCTATTTTTTGGCCTCAGATACTTCATCACAAGCATTTTTCAGCTCAGTGGTGTGAGAGCTTTGAGAGGTGCCTAATGAGGGCCAATATCTAGTGGGGACAATGATTTTCTTTGTTCAATATCGAACTCTCCCGTGGTGCTTCTCACCTAATACCTGTCTCAAATGATCATTTGGTCTTAAGTTGTTATCTTATTTCTCATTGAGGGCCTCTAGGGAGCACGATTGAAAATATAAACAAGATATTTATTTATGAATTTTGTATCAAAATTTTAAATATCAATAAAAATAATTACAATATTTTTTGTGTTTTTTCATTTACAACACTTCCATCCTTTTTCCTCCTACTCGAGTAGAATAACTTTTCTTGAGGCACACGACCTTAGATTTCTAATTTAGCTTTTTTAAAATTACATTGACTGATAAAATAGTACATTATTGAATAATATGAAATTGATTAACCTAGAATGAATTAAAATTTTAGATGTTAAAGAAATACATAAAATGAATAAGAATTTATATATAAATTTAATTTTAAATTTAATACCAGTGTCATAACATAATAAATACATACTAATTATCATGATAAACATGGGAATGATATGGATTCCTCTTTTATGTTCATTTCGGTCTAATTCTATTTTTCTTGCGTTATTTCGTTATTCAATCACTTGGTAATTTTGGTCATTTGGTCATTATGTTTATTTTTTGGTTAGGTTGTTTAGTAATCTAGTTATCATTTGGTCAATCTATTATAGTATTTTTTATATTTCTTGGTTTGGTAATTTGATTCATTTGGGTGAGGGTATTTCTTTCATTAATGAGTTATTCCATTTATTTCATTTTTTGGTTAGATCTTTTAGCATATTTGGTCATTTGGTGATTTTGATAGATCATTTGGTTCATTTTAATTTAGTTCATTTTGGTTGATTTGCATTAGTCCATTTGCTTCATTTTTGGGTTATGTCATTTTTGAGTTATAAAATTTGGTTTATTCTAGGAAATTTAATTTTTTTCACTTTGGTTTAGGTCATTTTGTGTTCTATCATTTGGTTCATATTTGGGTTATTTCATATTTGAGTTAGTTCATTTGATATATTTTCATTTACATCATTTGGTTCATTTCATTATTATGTAAATTTTGGTTAGTTTATTTGGTCATTTTTTGGTTATAAAAAATAGCTCACTTGGGTTTATGTAATTTGGTTAATTTTGGGTTATATCATTTTTTCATTTTTGGGTTAGGCCTTTTTAGGTTAGGTTATTTTGTTAATTTTTGGTTTATCTCTTTATTATGTTGGGTTATTTAGTTTATTGTGGATTATGTCGTTTGGTTTATTTTTGGGTAATGACTTTTTTAGGTTACATCATTTGGTTCATTTTGGTCATTTGATCATTATTTTATTTTTTATTAGGTCATTTCATCAATCATTCATATTTTTGTTAGGTAAATTAGTTCAATTTGGGTTGGGTTGTTTATTTTTATTTGGTTTAGGTTATTTAGTTCATTTTTAGTTATGGTATTTTCATCATCTTGGGTTATGTCGATTGGTTAATTTTGGTTTTGGTCATTTGGTTCATCAATGGGTTATGTCATATTTGATTTAGGTGATTTTGTTTATCTTAGTACATGTCATTTGATTAATTTTATGGTTATATAATTTTTTTATTTAATTTGGTCATTTGTTCATTTTTTTTGTTAGAAGAATTCGTTTACTTGGGTTTCTGTTATTTGGTTTATTTTGGGTTTTGTAATTTGGTTCATTTTCGATTATTTCTTTTTAGGTTAGGTTATTTTTTTCATTTTTGGGTTATCTCTTTTTTATGTTAGGTTATTTGGTTTATTTTGGGTTAGGTCATTTGGTTTATTTTTGGGTTACTTATTTTTTTGGGTTATTTCATTTCATTCATTTTGGTTGTTTGGATATTAGTTTTTCATGAATTATGTCATTTGATCAATCATTCATTTTTTTGGTTAGGTCAATTCTCATGAACCAAGCTGGGTCACCATCGGACCTAGCGCCCGACTGAAAGAGCACTGTCGTGGGAGCCCTCAAATGATTAGTGTGATTTTTGGGTACTTAGGTGCAGTAGAGTGGCTGATCAAGGTCGTCTCTCAAAGGAGGAAGTGAATTAAAACAACTTTTAATAGGTATTCTAAAAATAAAATAAAAGATAATAAAAGCACCACTTTAAAGGATGGTGGATGGGTATAGTTTATAAATCTAGAAGAAGTTTTCTGGAAGAATATTGTATTTATTTTGTTTTTTGTTTTATAATTAATTTCAGTTAAAATGACACAATAAGAAAATGTTTTTTTAGACAATATTTAAAAGACGTAATCGATCTAACTATACCTATAAAATATATTATTTATAATTATCATTTAAATTAACATCCACTAAATTATGATCCCTTAACTTGTTAACCCCCAAACCCTACGAGAATTAACCTTACCACAAAGATGATGTGAATTAAACCCTAGGTTATCTTCGGAACATGTAATTGCAGCACCCTATTTTGATTGATTTTCTAAGGATAGCTTATGGTAAGTGGTAAACTAAGGCACATATCCATTCTATAAATGAGTACTAATTGCGTTTATGGATTATTTTTTAACTCTACAAATCAATCCCATGTGGTTTTGAATTACCGGTTAAGGTTGCGCTCTCACGGTTCACACAATTCCCGACCCCGCGTATTTTGTGTTAACTATTCAATTACTTGCTAAGTTTAATTTAAATTAAAAACTAAATTAATAGATAATAATATGTAAATTATATTATCTCATTGATTCAAAATAAATTAATGAATAAGGATAGAGGTCGATCGATTACTAAAAATAACTACTCTTCCATGGGCGGTGTAGTCAACGTAGAAACGTTTTTCATGTTCAAAGGTTTAGAAAGGGTAGAACCCAATCACATTTCTACTATTGATTCCAGCCCAATTATGAAGATTTAGATAAGAATAAATTTAAACAAAACAGAAGACAATATAATAAAAAAAATAAGAAAAAATAAGTTCATTATGAAAACACAAACATTACAACATGAGGAAGAAGAATAGGGCTTTGACGAAGGAATCCTTGATTCAAGATATACCCTTATTTAATTGCTTGGATAATTGGATTGGAACATCTTATCCTATTCCCTAAACTTCCTAATTCACGTCCCAATTCCACCAAAAGAGAAAAATACCAATTTATAGAGTGGTGGTGAGGCTAGGTTCAAAGTGGTTTCAAGTGTGAATGGGGATCTCAGACAAATATTTTATGCCAAATTTAACCACCCATTTGACCGCCAAAAGTCATGAATCATCTATCCTTCTAGAAGGATGATTCTCGATAATATGAATCTTGTAGATCCTCTCAAAATTTGGGCCTGATCCAAGCACGTATGAAGAAGTTATGGCCCAAATACAGAACTCATGTCCATTCTGATGAGTCTGGCACACCATTGACTTAATGGCCCATTTACTCCATCCAAATGAACTCTTTATCTCTAGTGTCCAAAATAAAAGTTGTATAAAATTAATCTATTAAAACTGTTACAAAATATTAATTTAACATAAGTCATATTAAAATATTTAAGTGTGAAATACTACAGTAAATTATAAAAGGGTAAAACTGGATTTTTAATCAAATTTTCAAATGAATGATCTAATCCCAAATATTTCTTAAATGAACATATTTAGCACAATGTGACGAAATAATGTAATTTATTATCATTAAAATATTCAAAATATAGTGTTTTATCAACTCCCCCACACTTACCCCTTTTCACTCCTGGGAAAAACCTCATATCAAGTAAACATCAATATCAAATCAAAACCAATTTTAAAACACATATCTTTGAGATCAAACAATTACACACCAAGAAACAAAATATATCATGCTTCATAAAAAAAAATTATTTCAAGTTCTTCATTTATATCATTCAATATATTTCCACTTTATTTATCCTCCCATGCACAAAACACTTACCTCACTTGAATTTTCTCTTATCACATAAATGTCAATTTTTTTTGCAATCACTACTGGAAAACAGGTCTATACCCACGGTTTTTCAAAACTGTGGGTATAGGCCACCTATACCCATGGTTATGACAAAAACCATGGGAATAGTTTTCTTTTAAGACTTATACCCATGGTTTTGGAGAAAACCGTCGGTATAGGGTATTTTCTGAAGACATATATCGACGGTTCCTGAAAATCATAGGTATTGGAGTTTTTTTTGAAGATCTATACCCACGATTCCCCAGAACCGTAGGTATATATTTCCCACGTTATGGAGGGGAAAGAAAATTATCCGGGACACGGGTAAAATTTGGCAGGAAGACATTTTTTTCACGGTTTAGATTAATATAATTATATACATTTAAATATAAACTGTCAAAAGTTATTTAGCTGGGTTGGTCCGTAGGTTGGGTGCTGTCGTGAGGCTCTTTAAGAGGTGTGGGTTCGATCCCCTCAGGTTACTTTTTTGAATTTAAATACTGAATATTAATATATATATATATATATATATATATATAAGAAAATATATGTACATATTACAGATTAAAAACCCAGCTCTGTTGGTCCGTAGGGGGGAGCGTTCATGAGGCTGTGTGCGCGGTGCAGGTTCGAAACCCCACAGGCAAATTTTTTGAATTTAAATACCAAATATTAATATATATATATATATATATATATAAGCAAATATATATACATATAACAGGTTAAAAACCCAGCTTGGTTGGTTCGTAGGCGGGGCACGTTCGTGAGGCTATGTGCGCGGTGTGGGTTTGAAACCCAGCGAGCCTTCTTTTTGAATTTAAATACCAAATATTAATATATATACAAAGATATATGTACATATAACAGATAAAAATCTCAGCTCGGTTGGTAGCGCGGTTGCAAGGTTTAGCCCGTGTCCCGGGTTCGAAATCGCCTGGGCGATTTTTTTGAATTTAATTACCCCACCATTTGAAAATCGTGGGGTCTGTTGTGTGCCACACAGGAACATCTGGTGTACCACATGTGACTCCCCTATACCCATGGTTCTCCAAACCATGGGTATATCCTGAGACCCCTATACCAAAGCCATTCCATCCCATGGTTCCCAAAACCGTTGGTATAGGCTATACCCACGATTTTGAACCGTGGGTATAGGTCGTTTTCCAGTAGTGAATGTCTTTCTCAGCCAAACTCATACAAGGGTCACCATAGGCTTGATAAATTCCTACATCACTAACTAATGTGAGTCAAGGACATATATTTATCATGAGGACCTTTCAGGGTTTTTCTGTGGCTTTCGGTTGGTAGGATTTAGAAGTGAAAAATTCTGAGGCGGAATGAGGAGGGCTTGACTCTTTTTGAAGAAAAATTGAATTAATCTAATTTTCACTTAAATATGGTCTCCTCCTCTGTTGAGATAGAATTGATTCATGTTCATAATCATGAAAAATAATGGAATGTGCACACCATTCAACATTTCAGAAGTAAAAATGTCAATCTTCTCAAACATGATTTTATTAAAAGCTCTAGATAGGCACAGCTTTCCCCCTATATTAGAAGCACCAGAAAGGCACAACTTCTTTTATCATGAATGGTCCAGAAAGGAATAGCTTTAAATATAATGTATTTCTTCAGTATCAAACACATCTCTTTAGAATTTAATTTTTCACCCAAAATATCACAAAATGTGGTAGCACAACACAAGACAGCTTCCCCCACACTTAAGCTCAACTAGATTATGCACTTTCACTTCAAGAGTTGGTTGGATAGGGAAAATTGTCTTGTAATGTGGCTAACCTAATAGTTTTTTCATGGATTATAAGGTCTAAAAGGATTAAATGTTCAAGTTAGGACATTATAAGAAAGGATTCTTTGAAATAAAGGCTTTAATACCAAACAAATGCCTCAATCATTTAAACATAAGTACCTAAAACCCTCATGTTTTGACAGGAATAAATCAAATTCTGGTTAAATCAAGCATGGTTTGGTTCTCTCAAGACGTGAGGTGAATGTAAATAATTTGAAAATAATGGTTCAAAAGCCTAAAAGGAAAGTGATTTCAAATATAAAGACAGTGAGATGTGGCATGGGATTCAAAATTCAATGTACTTTTCTTGAAATTTCTAAATATTTGAACTTGAAAAAAAGTTTTTCAGGATTCATTTAATATTAGTTTCAAGGGATAAATTGATTAAAAAATTGATATGGATTTCAAAATGGTTGTCGAGAATCATTTCAGCTCAAAAGTTTCAAAAACACACAGAAATTTGAAAAATAAACACACAGAATTAGAAAAACACACAATTTTTTGTTGTTGTTTTTCTAACAGGAAAACAATTGAAATTACTAAACTAAAAGGTTCCCTCCCCCACAATTAAAATATTTCATTGTCCTCAATGTGAACCCATGAGATGATATATCCACATGAAATTTATAATTTTAAATAGGACAAAGAATAAAAAAGTTAAAGGGTTAGGAACAGCCTGATGTGCTCAAGTGACGATGGGGTCATGTAGTGTGATAAAATCCACTACATCAGTAAGAAGTCCCTCAATGTATCTCTTCAAACATTTCCCACTGACTATAAAGATTCTTCCTATGTCCTCTTGTGTGATCTCCATTACACCATAAGGAAAAACATTAGTCACAATATAAGGACCTAACCATCTGGAACGCAACTTACCAGGCATCGGCTTTAGTCGTGAACTGTAGAGAAGGACTTTCTCTCCAACATGAAACTCCTTTTGTTGGATCATTCTATCATGATATGATCTTGATTTTTCCTTATAAAGCCTTGAGTTCTCATATTAAGACAATCGAATCTCCTCAAGCTCTTGAATTTTTGGCTTCCTTTGGATTCCATCTTGGGCCAAATCCATGTTGCATTTCTTTATAGCCCAATAAGCTCTATTATCAACTTACATGGGGAGATGACATGCTTTCCCAAAAACAATACAAAATGGGTACATACCAATGGGTGTCTTGTATGCTTTCCTATAATCCCACAATTCATTATCCAAGCGCTTGCTATAATCCTTCCTTTTTAGATGCACGGTTTTCTCTGAAATCTGTTTCAACTCACGATTTGAAACCTCAGCCTGAACATTTGTTTGGGGGTGGTATGGTGTCAATGTTTTGTGTGTCACTCCATACTTCTGAAGGAGGGAAGCCAAATTCCGATTGTAGAAGTGTGTCCCTTGGTCACTGATGATGGCCTTCGGTACTCCAAACCTGCAAATAATTTGTTCTTTGACAAAGTCCACAAAAACATGAGAATAATTATTCCTGGTGGCCATAGCCTCCACACATTTACTCACATAATCAACAGCAACCAAAATGTACAAAAAACCCAAGGAACTAGGAAAAGGACCCATAAAATCGATGCCATGTAGATAAAAAATCTCATAGAATAGTATGGGTTGTTGTGGAATCTCATGTCTCCTAGAAATGTTCTCAGTGTCTTGGCAACGAGAGCATGACTTACAAAACACATGGGCATCATGGAATAATATAGGAAAATATAATCCAGAGTCCAAAACTTTCTTAGATGTCCATTGGGGTCCAAAGTGTCCACCACAAGCAACTGTATGACAAAAATGTAAAACAGACTCCAAATCATGATCAGGAACACACCTCCTTATAACTTGATCACTACACATGTTCCAGAGGTATGGATCATCCCAAACATAATACCGAGACTCAATTTTTAATTTTTAGACTTGATATTTCTTTAAATTTGCTGGGATTTCAGAGGAAACAAGGTAGTTAACTAAATCTGCATACCAAGGATGCATACCTGAGATGGAATAAGGATGCTCATCGGTGAAAGTTAACCGAAGTGGTACCTGGTCCACGGTGTCATCCTCTAGTGTGTGAGTAATCCTACTCATGTGGTCTGCTACCACGTTTTCTGACCCCTTTTTTTCTTTTATCTCAATATCAAATTCCTAAATAAGGGGCATCCATCGGATTAGCCTGGGATTTACATCTGGCTTCTTCAAGAGGTACCTCAGAGCTGCATGGTCAGAATAAAAACTACTTTAGAGCCCAATAAATATGAACAAAATTTATCTAAAGCAAATATGACAGTAAGAAACTCCTTTTATGTGGTTGTGTAGTTTGATTGGTCTGAATCTAGTGTCCTCAATGCATAGGCGATCACATGTGAACGTCCCTCCACCCTCTGAGATAAGACATCTCCAACCGCGACGTTGGAGGCCTCACACATAAGATCAAAAGGAATCTCCCACTATGGTGGTTGTATGATAGGTGGAGTGGTCAGATGATTCTTTAGCTCATCAATGGAATTCCTACAAGAATCATAAAACACAAAATCATAATCCATTTGAAGTAATCGTGACATAGGAAGATCAATCTTACTAAAATCTTTGAGGGAGCACCGATAAAATCCTGCATTCCCTAGGAAAGATCTAACATCACGCACACATGAAGGATATGTTAAGGATAAAATAATGTCTATCTTAGATCTATCAACCTATTTCCCATGTTTTGACACTACATTCCCTAAGACAATTCCATGCTCTACCATGAAATGACACTTTTCAAAGTTCAGGACAGATTCTTCTCAATACAACGATTCAACACCTTTCCCATACTACTTAGACATTCATCAAATGAAGACCCATACACTATAAAATCATCCCTAAATAACTCCATGCATGTCTCAATAAAATCAGAAAAAAAAATACACACCATACATCTCTGGAAGGTACCTGGGGCATTGAAAAGTCCAAATGGCATCCTTCGGTAGGAAAACGTACCAAAGGGACAAGTGAATGTAGTCTTCTACAGATCCTCTGGAGCTATAGGAACCTAAAAATATCCAGAAAATCCATCTAAGAAACAATAGTTTGTCTTCCCAGCTAGTCTCTCAAGTATCTGATCAATAAATGGGAGGGGTAAATGGTCTTTTCCAGTGGAATGATTTAGTTTCCTATAATCAATACACACAAGCCAACTATTTTGTACCATCATTGGAACTAACTCATCTTTCTCATTTTTAACAACAGTAACACCACTTTTCTTAGGCACAACCTAAATAAGACTTACCCACTTAGAATTTGAAATGCGATAGATTATACCCACCTTGAGCAATTTTTTTACCTCTTTTTTAACAACCTCCAAAAGTGTTGGATTGAGTATCCTTTGTGGCTGCCTAACCGGTTTATCCCCATCCTCCAAAATAATCCTATGCATGCAAATGTAGGGGATAATACCTGATATGTCATCCAAGGTCCACCCAATTGCCATAATGTTCTCCCTCAAAAGATTCAAAATATTTTCTTCATGTTAAAAAGAGAGATTGTTAGCAATTATAACAGGTAATTTCTCACCACTCAAAAAGTATGATTATTTGAGATTTGGTGGCAATGGCTTGAGTTCCAGTGTAGGGGGTGGTGTATGGATGGAGACATAGAAGGAACTAAAATATGTGCACAAAGAGCATTAGTATCAGAATATAAATCATCACAATCAGAGAATAAAGCATCAAATACATCAGCATACTCAACATCCATGTCATAATTAGAGTTCACATGATCAAAATCAGAATATGACTCCATTTCAAAATCAAATCTAAGAGAATCTTGTAAATTAGAAATAGGTGTGGAAGTACTCTTAGAAATCAAACTAGAACCAATACTCATTATCTCCCTAAGCATATAACAATCAATTTCCATGGGTTTTTTACTTGGTGGTTCAATATGGAAGATAAAAAATGAAGAATGATCCTCTGAGGGGCAATTCATGGAATCCATAACATTAAATATCACAAATTCACCCCCAAATTCCATGTAAAGTGTACCCTCATTGACATTTATGATAGTGTTTTCAGTTTTGAGGAAGGGTCTACCTAAGAAAATGGGGGCATGAGAACTTACCTGATCCTCCTCCATGTTAAGCACGTAGAAATCTGCTGTAAAGTTCATGTCTCTTACCCGGACAAGTACATCCTCAAGGACTCCCACTGGATATTCCGTAGCTCTATTTTCCAACTACACCACTACTCTCGTCAGTTTTAGCTCACCAAAAATCCCTTTAACTCCCCCCGCATTTTTAATTATTTTGTGAGAGGATCCTCTTAACTGAAGGAAAAAATGGACAAACATAGCACTATCACTAAAAAGGGAGAGTCCTCACTTTAATTAACTGGAGGGTTGGCCAACGACTAATTACATGTGGCTGCACTTCAATCACAAGTTAATGCTTTATGGGGGTGTGCACTAGTCAAGAAAGAAAACCATGGACCTGATAAAACTGGTCCAATGGCTAAGACATACTACAAGTGAACAGTAAATGTGCAGGGAGAACCACTACAAGGGATTCCCGAAGCACTTTTCAAAAGAAACTATTAACCTCACGCTTTCACGCCAACTTAAAAATAAGAATTCAAACTCAGGACACTAATAAATCAAAAAGTATTCTTAGCTCGAAATGCCTCACATCCAACATTTCCAAAATACAAGGACACACCACACAACCACCGATTATTAAAACACCAATTTTTATCCATTAACAAAATTTTTTGAAAATAAACAAAGATAGTGGGTTTCACAAACACCAATGGTGTCCCATGGGCCTCACACATGAATGTTCTCATGCCACACTAGAACCCACCTCATTCTCATCCAGGAACTCATCCACTCATTCCATTAACCATTTCTATTTCCATATATTCTCATGCATGTCACCATGGGTCAAAACCATACCTTTTCATTTTTTTTTTCAAAACCGAACTTTCAACCCATACTTTTCAAACCATACACATAATTTTATTTTTAAAGCACATAATTTCAAAAAAAAATTCAAGACCAAATAATGTTTACTTAAAAATCATTATTCCATGAATCCAAAGCAATGAGACGAGGAATGATGCAAGAGAGAACTAGTGTCAATGGGTGACTGGGACATATGTTTGGGGACCATACTCCAATCACACCACTTCCATAAAGGGTATTCTAGGATAGCATCCCTAGCTTCACATGGATTTTCAGACCCTGCGATCTCACTAGAACCACTGACCCCACTCCGTTTTCATTTCTCCTAAAAAATATTAAACACATGGTCCAAAGATTTAGGCAAACCTCGACTTAATTTGGTAACTCGAGTCCTGCCATGAGGTGTAATTGGCAGGTACCTTACACGTAGCTAGTATGTTGAGTCCCAATAACCTTAACTCCAGTATACTATGACTCTATCCCAAAAGAACATGACTCAAGAGATAAAACCTTCCTTTGATACCATTTTGTCACAAATCAAGTTGGGTCACCATCTGACCCGACGCTCGACCCGGTCTGCGACATGGCCCGAAGGGCGTTCCCGATCCCCAAAAGCTGGCACAAGTTCCCAAGTTTCAAGAGTTACATGTGGGAATGGTTTACCTAAAATAGTAAATGCAAAACCACTAATAAGATAAATAAAATAAAACTATGAACTGATAGCCAAACAGACCCTTAAACAAAAACCAAATTTAATGTTTTAAAACTTGAACCAACATCCAAAAATAAACGACAACAAAAGAAACTAAAACTCTAACTCTAACCTAGAATAAACAAGATAGGTGCATCATCCACAGGCCACAAACACTAACCTGTATGAGAAGACCATCAACGACCAAAACCACCATCACTGAGCACGATGCCTCACCCTGGAATACACAAAGGACAAAAATCTACATACACCCAAGGGTGTATGTAAGGTGTGAGCCAAGAGCCCAGTAGGATACCACCCAATAAAAAGGTTTCATGCCACAACATCAAGAATATAATTTAATATGATTATTTAATACTATACTTTTAATATTATTTTAAGCAAAACATTTAAAGGCTGAAAGTAAAGAAAGAAAAGAACATTGTAAGAGAAACCATTTCACAAATACTACTTTATAATGGAAGAGAAAATTCATAATGAACATGTACATACACAAGTGGCCCTCTACATTCTAATAGAAGGAACCACTTCATTAATAATAGAGTGATTTCATTAAATCCCCTAAGGATTATCTAGATCGAGTGGGACCCTAGAACCTTGTGTCTCGATGAAACGTGGCTTAGAAACCATGACCCTCTGTAAACATAGCTTAGAAACCACAAACCTTAGTAAAGGTGGATTAAAAACCATGACCCACAGTTATTCATAAGTTTATTTAGTGTTTCAATAGTCAATCTAACTAAGTGAAACAGGGACGATACCCCTCTGGATCACTAGCGCACTAGTTCTAGTCTGCCCACCTAGATACTTGGGGTTTTTCCTTATTCCCAATCAAGTTACACATTCACATAGTATATTGTTTTCTCATATCACAGACCAATCAATACATTACTCACAAAAGCCACCACTTGCATACCCAAACACCATTTTAAAAATAGATGCACACAAAAACCATTTCACAACATACATTTTTTGTTACTTAATCATTTCACAAATCCCCATTTGAAAACACTCAAATAAGAACATAATCAATTTTCACAACTTAGAAAACATTATTAAATAACACAACAAGGGATTACATAATAAACATACCCAATTCCAAGTAGGAAAAACCATTTTCAAGCCCCTTTCTCCACAAATTATCCTTAAAACTAGTTTTGCACCACTTGCACAATTTAATGAACTGTTTGCACAATTTATAAAACACCACCAAGCAATGCAAAAAGGGCTTCCACCAAAAACATGTCTTATTTTATATAAACATACTACTTTAAAGAAATGCATATTCAACTCTTTCAAAATACCACTTTTGTGCAATCTATATAACTCAATAAATCATTAAACTATTTATTAGATCATTTTATGAAAAACCAAAAAATGACTATGCACCAAAATACACATAAAATCCACCTTTTGAAACCAAACATACACCAAGAACCATTTCACACCCAAATTTTCATTACATGCATGACCTGATAAATTATTTAAACATCTCAAAGAACATTTTTAAATAGCACACTTGGGGTTCTCACATAAAAATTTCATTTTAAGATTTATCATAAGTTTCACCCTACCAAACACCCCATTCTCACAATGCATTTGAGTGAATAAATCAACATAAACAGTTTATGAAATACATCAAATTAGCACCAAGGGTTTATACCAAAAACAGAATTCATTCCATATAGAACGTCACTCTAAACCAAATGCGCAATATAACCTTATCAAACCATGTTTCTCATTATTAAAAAATAATTTAATTAATTTCAAGGTTGCGCAAAAAATGTGAACACGCCAAAATAATAATTTTCCACTTGAATGCATATCAAAACAATCCAAAAATACAATTCTCACCACAAAATTTGATCATAACACACATTTATAAAACCAAATAAATATATTAAATTAATCAATTTATGCAATGCTATGGAACCACATACCTTGAAGGATAAAATCCCAAGTCTTTCGTGAAACCTCGACAACACCTAAGACGCACCACAAGAGAACAAAATTGGATCCTAAAATTAAAATTTGAACAAAACCAAGATTAAAAAATGACCCCTAAACGAACACTTACCCATTGAACCATCAAAAACACCCAATAATAAGAAAAAAATGGAAAAAGATATCCAAACTAAGATTTTTTATGCCTGAAAGAAGGGAGAGGCACCGGTAGCGAAGCCCGAGGGATGTAAGGCATCGTCCGGATAGAAGGAGGCTATGTGGGAGGGATGGATGGGAGGTCGGTGTGGAGGTGAAAACTGGGGCAGTGTGGGGCTCGCCATATGGAAGGAGATGGGGCTATTGAGGTGGGGTGTGGCAGACCAAGGAGGGGCCAGGGAGAGCTCGGTGCAATGGTGGTCTGACACAATAGGCGTCCGGGAGGGTGACAGCGGTCTGAAGCTGGCCAAGGAGGAGAGTATTGGTGCGAGAGATATAGGGGTGAAGGGTCAGTGGCTAGGAGAGGATCAGGGCGCGGCACACACTGGTCGGTCGGGAGGGTGGCGCACGCTGAGGCCTGGGAGGGGGTGCTGTGGCGGAAGGTTGAGGGGAGCTGGGTGGATTACGTCTCGAAGACGAGAGGTAGGGTTTGGGGGTTGGGCCACGATGGGTTTTTGAGAAAGGGATCAAGAGGGAAGAAAAAAATAGAAAAGTAAATAAGAGAAAAAAATAAATAAGATAAAAGAAAAGGAAATAAGAGAAAGAAAAAAATAAGAGGGAAAAGAAATGAAATAAATACCCTAAAAACTAATCAACTTAAATATAATTATAATACTAATAATATAAACAATAATTTTTCTAATAAAAATATTAATAAAAATTAACATATTAATAATTTTAATAATTTTAATAAAAAAAATCCATTTTTATTATTATTAAAAATAATTCCTTCAACTTCATTTTATTACTATTATTTTAAAGTGTTGGACGACCATGTTATTACCCCATGTCAACCATAAAAATTTTAATAGGATGATGATAAAAATAATAAACATAATAAAATTCTCATCTGTAACACCTATTTTAATTTCAATCTTTTGTTGATCATTTCACTTAATTAATTAATTCTTTAGTCGTGCACCGGGCAAGCCGTGCGATGAACCGGGTGAGGTCACACGGCGACCCAGGCAAGGCCACACGGTTTCAACAGTAGTGCACTGGACATTGTCAAGGCCAATACAAGCGTTTTTAAATAGGAACTCAAAATTTTAAAGTCGGGCTTCAACCCAGACTACCCGATGCCTAGAAATTTACTAATATAAATAATTTAAAAATAGAAGATGTGAAAATTGTCCCCACCATAGAGATTTCTGTCCCTGTAAATCCACAAATAAGGTTTAGACTCAAAATATAAGATAACACACTCCTTAAGATTCAAAGGGGATTCCCTAAAAAACCAGTTAAAGTGGGAAAAAGCATCATGCTCAGAGAAAGTGACTTAAATGACGACCTCAAAAACCCATTAAAAGACTTTCTGCTATGTGTCACACACCCCAAAGAGCTAGAACACCCCCATTTGATTGATTTAGGAAAGGAACTCTTGAACCCACAGAAACCAACTTCACAAGATGAAATACCTCAAGTATCATTGAATGAAAACCACATCGTTTGACTGGAATAAGAAAACAAGACCAACCACGCCCAAGGAATACTCTTATCTCCTACAATCAAGTCATCTTTACAAACAGAACTAAATGGCCAACATGGGAAATCCCAAAGGGGCTCTCTACCATTAGAAACTTACCGACACCTGAGAAGAAACAAGAAAATAGACACGATGAGGCTGAGTGGACTCCCCGCCATTATGAAAAAGGCCAACACCGACTCATTCCCGAGACACTTGTTCAAGACCCACCGTGGATCTCCCAACCATTAGAACTAACAGATGGTAAAAACATTGAAATTTTTTTGACGGTGACCAAACACCCCACCACAAGGGGAGAGGAGGGTGGGGCCCAACTACCAGGGCATCAAGACCACAACCCAAGACAAGCCAACATATTCACATCCTTGGATGAGTACTATTCAAATTTGAGACCAATTTACCTAACAGACCCCCATACAGACCACTAAAAGCAATTACATTCGGTGGGATGCAACCACCAGGACATGAAGGTAACAAGACGGCCATGCTTCCACATAGTCAGGGAATCCTTACGCACCCAAATGGTTCGTTCAGAATGGAATAACCATAGAAAAAAAAATTAAACAGCCTATACTTTCAACATCGATGACAGAAATAAAGTCGGGGTATCATACACTCCTGGGGTTCCTGACCACGTTCCATCTTCATGCTAAGGCCTATGGCTACAGCCCTAATGTTTCAATCATCTCCTGCATCGTAATAAGGTATTGAAGAATCCATAACAGAGCTTATCCTTTTCCTTGTCACACGCAACCACACTACAACCGAGACAACACCAACAACCACAACACACCACGACGTCCAACTACTCACTCTCAGTATGTCCACCAAAACAAAGGATTAGATGGTGCACATGCCTTACCTCTTCACCTTAACCAAGAAACTTAAGAAGGTTAAGACACACGATAATCACTCCCCTTTGAAAAAAAAATAATTAGAACTACCCAAGAGGAGGACGCACCCCTATGAAAACTAGGATTCTCGAAGGATTCTATGAAATCCACCCTTTCTCTTCAAAGAGAACTCATGATGCGAGATGTCACCAAAAATGACCATTGCGGCCCATGAAAGCACTATAAGCCTTTCAAGACATCAGTCAACACTGATAACTTTGAACCACCTTCACCCTTCCCCACTAGAATTCCTTTCACTGTATCCAGGGGGAACCTTCAAACACGACAGTGTCAAACTTCATACCCGATGAGTCAAACAACTCAAAAAGAACAAAACACCCTTCAACTCCCCTCGCATCTGTCATTACACTATGAGAGGATTCTCTTAACCGAAGGAAAAAAGGGGGAAAACTTAGCACAATCACTAAAAAGGGAGAGTCCTCAGTTTAATCAACTGGAGGGTTGGCCAACTGTGAATTACACATGGCCTCACTTCAATCCCATGTTAATGCTTTATAGGGCATGCACTAGTCAAGAATGAAAACCATGGACTTAATTAAACTAGTCCAATGGACAAGACATACTATAAGCAAACAATAAATGTGTATGGAGAACCACTACAAGGGATTCCTGAAGCACTTTTCAAAATAAACCATTAACCGCATGCTTTCACACCAAATTAAAAATAAGAATTCAAACTCATAACACAAATCACTCAAAAAGGATTCTTGGATTGAAACTCCTCACATCCAACATTTCTAAAATACAAGGACACACAACACAACCTCTGATTATTAAAACACTAATTTTTTTCCAGTAACAAAATGTTTTGAAAATAAACAAAGCTAGTGGGTTTCAAAAACACCAATGGTGTTCCATAGGCCTTACACATGCATGTTCCCATGCAACACCAGAACCCACCTCATGCCCATCCAGAAACTCATCCACTCATTCCATTAACCATTTCTATTTCCATATATTCTCATCCATGACATCATGGGTCAAAACCAGACCTTTCCATTTTTTTCATAACCAAACATTTAACCCACACTTTTCAAACCTTACAAATAATTTTATTTTTAAAGAACTTCATTTCAAAACATTTTTTAAGGCCAAATAATTTTTACTTAAAAACCATATTTCCATGAATCCAAAACAACAAGACAAGAAATGATGCAAGAGGGAACTAGTGTTAATGGCTGACTGGGACATATGGTTAGAGACCATACACCAATCACGGAACCATCACAGAGGGCATTCTAATAGAGCATCCCCAGCTCCACATGGCTTTCCAGACCCTACGAGATCACTGGAACCACTGACCCTACTAACTTTTAATTTTCCCAAAAAATTATTAACCACACGGACCAAAGATTTAGGCAAACCTCAACTTAATTTGGTAACTCAAGTCTCTCCACAAGGCATACTGGCCAAGCAACTTACTCATAGCTAGGATTTCGAGTCCTAAAAACCTTAACTCCAGTCTAATGTGACTCTATCCCAAAAGAACAAGACCCAAGAGAGAAAACCTACCTTTGATATCTTTTTTTCACGAACCAAGATGGGTCTCCATCCGACCTAGCACCCGACCTGGTCTGCAACATGGACCAAAGGGCGTTCTTGATCCCCATGGGCTGGAACAAGTTCCTAGGTATCAAGAGTAACATGTTGGAACAGTTCACCAGAAATAGTAAACACAAAACCACTAATAAGATAAATAAAATAAATCTGTGAACTGACAACCAAACTGACCCTTAAACAAATAGAAAATTTAAAATTTTACTACTTGAACCAACATCCAAAAATAAATGACAACAAATGAAACTAAAAACTCTAACACAAACCTCCAAGAAACAGGAGAGGTGCATCATCCCCACACCACAAACACCAACCTGCAAGAGAATACCATCAATGATGAGAACCACCATCACTGAGCACGATTCCTCAACCTAGAATACACAATAGAAAAAAATCTGTATACACCCAATGGTGTATGTAGGGTGTGATCCAAGAGCCCAGTAGGACACCGCCCAATAAAAAGGATTCATTACACAACATCAAAAATATAATTTAATATGATTATTTAATACCATACTTTTAAAATGATTTTAAGGAAATCATTTAAAGGCTGAAATTAAAAAAGAAAAGAGCACTGGAAGAGAAACCATTTCACAAATACTACTTTAAAATGGAAGATAAAATTCAAAAATAACTTGCACATACTCAAGTGGTCCTTTGTATGTCGACAGAAGGCACCACGTCATGAATAGTAGAGTACTGTGAGTAAATCCCCTTAAGATTTTCTAGCTCGAGTGGGACCCTAGAAACTCGTGTCTTGGTGAAACATGTCTTAGAAACTACGACCCTTAGTAAACGTGGCCTAGAAACCATGACCCTCAGTAAACGTGGCTTAGAAACCATGACCCTCAGTCATTCATAAGTTTAGTTATTGTTGCAATAGCCAATACAGCTAAGTGAAACATGGATGATACCCATCTGGATCACTAGAACACTAGTTCTAGTCCTCCCACCTAGATAATTGGGGTTTTCACTTGTGCTCAATCAAGTTCCACATTCACATAATATATCATTTTCTCATATCATGGACCAAACAAAACATTACTCATAAAATCCACCACTTGCATACCCAAACACCATTTTAAAAACACACGCACACCAAAACCATTTCACAGAATACATTTGTCGATACTTAATCATTTCATAAATCCCCATTTGAAAACACTCAAAGTAGAACATAATCAATTTTCACAACTTATAAAACATTATTAAATAACACAACAAGGGCTTATACAATAAAAATACCCAATTTCATGTAGGAAAAACCATTTTCAATCCACTTCCTCAACAAATTATCCTTAAAACTAGTTTCAAACAACTTTCAAAATTTAATGAACTATTTGAGCCATTTATAAAACACCGCCAAGTGACACAAAAAGGGTTTACACCAAAAACATGTCTTATTTTATATAAACATACTACTTTAAAGACAAAAGCGTATTTAACTCTTTAAAAATATTACTTTAGTGCCATCTAAATAATTCAATAAATAATTAAACTATTTATTAGATCATTTCAATAAAAACAAAAAAAATACTTCACACCAAAATACACATAAAATCCCCCTTTTAAAACCAAACGTACGCCAAAAACCATTTCACACCAAAATTTTCATCACACGGATGACTTGATAAATTATTTAAACAACTCAAAGAACATTATTAAATAGCACACTCAGGGTTCTCACATAAAAATGTCATTTTATGATTTAACACAAGTTTCACCCTACCAAACACCCCTTTTGCACATCGCATATGAGTGAATAAATCAAGTTAAAAAGTTTATGAAATACATCAAATTAGCACCAAGGGTTTATACCAAAAACACAATTCGTTCCATATAGAACGTCACTCTAAACCAAATGCACATGATAAACTTATCAAAACATGTTTTCCATTATTAAAACAATTTGTAATTAATTTCAAGGTTGAGAAACAAGGCGAACTCACCAAAATAATATTTTTCCACTTGAATGCATGTCAAAACACTCTAGAAATACATTTCACACCATGAAATTTGATCATAAAACACATTGATAAAACCAAATAAACATATTTAATTAATCAATTGATTCAATGGTATGGAACCCCCTACCTCGAAGGATAAAGTCTCAAATCTTGTGTGAAACCAAGACCGCACCTATGACGCACCACAAGCGAACAGAATTGGATCCTAAAATAAGAATTCAAACAAAACAAAGATTCAAAAACGACCCCTAAACAAAATCATACTCGTTGAACCACCAAGAACACCCAAGAATAATAAGAAAGAAATGGAAAAGAGATTTAATCGAAGGATTTGTGTCCGCGGGCGAAGGGTGAGGCACCGGTGGCGAAGCCGGAGGGAAGCAGGGCATCGACCAGGTAAAAGGTGGTTGTGCGGGCATGATGGTTGGGAGTTCTGGGTGGTAGTACAAGCTTGGCGGTGTGGGGATCACCGGACAGAAGGAGATTGGGCCACTGAGTTGGGGTGCGGTAGACTGAGCAGGGGCCATGGGGAGCTAAATACGACGGCGATCCGCCATAGTAGGCGTCCGGGAGGGCGACGGCGGTCTGAGGCTGGCCGAGGAGGAGATTGTTGGTGTGAGGGAGATAGGGGTGAAGGGTTGGAATCTAGAAGAGGATCAGGGCATGCCACACACTGGTCGGACGAGAGGGTGGTGCGCGCTGAGGCCAGGGAGGGGGTGCGACGGCGGAAGGTCGAGGGGAGCAGGGGAGGGGAGTGCGGCGCGAAGAGGAGAGATAGGGTTTGGGGGTTGGTGCATGATGGTTTGGAGAGAAAGGGATCAAGAGGGAAGAAAAAAAATAAAAGGAAATAAGAGGAAAAAATAAATAAGAGAAAAGAAAAAGAAATAAGAAAAAGAAAGAATGTAAGAGGGAAAAGAAATGAAATAAATACCCTAAAAAACTAATCAACATAAATATATTAATAATACTAATATTATAAACAATAATTTTGCTAATAATAATAATAATAATAATAAACATATTAATAATATTAAAAATTTTAATAATAATAATAATAAATTACATTTTTATTATCATTAAAAATAGTTCCTTCAACTTCATTTTATTATTATTATTTTAAAGTGATGTGAGACCATGTTGTTACCCCACATGGACCATAAAAATTTTAATAGGATGATGATAATAATAATAAACATAATAAAATTTCCATCCTTAGCACCTCTGTTAATTTCAATATTTTATTGATCATTTAACTTAATTAATTAATTCATTGGTCGTGCACTGGGCAGGTCGTGCGGTGAACCGGGCGAGATCACACGGCGGCCCAAGCAAGGCCACGTGGTTTTGACATTAGTGTGTTGGACACATTCAAGGCCAATACAAGTGTTTTTAAATAAGAACTCAAAATTGTAAATTCAGTCTTCGACCTGGACTACCCGACGCCTAGAAATTAAATAAAATAAATAACTTAAAAATAGCGGGCGTGACAATTCTCCCCACCATAGAGATTTCCATCCCCAGAAATCCACAAATAAGGTTTAAAGACAATGTAGAAGACAACAAACCCCTTAAGTTTCAAAGGGTATTCCCTAAAAAACAAGTGAAAGTGGGAAAAATCATCGTTCTCAGAGAAGGTGACTTAAATAAAGACCTCAAGAAACCCATAAAAAGACATTATGCTATGTGTCACCCACCCCAAAGAGCTAGAACACCCCCATTTGATTGATTTAGGAAATGAACTCTTACACCCATAGAAAGAAACTTAACAAGATGAAATACCTCAAGCATCATTGAATGAAAATAACATCGTTTGACTAGAACAAGCAAACAAGACCAACCATACCCAAGGAATACTCTTATCACCTACCACCAAGTCATCTCTAGAAATAGAACTAAAATTCCAATAGGGGAAATCCCAAAGGGGCTCCCCACCATTAAAAACATGCCGACTCCCAAGAGGAAAATAGAAAATCGACATGAGGAGGCCGGAGCAGACTCCTAGCCGTTATGAAAAAAGCCAACACCGACTCATTTTAGAGACACTTTTGCAAGACCCATTGTGGATCTCCAAACCATTAGAACTAACAGATGGTAAAAACTTTGAAAATTTTCCGACGGTGACCAAACACCCCACCACAAGGGGCGGGGAGGGTGGGGCCCCACTACCGGGGTTTCAAAACCTTGACCTAAGACAATCCATCCTCTTAAAATCCCTAGATGAGTACTATTCAAATTTGATACTGATTTACCCAACAGACCCCCATACGGACCAATAAAAGTAGTTACATTCGGTGGGATGCAACCACCAGGACTTGAAGGTAACAAGATGGCCACACCTCCACATATTCACAAAATCCTTATGCACTGAAATGGTTCATTCAGAATGGAATAACCATAGAAAACAATTTAAACAGTCTATACTTTCAGCACTGATGACATAAATAAAGCCGGGGTATCATACACTCCCGGGGTTCCTCACCACACACCAACTTCACTCTAAGGCCTATGGCTAGAGCCCTGATATTGGATTCATCTCCTGCCTCATAGTCAGGTATTGAAGACTCTCGAATAGATCTTCTACTTTTTGGCACCACACACAACCACACCACAACCGACACAACACCAACAACCACAACACACCACAACGTCCAAATACTCACTCATGGTATATCCACCAAAACAGGGGTTTAGATGGTGCACATGCAATACCTCTTCACCTTAACCAAGAAACTTAAGAAGGGAAAGATTCATGAAAACCACTACCCTTTGAACTAAAAAATAATTAGAACTACCCAAGATGAGGACACACCCCTATGAAAACCGGGATTCCCAAAGGATTCTATGAAATACACCCTTTCTCTTCAAAGAGAAATCATGCTGCAAGATGTCACCAAACATGACCTTTGCAGCTGATGAAAGCACTATAAGCCTTTCAAGACGTCATTCAACACTGATAACTTTGAAACGATTTCACCCTTCCCCACTGGAATTACTTTCACCATATCCATGAGGAACCTTCAAACACGACAGTGTAAAACTTCATACCTGACGAGTCAGACAACACAAAAAGACCAAAACTCCCTTCAAATCCCCTTACATCTGTCATTCCAATACAAGATGATCCTTATAACCGAAGGAAAAAAGGTACAAACTTATCACTATCACTAAAAAGGGAGAGTCCTCACTTTAATCAATTGGAGGGTTAGCCAACTGCGAATTACACATGGCCGCACTTCAATTTCATGTTAATGATTTATTGGGGCATGAAATAGTCAAGAATGAAAACCATAGACCTAATCAAACTGGTCCAATGTCCAAGACATACTACAAGCGAACACTAAATGTGTAGGGAGAACCACTAAAAGGGCTTCCCGAAGTACTTTTCAAAAGAAACCATTAACCGCACGCTTGCACGCCAACCAAAAAAATAATTCAAACTTAGGACTCAAATCATTCAAAAAGGATTACTGGCTCGAAACTCCTCACATCCAACATTTCCAAAATACAAGGACACACTACACAACCATCGATTATTAAAACACCAATTTTTTTACACTAATAAATTTTTTTGAAAATAAACGAAGCTAGTGGGTGTCACAAACACCAATGGTGTATCATGGGCCTCTCACATGCATGTTCTCATGCCACACTAGCACCCACCTCATGCCCATCCAGGAACTCATCCACTCATTCCATTAACCATTTCTATTTCCATATATTCTCATGCATCTCAACACGGGTCAAAACCATACCTTTCCATTTTTTTTCAAAACCAAACATTCAACCCACACTTTTCAAACCTTTTACATAATTTTATTTTTAAAGCACTTCATTTCAAAACATTTTTCAAGGATAAATAATTTTTACTTAAAACCCGTATTTCCTTGAATTCAAAACAATGAGACAAGGAATGATGCAAGAGGGAACTAGTGTCAACGGGTGACTGGGACACATGGTTGGTGACCATATTCCAATCATGCCACTGCCACAGAGGGTATTCTAGGAGATAATACCTTTCTCCACATGGGTTTCTATACCCTTCAATCTCACTAGAACCACTGACCCTACTCCCTTTTCATTTCCCCTAAAAAAGATTAACCATATCGACCAAATATTTAGGCAAACCTCAACTTAATTTGGTAATTCGAATCTTTCCACAGGGTTTGCTGGCCACGAACCTTACTTGTAGTTAGGATGTCGAGTCCCAACAACCTTAAATCCAGTCTATTATGACTCCATCCCAAAAGAACATGACCCAAGAGAGAAAACTTTCCTTTGATACCATTTTGTCACGAACCAAGCTGGGTCGCCATCCAACCCAGTGCCCGACCTAGTCTATGACATGGCCCAAAGGGAGTTCCCAATCCCCACGGGCTGGCACAGGTGTCGGGGTATCAAGAGTAACATGTGGGAATAGTTTACCCAAAATAGTAAAGACAAAACCACTAATAAGATAAATAAAATCAAATTGTGAACTCACAACCAAACAGACCCTTAAACAAAAATCAAATTTAAAGTTTTACAACATGAACCAAAATCTAAAAATAAACAACAAAAAAAGAAACTAAAACCCTAACTCAAACCTCCAAGCAATAAGAGAGGTGCATCATCCAAATGCCACAAATAGCAACCTGCACTAGAAGACCATCAACAACCAAAACCACTATCACTGAGCATGATGCCTCAACCTGGAATACACAATGGAAAAAAATCTATATACACCCAAGGGTGTTTGTAGGGTGCGATCCAAGAGCCTAGTAAGATACCACCCAATAAAAATGTTTCAAGCCACAACATCAAAAATATAATTTAATATTCCAATTTTAGACCATACATTTAAAATGTTTTTATAAAAAACATTTAAAGGATGAAAGTAAAAAAGAAAAGATCACTGGATGAGAAACCATTTCACAAATAATACTTTAAAATGAAAGTGAAAATTCATAAAGAACATTCACATACTAAATTGGTCCTATGTATGCCGACAGAAGGCACCACGTCATGAATAGTAGATTACTGTGAGTAAATCCCCTAAGGGTTATCTAGCTTGAGTGGGAACCTAGAACCTCGTATCTCAGTGAAACGTGGCTTAGAAACCACAAACCTCTGTAAACGTGATTTAGAAACCACGAACCTTAGTAAACATGGCTTAGAAACCACAACCCTCAGTCATTCATAAGTTTAGTAAGTTTTTTAATAGTCAATCCAGCTAAGAGAAACAGGGATGACACCCCTCTGGATCACTAGCGCACTAGTTCTAGTCTACCCACCTAGATACTCAGGGTTTTCCCTTGTGCTCAATCAAGTTCCACATTCACATAGTATATTGTTTTCTCATATCACAGACCAAACAATACATTACTCATAAAATCCACCACTTGCATACCCAAACACCATTTTAAAAAACACACGCACACCAAACCCATTTCACAACATACATTTGTCATTAATTAATCATTTCAAAAATCCCCTTTCGAAATAACAAGAAGAATAAAATAATGAATTTTCACAACTTTTAAAACATTATTAAATAACACAACAAGGGATTACAGAATAAACATACCCAATTTTAAGTAGGAAAAACCATTCTCAAGCCACTTGCTCAACAAATTATCATTAAGATTAGTTTCGCACAAATTGTACAATTTAATGAACTATTTGAACCATTTATAAAACACCACCAAGTGACTCAAAAAGTTTTACACCAAAAACATGTCTTATTTTATATAAACATACTACTTTAAAAACAAGCACATATTCAACTCTTTCAAAATACCACTTTTGCGCCATCTAAATAATTAAATAAATCATTAAACTATTTATTAGACCATTTCATGAAAAACCAAAAAAATACTTCCCACCAAAATACACATAAAATACCCTTTTGAAAAAAAACGTACACCAAGAACCATTTCACACCTGAATTTGGATCACATGTATGATATGATAAATTATTTAAATAGATCAAAGAACATTATTAAGTATCACACTTAGCGTTATCACATAAAAATTTCATTTTAATTTTTAAAAAAAGTTTCACCCTACCAAACTCCCCTTTTTCACATCATATTTGGGTGAATAAATCAAGTTAAACAGTTTATGAAATACATTAAATTAGCACCAACGGTTTATTCCAAAAACACAATTCATTCCATATAGAACGTCACCCTAAACCAAATGCACAAGATAACCATATCAAAACATTTTTTCCATTATTAAAACAATTTTAAATTAATTTTTAGTGTGATCAATAAGGAGAACACGCCAAAATAATAATTTTCCACTTGAATGCATGTAAAAACACTCCAAAAATACATTTCTCACCACAAAATTTGATCATAAAACACATTTATAAAAACAAATAAACATATTAAATTAATCAATTTATGAAAGGGTATGGAACCACCTACCTCGAAGGATAAAATCTCAAATCTTGCACAAAACCTCGACCGCACCTAAGATGCACCACAATCGAACTAAATTGAATCCTAAAATAAGGATTCGAACCAAACCAGGATTCAAAAACGAACCCTAAATGAACTCATACCCATTGAACCACCAAGAACACCCAATAAGAATAAGAAAATGTAATTGAGATTCAACCGAAGGTGCTGCGTGCGCGGATGAAGGGAGAGGCACCGGTGGCGAAGCCGAAGGGAAGAAGGGCGTCGGCTGGGTAGAAGGAGGATGTATGGGTGGGCTGGCTGTGAGGTCAGGTTGGCAGTGAAAGCTGGGGTGGTGTGGGGCTTTCCAGATGTAAGGAGAGGGGGCCACTGAGGTGGGGTGAAACGGACCAAGGAGGGTCTAGGGGGAGCTAGGCGTGATGGTGGTCCGGCACAGCAAGCGTTCAGGAGTGTGAAGGTGGTCCAAGGATTGCTGAGGAGGAGAGTGTTGGTGCGAGGGAGATGGGGTGAAGGTTTGGCGGCCAGGAGAGGAGCAGGTTGCGGTGCACGTGGGTCGACCGGGAGGGTGACGCGCGCTGAGGCCAAGGAGGGGGTGCGAAAGTAGAAGGTCAAGGGGAGCAGGGGAGGGGAATATTGTGCGAAGAGGAGAGGTAGGGTTTGGGGGTTGGGATACGACGGGTTAGAGAGAAATGGATTATGAGGGAATAAAAAAGAGGAAAGGAAACAAGAGGGAAAAATAAATAAGAGAAAATAAAATGAAATAATAGAAAGATAAAAAAATAAAAATAAGAGGGAAAAGAAATGAAATAAATACCCTAAATAAATAATTAACTTAAATATAATAATTATACTAATAATATAAACAATAATTTTTCTAATAATAATATAAATAATAATTAACATATTAACAATATTAATAATTTTAATAATAATAATAATAATTTACATTTTTATTATCATTAAAAATAATTCCTTCAACTTCATTTTCTTATTATTATTTTAAAGTTTCGGGCGACCACACAATTACCCCATGTGGCCCATAAAAAGTTTAATAGGATGATGATAATAATAATAAAAATAATGAAATTATCATTCTTAACACCTCTTTTAATTTCAATCCTTTATTGATCATTTCACTTAATTAATAAATTCATTAGTCATGCACCAGGAAGGCCATACGGTGAACCGGGCGAGGTCGTACGGTGGCCCAAGCAAGGTCATGTGGTTTCAACTACGGTGTGCTCTACACAATCAAGGCCAATACAAGAATTTTGAAATAAAAACTCAAAATTTTAAAGTCAGACTTTAACCCGGACTACCTGATGCCAAGAAATTTAATAAAATAAATAATTTAAAAATATCGGGTGTGACATTAATTAGTTAATTTTTTGTTAGGTTATTTATTTTTATTTGTGTTAGGTTATTTAGTTAATTTTTTGTTAGATTATTTTCTTCACCATGGGTTATGTTAATTGTTTAATTATGGGTTTGGTAATTTGGTTCATCTTTGGGTTATGTTATATTTGAGTTAAGTAATTTAGTTTATTTTGGGTTACATCATTTATTAGTTTTAAGGGTTATGTAATTTATGGTTAGTTCATTGGGTAATTTGTTCATTTTTTGGTTAGAACAATTTTTTACTTGGGTTTTGGTTATTTTGATTTTTTTTGGGTTATGTGATTTTTTTCATTTTGGCTTGGGTATTTTGATTGTAGGTTATTTTTTCATTTTTGGGTTATCAATTTTTTATGTCAGGTTATTTGGTTTATTTGGGGTTAGGTCATTTTATTTATTTTTGGGTTATATATTTTTTTAGTTTACCTAATTTTGTTCATTTTGATCATTTGGTCATTTGTTTATTTTGTATTAGGTCATTTGATCAATTGTTTATTTTTTTGGTTAGGTTAATTTGTTCATTTTGGGTTAGGTTATTTATTTTTCATTAAGTTAGGTTAGTTAGTTCATTTTTTGGGGGTATTTTCTTCATATTGGGTTATGTAAATTGGTTAATTTTGGGTTTAGTCATTTGGTTCATCTTTGGTTTATTTGGTATTTGAGTTAGATAATTTGGATCATTTTGGGTTACATTATTTGGTTCATTTTAGGGTTATTAAATTTTTAGTTAGTTAATTTGGCTATTTGTTCATTTATTTGTTAGAACAATTAGTTTACTTGGGTTTAGGTTATTTGGTTTATTTTGGGTTATATCATTTTGTTCATTTTGGGTTAGGTATTTTTAGGTTAGGTTATTTTATTCATTTTTCGGTTATCTCTTTTTTATGTTAGTTTATTTGATTTATTTTTGGTTAGTCCATTTGGATTATTTTTGGGTTTTGTATTTTTTAGGTTATTTCAATTGGTTCATTTTGTTCATTTGGTCATTAATTTGTTTTGCATTAAGTTATTTGATCAATCATTCATTTTTTTGTTTGGTTAATTAGTTCATTTTGGATTATATTATTTATTTTTATTTGGGTTAGGTTATTTAGTTCATTTTTTGTTAGGGTATTTACTTCATCTTGGGTTATTTCAGTTGCTTAATTTTGTGTTTGTTTAATTGGTTCATATTTTGGATATGTTTTATTTGAGTTAGGTCATTTGGTTTATTTTGGGTTATGTCATTTGGTACATTTCAAGGTTATGTAAATTTTTTTTAGTTAATTTGGTAATTTGTTCATTTTTTTGGTTAGAAAAAAATTTTTTAATTGGGATTAGGTTATTTGGTTTGTTTTGGGTTATGTCATTTTGTTCATTTTGGGTTAAGTTTTTTTAGGTTAGGTTATTTTGTTCATTATTAGGTAATGTATTTTTAGGTTAGACGGCATTCCCCCTTAACTATAATCCACAAGGACATGGTTTTTTAAACCTATCTACAAATAAACTTATTATCCCTAAAATGATGAACCAATTCAACATACATGATCTAATTTCTAACAAAATTATTAATCCTTAATTAAACTTCAAAATAGTTTCACCAAAGAAACATTAATGTTTAAAATCCCCCAAAAAATTTATTCAAAATATATATTATACCTCAAAATCAACTTAATTTGAAATAAAATTTGACAAAACACTCTCTCAATTTACATTACAAAAAGTAATCATTTCAATATACCCACCCCTTTTCAATATTAATTCTCATTCAGACAATAATTTTAGAAAATGGTTTTCTTTCTTAAAAAGTAACTATATAAAGGTATTCAACCCATGTGAATACCTTTTCCGCATTTTAAAACAAAAAATCATAAAAAATATTTCTTCATTTTAAAGGGACATTTCAAAATTTCTTTTAAAGGAATTTATGAGAAGAAAACTTAAATTTCAGAATGAAAATCTACCTAAATGGGAAAATTTTAGCCTTCTGTATTGATGTGTAATTTTTTTTCCATCAGTATTAGGACTATGTGAGTTTCTTTTAGGACTATTTTAAGTATATTTTATTGAATTTTAAATCCTTTTATGGCTATTTATGTTTTTATACTTCTTGAAAATCCAAATAAATTAAAATGGACATTTTAATAACAATATAAATATTGATCTTATTTCTATTCATATTAAATAACCTAGAGCCTCTCATGATCGGGCATTGTAGTACACCCCAAAGTGTGAAAATACGTTATAGAATATTTTTTCTTGTGTTTTTTTGATAAATCATAAAAAAATAAATAAAATTAATAAGAATAAATTTTCAATGAAAATCATTAAAGATTAATAATACTTTAAACTCATTACTCTTCCAGTATGTGATCATTTCTTGATATTTTTTTATTGGAAAGTTGATGAATATTGTTAAACCCACTAAATCAGAACCATCTATACTCTTCCAACCAACATATAACTCATGCTTATATGATCTCCACAACTCTCCATGATCCATCAACTATGTGACCATGGTAGATTCACCTTTAGGAAAGTTAAACTGATGCTGAAACTAACATGCTGATTCATATAAATACAACAATAATATAGATATAAATTTAATATTTTTTCTTACCCATATCTCCACCCATTATTTCTCCATGATTTTATTACTGATATGCCTCCATGAGATTGGTTTCACTGGAATGATATCATTTTACTAGGATAATGTTTCTATAAAACATTTATAATGGCTAGAATTTTTACCTATCATTTGATTTTCTTCATTATAATCCAACATTATTTGTGTTTTATGATTCCAGTATTCATGCATATGGGTGTTCCCATGACACCTATTAGAAGATCCCACTTAATAAGATAAAATTAAAAGATAATAAAAATTAATTCATAGTGCAACAGGAAAAAAATGATGTGATGAAATTTGACACACTTATAAAAAAACCTTGTATAGGCTACTCATTAAGATCTAATGGATCTGTGGGTTGTCCTAGATCAGTAGCCTCAGAAGGATGTGCCAATTATAATGCATACAGAAGTTCATCTTCATGAACTATAGTGGAAAATTAAGGAATATAATCATCATATTGGGGATGAATAGTAGGAAATCGAGGTGGAATGAATATAGAAGGATAAGGATAAAAGGGTTGGGGATACATCATAGGATACTGACATGGTATAGGTGGGAATATCCCTATAGGTAGAATAGACATGGAATGATAATAAGAGGCTATATAATATGATGATGGTGGAATGGGTGGGAACATCCCTGGAGGCTCAAGTAGAGGATGAAAATCTATGGTAGATGGGGTGTCCGTTGGGGGGTCAGGGCGTGAACAGGTGCGAAGGGTGCTCCTTGTAGCTCTAGGAGAAACCCAACTATGACCATAGTAGTATGCTGAGGAAAATTAATATTTGATTCTGATTAATGTCCCTAAAGTTTTTGATAAAGAATAATAACATGACATTAAATCAAATGCAGAAGAAAATTTTTCCAATTATTATACTCATTAAGGTAACCATGGGAGGCAACCATAGATCATGCATTCATTGATAATTATTAAATAATATATTCCTTGAAACTACTTTAATATCTTTTATAATCCACATAGACATTAAATTAAAATTTTTATAAACTATTTTTAATAATTATATATATATCTTAGAATTTAAATAAGTCGTAAACAATGTCATAACATGTTTTAGAAACTATAATTTAAAATTATGTTATAAATTTTTTAAAAACCTTTTTTAAACCCAGTTTTTTTATTTGAAATAAATCTAATTAAATTAAATGAAAATAAATAGCACTAAAAGAAACATACAATTCCACTAAAACTAAATTAAAGTAATTACGATAGTACCAACCTGAGAAACCCACGTCAAGGTAAACTGAATGAACTGTGAAAATATATGGTTGCTCCTATATATTACCAAAAACTACTTTAGTTTCAACATAAATTATCACAATGGAATAATTTTAGTCATAAAATATAATATTTTTTCAACACTAATGGGTGTGTCAATGGTTTTAATTTCATCCCCACCATCATGAAAAATATTTCTTGTGATTACTTCAATAATTTTATCGTAATTTGGTCTCAAATGATCATTCACATAAAACACTTGTTTTACATTGATTCTAAAATATATAGTTCATTGGTAGCTAGGAAGTGAGTCATGTCAATAACCCTAGATCCACAATCATTAGTAAATATACCATGTCGTTTAATTGAATCAAACCATTTACATTTCATTATAGTGACTCACCATGAGAGTAGTAATCCAATATCAATATTTTCTCAACAAGTCCATAATAAGACACATTTTCATATTAAGTTCTTCTATCTAATGAACTATTATAATAGTTTATTATTGAATTTGACATAATTTCATTATATTGTGTTCTCATTTTTATCACCTGATCAGTCGTAACAAATTTATACCCATTGATTATTAAATATTTTCATTCATGAACCAAAGAATTGGGACCAAAATCCAAAGCTCTTAATTCTTGAGAGATAGAGTCAATAGGTAAAATCAATAGTTGAAATATATATGAATAATAAAATTAAATGAATATCTATATTTTAAGTTAATTAAATTAATGGTCATACCTTTGATTTCAACCAAGCAGGAAACTCCTTATTATGAAAAACCTCTCTACTTCTCAAATGCAAAGATCGATGAACTCTATTTATAATTTTTTATATTCCCTCTATAAAATGATAATTAAAGTTTAAGGTATATGTGAAATGAAATATTATTAGATAAATATAAATATTCAAATTACTTACATTATATAGTCATCAAATAAACCATAGTTAAACAAGGTTGTGCGATGTGACATATCCTACTCTTCAAAGCTCAATGTAGCCAATGTATATGACCCATGAATTCCTTCTATTTGGGTAATTGATGGAAATGAGGGATCAATTTCTCCATAATACTCATCTTAATTTCTCATTGCCTTTTTATGTATTTTTCTCACATTAGACAAATATATTAAACAAAAATCCATAGATTCTTGATCCAAATAACCTCTCACAATGTAACCTTTAGAAAGATTATTGTTTTGGACTTAAGATTTCACTAGGAATATATTGTTTTCCATAGGATACATCCACCAAAAAGAAATATTTCCCCCAAAAAGTGTTTTAGTTGGAAGATGAACTATTAAATGTAGCATGAAGGTGAAAAATAATATATGAAAAAAACTCCAACTCACACAAAATTAATTGTGCCTCTTGATGTATTTTTATCAATAAAGACATAGATAACCTTTTAGAACAAAAGTCTCTATAAAAATGACGCAATCGAATCACCTTTACCATTAAATTATTGGATAATAGACATCAAATTGATATTAGAATCAATTCATGAAGAAGGATGAGATAAGCTAATGAGCCTATACCCAAGTGTTATAGGTTCACAAATGGCATCCACAAGACAGAGGATCAAATCTAGGTGGATATATATTTCTGGGTACTGTAGCAATACTATAGAAGGTACTGTAGTAGGTATTGTTCGGTATTGTAGTAACCAAAAATATTTCTCCAATTCAGCCTTAGGGTCACCTGTTTGGTCCTCAAGTACTACAAGGCCTTCAGGACACCCAGTTCTTCAGGATAGTCAAAGAGTTTGGTCCACCTTAAGGCTTTCGGGCCAACTCAAGGCCTTTAGGAAACCTCAAGGCCTTTAGCACACCTGAAGGCCTTCGGACCACCATAAGACCTTCGGGTCACATCAAGGCCTTCGAGCCACATGATGTTTAGATGCAACTAGACAAGACTCTACAGGGAACAAGGCTATATATAAGGATTTAGAGAAGGCGCATTCACCATAGTAGAGCTATCTGAATTTGGAATAATGAGATGGTATGGCAATTGTCATCGGTACCAGTATTGTGCATCTCTATACAGTATAGTTATTCGAGCAGCCATGTGAAGGTGGATAGATGAAATCATGACATAGAAGTTGGGGAGGGGCAGATCCAATTAGTCATAGTCTAGGATGAAATTCTCTATGACCTTTATGTCATGTAATGTGTCACTATGACTATGAGCCATGTAAGGGTTCCCTTTCAACCATTAAATTATGGATTATGAAAAATTAATAAAAATAGAAGTGCTTTGGACCATTCAAGAAAGAAGGATGAGATAATCATGAGTTTTTAGGGATCTTAATTTCAACTCCCTTCTGTTGACTCGTTTATGTTGCTGGAATATACATAAAAAATCTTTCATATTCTCCAATACTTATAGAATTTTATTTATATCAAAAGGTTTCATCATATAAGAATCATAAGGAACTTTCCATTTGCTTTCACATATACATGCAGGATAATGATTTATTCAAATACACCAATCCAACAAGTCCCAACTAGATCATAAGTCATATTTGGTATTCCCCTTGATATTTAGAATAATTGATAGCAATAGTTCACATATATTTTTCTCAATGTGCATTAAGTCTAAACAAGGATGTAACATATTGGTAGACTGATATGGAAACTCAAAAAATATACTTTTATTTTTTCAATTGTAATTGGAGTAAATGTCAACATTATTCTTCTTTTTAGATTTCATTAGTCCTTTCCCTAATAAAAAGATGAAATATTTCATTTCGTTAATCACATCAGTTCTTGACATATGTTAAGGTGGATATTAAATGTTAATATTACTATCAAACCTCCAGTGATTCTTTTTGTATTGATGATAAATTGGAAAGAATCATTGATGCCCCATGTAATAAAAACTATGACAATATTTAAGTATTCTCAATTATATATTATTCATACTAATAGGACATGATATTTTTACCTTCATGATCTAACCAGACATAATTTCATAAGTAGGGAAATAATTTATAGTCCATAGAAGGGAAGAAAAAATCCAATTTTTTTTTGAAGAAGAATCAAATGTGCACACACCCATATACCAAATATGATTCAACTCTCTTATTAAAGGATTCATGTAGATTTCTATATCATTTTCAAAATAAAAAGTTCTATATGTTAGTATACTCGTGAAATTGAAAGTTTTTTCATACCCACCCATAGAGGAATAATATAGATGTAAATAAAAAATGGTCATGTTTTGTGAACAGTAAACATTTGATCAAACGGATTAAAACCATTATCGAATAGACCTAACCTAACATTACGCACCTCGGATATAAAATCAGGATATTGTGCATCAAATTCCTTCCATGATAATCCATATGCAAGATGAACAAAGTCATCATTATCTTTAATTCTCTCAACATTTTTTTGTTGCATATTAGTAGATATTTCTACAGACATGAATAGATTTTGAATCCTAGGGTTCAATTGAAAGTTCCACATGACTTTCTGTGGTACACAAGATGGTGTTCCATATTTATTTTCCTTCCATCAAGATGTACCACATTATTCATAGTCATTAAGTTCTATTTTTTCCTAACAAAATAAACTACAATATTTTATACAATCATGAATTTTATTAGTATAAAATCCAATCAGATTAATTAATATCCATTTCATATAATGATTTGAGGGAATATTTAAACCATCAGGAAGAAAGTCCTTCAAAAAGGTAAGAATATAGTCAATTTCTATGTTAGAAATTCCATACATGGTTTTTCTATGATATAACCACATTAAATTTTACAACTTTTTCATTTTAGTAAATTCCTAATATATAGAAGTTATCGAATCATACATTAATTTTTTCACTCTCTCGATATTATCATCTCAATTATTTTCATCATGTGTATTGATATCATTTTCTTCTTGAACTGGAATACTACCTATCTCATGATTATGCACAAATAGAAACCAATAAAATATAAAATTCTTCATAACACTTCTTTCTTTCTGTTCATGGAATGTATAATATTTTCTCATCTCACTATCGTGATACCAAACATAATAATTCATTTGAAATGAAAATTTTGTTATATGGTAACTAACTTCTTCCTGACTTTACTATGGTTTTCCAACATAATTATAACATGTAAATTGTATATGACCCCCATCTAAAGCATTTTTAAATGAAAAATATAAAAATAAAATCCTGATTCTTTTGAAACTCGGTTGAAATTCGATCGGTATGATACATCTAACTTTTATCTATAATATTACAAGGAAAAAAATTATATTCAAATAAAAAATAAAAACCATAATTAAAAAATTCATAATAACCAATTTTAATAATAAATTCATCAAATCAAACTAGTAGCTAATAAAATAAATAATAAGATAAGTAACATATGCTATTAGCGATGACTACAAATAACTATCAAAGGTGGGTATCCTCGACATTTAATAATTAACTATCATAGTAGATAAACTAAATAACTTTGAGACACTACAAAGTGCTACCCAAGGTTTTAAATATGATGACTCAATCAACAAGATCCAAAAAATGAAAAACTATAGTTTCATGAAAACAAATTCTTACTTTCCAAATGATCACAATACTTCAAACTTCCCGAAATACAATCCATAGATAAAAACTAGAATCAAATAAGAAAAGTGATCTGTATAAATAATATGGGAGTGGAAGAAATAACTAAGAATATCAACTAATTCAATATTAATATATAGAATATGGTAGGTAAATTTTCTTATTTGGATAATTTAATCTATAATTTATTTTTATAAATATCCCAACCAACCACAACAATGGATGGTCCTTGTAATTTTTAGTAATGATGGATTGGAATACCCAAACCGGTCACATTATAAACACACTAATGATTTCATTCATTCTTTAGGAGTGACAATTAAAGGAGATTTCTTCCATGATTTAGGTTGCCCTGGCTATTTCTCTTCGATGAATGGGAAACCTTTACTATCCTTGAAGGGGGTATAGCTTCCACCATTATTGGGTTGTGACCAACCCATGGAGAGTTTTAAATTCCCCATGGGATCAATCACTTTAGAAGTTAAAAACATAAATCACTAAATCTCTAATTAAGTAGTATGGGATCATGAAGGTATAGTGGTGATCCCATAAATAAAAGGATATATAATACTCAATTTAATTATTAAAATACTGAAAAAAATTGATAAAAAACAAATACTTGAAAATTAAAACAATAAATATTTATGATTATTTAAGATAATGATAGAAAAAAAAGGTATGAGACATATAATTCCTAGATTCATGTGATATTGATTGTAAAAACTTAATGAATTTATTTTATTTTTTGTTATTTCTAATTCACCCCCCCCCCTTGTCCGAGTTATTTACTCTCACTCTCTCATAAATTTACCTTTTTAATGGTCATATACTTTGGTTCATTAGTGTAAATATTAATGAAAAACAAATTTTAAATCAGATCCTATCATACCCAATGGTTATAGTGAAAGTAGTATTCTTGTTACTACATTATATAGAAATCTCTTAATAAAACACAATGGTCATGGAATGAAAAAATAAGTGTAAAAACCCCATCCCTAGTAGCCTAGATTTAGTTGTTAATTTATTATATTGGCACAATATATAAGAAATCACATCTTGAAGGACCAAATGGTTTATTAGTTTTGGTAAATTAGAAACATACTTTAACATTACATTAAAATTGAAAATATGAAATACAACATATATAATCCTTATAGGACACCATTATTCTCCTAGCTTAACCCTGTATATCAATCATAATAAAATTATTGGCATATTGGGGGGGAAATAAGGGATGACCAGAGATGCTCAGTAAGGGATAAGTATAGTATAAGCTATCATAAATAATCATAAATAATTATGGAATGGTAAATAACTTAAATACAATTCATTTAATCAGTAACCTGATCATAATATGGCCAGAATAAAAGATGATCAAATAATTACATATAAATAATCACATTAGCTAGAAAACATAACCATGTATATTATAATAATAAAATAATCACATGTAAATCAATTACTAATATCATACTGAGGGAATAAATAATGTGGGACATCTTAATATAACATCAAGGCTTCGGCAAAGACACTATACATAAACGGGTAAGACATCAGCCAATACCCAAACTAGTCTGTCTCATGAGACCTACTGATGCATCAAGGGGCTATAGTGGACCCCACCAATCACTTACTAAGTCCAATGTATTCATATTATTAACGTTGTGAAACATAATCAACATACACATTTTTATTGAAACTATCATACATATTGTAAATAACTTTCTTCAATCAGTAACCATAATGACAAACCATCTAGAGCAATATGGTGGATGGTATCAAAATAATATATCCCCAATTGAACTAATCATAAACCATTTAATAAAGTATGGAATATGGTATCATAATAGATCAACATCAATAAAGTATAATATTAAACAAAGGATATTAACATAGATGAAAATTCTTTAAATGATATCAATGAAAATTTCTTTAGGAAAATACCCTTTTTCACTTTAAAAATAAAATATGTTTAAAACACCACACAATTATTAAAAAAAATTATTCAAATATTAATATATAAAGTTGTAAAGTATTCTTCAAAATAATAAGGAAATATGATGGCTGGAAAAACTATTCAAGCCATATAAGTTAAAAACACTCCTTCTGTATTATTTTTAGAAAAGTATAAAAGAACCTTGTTTTGAAAACAAAAAAAATATTCCTTTCAAACAATTTTTTAAAAAGTAAAACGTGATTAAAAATTAATTTAAATGATCATAGTATAATATTAAGAATCTTTTTGGAATCAATTTTATAAAACACGGACATGGATGAAATAGAGAGTTTTAGGGGAAACTTTAAAAAGATAATTTTTTTAAAAACACTCCCTTATAAATATTATTTCATTGAAGTGAGCATTAATAAAATGAATAAAATATGTGTATTCACTGAAAATCCACATAAAAAATTGTAAATACAATATGTGATATCCAAAAGTCATTTCACAAATATTCTTAGTACAACATAATCAAGGAAATATAAATTTAACCCAAAGAATGGAAATTGGGTTAAGAATTCCCTTACCACTTTGTAATTCGTTAAATCATATGCCCCATAAAAGTAATAATTATCAAATGAAACATTTATTAGCATCAATTTAGTGATATTAATGATATTTTATATCAAATTTCATTATATATACCACATATAATAAATGAGTGGTGAATAAGGCATGTATCTCACATAAGTAAAATTGAGACAAGAAACTATTACATCATGCTTCCCTTTAGTTTTTCATACTTTAACCTCCTATATAAAGGTTTAAAGAATGTTATTAACTCATTAAATAACTATATTAATATTTATAATACCTTATATTATACCTATATAGAAACTTACCACCCATTCATTAATAATATTTCATTATTTTAATTATTTTGGGTGCATTTGTTTCATGGTTTCATGGTTGGTTCACTTGTGTATTATTATGGGTTTTCTTGTAAAATAGAAATAAAACTGTAGAAGTGAAATGAAATGGTATTAATTAACTTAAATAATTTTTAATGGTCCCATTTATCATTTTTATTTCTTACATGAGTATTATTCATTTGATAAAATGTTATTGATAAAATTTTAGTTTAATTTGGTGGTTTTTTCTGACTATCACCAACTAGTTTTGTTTAATTTAATATTATGTATATATATTAGTTACAGAACATTAAATTTTTTATATTATACCTATTAAAATATAATTTAACCAGAATAATACTTTTATTATCATCCTTGATGGGGGTAATTGAAAATAAAAAATCAATGTCTACGGAGATGGTTAACCGCTATAATTTGGGAAATGGTTTCGTTTCTTTGAATAATGGGAGGTAATAAAAGGGATGGATATAATATATTCCTTTATAAATATAAAATTAAATTATATACATGATATTGTATTTATTATTCTATTACGGATTAAGTAGGTTAAGAGAAGGTAGAATAAGAAAATAAATTAAGAGTGGTTGTTTGAGAAAGTTACCTCTTGATTATCACCTCCTAGAAGGACCCCTTAAGGAACGTGGAATTGGTATTTGGGTGGGACTAGAAGCAATTGGAAATTGTGAGAGTGGGGAGTAAATATTTTTTTATATATTTCAATATCATAAAGACTTTTTAGTATAAAGGGGTTTGTGAGGAGTGGTATTTATACTTGAGGAGGGATGGTTTAAAGTGATTAAATTTTGATTATTTTATATTTAAATCCAACCAAATTTTGGTTGAATTAATTATAATGAATTAGATTGAAATTTAATGTTTTAAAGGCTATTTGAGGTCTAAAAACAAATCAAACACCCATTTAATGTTGTAGTTTTTTGGTATTTTAATCTTTTACCTTTTAACTTTACCCTATTACATTATTTTACCTATACTACGGTAAATATTTTTTTACCATAGTAAATTTTTTATGCCCAAAAATGAAAATGGACTTATAAAATAATTTTCAAATAATGAATCAAAACATTGAATATATTTTACTTGATTTAATTAATAAAATTGATAAAAATAACTTCTAAATATTTTATGCAAATAGCTCATAAAAATATATTTTTTTATGTTAAAATTGTAGTTTTTAAAATTTCTAAACACGTGTTTCTAAATATAGAAAATTATATATTATATCATTAATTAAATAAATTTTTATCCAGAATAAGTGTTAATAAATTTTAAATCGTTATCATATAAATATTATTTCATAAGAGTTTTGGTATATCGTAAAAATAGTTTTTTCACTTTTTAAACAAGAAACCAACTTTTTTAGAAAATTACTAAAAAATTACCCTAATAAATTTTTTATGTATTGGATCAAAAAATGAAGTTTATTTTTGTAAAATAAATTTTTTAAAAGTTCAAAAATATATTTATATTTATTTTCTCATTGAAATAATTAAAAATCATTTTTTGAAGAAAACATGTATTTTAAGAGTATAATGACTTTAAAAAAATTATGTGTTCATTTACAATGAATAATTAAATTTTTATTGAATATGAACTTTATATTTATTCATAATATAGTTAATATTATTCACACCCACCAATTTAATGTCTAGTTTATATTGGCCATGTTAAAATAATAAAATTTTGGAGTTTGTTTAACCTCAGTGTTTTGTGCGACATAAGACATAAAATAAATTGTTCTTTTAAAATATTGGAGTGTTACATTCTATAATCCTTAAATAAATTACATCCTAGAAATTTTAAATTTCACAGTGAAAAACAATGGTTGATATTTTAAAATTCCTCTATGGGAAACTCACATCATATTAAGGGTTAATAATACGTTCTGTTAAAAAGAGGGAAAGAAAAATGTAAAGGTTACCACAAACCTAGGTCTTTGTATAGGATAACATTAGTTGGAACTGAAAACATGGAAATAGAATAGAAATATAACTATCAATTTCTAATGGATAGTGATAAAGTATATGGTCATTATAAATTGTACCATCACAAAACTGTAAATCTGTGATGGTTTAAAGGCCATTGATTTCTCGTTAATAAAAATAATTGAATAATGTTTTTGTTCCAAAATCCTTTTACTAGAGTTTAAGAATATTTTTAATTTATAGAGTAATAACATAAGTAAATATACTTACTTAATAGGAAGAGTTTTATCCTTTAAATAATTTCCACTATAAACTAGTCTTTTTCCCCAACAGGAAATTAAACCTTTATTCCTCAAATAAAATTCAAAAATATTTTATTTATCTTAATTATATAAGGTTATTAAAATGAACTTATCCTTTATCTTTTATACTATTTAAAAAAAATAAAACTATTTTATACTAACAACGACATTACATAGGCCAGTAGTAGGCGATGCACCCATGACTCCCTTCGGTTTTGGGTTCAAGCCTCACGACTTTTCCAAATGTTATGTGTTATCACCTGACATGCAGGTTTTCCTTTTTATAAAACTATATTAATATAATCCTTACAATATTCCAAAGATAATATTAAATTTTATCTCATATGTTTCATTTTTCATACCCAAATAAATTATAATAACCCATATTGCATCATTCTTTCTTAGAGTATTTGGAAATCTAGGGAAAAATTACATAGTAATTTCACCCCTTACTCCAAGAAATGAACATAAAAAATAGATTTTTTTTAATATCGAGGCACTAAAATTAACTTTTAAGGGATTATAAGATCCATAAAGAGAAAAAAAAATTCTGTATGTGTCAAACTATTTTCCAAAACAAATATGGTCAGTACAAGTTATCTAATATGAATAAACACTTTAATCTTTAAACATCATCCAAATTTCAGCTAAAACCATTTCATAAAAGGTTATCCTTACGACCCTTCCAAAAGATCATGACATGAAACTTTAGAAAGAATGTTACATAATTTCCAAAATGAACTTACCATTAATCTCTCAAACAATATGAATTATATCTTAATCATTACATACCAAACATGTGATTAACTTCTTTATTTATTCTCTTGAAACATTGTATTAATATGAATTATCCTAAATCTTTATTTAAAAAAATCATGCTTCCCTAAGTAAAACATAGATTCTTGTATATTTTCCTTAAATCAAAAAACGTTGTTAACTCCAGCAATGGTAGCATAAAACACTTTGTATACAAATCATTAATCAGATACAAATTTTATCATATCTTAATCTCAACATTATTATATAAACATTAATAACATATTAATTTTTATCATTCCTTCAAACTTGTGTTTTCAAAATGATCAATTTTCCACTGAATCAAATTTTATGTTCATTAATACCATTTAACATATGATCTCAAATCTGAAGAGAAAAATTATTGTAGTACAATATTTATCCATTTTGAGAAAATAATTAATAGAGTAATTTTACAACATATTTCATGGATACAAATACGCTAGCATAGTAATCATTATAATTCGGTTGTATCAATAGTATAAGATTGACCATGATCCCTTTGATTCTTCTAGAGTATATTCTCTTGATACTTGGGGAATTTATTTGTATAGTTTCCTATCTCCTTATAGTTGAAATAGTTTATATATAATTTCTTTACTTTTAAATCATGATTCTAGTGTCTTTTCTCTCCACACTTGTAAAAAACTCACATTCCCTTCAAGAAAGTATCTGGGTGTTTCTTTCCATAATTATCACATGTGGGAAAAACCTTCTTTCTTTTCTTCCCCTTATCCATTTTTTTAATTCTATCCTCTTCTTCAATTTCTTTCCTTCAGAACCACAAGACATAGATAATTATTTCTCTATCTTGATAGTAAAAGATATTATATACTCATATGATGAGAAAGTTTATCAGACAAGTTCCCTTCGAAGAAATACATTAATACCATAAAATAAATGGTCAATATTTCTATTTGAATTATGTATATAGTCTGTAGCATGCCTTTATAACCTTGAAAAGTTGTATTAATACATAGAAACATTATCATCCTCCTATTTTTTCAGACTAAATAATTTAATCTCTATATCTGCTTGCTATTTGTGTGGAAAATATTTTTCCAATAAAAGTTCCTTAAAATCATTTCATTTCATGATTTCTATTTCCTCGTCCTCTTTAGTGTTTTAAACCAACGATCACCATTGATCTGTATCTCTCAAGATATGATAAAATTCCATCAAAACCTTCTCTATTTCATTACATCCGAAGGAGAGAAATATCTTTCTAAGGAACATATACATTTATCAACTACAAATGGATTTATTATTCTAGATAATGATGGAGTTTTTTGACACATAAATAGGTCAAAAATTATTAAAACACATTATGGATCAGTATTATAATCTGTAAATGTAACGTTATTGCTCATAATCCGAGTCAGTTGTCTTGATATAGTTATAATTTTTTTCATCTCTAACTTCATTATCTTTCCCAAGAGGGAAATACATACATGGATTACATGCATTGATACAGCTCTCATTCCTTCTTCTAGGATCCAATTATAAATAATGTAATACATTATATTAGATCATAACATTTTGAAACATAATGCATAATCTCAAAACTACTTAATGTAAATTAAAAATTCAGGTATAAATAACCTCTAAATCATAATTTCGGTTTCATTTGGAGTATTTCCTAATTCTACTATAGTTTTTTTCTCTCTAATCTATGTTTTCCTAAATCTACTTCCCAAGGTTTCTACTAAACTATCTCTAATACCAACTATAAAAACCCTAACCCTAGTAGCCCATAGTTGATGGTTACTTTATTAAATTAACACAATAAAGAAGGAATCACATCCTGTAGGACCGAATGGTTTAGTAGTTTTTGAAAACAAGATACATACTTAAACCTTACATTAAAAATTAAAATATAAAATAAAACATAGTGAATCTTTTTAGGATACCATTATTCTCCTAGCTTAACGCTGTATCTCAATCATAATAAACATCTTGGAATCCTAGGTGAAAATAAAACATAAGAAAGGGGCGATCTTAGATGCTCGGAAAGGGTTTAGTATAGCAGAATATATCAAAAATAAGCATAAAGAATTATGGTAGGGTAAATAACTAAAACAAAATCCATTTAATCAATAACCTGAGTATAATATGGCTGAAATAAAATATGATCAGTTAATTTCATATAAATTATGACATGGGATTGAAAACTTAGCCATGGAAAATATACTAATATAATAATAACATATAAATAAATAAATAATATCATAATGAGGTAATTGATAATACAGTATATCATATACATACTATTAAGCCTTCATTTAAGACACCATACATAAATGGGAAAGACATTAGCCAATACTCAAACTAGTTTGTCTCATGAGACCTATTGATGCATCAATAGGATATAGCGGGCCTCACACATCACTTACTAAGTCCAATGAAATCCTATTATGAAATGGATGAAACAAAATCAACATATACATTTGTATTGAAACTAGTAAATGAAATGAAAATAACTTTCCCCAATCAATAAACATAATCACAAACCATCTAGAGTAATATGGTGAATTGTATCAAAATAGTATATCCCTAGTTGAAATAATCATAAACCATTTAATAGAATATGGAATATAGTATCATAAGATATCATTCACAAAGAATCTTAATATTTAAAAAATAATTTTTACATAGATGAAAATACTTTAAATGAGATCATTGAAAATTTCTTTAGGAAAATAACTTTTTCACTTTGAAAATCAAATATGTTTAAAAAGTCATGTGATTATAAAAGAAAATATTTTATTTTAATATGAACTTGTAAAATTTTAAATTAAGCTTAAAAACATTAAGGCATTATGATATTGGGAAAACCTCTCATTTCATATAAGTTAAAAATAATATTCTTTTGATATTTTTTCGGAAAGAACCTTGTTTTGAAAACTATAAAATATTCCTTTAAAACAATTTTGAAAAAATTCAAACATGAGTAAAAATGTATTTAAAAAATCATAGTGTAATTTTAAATATATTTTTGGAAATAATTTTAGAAAACACATACAAGGAAGAAAAATATAGTTTTAGGGGAAACTTTAAATAGATAATTTTAAAAAGTCTCTTATAAATATTATATCATTGAAGTGAGCATTAATAAAATGAATAAAATATGTGTATTCAATTTAAATCCACATAAAAAAGAGTGAATACAACATAAGATGTTAAAAATTCATTTCACAAATATTCTTATTATGATATAATCAATAAAGTATATGTTTAACCTAAAGAATGGAAATTGGGTTAAGAATTATCTTGCCACTTTGTAATCTATTGAATCATATGACCTATAAAAGTAATAATTGAATGATAAAACATTTAATACAATTAATATAATAATATTAATTAAATAAAATATAAAATTAATGTATATACACCACACATAATAAATAATTAGTTAATAAGGTGTGTATCTCACAGAAGTAAAAGTGATATGGGAACCCCTTACCTCATGCATCCCATTAGTTTTTCATAATTTAAACTTATATATAAAGGTTTAAATAATATTATTAATTAATTATAGAAACATATTCATATTTATAATATCTTATATGATACCATTATAATATCTGACCACCCATTACATAATAATATTTCATTATTTTCATTGTTTCAAGTTCACTTGTTTCATGGTTTTGTTGTTGGTGCACTTGTGTATAATTATGGATTATTTTCAAATGGAAATAAAAATCCAAAAGTGAAATGAAATTTTATTATTGAACTTATATAAGTTTAAATGGTACCATATATTATTTTTATTTCTTACATGAGGATGATTCATTTGATAAAATATTAATCATAAATATTTAGTTTAATTTGGTGGTTTTTTAAATTATCATAAACTAGATTCATTTTATTTAATATTATGTATATATATTAGATATAGAAAATTAAATAGGTTATAATATACCTATTAAAATATATTTTAACCATAATAATAATTTTATTATCATCCTTGAAGGTGGTAATGGAAATTGAAAAATCATTATCCACAGAGATGGTTAACCGCCATAATTTGGGAAACGATTTCATTTCGTTGAATAAGAGGAGGTAATATAAGGGATGGATATAATATATTCCATTAGAAATATAAAATTAAATTATATAAATTATACAATAGTTATAATTCCTTTATTGATGAATTAGGTGAAGATAAGGTAGACAAAGGAATGAAATTAAGAGAGGTTGTTTGAGAAAGTTACCTCTTGAATATCACATCCTTGAAGGACCCCTTAAGCAACTTGGAATTGGTATTTGAGTGAGACCAGAAGAACTTAGACATTGGTAGAGTGGTTAGGAGAGGTTTTGTTATATATTTAGAAGATATTAAATTCTTTTTAGGAGAAAGGGGGTGGTGAGTTGAATTTATACTTGAGGAGGGGTGGTTTTAAGTGATTAAATAACGATTATTTTATATTTAAATCCAACCATATTCAGATGGAATTAATTCCAATGAATTAGATATATAAAAAATGTTATAGAGGATTTTTAGTTTTATAAATAGAAAAAAAACCCATTTAATTATGTGGTTTTTAGTTATTTTAATCCTCTAACTTTTAACTTTAAATTGTTACATTATTATACCTATACTACGGTAAATCTTTTTTTACCGTGGAAATTTTTTTATTCAAACAAAATAAAATAAAATTATAACCTAATTTAGACCTCATGATTATAAATATTTAACCCAATTTATTTTATTAATTTTATAATAGTAATAAAAAATAATTCTAAATATGTTATGTGTATAACTTATAAAAACATTTTTTTAGGTAAAAATCATAGTTTTCAAAATTCCTAAGCATGTGTTTCTAAATCTAAAACATTATGTATCATGTAATAAATTAAATAAATTTTAATCAATAATAAGTACTAATAAATTTTAAATCATGATCATATAATAAATATTTTATGAGAGTTTTGGTATTTCTTAAAAACAGTATTTTCACTTTTTTACCCAAAAATCAACTTTTTTAGAAAATTCCAAAAAAACTACCATAAGATAATTTTTATGTGTTGATTAAATTTTAAAATAAATTTTATAAAAGTTTAAAAAATTAGTTATGTTTATCTTCTCATAGAAAGCAATAAAAATATCTCTTTGAAGAAAACATATATTTGAAGAATAAAATGGCTTTACTAAAAATTAAGCATTCATTTATGAAGAATAACTAAATTTGTATTGAATATGAAATTAATATTTATTTCATAATATAGTTTATATAATTAAAACCTCCCAATTTAACGGGTATTTTATATTGTTCATGTTAAAATAATTATATTTTTTTGTTCATTTAATCTTGGTGTTCTATGAAACGTAAGTTATCGAATATAGTTTTCTTTTAAAATATCGGGGTGTTATAATAAGGTAGAGAGGTAGCTAAGATAATATAATGTGAAACACAAAATCAATTAAATAAAAAACCATAGACACGCTATTACAATCCCCCTTTAATCACATGTTAGGAAGAAATAAAGATCAACCTCTCATTATATCTATGATAAGGTGATGAAAAAAATGAAATAAAACATACATAATATGTGATATAACATAAATATAGTGGATTTAATCCATAGATAATAAATAAATACTCAATGAATTATTTGATACATGATTTCAAATGAAAATATAGGAAAATTATGAAGGTAATCCAACCTTTATCAAAAAAACATCAGGCTTATTCATCTCCCAATCAATTATTTAAGAAATAATAAAATTCTCATTACTACGTTTAATTATAAAATTTATAATAATAAAACTCAAAAGATATAGCCTTATATATTTCCAAGGATAATTTTTTTTAATCTCATATGGAATTCATCCCTAATCCCCTTTCTCATTTATCAGCAAACTCTATGATAATTATTTTAAAATGTCTCTTTTATTTTAAATTTGAATATAGATCTCATGGCCAAGAAATATAAAATTCCTTCAATAAACTCACTAAGATTATATATTTATATTTTTTTACTAGAGCTTCATTGCTTGAACATAAAACATGGCATGACTTATACATTTCAATTCATGTTTCATGATGAATCTATTTACTTCATGGTATGAAAAATAAAAAATTCAAATTCAAATATTTTATTTTCATGAAATCCTTTTTTGGGGGTTTAGTGGGAACCCTCATAGAAATAAAGAAAAAAAGGCTTCCAACCAAACTCCAAACCAAATCCAAAAATAGCATAAGCAACATATCTATACTCAAACATCTACACACACTACCACTCCAAGGATCAGTGCTAAAAATAACATTTAGAATGCTAGAAAAAAATAGTGAAACAAAAAAAGTCATGAAACCAAAATAACATCAAACGACATACAAGATAACCAGACCATTATAGAAAATGTTAAAATATTTTTAATGGTTTACTTCTTAGAATGAATTAAAACTCATAAATGGTATAATGTAAAAACATGTACCAAAAATAACTAAATCTATATTTAAATAGTTTAATAACATGAATGTGTGAGGCCTATCACATGACTATGTTGATAAAAAAGAAAATAATATTTAGAAAAAGAGCATAAATATTTATAACTCACTAATAATATGTTTAAGAAGATCTGAATCAAAAAATTATTGAATAAGTGGTACCATTGGAGGATATGGATAATCTTCACTCTCTCAGGTAGGATCGCGGGTGAATGGGGGGAAGGTTGGGAGCTAATGGATATGTGAAAATGCTATACCATTTATTTTTAAAAATACATTGGTATAGCCCAACCTATACCAACGGTTTGAATGAAATGTTGTTATATCGTAGATCCATGAACATTATACCAACGGTTCATGCAAACTGTTGGTATAAAGGTGTGGGGATAGACCCACTTTCTAGTAGTGGGGAGATTGTTGGGAATGTGTTGATCCAACAATTTCATTAAATTCTTATTTATTTTGATTCTCACAAACCCCAAATTTGTGTTACTAATAAAGTTTCTCTAAGTGTATTTTAGAATAATATTTATTGAAATATTTATTTTATTATGGAAGAATAATAGTTTTAATTTGGATGAAGTTTAATTTTTCATAAATATTGTGTCCATTTTGAAGAAGTATAAAATAATTGTCTACAACCCCATATTTGATAAACTTTAGGTTCAAGAACCCAAATTTTGGAAAGAAACATTACTTTTGGGAAACTTACATTTGGCATAACATTTAGTCTGGGAACCCAACATTCAAAATGAACCAAATGTTTACATAGTTAACATTTGGTTCATCAACCCAACATCTAGAGTCAACCACATGTCATATACCATACATAATGCAACGCAACATTTTACTCAGTCTTCTGTGAGATTTGAATTTTGGATAATTTCCATGATTTCTAAAATGGTTTTGTTGGAGTTTTTTTATCATTTGAAAGTCGTTCAATGACCAATTCAAAGGCATTTTTTAATTTATTAAATCATACCTATTTCGAAGGGAATTTCCATTTTTAGTAGGTGTTTAAAATTAAAATTTAAAAATCACTATGTATTTGATAAGATTTCATTTGATTAGGAGGTTTTTTTTATATGTTTTACCTATATAAAATCAATATTATTGTTAAAACTATGAGTCATATCTTATAAATAAGAATAAAGACTCAAGTTTTATAAAGAGATACACTTCTAATACATAAATAGTTTTATCTATTTATATTTATTCATCATGTTATTATTGCCACTATATCTTTATTTATATTTTACTTTAGTCTGTTGAAGTAATTTTTAGAGCTACACTTTGAAGACATACATTTTTATTAGTTTTTGAGTGTTTCCTGTACCAATTTAAAAGTTTTTTCTTGCTATTGTTGAATGTTTCAGAATATCTTCTCAATAGAAAGATAATATATTCTTCATAAGTATTTTTAGTCAAATATTATTTTTCTATTATTCTTTATTAAATATCATTTACATATATCAGTTTTTGATATAACTATGTGTTAAACTATTTCAAAAATCTATATCTCATATCTTTTTAATAGTGTGTTGAACCCTTGTACTCATTCATTGGTAGAGTATTAGTTTCTCATATTAAGCTATGGATATTATGGTTCCCTATAAAAGAAATATAGGGCCATGTAAAAGCCTTGTTGTAAGGTGTTAACTACCTGTACTCAGTTTTAGAGGTCCCCAAAAAAATTCCTACTTAGTGAAAATTACCAAGCTCACGGAGAGAGTATTGGTGGAGTGGACTATGGGATTCCAGTGCCCCAAACAACTATAAATCATCATGCCTTATTCTTTCCTTTTTTTTATTTTACATTTTATTTCTCGTCTTTGATATATAAGTAATAAATCTCTTTAATTCAAGAGGGGTGTTACAAATTTTTCAAGTTTTTTAAAAGGACACAATTCACCCCTCCCCCTCATGTCTTCATCGTAATCATTTCAAAACCACATTTTTGACAAACCCAAAGGGGGTATTATTATAAAAAACCCCCAATGAGTACTTTTTGGGTTGTTTTCATTAATAGGGTAGATAAATTAACCTTCAAATAATGCTACTAAGTCATGGGGTATGATTATATTGAAGGCTAGAGAACATTTGAGAGTGTTCTAGATGAATTCTTGAAAATTTGGGTTTGAGTAGGTTTTTATGATTTCTTCCAAGTCACATTATGTGAAATATTTTATTCTTTTCATAATGAGTTTAATTATTATAGAGGTATAGTGGAATTTGGAACATTATCTACATATTTAATATATTTTGGGAATTATAAAATTTAACAAAAACATGAAGCTATTAGGGATACATAATATATACCCAAATTTGTTTAAGGTATATGCCTTGGAGTTACCTATAAATCATGAAAAGGGATGGGATATGTATGGTATTTTTTATACATAATAAATTTATTGAATATAACGCTAAAAATTCACCAAGGAGTGTATCTTATGTGATATGTAAGATATTATTATAAGTTTTCTGAAAATCGATCAAGTGTTGAAGCATTCACTTTTTTATGTAATGTTTTTATTTAGTATGTAATATCCTTAAAACATAGGATAATTGGAAAAGGTATAACACCTATGAGGATACATATTATATCTAGGTATTGTATAATATCCTTTGGGGTGTCATAATGTGGAAAAGGGAAGCACCCATAGTGATTTGTGACATTTTGAAGCTCATGTGAATGTTTTTTTCTCTAGAGAGGTAGAAATAAGTAAAGGATAAAACATTACATATCATGTAAGGTTTTTCAAAGGCTTACATGAGGTTTTTTTATGTATAATATTTTTTGGGGGTAGAATAAGGTTTTATATTTAGAAAAAAAATCTAAACATTTCTTCACCTCTTCGACTAACAGTGAATTGTGATGCACTTATTAACACCCATGCCAGGATATTAAAGGCAACAATATAATTAAAAGAGGATAAAGTTGTGGTATTCCAATTATTAAATTAAAATATGTTTAGATTTTGTGGGTTTAATATTTGAGAAGGGTCACACTACAAAAGATAGTTTCCCACTATAAAGAATATAGAAATGGATTTAGAATAAATTCAAATATGGTATTTGATCAAAGAATGGGGTTTTGATTAATTCCATGACATTTAGAAAGTAATATTAGATAAAATCACAGTTTTGTTTTCATGGAGTTTCTATATTTAAATATGGTAAATATTTGAAATTTATTTTCGAGAATATTTTTGGAAAAAATATAGATCCATTGTAAAATAGGAGGAATTCATCCATAAAAAAGATCATAAAAGGTATGTTCGAAAAATGAAGATAATTTCAAATTCTAAATTCTAATATTTATTGAGGAAGAAGATGTTCCAAGATCCCATCCCACTATAAGTTTATATAAGCATATCTAATCACTACATAATTCATGGTGTAATATCTATTTATGGTTTTTGGAATAAGAAGAGTGATTATAGGAGGGGGAGTGAGTTATATCTTATAGTAAGGGCATTGAGTTATTTACTAATATATTATGGTTATAAACCTATATGGTTAGTATAGCCACTCCTTACTTTAATAAAATCATTCCACATTGTGTTTTAAGTTCATCGGCACATTGTTATTGTATGCTCCTTGGATTTTCCTAGTTTGGGTAAACTAATTAAATTGATTGTGTCCCTATTTTACTACTTTATTTATTTATATAAGTTGTAAGGGGGAGTGAGAGAGAGATAGATATATTTCTTAATAATTGTGGAACAATGTTTTTGGTAAAGATCAATTGAAAAATAGACATAGATTGATTCATACCCACCCCCATCAGGGTATTAACATTTCTTGGGAAAAAAATCACCACAGACAACAATACACCATTATTTTAGATGATCGTTACTTCATTTAAATAATTTATTAAAAATTTAGAAAATTTAACTAAAATCATAAAAAATTAAAAAAATTTTATTGATTTGTATCCACAAAAATGTTTCATCATCATGGAAATATAATAAATACTAATGGTGTGAGTGATCAGAAAATTATAGATACTATTATATTTATGGATTCCTTAAATAGACATGGAATGGAAGGTTCCATGGTTTTTTGGAAGTGGTTGGTCCTATGCATAATAATGGGTTTTCATCAATTCCTTTAAATTTCCCCTTATAACTAGATAAAATAGTAACCTTGAAATCCACAAGACAAGATCATCAAAAATAATTTATAATTAATTTGATTCTAGATTAAGAATTTTTTCTCATTGGAGTTTTTTATTCATTGATGATTCAGTTGACTCCCCTTATCATACCATCATTGTGTTAGAGGAATTAAGGGTATATTCCCAATATAGATGATCCACACATGTTTTACAAACATCTAATCATCATCGTAGAACCCTATGTGGTATAGTGAGGATGGTTCTATTAATTGAACTGATTGTTTTTTATCACTGAAATATCCATTAAGGTGAGGAGTTACACTAGAGGTGGAGTATAATCACTCTCCATTATTGAGAGAATTCTATAAAAATATATCTCTAGGGATTGATATAATTCTCTCTAGAATTCATTGCACAGAATGATTAGAATGACCTGACTAGGGTTAGATGAATAACAAAATTAGGTATTTATAAACCTAGGATTAGAGAATAAATAATTAAACATGGGACCTAATTATTCTTTAAATCCCCAAAAAACCACATGTTGAAATAATAATATTTTTTTTGTTGTTATTATTTTTAACAGATAGGGGGAAGTATCCTTTTTTATTGAATCTAACAGATCTTCTTATTATTCTGGATAGAGGAAACACATTACATGATCTATATACCCAGTGGGTATGAAACCCCATGACAAGTCCAAATATGACCCCAAATCTCTAACCCTTAGTATGATCACGCAACCCACCCGATTGTGACCCGAGACCAGGCACACCGCACACCTACTACAAACCAAAATCTGGTGAGACCACCTCCCACGGAGCAGGCCGTCATCTGTCACCGAAGCTAATCCTCATCAATTTCATGGTCCACCTACAAACTAGTTGTCTCCTCATCATTGTCTTTATCCATCACTAAAGTCGACCCTCTAGGCCCGTTTATTAGTGTCATTATTTTGTTACTCCTAAAGTAAATGGTTAGCATCCAGAAACACACCAAGGCACCCACACAGAAATAAGTTGAATGTTGTGATGATAATAACCACATACTAAGTCATGCAATGTAATATAGTATCCTTGTATCAACATATCTAATAAATCATATTTTTTACTAGTGTCATCAATCTATGCGCTTGATAAATCATTATTTGAATTTTTTGAAATGAAATTTCCAATGAAACTAACATGGTTTTAGACTTAATCAGGCAGTTCTCTTCCTATAAAAGTTATTTTGATGTCTACTTTCATTGAAGAACAGAAGGGACCAATCATTTCTATCATTAATCATTAATATAATATTATTTGTGACACAACCAACACATCCCACCTCAACAAAAGCATATGTTATCATGGTTTTCATCAATACATCAAATAACATGACTCATGATACGAATTAATAATAATATTAATATCTAAATACCATAACACATTTACAAATATTATAGTATCAAATAAAACATATAAATGTAAATTTCCTACTAGCAGGTCATGTTCTCATAATCTCCCTACTTGAGATTTCCAAGGATAGACTTCATTAGAAGAAATCTAAATTTTTTATGATCCTCCTACCCCTAATTTTCTATAACTATTTTGTCCCATAAAATGATATCATTTAGGAATACAACATATATTTATGAATATTAGCATAGAACTTCTAGGAACTCATCATAGAGAGGAACTATTATGACCTTTAAATGTGACGAGTACCCTTATAAAATTATCTCATATAATGTCACATAGAAGAACAATAATGATATGATAAAAACATTATTAATATTCAAAAAACATGAATAAAGGTAATCAAAAAGTACATAGAAGTTGGTTCTAGGGATCTAACTCCAACGGAATCCCACTTTCACTAGAGCCAACTACTAATAACACTCAGTCCACTAGCTCTCATATGATGTTCATGCTTTTAATGACATAAATCTTTAGTCAATTAGTCCACCATTTTCTCTTCCATAGAAACCATGCTCACTGTGACTTCATCCATTCAAGAAAAATCTCTTAAAGAGGTGATTTTTTCAAAATATGTGCTTTTTATGTTAATGTGGTCTTGTATTCTATGAGAGATTCATCATTATTATGTTATCATAATATAATGTGATGGAATATTTACTATTAGGAACCATGTAAATATATTATATGATGTTTCATATCCAAACTATTTCATTATCTATATCATAAGCCATAATATACTCATATTTTTTTATAGAATTGGTGAAAATGGTTGTTTTTAACTCTTTTAGATCATAATTCCTATATTAAGAGTAAAAATATATCCTCACTATGACTTCAGATCATTCTGATCTTTTTGGAAACTAGCATTATTATATCCCCTAATGATTAGTTCATTGTATCCTCTATATACTAGGAACATATCCTTAGTATGCCTGAAATACTTAAGGATGTCCTTAAGATAATACCAATTTTGTTATCCTTTATTAGCTTAATATTTTCCTACCATGCTCAAGGAATAGGAAACATAAGGCTTGATATATAACATGGCATATATGATCAATCCTATTGCAGATTTTTATGGGATCCTACTCATCTTATCTCTCTTGTGATGTGTCAGAAGAAACATTTTCTTGGAGTGATATTTACCATGTTTTACTAAAACATATAATATCTTGGATTGTTATATTATGAATATCTTTATCATTTATTCTATATATTTACTTTGAATTACTTTAAGTATCCTATTTGATCTATCACAAAAGATCTTGATACTAAAAATATAGTCTGATTCACCTAATTCCTCTATGGAGAAGCACTTACTTAACTAGTCCTTAACTGACTGTAGGACTGGTATGTCATTTCAATAACTAATATTTCATAAATATATATTATTAAGATTATAACCACACTCCCACTAAACTACTTGTAAACACATGGCTCACATTATTTCTTTATGAAACCAAATTCCTTTATGGATTCATCAAATCAAATGTTCCATGACCCAGATTCTAACTTCAATCCATGAATATATCTTTGTAACTTTCATACCTTACTAAAATTACCTTGAGTCACAAACCCTTATAGTTTTCTCATATATACATATTCTATAAGGTTACTATTAAGAAAATTCATTTTGGCCTCCATTTTCCAAATATCAAAGTCATGGAAAGGTTCTTTTACAAGTATAATTTTGATGGATTTAAGAATGACTAATGGAGATAAGGTTTTATAATAGTCTATTATATGATGTTTTTTAAACCCTGTATCCAATATCCATGATTTATAGGTACTCACTTTACCTTCCATGTCCTATTTTCTTTTGAATACCCATTTACACCCAATAATATTTACATCATATGTAGGATAAAATAAACCCCAAACTTGGTTATGATACATGGAATCCATCTCAAAATTCATGGATTCTTACTATCTTTCAACTTCTAATATCTCTAATACATTCTTATAGGAAAGAGGGTTATTATTTTCAATCAATAATTAGTCACCATACTTGGTGACTAGAAAACCATATCTTTATGGTTCTATAACTTCTTTGGTGCTCCTACATGATAGTTATTTTTCAAGAATGACCTATTCTATGGGGATTTATGAAATGTGTTCCTGTACAAAATATTTTGTATCTTGATAATAAACCTCATCGAAGTTATTTTTAATCACACTATCTCTTTTATAAATTGGATCCCTCTCAATAAATGTGGATTGTCTTGAAAAACTTACTTTTTTTAGGGTTAATATAGGTAATATCCCCTTGTTTCCTTGAGATATCCAACATATACACACTTTTTACCTCTAGGTGCTAGTTTTTACCATAATTGTCCTTAAAAAATTCCTCGTAACCCCATATATATGTATTTTATGAAATAGATTTATTTTTATATAATAATTCATATTGTATTCCATTTTTCATCATAGTTGGCACTCAGTTTTTATGTGCTCTATATCTTGTAATGCATATCCCCAAAAGATTAATAAAGTATTTTCATAACTCATCATGAAACATACCATGTCTAGAAAGTTATAGTTCCTCCCTTCATTGAAACCATTCTTATATAGTGTATAAAGAGTAGTGAGTTAAGATATAATACCGTACTTCCATAAATAATCAATGAATTCAGGGTTAAGATACTCATTGCCTCAACTAGATTTAAGCTTATTTATCTTCTTACCAAGTCGATTCTCTACATTATTATTGAATTATTTTAATTTATCAAAATATTTAGACTTATACCATTTTAATTAAACACACAAATGTATACTTAATTAATCAATAAATGTAATTAAGTAAGGAAAATCACCTCTACCGCCTAATAGAAATGGTTTATACACATTAGTGTGCTCAAATTTTAGAAGCTCTATATCCCTTTCACCCTACCCACAAAAAGGTGGCATGGTCATTTTGCCTTGTAAGTAAGAGAATAATTTTCCATCTGGAATGAGTTTAAAAGAATCTAAATATCCATATTGATAGATATTTTCAATTATTTTTTGTTTATATAACCAAGGTAGGGATTTCATATATGGATGTGATATGAGTCATGAGGACCAAATTTGTTATTAATTTCCAAAAGTTGGGTTTTTAATCTAATAAATAAAGACTATTATTTAAATTTTACATACCATAACAGATATTGTATTTGTGGATGAAATAAATTTTTATTTCAAAATTTGAAAATAAACCCATATTTATTTAGGTAAGATATAAATAATTATGTTTTGGTAACTGAAGGAGAAAAAAATTAAAAATAAAATAAAACCAAGATCATCCATGTTGGAAACAGAAGTTGGTAGTCTCATATATCCAAGGTATAAAGTCATAATTTATTTTATATTCCAAGATCCACCTATCCTTTGGAAATATTTTGTAATATACTTATTTCTTACCTTTTTATATGGATTTGAGTACCACAAGCTATTTTTAATACCCAAGTAAGAAAATATAGAAATATCATACTTGATAAAGAATATACCTAAAGTATCCCCAATCTTCTATAATTGGGTGAATTTCTTATTCTAGTTTCCTAGCTTGCTACATGAAAAATATACTACATCTTTTTCCTTTTCCTATATTTATATTTATATTTTCTTGAAAGGATGGTGATTGAGAGAATTATATAAGGAGGTATTCTTCTGGACCTTTTACTTATTCTTCCTTTTATTTAATATAATTATGGAAGGTTTTTCATACCTCATGACCTTATCAACTTGGTGAATAAAATTAATGTGTTAAAGAGAAAATTATCATTATTTATCATATTATAATTCAAAATGAAAATGGAGAAGTTTTTAGGTTGTGAGGACATAATAATATTTGTGAGAAACTCATTAGGGATATTGAAGCCTAAGATTTCAATGCACTCTATGTATCGACTAATCTTGACTACATGAGGCCCAACTAGCTATTACTCTCTAATATTACATATGAATATTTTATTTGATATATCATATCTATCTTTTCTCACCTTCTCTTGATAAATATCATAAAGGTGATACATCATTCCATATTTATACATATCTCCAGGTTTCTTTAAAATCACATTGTAAATGGATGATAGCATTAAACATACATATATGGAATCATACAAATGTTTCATGTAGAGAGATAGTTATTAGTCACTGGCCTCTTTACCAGGCACTTTAATAATAGGGGTTTCTAGCAAATATAATTTTTGCACATGGCATAGTACAACACACAAGCACATGTACCAATCTTGTAAATTCATATTGGTAAGAATGTTATCCTTCTCAAATATAGATTTCAATGATGTAGTTAAAGTCAGATAGATTTTTATTTATAAAATGAATAATATAATAATTTTAATACTTTATTTGGATTATAAAATTATATAATTAATTTAATTAATTTATTAATTACCCACTATTTTATCAATACCCAATTTTTGTAATATCCTAAATCATGGATATCCTAGTGGAAAGTATCCATATGAACATTATCATAACCCAAATAGGGTTATGAAAATCTATTCAAAGGTATTTAGGTATGTGGATCTTTCTAACTACATTAAACTCGTAGCTCCTTGATAAATGGATTGGACTCCCCAATATTGAAATCCTAGACTTTTATTTCCTTAAAAATTTCCTACTTGTTTAACTAAGTCTCATAGAGGTAATAAACCCTTAATGAAAACTAAGATAAGTTAAAACTGAACTTAAGTTGAAATTCCCAAATAATTTAAATCACACAAATGGAGGTTGGTGAAGAACTATGAACTATGGTTCTATTATAACCGAATTAGTGGAAGGTTATATGAACTTAACATTTTTATTGAGGGTTTATTATATTTATGCATAAATTATAAATTTTATCTTATTGTGTGTTTGTTAATATTGACTTGATTATACATAAGTGATTGACCATGTCTAGATAAAAGTTACACATAATTAAATTTATTTTTATTCCACCTTGTATTATTGTTAATTAATTTATTAAGTTATAGAAATAAATCATCCACAAATAATTGACCATGAAACGGGAAAAAAATACATGTTGGGTGGAAACTCCTTGAACCATAACTTGGTTTGAGCTGAAGGATTCTATCTGTACTCCAATGTAACACCAGATTTGGATTCACCTTGACTCCAATATTGAACTACCTCCACTTACTTGGGAGCATCATCTATTACAAAATAAATTACTCACACATGGGTGAGGGGAACCAAAGTATTGGTTAGGGTGTTTATATAAAAAAAACTACGATCATGTGGGACCTTATATAATAGAGGAGGGGATGACATGTAGGCCATAATTTTAGTTTAATAAAATAATTATTAAAAAAATCATGTAATGAAATTAAATTACAAGAAACCAAGCACATACATTGGTCATTATAAGCTCATTATGATACACACATGAAACTAACACATATGTGTACACTAGATAGCATTCATTTCAATTCATTATTTTATTAAGGTAAAATCACCTAGAATTAATTCAATTATTTATATTATTAATTAATTGATTCATTTTATCTTGTTTAAATAGTCCTTGAAATTACATCAATTTAATTTAAAAATAAATAAATAAATTGATTTTATTTAAAAATTAATAAGTACACAGTGTGTAATTGGAGGCAACATGGCATGTAAGAAACTTCACCATATTTATTCATCTATTAAATACTCACATGGATTGTTGGTGCACACTACAAGTCACATGGTTTAGCAATATAAAATTCCATATATCATAAAACTATATAATAAATGCAGTATTAATGATAATTGGATACATGTTAAACTATGTAGAGTGTACCACTTTTAATTATTGTATTAAATACATCAAAAATTATGGAGAATTAATAATGTGAAATTAATTGATCATTTATATAATATTAAAACCCTGTTACTTATTAGCACACCAGTTTCTAACTATGATGTTTCGTGTTAATTATATAATTAATTAATTCTTCATAAAATTTAATTCTATTGATTACTGGGAGATTTTACTGTGTGTATTAACAAGAAATACATCATGTATAACATATTTCATGTCTTTGCAATACATGCTTGTGTAATTGGGTGTGTACACCTTGAATTCATTAATGAGTTACATGACATGTACTGGCGAGCTACAAAACATGAAATCCTATTAATTATGGGTTGATGGGATTTAAATATTTATGTGTTTTGTTATGTGTATGTTGACCACATAGTTTCTATGAAAATATTTGGGTGAACTGTGTAGGACTACATGGAATATAAGAGAGTTACATAGTGTTTTGTCCTTAAAGTCATGTGCTAGTATGGCCAGTCAACACATGGAATATTAATTAATCCACATGTTTATTTTTTTTGGAAATTTGTGTATCTCATGAGTCATCCAAATATGGTGAACCTTATTGCACATCATGTACATTTCAGTTACACATTGTGTAACTATGTCATCCAGTCTGAACCCTTAGCACCATTTGATGGAACCTCTAGTCATTATTTATCTATTATTCATGTGCCTGGGATCTTATGAAGGTTAAAGAACATGTAATATTGACTTTCAGATTAAAATTAATTAACATAAATTAAATGATAAAAAAAATTCATATCAATAAATGAAAAAAATAATTATAAATTATTATGAGACCACTTTGATACCACTTAATGGTTCTAGGGAATAGCAGAAACAATTAGTCCCATTCTCATCTATGGTTTTTCATCAACTCCATCATATTTATCCTCATAACTAAATGAAATAGTATCCCCATAATCCAAGAGATAAAATGATCACATATAATTTATAATTAATTTTAGTCTGGATTAAAATTTTCCTCTTGTTGGAATTATTTCTTCAACGATGATTCGATTAACACCTCTTGTCATAATAATATTGTGTCAGAGGATTTAATGGTAGATTTCCTCAAATAGTAATCCACGTATTTCATGAACCTCTTATTGTCGCTGTAGAATATTATTAGTGTCAATGTGGATGGTTCTAATTCTTGTTTCTATTTTTTTATTGTAGTATAATCCTTCAAGTGAGAAGGAGTTACTCTTGTGGAGGAGGAGAGTTTTTCTCCATTCTTGAGAGTTTTCTAGAGAAATATCTCTCTAGGGATTCAAAGAAATATCTCTATAATTTGTTTCACACATTGATTAAAATGGCATGGATATGGTTATAGAAATGACACCACTATGAATTTATAGACCTATGGTTAGAGAATAAATAATTTCCATGGTTCATTATTATTATTACAATCCATAGTAAAACTAATGTCTCATGTAATGTCCCAACCTTGTTTTTCCTAATTGCATCCAAGTAGAGACATTATAAGACATCATGTGTGTCTCCCTATACATAAGAGGATGCTGACTAACGATGAGAGTATAAGGGTAAAATACAGAGACTATAGTCTCAGTAATCACATCCATACACCATAAACATAAAAAAATATAACAAACCAAAACATCATAATAGAATATGAAGAAAATATAGTGTAGTACCAAATTTCACTGATGTCATACATATAAAATACACCAAGATCTCAATGTTTTAAGTCAAACCATAGTATATAATTTGTATGTAGATCAATAAAGAAAAGGTTTTAGAATTCCTTAAAATTTCATCCTAATACCACCACAAACTTTATACTCCTCCACTCAAATATCTATCATGGGACCCCTATCCTTACTTGGATCCCTAATAATGAATTATTCACATGCATTGATATGCCCATAAATGGAGTGATTAATAAAACCTAGTAGGGAACCACCAATTCATCATTAACATGAGTTCACTAGTATAAAAGGTGTGTATTGTGATAAATGTAAAAGTGTGAGTAGAAAATAACAAAAATATTTTGAATATTCATGTGCCAACTAAGATATCAAGATCCCTAGACATACTTGATTCGACTCCATTCAATAAGGATAAACATAATGGATGTAAGGAGTGATCAGATTTTATCCACAAGACTGGTGAACATGTCTCTCAGTAGTCAAATGGCATCGAGTTAGATCAGTCTAGAACATCATCACATCCCACCTCCATCACAGGTCTGGCATCAAGGTCTCCAAACCCCGTCTCAGTTGCAAGTCAGACCTCAAGCCATTCTATCCTATATTTTCCATGGATTAGGAAACAAGGTCGTCATATCCCTACTGCTATTTTCATGAGTCAGACCTCAAGGATTTCATTCCCCTACCATGTGTATAGGTCTAACATCATCGTCGTCGCATGTTGTGCAAACTCCCCCTCTAATAGATTACCATATTATGACAGTCCACCTATTCTGAATACATGTTTCAATACCTCCAAAGGTATGATATACACACACAATAGGGAAGAGAATATAATTTATGAACAAATCAAATCATCATGAGAGTCAATAAAAATAAACATACTCATGTGATCAATATCAAACATGGCCAAATAGGCTATATAGGTATACTCATGGCATCAATAGTCATATATTATATCATGGATACACAAGCACACACATGCGATCACAATCAATCATGGTCAATCAAGATATACCTATAAAATTACCATATCAAGGAAACATGGTTATACAATGGACCTAGATGGTAAGGAACTTTATACCTCTATCTTGTCGATGTCAACATAAAGATTCACCAAGAGTTGATTTCCAAATCTCGCATCTGCACCACTAGATCAATCACACATATCAAGGGTCCCTAGAACTGATTCTATTGCAATATAAAAGGGTTATAGAATGATACTCAAGAAGGAATCATGACAAAGGTAGAACTAACACTTACCCATTGTTCAACAACATCAATAATAGAATTCTAGTTCAGTTTCATAGGAACCCCACTACTCCTAGAACAATAGCCAAAGAAGGCATTTCCATCACTCTCTTGAGTTTGGTTCAGTAAGAACAAGTATAAATCTCCCAAGGCTAGATTTTCCAAAAAAATTCAAGTAATGGGGGTTGTTTGGATCGAGGTTCCCTAAAGTATGAACCTCATCACATGAAAACTGGCCCAACCTCACCCTAGGTTTTTCCAGAGCAACTAGAAATAGTCTAGATCATGGAATGATAAATATTTGAGTTTGGGTTGATTAATAGTAGTTGTAATTGAATAAAAATCAAATTTATTTCTAATTATTCATATATATTCTTTTTCCCATTTGAAACACAAGAGATCCATTTTGAATGGTGGATATTTTGGTTGTTCGGTTTCTAGTATGATAGTCAAAATGGCCTTCACCATGACCTCAACTATGGTTATAGTGTCCCCAATGATTCCATCCTAGGTTGGCTAAAATGGCCACCCCTTATGAAATTTTATTAATATTTTGGCCATTTTGGGATCATCGTGCCCTTCACCATGGTGTGGTGAGGCCAATATGGTCATTTTCCACAAGATCTACCCTAGATATCTACACCCATGGCCATGCCTCTCCCCAAAAATTTCTCATTGATTGTTTTACATAGGTTATCACTAGATACTAACATAAATTTCACCATGGTTGTGTTATAGCCCATGTTGAACCAAAAAGCCTCCAAAACACTCAAGAGAAACTCAAAATCTCATAAGGTTCTACCCAATATTAGAGAAACCCAGTAACTTAAAGGAGAATATGAAAAGAGGCTAAATATATTAAAAAACATAAGGCATTACAATCTCCCTCTCTAAGGATTATAATCCTCGAGAATCATCTCAAGTGTTCCTTCTTAAAAAAATCAGGACATTGCACTTGAACATCAGAATCCCACACACATGTTTCCTATTGAATTTGTCTATGTTGCATATAATACTCAAATAAGAGTCTTTGTATTTCTTCATAACACCTTCTCTCTTTGGTTCATGTCACATACATGAAATATTTAGAGGTATGTTTCATTTAATTTACATCCTTGATTTGTTTTGGTGTTTTTTCATGCATTTTAAAGAAAATAGTGGGTTTCCAAAATTTGGGCAAACCTAAGAGCCCATTTCCAGTTTTGAAAGTATAATTTGTTTCTTTAATAACTCCTTCGTTTTTCAACATTTTTCAACCATTAAACTTCCAAAATTAACTTCATTTACATATTAAAACTTTAAAATAATTTTGGGCCCCTTAAAAATTAATTAGAATCATGGATTTGGGTGATAAAATTAGGTATTGGGCCAACCCGAAAGCCCATTTCCAGTTTTAAAATTGTTTTGTAATTCTTTCATAAAATATTTATTTTTTATCCTTTTTTGGTGATTCTACATCTCACACATTCCCATAGAACCCAGACACACCCCTATCTTCGTTTTCGCCTCTTTGGATCTCATATTTATTGCGATTTAGGGCCGAACTTCGGAAGCTCCAAAAAAACGTCCAGATTTCTCAAGTAAGTTGTTTCTCTTCCTTATTCCTCCCTTCTTCTTAGGGTTTCTTCCTTTTTTATTGAATCCAAAAATGTCGAGAATATGGGGTTTCGTACCTAGGGTTTTTGTTTTGAGTTTCTTGGTCCAATCCTCTGGTTTTAGGTTCAATTTTACTCCTTTGTGGTGCGGCGGAGGTGCGGTTGAAGTGACGCACAAGGATTTGGGGGTTTTGACTCTTTTGGTAGGTGATTTCATATGTAGGTATTGTATAATGAGTTGGATTGCTGTATTTAGGTTTCCATTATGTTCATAATTCAGTATTTTGATTTCAAAAATTGATTTGGGTAGCATTTTAAAAGTGGTAGATTTTTAAGTGCCAATCTTGTGTGAAAATGGGTGTTTTACATGTGTAACCCATATTGTGCCTCTTGGTGTTGTTTTATAATTCAGGGATTGGATTTATAAAAAAAAATTGATGCTGAAATTTATGTTTTGGTATAATATTGGTCTCCATTTGGTTTTAAATATGCGATTTTTGATGAATATAATGTGCAACATTTGATTAATTTTCTTGAAATTGTTTTATGGAAATTATAAATGGTTTATTGAGTTATGAAAAAGGTGAAAAGAAGGTGTAGATACTATTTTGAATGTGTGTGACCAGAACTGATATTTATTTGTGAATATTGATTTTGGTAGCATGTGGTGACTATTTGAGCACAATACGGGAAACCCGGGTATCTAGGTGGGCTAACGTGTACTAGTACGCTAGTGAATGGAGGGGTTTTGACCATGGTTCACTTAGAAAGTCTAACATGGATAACACTAACAAAACAATAATGGAGATGATTGGAGACCACTAGCTTATGGGTATGCTCCCTACTAGTGGCTCGTGCACGAGAACGAATTTCGTTATGGTTACTTTCACCGAGGTATGAGGTACTTGGGGCTCACAACAAACTAGTACCTAGGGGGGTTCCTACGCTTGGTGCTCGTGGCCTTTTTGGTGATTAAACTTTCTTTATGGTATTTTGGTATGTGAAAACCAGCATCTTGAATGTTTTATTCAATTTCACTGATTCTTTATAGTTATCCCCATTTAAAGTTATTTTCTTTTCAAAGTTGCACTTTTAGAAATAAATGCCACTGTTATCTATTTATAACTCTTGCAAGCCTTTTATTTTACAATTCCTATCACTTGAAATCCTTGGGTGATATCCTATTGGGCTTATCCTAACACCCTACTTACACCTTTGGGTGTAAGTAGACTTGATCATGTTTGACACAGGCAAAGGAAAAGCCTTGGGCGATGGCGGTTCGGGTTGCTAGTTTCTCTCGATGGTGCGGTGTTGTGGAGACGGCTTGTGGGTGATGACCCCTTGTCGTGTGGAGTCTCATCGGCTGTTTTCTACTACTTTTATGTACCTTTGGACCTCTTGTGTCTCATTTAAACTCATATACTATGTTCTGAATTTTTATTAATTCTTGATTGGCATAATATTTCAGATTTGGTTTGTTTGTTTTTGGTTATCTTATGAACCCAAACTCAGGTAAATCGTTCCCAAATGATTTTTTATGATACCCGGGCACTTGTGCCAGCCCGTGGGGATGGGGAACGCCCTTCGGGTCTTGCCATGAGCCGGGTTTGGTGCTGGTTTGATGGCGACCAGATTCGGTTCGTGACAAAATGGTATCAGAGGGAGGTTAATGTTTTTGGGTTATATTGTTATTTTGGGATGAGTCAGGATAGACAGGAGCTAGGACTGTCGGGGCTCGGGGTTTTGGTTGTGAGTAGGGTGTCTGGCCCACACCTCTCATGGCATACCCTGAGTCACCAGGGGATGTTGGAATTTAAAGATTGAGTTCACTTTCTGGTGAGACGTGTGGGCTGTAGACCACATGTGGACATCATGCGGATGTGTTGTAGTTGTTTATTTTATTACTGAAATGTGTTTTGATTATCTATAATTGAGGTATTTGATTAAAATTTTCATAATTGTGGTATTGATTATTATTTTGTGACTGTTACATTTTGTAGCAACATGCCACCCCGGAAAGCTCTCACGCACCCACGAGAGGAAGCCGGAGAGAGTTCTCCCACACCAATTGATCAGAGGCTAGTCGAGGCCATGGTCCGGGCTGTCCAAGCTCTAGGATATGGACCAGCTCCAGTTCCAGCTCCAATTAGAGAGGATGAGACTGGTCCTAGAAAGGACAAGGCCCACGAGTTCCTGAAAAATAAGCCTCCAACCTTCCGAGGCAGCTCAGAACCCCAAGAAGCAGAGGAATGGCTCGAGAAGATCGAGCGTATGTTTGAGTTCATGGAAACACATGAGGAGCTCAGGGTAAAGTGTTCCTCCTTTCTGTTGGAGGGTCCCAGCCGTAAATGGTGGGAGTCAGTGCTTCAGGCTGGGAAGAATGAGCAGATGCACTGGGGAGATTTCAAGGCTGTCTTCAATGAACAGTACTGCCCTGAGGTGTTGGCTTATGCCAGGTCTAGAGAGTTCATGGAACTTGTTCAGGGAAATCTATCTGTGATGGAGTATGCCAACCATTTTGCTGAGTTGGTTCGGTATGGTCCATAAATTGTCTCTAATGAGCAAGCGAAGGCCCAGAGGTTTGAGAAAGGTTTGAGACCAGAGATATACTCCCAGGTGTTCTTGTTTAAGCTAAGGACCTATGCTGAGGTCATTGATCGGGCGTTCATGGTGGAGATTGATAGAAAATGTAGGGCTGGTTTCTATGGTTCTGTATCAGTAGTGGGAAGTGGAAGCTCCTCAGAGAAGAAAAGGAAGTGGGAGGATCATGTGAAGAATGTAGGAGGCAGTTTAGGGAACTCTTCTAGGCAGTTGTCATCAGCGGCTTCTGATGCGAGATCGGTCGTCTGCCACCGGTGTGGGAAGCCCGGGCACATCCGTCCAGCATGACCTCATCCTCCGAAGACATGTTTCCAGTGTGGAGGTATGGGACATGTGCAACACTTTTGCGGGATAGCACGTCCACTTCAAATTGGGGCAGGATCCATGGCTCCCAGAGGAGTACCAGCACAGTCTGAGCCATCGAGGACTGGGGGATCTCGATTTGGAAGCCGTGGTGGTAGGGCTGGGTCATCTTCTAGGCAGAGCTAGTTCAGGGCACATCCACAGACTAGCGGTCGTCTTCAGGCAGAGACTGGACATCTCCATGCGGTGGATCATGCACCACCAGGATCAGAGGCGGGACCGTCGACTGTTTGAGGTACCGTTTTGATTTCATCTTCTATAGTTGCTGCTCCTTTTGATATTGGTGCCTCTGTTTCATACATTTCTGCCTGTTTTGTGCACATTCTGAATCTGCCAACTGATTTGATGTCATTCGCAATGGAGTTGGTGACACCGCTGGGAAAGAAGAAGGAGCAGGGTCTCAGGTGCCCATCTTGTGCGCTTTCTGTGTCAGGGGTTGAGATGGAGTGGGACCTCTGGGTCTTAGATATGAATTTTTTTGATGTCATACTCAGGATGGATTGACTAGTACACTTCCAGGCACACATCGATTGCTATAGATGGAGTGTGAGTTTCACGACACCTGATGGGAGTCGTCAGGTTTTTCATGGAGAATGGGATCCTCGGTCAGGTCGCGCAGGGCCTCCACTCCCAGAGTTGGGAAGTGTTATCTTCCAGTTATCTTCACTTATGCTAGAGGATGGTCATTCCCCTGAAGGTTCACTACCTCATGTAGTGAATGAGTTTTCGGAGGTATTCCCAGATGATTTTTCAGGCTTGCCCCCAGAGCGGGATGTGGAGTTTTCAATTGATCTGGCACCGGGAACACAGCCGATATCTCTTCCCTCTTATCGCATGGCCCCCACCGAGTTGAGGGAATTAATGATACAGTTGGACGACTTAGAATCCAAAGGATTCATTCGCTCGAGCGTCTCTCCTTGAGCCTCTCTTGTGTTGTTTGCAAAAAAGGCTCATGGATCCCTCCGGTTGTGCATTGACTACTGGAAGCTGAATAAGGTAACAATTAAAAACAAATACCCTTTACCCGGAATATATGATTTGTTTGATCAGTTGAAGGGGGAAAAGTGGTTCTCAAAGATTAAAATGCGTTCAGGGTATCATCAACTCAGGGTGAAGGAGTCAGATATCCCAAAGACAGCCTTCCGAAGCAGGTACAGCCACATTGAGTATTTGGTCATGCCCTTTGGATTGACAAATTCTCCAGCAGTATTTATGGCACTTATGAATAGGGTTTTCCATCAATATCTCGATTCCTTTGTTGTGGTGTTCGTGGATGACATTTTAGTATACTCTAGCTCTGAGGAGGAACACGAACATCACTTGAGGGTCTTTTTGGGTACATTACGGGATCACCGCCTCTATGCAATGTTGTAAAAGTGTAGTTTCTGGATCAGGGAGGTGAGATTTCTCGTGCATGTGATCTCAGAGAATGGAGTTTCAGTGGACCCTGATAAGATTAGTGCGGTTATGTCATGGGAGCAGCCGAAGAATGTGTTCGAGATTAGGAGTTTCCTTGGCCTGGCTGGTTATTATTGGCGATTCGTTCGGGATTTCTCTCGGCTTGCTTCACCGATGACTACCCTCACCTGGAAAGGGGTGAAGTTTGTATGGGGTCCAGAATGTCAGGCATCATTCTAGGAGCTGAAGAGGCGATTGACTACTGCCCCCGTGCTGATTCTACCAGAGGCTGGAAAGGGATATGTGGTTTATTGTGATGCCTCAGGTATGGGTCTTGGGTGCGTGCTTATGCAGGATGATCACGTGGTGGCGTATGGATCTTGCCAACTCCGGCCACACGAAAAGAACTACCCAACCCATGACTTGGAGTTGGCAGCAGTGATGCATGATTTGAAGACGTGGTGTCACTACCTCTTTGGGGAGAAGTTTGTGGTCTATTCTGATCACAAAAGCTTGGCTTATATCTTCTCACAAAAGGACCTCAACATGAGGTAGCGTCGCTGGATCGAGTACTTGCAGGGGTTTGATTTTGAAATTGTATATACCCCAGGTAAGGGTAATGTAGTGGCCGACGCCTTGAGCAGAAGGGTTCCAGTGCAGGCTTTGAGGAAGTCCAGTGATGAGTGGACATTGATGGGGATCTTTTCTCAGATGCATGTGGAGACCAAGGAACATAGTGGAGGGGAATTCTTGGCGAGCATCCAGTTGGCTCCTTCTCTGTTGGAGTTGATTCAGCAGGAACAACCTACTGATGAGCTTTGTCAGCGATCGAAGCAGTTTCTTCATGGTGGGGAGACATCCTATGATTGGTCGTCATCTCCCGAGGGCATCTTGTGCTTCAAGGGTCGTTCGGTAGTGCCGTTATCTCTACAGAAGGTGGTGATGCAGGATAGCCACCAGTCTCAGTGGGCTGTCCATCCGGGTGCCACTAAGATGTATTATGATGTCCGTCAGCAGTTTTGGTGGCCTGGTATGAGACGGGACATAGCGGACTTTGTGTCGAGATGCTACACATGCCAGCAGGTGAAAGCAGAGCACCAAAGGCCCTCCGGTTTGCTCCAACCACTACCCATTCCTACCTGGAAGTGGGACGAGGTTGCCATGGACTTCATTGTTGGATTACCTCGTACACCTCGAGCTAATAATGCCATTTCGGTGGTGATTGATTATCTAACCAAATCAGCCCACTTCATTCCAATCAGAGATACATCTAAAGTGGATGAGTTCGGCCGTTTGTATCTTCAGGAGGTGGTGAGACTCCATGGTGTGCCATCAACAGTTGTCTCGGATAGAGACCCTCGTTTCACATCTCGATTCTAGGAAGTCCTTCAGAAGGCCTTGGGGTCCCAGATTAAGATGAGCACAGTATACCGTCCGTAGACGGATGGTCAGACAGAGCGGGCGAATCAGATTTTGGAATACATGCTTCGTGCATGTGTCCTATACTTTGGAGGTTCTTGGGATACCGATTTGGGATTGGTTGAGTTTTCTTATAATAACAGTTACCAATCCTCGATTTGAATGGCTCTTTTGGAGGCGCTCTATGGTCAGCCTTGTCGGTCCCCCCTCTGTTAGGCTGAGGTAGGTGAGACCTCACTACTGGGGCTGAGTATGGTGCAGGAGACATCTGAGAAGGTAAAATTAATCCGGCAACGTTTATTGACAGCTCAGAGTCGTCAAAAATCATATGCTGACCGGAGGCGTCGAGACCTAGAGTTTTCTGTGGGTGACAGAGTATTCTTGAAGGTGGCCCCTCGTTTAGGCCATCGTCGATTGGGGAAGCAAGGTAAGCTGACTCCGCGGTACATCGGGCCATTTGAGATCATCGAACGTATTGGAAAGGTGGAATATAGGTTGGCCTTACCTTCTCAGTTTACGTCCATCCATGATGTCTTCCATGTTTCTCAGTTGAAGAAATACTACCCGGATCCGTCCCATGTGTTAAGTTGGGAAGAACTAGAGATAGAGCCTGACTTGTCTATTATTGAGAGGCCAGTGAAAATAGTGGACTCCCAAGAGAAAATACTTCGAGGGAAGTTTATTCCATTAGTCCAGGTTCTATGGCAGCATGGAAATGATACACATGAGACATGGGAGCGAAAGTCGTGGGTCGAGGAAGAGTACCCGTTCTTGTTTTCCAATCAAGCCTCATGTTGACTTTCCGGGGCGGAAAGTCCTTCATGGGGGGAGAATTGTCACATACATGAAATATTTACAGGTATTTTTCATTTAATTTACATCCTTGATTTGTTTTGGTGGTTTTTCATGCATTTTTAAAAGAAATAGTGGGTTTCCAAAATTTGGGCCAACCTAAGAGCCCATTTCCGGTTTTGAAAGTATATTTTGTTTCTTTAATAACTCCTTCTTTTTTCAACATTTTTCAACCATTATACTTCCAAAATGACCTTCATTTAAATATTAAAACCACAAAATAATTTTGGGCCCCTTAAAAATTAATTAGAATCATGGATTTGGGTGATAAAATTAGGTATTGGGCCAACCCGAAAGCCCATTTCCAGTTTTAAAATTGTTTTGTAATTCTTTCATAAAATATTTATTTTTTATCCTTTTTCGGTGATTCCACCTCTCACACATTCCCATCGAACCCAGCCACACCCCCATCTTTGTTTTCGCCTCTTTGGAGCTCATAGTGATCGTGAGTTAGGGCCGAACTTCGGAAGTTCCAAAAAACGTCCAGATTTCTCAACTAAGTTGTTTCGCTTCCTTATTCCTCCCTTCTTCTTAGGGTTTCTTCCTTTTTTATTGAATCCCCAAATGTCCAGAAGATGGTTTTTCTTACCTAGGGTTTTATTTTTGAGTTTCTTGGTCCAATACTCTGGTTTTAGGTTCAATCTTACTCCTTTGTGGTGCGGCGGAGGTGCGGTTGAAGTGACGCACAAGGATTTGGGGGTTTTGACTCTTTTGGTAGGTGATTTCATATGTAGGTATTGTATAATGAGTTGGCTTGCTGTATATAGGTTTACATTATGTTCATCATTCAGTATTTTGATTTCAAAAATTGATTTGGGTAGCATTTTAAAAGTGGTAGATTTTTAAGTGCCAATCTTGTGTGAAAATTGGTGTTTTACATGTGTAACCCATATTGTGCCTCTTGGTGTTGTTTTATAATTCAGGGATTGGATTTATAAAAATGTTTTGATGCTGAAATTTATGTTTTGGTATAATATTGGTCTCCATTTGGTTTTAAATATGGGATTTTAGATGAATTTAATGTGAAACATTTTATTAATTTTCTTGAAATTGTTTTATGGAAATTATAAATGGTTTATTGAGTTATGCAAAAGGTGAAAAGAAGGTGTAGATACTATTTTGAATGTGTGTGACCAGAACTGATATTTATATGTTAATATTGATTTTGGAAGCATGTGGTGACTATTTGAGCACAATACGAGAAACCCGGGTATCTAGGTGGGCTAACGTGTACTAGTACGCTAGTGAACGGAGGGGTTTTGACCATGGTTCACTTAGCAAGTCTGACATGGATAACACTAAAAAAACTATAATGGAGATGATTGGAGACCACTAGGTTATGGGTATGCTCCCTACTAATGTCTCGTGCATGAGAATGAACTTCGTTATGGTTACTTTCACCGAGGTACGAGGTACTTGGGGCTCACAACAAACTAGTACCTAGGGGGGTTCCTACGCTTGGTGCTCGTGGCCTTTTTGGAAATTAAACTTTATTTATGGTATTTTGGTATGTGAAAACCAGTAGCTTGAATGTTTTATTCAATTTAACTGATTCTTTATAGTTATCCCCATTGAAATTTATTTTCTTTTCAAAGTTTCACTTTTAGAAATAAATGCCACTATTATCTATTTATAACTCTTGCAAGCCTTTTATTTTACAATGCCTATCACTTGAAATCCTTGGGTGATATCCTATTGGGATTAGTCTCACACCCTACTTACACCTTTGGGTGTAAGTAGACTTGATCATGTTTGACACAGGCAAAGGAAAAGCCTTGGGCGATGGCGGTTCGGGTTGCTAGTTTCTCTCGATGGTGCGGTGTTGTGGAGATGGCTTGTGGGTGATGACCCCTTGTCGTGTGGAGTCTCATGGGCTGTTTGCTGCTACTTTTATATACCTTTGGACCACTTGTGTATTGTTTAAACTCATATACTATTTTCTGAATTTTTATTAATTCTTGTTTGGCATAATTTTTCAGATTTGGTTTGTTATTTGTTTTTGGTTATCTTATGAACCCAAACTTAGGTAAATCGTTCCCAAATGAATTTTTATGATACCCGGGCACTTGTGCCAGCCCGTGGGGATGGGGAACGCCCTTCGGGTCTTTCCATGAGCCGGGTTTGGTGCTGGTTTGATGGCGATCAGATTCGGTTCATGACAGTTTACATCCCATACTAATAAATCCATGAAAAATTCATTTATTTATAGCTCAGCATACCTATATTCATTCACATGTATGGGAATGTTCATATACCTATAAATTTGATACACAAAGAACACCTCATGAAAACCATGGTAATGTGAAGGAAGTTTCAATTGATAAGCCACCATTCTAATACACTCAGTAATCTCAAATAGTCACACAAACCATGGTACAATATTCCCTTACTTTCATAAAAAAGGATATCCTAACCAAGGTGAAACCTATAATTAAAGCCAGTTGCATACATAGAAATCCATGGGTCACCTCATTATATCAGCATACGATCGTTGGCAACACTAAATAGTGGTCAACCGCTTCTTGATCAGTTTCACTCTCTCAGATTTATCTTGCACCAAGATTGGTCTAAAAACAGCTACCTCACCTGACTTATGTCATCATAGTGGTGAATGACATGACCATCCCTAGATATCCTCAAAATGTTTCATATGAATAGAATCCCAGAAGCTGCTATTTTAAGTGAATTAAACCAAGGTTAGATGATCATCCCAAGCTCCACAAAAATATAATACACATGAACAAAACATATCCTCTAATATCTTTATAGTCCTCTTTAATTTTCCATCAGTCTATGGATGATATGTTGTACTCAGTTTCAGTTGAGTATCCAAAACCTTCTATAAACCCTACCGAAACTGCATCATTAAATGTGTGTCCTTATATGATATGATGTTGGAAGGCACTCTATATAGTCATACAATATCTGATACATAAATATTTTCCAACACATATATATAATGGGTATCTTAATTTAAAAGAAGTGCGCCACTTTTTCATTTGGTCAAAAATCACCAAAATAGAATTAAGGAATCTCATAGTTTTGGGCAACCCTTTCATGAAGTCCATCATTATGTCATCCAAATTTCATACCGGCATTGGAATTGGCTGATGAAAACAACCAATATATTTATTCTCATCATTTACCCTATATAAGTTAAGGGATTTTAAAAAAATCAATAATGTCCCTCTTCATGTTAGGCCACGAAAACTATTGTCAGGTTTCATGGTATATCTTCATCAACCATAGATACACCACCCATTTTAAATCAGAATGTTATCTTATCAAATACTCTCTCATGGATTTTGTTACTACAATCCACCCATGTATTCTAATAATTTCAACATCATATACTATCCATCTAGAGACTTTATTGCTTCGTGCCAACCACTCATGCATCATTGCATACATGGGATCTGAACCTTGGATAGTCTTCACCTGGTCTATTAATGAATATGTGATAAAAAAATCCTCACATTTCATGATTCCATGATTCTCATATGGATACAAAATTTATTCTATTATCAAACTAATCTGAAATCATTCCCCCTACAAATATTTCTCACCAATCTCATTTGTCTCCATCTTTTTTCCACTGAGTAAATCTATAATAAAAATACTTTTCCCTGAATCATAGGAAATATCAAAATCAAATGTCTACAGATACTCTACAAAACTCCTCTAAATCAGATTGAGGTCCCACTAAGAGAATATATATTAAAGCATATTTTGGTCTATGTTAACAACAATCCTATCATTTAAGATACAATGTTTCCAACACTTCAAGGCTTAGACTAAGACTACCAAATATAAGTCATCTTTTGGGTAGTTTCATTCTTGAGGTCACAGCTGACATGAAACATAATAAACTATATGATCCCTCTACATCATCACAAATCATAAGCAACACCAAATTCATCATAGTACACTACCAATGTAATCCTAAGATCTAGAATAATTGAAAATGGGGCTACCATCGGTCTCTTATTTAGCTCAAAATAAACCTCCATACATTGTTCAATCCATTCAAACTTCACCTCCTTCATGGTAAGCCTTTTCACCAATGCTACTAAGTGGGAGAATTCATGAATGAACCATTGATAGTATCAATCCATCCCAATAAAAATATTGATCCCAAAAAAATTCTAAGGATGAGAACATGACTTCACTTCTTCCACCTTCTTCAGGTCCATAGAAATTTATTATTCATATATAATATGGACAATAAAATGCACCTCTCGAATCCATAAATAACACTTCGAATTCTTATCATAATATTGATGAAATTACTCAATAATGTCTCAATTTGTATTGAATGTAAATAAATATTCTATGAATACATAAGGATGTCATCAACAAACACCATGATTAATGAGTTGAGATATTGGTATAAGATCATGTCTATGAGAACCCTGAACACTACTGGGGTATTCATCAACTTGACATGCATGAAAAGGTACTCAAACAATCCATATCTATTATATAATGTTTTCTTAGGGATATACTACTCTTTGAAACTCAATTGATGGTATCCCGTATTAATATCAATCTTATAGAACCATTGGGCTCCCCATAACTGATAAAAGAGATCCTCTATCCTGGGTAAAGGATACATGTTCTTCACAATCACCTCATTCAGATTCTAGTAGTCCACATAAAGCTATAGACTTCCATCTTCCTTCTTGGAAAACAATACTATAGAACCTCATGGATATTTTATTAGTATGTTTTTTATGAACCAACCTGATTCATCCCTCCATCAGATGACTGAACATACCTGCGACATACCTGAGGCGTGTTCCTGATCTCTCTAGGTTGGAAACTAGTGTTAGGAATCGAAGTAAAACTTATTAGGAATGATTTCACTTAACAAATAATTAAGAAGCATGCAATGGAAAATTAAATAAAATTTTTGCATGAATTATACATAATTTATATGTCCATGATAAATAAAACAGGAAAATGAAAATAATAAGAGACAACAGAATTAAAGGGTAGTAAACAAAAATAAACTAACTAATCCCTCTACTCACCACCAATATTTATCCCTTTTAAAGAAGATTGTATCCACCTACAATTCTCTCATGGACTCCCATAGATATAGATACCCTCCATCTATAAAAAGTAATAAATTTTTATGTGGTCTATATAATAAAAGGAAAATAAAAAAATAAAACAAAAAAGCATACCTTTTATGACTATACAAGCCACCATACACTAACCAATGCTCAAAGAGTGGTTAAGAACAGAATCAGAACCTAAAAATAAAATGATAAATAGGGGTGTGATCATAAAGCTTCATAGTCATTACAAAGGTAAACCATACCCTATGTTTAAGTATTTAAATAAAATATCCTCTAATGTTAGTTTAAAAATACAATTATCAAAAAAATAGGTTTGTTAACAACTTTTATTTAAAACCCAAATAAATAATTTTTTTTCATTTTAAATCGTAATATGTTTTTTAAAAAAATGAAGGGAGATTAATTTTTAATAAAACATTCATTTCAAACATTAAACATAATGAAATGTCTATTTTAAAAAAACATTTTACTTGGTATAAATTAAAAAAAAAATTATCTTGAAAATATAGAAGTGTAAATAAATACACAGGTCAAGCATAATGGGTATCCCTAGGTTACAAGGTTAGTCCCTAGTATCCTTATACTCTTAGTGATCAAACTATATATATATATAATCATTCCCATTCATGTGCCATCATCCATCTAACATCATAATTTAGATTAGTTAGTGTTATAGCATGATCCTTTTAGGGAGAGTAATCCAAATCCCCACTACCTCTGACTAGCATACTTGTCCTGGTCGACACACCTAAGTATGCATGTTTACCATGTGTTATTTCCCATAATAAAAATACACACGGTAGGTGTGATAAAAAACTAATACTCAACCACACAATAATTCAAAGAAAACAGACATCATCACCACACCTCCCATCACTACCAATGTATGTCCCTTTCTTAGAATCATGTCAATATACAAAACATACAAGATCTAAGTCCAAAATATATCATGAAATTATGGGATTACATTAGAATAAGCATCATTTTTCAAAATGATTTAGATAGTGCCAACCAGGCCTTGTAATTAACTCTAAAAATATATTTAAAATTCTCATAAAAATCAAGTTTGAGTGTCATGTTTAAACTCCCAATATTTCCTTCTATTGTTATGCCTATATACACTAACACACACACACACACATATATATATATATATCTCACATTTCATAAATTTACATATTCTCATGTGAATATATATATATATATATATATATTATTACCAGTGAATATGTAGAAAGCACCAACATTAAAGGAAATATTTTTTTTAAAAACACATAAATTTTGTAAGTACTTTTGAAATATAGGGATAAATATAGATTTAAATCCAAAAAAAATTATAACATTAAAAATAAATTATAAATTTCATTCGATGTTTTATAAAACATCTGGTGTAAAAAATCAATTAAATCAGACTTTTTCCAACTTTTAATTTGGGGAAAAAATTTGAATTTAATTAGAAATAAAGTGTAACTTGATTTACACTTCAAATACTCTTTCAAAATAATTATAATTGTTATTTTAAATCTAAAATAGGAATTAAAAATACACGAAATCAAGGTTATGGAATTTAAAGACCTAAAATAAGGGGCAACCTATTTAGAACTCATTACCTTTGTAGATCGTGTTGTTATTCCACCTGAAAGAGGTACAAGACGCCCTAAATAAAAAAATGGAAACTAAAAATTACAAAATACGTAATTAAAATTTTTCCAAGGATGAATATCGTATGAAACCCTTCCCAAATCCGATGGAGAACTCATCACCTTCAATAGTTATGGCTATAACGGGTCTCAATCAAACCCAACAAACCCTAGAAACCAAAAACTAACCAAAAATAACCACCAAATCATGTTAGAGTTTGGCCATGGCATGAGAGAAGTGGAGGAGAAGAGAAAAATATTTAAGAAAATATGGAGTAAATGAGGGATTATTGTGATTAATGCACAAGAAATTATAGTAGGTGGTGGATGGAAACCAAATAAAGGGAGGAGGGGAGGTACAACCAAGGGCTCCCTTAGATCTATGCATGACAGAGAGGAGAATGATAGGGTTTGGGGTGCAGCGTAAAGATAAAGGGGTAGGGGTAGATTTGGGCTTTATTTTATCTTAATTTATTTAAAATTTTGTTGTTGTTGTTATTATTATTATTATTATGTTCCTTTATTATTTTGAAAATTGGGCATTACAAACGTTTTTCCAAATCACGCACCAACTGTCTGCCCCATACTAGAAGGTTTGGGAAACATCTCACTGGTAGGGTGCATGGATAGGGAAACTGTGTATCAGTAATGGGACTTAGATTTATCAAGTGAAAGATAAAATCACATGGTCTATGTACGGTTTATACTAACTGTGCACTCACCGTGTGGTTGTGCAAAAATTCTAAAATTTCAAAATTTTAAAACTGATTTTTCAAAAAATAAAAAACAAAATTAAATTAATTAATTAATTAATTAAAATTAATTGGGTTGGTGTGTGAAAATTATCCCAAAAATAATTATTTATACCCCAATAAATCCTTAACTAGCTCAAAGAGCCAACACAATAGACAAGATCAGGCCTCTTCAATCAAAACTTAGTTCCCCAAAACCAAGGAACAACATGACCATCATCAATACAATATTATCGAACTAACTAGAATGTGACTCAATGGCCTCTAAAACTCAATCCATATTTCAAAGAACCTTTAAATTTGGGAATTAAACATTCACTTCCCACACAACTAACCATAAGGTATCTTAAACAGAATCATCAAAGGGAACAAGGTCAAATTGAACATGTTCGTCTCCCCTCCATTTTAGAAATACTCTAAAACACTCATCCTCAACTAGACCCAAGGCTTTATATTCACTATAATCGAGAAATGACTCCAAAATCATGAAAACCCAAAGACCTTGAATCCACCTTGAAACCCAAAAAATTAATTCAAAATCATAAAGTAAAGAACAAATAGGATTGAGACTCATGCATAGTTTCCCTAGCATAAAGATACACCCAAGACAAGAGATCAATGGAACCAGAGAAGAGACCAAGGGAAACACTACTGTTGAAGAAGTATTCAAAACAAAGTGGATCAATTAAGACTCTCAAAAAAAACACATCAAAAAATAACCATTTATCCAAACATCTATGTCTCCAAAATCATAGGAAGAACATCTCTTGGATCAAGGAAACCAAAAGAGATCCAAATGAGAGAGATTGGGGTTCAACAAAAATTACCATAAACAAAATGTTCCCAAACAAGAGTAGTTGATGATAGACTTAGAATATCATTGGAAGAGGAAGGAACTCGGAGCATCATACCCAAGAAATCGATACCCTAGTGAATCCATTAAAATAAACAAGGAACCTATTAGGTTATGACTTATGATGGGGATCTCACCCATCCTTGTTCCAATTAACACACCCAAGAATTCCACTTTACCAACTCATAATTTCTCAAATAATGATAAAAAACATGGCTACAATACCCATGATAAAAAAGTGATCCTCTAATTACTGGAATAAGAACAACTCCAATATAGAAAACCTTTTACCACGAGACTTAAGGAAAACCCAAAGCGTGAAAATAATCAAGGGAGCACAAGAAAGGCTCTATTATTAAGATGAGTTCATATTTTCTACACTACTTGGAGTTTGGGTAAGTTCTTCAAAAAAAAGAACTACCTAACTACAAGAGACACCACTCTGGGATATCCAAATAAATAGACTCCCTATAACCCACTAAAACATTCCAATTGAAATCCATTCAAAATATCAACATCAGATTAAAATTATGATGCATCAAGAGTTAACTCACCCCTATTCAAAATCAAAACACCAAACAAAAAATCAATTTTCATATTAAATTTCCAAAATAAAGATTAAATAACACCTATTTTTTAAAAATACTTTCAAAACCAAGAATTTTACCCTTTTTAAAATCCTTTTCCTCATTCTAGAAAACCCTCACAAAAATATCTTTCAATTTACATTAAAAACCCGACTAAAAATTTTCAAACATTAACATTAACTATTCAAATTGAACATCCCTTTTTTAAAATTAATAACCAAATACTTTTTAATGAAAAATATTACTTTGGAAAATACAATCATTCTTGTCCTGAAATTTCAAAATTTTCATTTGTAAACTGTCTTTCAAATTCAAAAATATCATTTTAAAGTCACCTTGAAAATCCAAAAACCAAATTTATTTTTAAATTATTATAAGAAAAACTCATCTATTACCTCTAAAAAAATCAAACCTTTTCACCCAAAACATTATATACTATATTAAAAAATAATAATTTCATAAAAAATCAAGCTTCGTTTTTAAAAAAAATTAATGCATAAAACACATTTATCAATTTTCCAAAATATAAAAATCAATAAATAAATAAATGGAATTTTAGAATATAAAAATTCCATAATATGGAATAGTGTATATGTATAACTAGGATACATGGTTTAGAAGACCTTGTTTCAAGGAGGCCACTGCCACTAAAAGTCACAGTGAACCATGCACTTGGGCTCCACATGGGTAGTTATCCCATTCAAGCTCACTCTTTGACACTAATTCCTTCCCATTATCATCCCTCAAAATATATAAATAATTTAAATAAACAAAAACACCATTAAATAAATAAAATAATCAATCTTGACTTCCCATGGAAACAAACATTTTAGCACTAAAAGTGTTAGCCAGAAACTTTTTCATACCTACACCCAATGTCTCGTTAGACCTATCTCTGTATACCTTTATAGCCCAAATAAAAAAGGTCACTTTGATACCATTTTTTTCATGAACCAACCTAATTTATACCTCTATCGGATGCCTAAATAGGCTTACAACATACCTAAGGTGTGTTCCCGATCACCTGAGGCTAGAAACTGGTGTTGAAAATCAAATTAAAATTGGTTAGGAATGATTTCACCCAATAAATAATTATGAAACAAGAAGAATAAAAATTAAATAAAATTTTGTCATTTCTCATCCTTATGTTAAGAATCCATGAAAATTTAAATAGGCTGATGAAAATAATAACAAACATTAGAGAGAAAGAAAAAAGTAAACAAAAGTAAACTAACCAATCCCTCCACTCACACCCAGTCTCCCTACCCTACAATGAAAACCATAGCTACCTCCAGTTCCCTCCCAACCTCCTTTAGATATATTCACCCTCCATCTGAAGAAATCAATAAAGGCCTATGTGGTTGATTTGATAAAAGAAAACTAAAATTAATAAAACAAACAACATAGATCATCATGATTATACAAGTTGTCATCCACTAACCAATGCTCAAAAAGTGGTCAATAACAGAACTAGAAACTTAACCTAAAATGATAAAGATATTCATGATCATAATTCTCAATAGGAATTCCAAAGGTAAACCAAACCACATGTTCAATTATTTAAATAAAATATCCTCTAATGTAAGTTTGAAAATACAATTATCAAAAAATAGTTTTGTTCCCATATTTTATTTATAAACCAAATAAATATTTTTCATTTATTTTTGAAAGCCAATATTTTCTTCAAAAACATAAATCGCAATTAATTCTTAAGAAAATGTACATTACAAACATTAAACGAGACAAAATATTAGTTTTCAAGAAACATTTTTAATAACATAACTTAAAAAATTCATTTATTTTGAAAAGAAAATAGGTAAGGTAAATAAATAGGTGAAGAAAAATGGGAAGCCCTAGGTCACAAGTTTAGGCCTGAGAATCCTTATACACTCGGTAATTGAACTATACGTATATATAATCATTTTGTGTACAAGCCATTAACCATATCATATAAAAATTATTTTATTTATTGTTCTAGTTTAATCCTACTTTTTTGGGAAGTCCATATCCTTTCCATCTATGAATAGAATACTTGTCTGAGTCTACCGACCTAAGTACCCGATATTCCCATGTGCTATTTTCCATAATCAAAATACATAAGGGGGGTGTGATATCAAAACCAAAATTCAACCATACAATAATTCAAAGAAAACATATATCATGACCATACCTCTCTACACTACCAATGTGAAACCCCTTTCATAAAATCACATCAATATGAAAAATATACAAGATCCAAGTCTAATTAGTAACTTGAAATTATAGTATATCATTAGAGTACACCACATTTTTTGAAAGGATTTAAAAGATTCCAATTGGGCCTCATAATTAACTTTTAAAAATCCATTTAAAATTATATTGAAAACGAAGTTCAAGTGTTATGTTTAAACTCTTTGTATTTCCATCTATTATTATTCCCATATACAATAGAATATATATATATAACATTGCAAAAATTTACATATTCTTGTGTGAATTTTTATATATTTATATATATGTTATTACCCATATATATGTGGATAACACCAACATGGAAGGAAAAATTTTAAAAAAACACATAAATTTTATAATTCCATTTAAAATAATAGTGTAACTCCACTTTTGAATCCAAAATAGTTTTTTCGAACATCAAAGCTCACTAATACATGCCATTCATAATTTTATAAAACATCTGGTTTGAAAAATTGGTAAAATCAGCCTTTCACCAACTTCCAATTTGGGGAAAAACCTTAAATATAAGTGGAAATAAAGTGGAACATTATTTCCACTTCAATAATTTCTATTATTTTATATCTAAATGAGGAATTAAAAATTCAATAAATCAAGTTTCTATAGTTTAATGACCTAAAAAGGGTAAGTCTAACTATATATTTCTATCATTGGGGATAGTGGCATTATTCCACATCAAATAGGTTTAAGACACCATAAATAATAAAAAGTAAACTAAAAATCACAAAATACCTAATTAAAATTCATCCAAAATATTAAGAGAGGATGAAACCCTACCCAAATATAATGGATAACTCATTGCCTTTAATGGTCTTGACTAAAACGGGCCTTAATCGAACCCCACAAACCCTAGGAACCAAAAACCAACCAAAAAGAATCCCTAAATTGGGTTAGGGTTTTTCTATGGTGTTTGATTAGTGGAGTAGGATAGAAAAACCAATAATAAGATAAGTTTTAAAGGAGGGGTGACCTTAATATGATGAATGCACAATAAATCAGGGAAGGTATCATCTGGAAATCATGACAAGGAAGGAGGAGAAGGTGTGGTCAAGAGCTCCCTTAATGTTATGCATGATGGACAGGAGAAGGGGAGGGGTGGGCATGACCTAAGGAGAAAGGGGGGGGGATTAAATTTAAGTTTTATTTTATTTTAAATTTATTTATTTATTTATTTATTTATTTACTATTATTACTATTATTATTATTATTTCTTTTTTTGAAAACATGACATCCCATATGGATTGACGATATTTTTTTCCAAACAGTGCACCAATTGTGAACCCCCTACCGGAAGTCTTAGGGAAAATAGCATGGGTAGGGTGAACGATTAGGGAAACCATGTGTTGGTCACACATCTCAACTATATCAAGTGACAGACGCACTTTCACGGTCTACACATTGTTTCTACTAACCATGTGCTAACCGTGAGCCTGTGTAAAAGATCTAAAATTTCAAAATTTAAAATGGATCAGGAAAAAATGATAAAATAATTTAATAATTTAAAAATTAATTAAATAAAATAAAAAATTAAAGCAACTAGGTCAGGGTGTGACATGATGAACCCCTTTGTGTCTTGGTCTTCAAGATGAATCTTAATCTCTCTCAACTCAGTTGGTTCCATAAAATAAGGTGGTATTGATATAGGTTACGGTCCTAGTATGAGTTTTATATTAAACTCTACTTATTGATCTGGTGGAATACTTAAGAAGTCATATGGAAATATATACATAAAGATTTCAACAGTAGGAGGTAAAGCACAAGACTCTATATCTAGTTCCGATACAGGAGCTAAACCTACTACCTGAAATGTGATGTCTCAAATTTGTCTCAAATCAGGTCCCACTCTACTAGCTTCAACATCCCACTCATCGGTTATCACAAACTTCTCTCCCTTATGTGAAATAAAGGATACCCTCCTTCAATAATAGTTGTTGTGATCATGAAATCTTATAATTCATTCAATTATAAGGATCACATCAATCCTAGTCATATCAAGGATTATGATATATCATATATTTCTATAGCCAAAAACAACTACCAAACACTTTGGACTTCTCTAGATACAATCAAATTTCTTCCCCAAGGGTGTTTTGAGAGAAATATACTAATAATAAAACTTAATTGGTAAGTCAAAACCCAAAACAAATTGAGAATATATAAAATAATGGGAAGCAGTGGTATCAAAAAGAGAGGTAGAATGAGAATATGTGATTAAGACTATACCTTGAATGGTCTATGGTCTCTCTCTAAAATCATTCTAAACATGGTATATTTCATACAATCGACCTAGCTCAGCTTCATAGCCCTGACCCTGAGGTGCATGAATGGCCTAAGTTAAATTTGTTTAGGTAGTTTGAACCTGGTGTTAAGAACTGTTGGGAAAAAATCTCTCAAGGCATCATTGAAGCATTTTTGAGGTGATTGTGTTCGTTGAAAAAGTGGACATATGTGCTGTGATTGTTGAAAAAGAAAACCATGGCATACAAATTTGTTGACAAAGGGGATTTCATGGTGTCATGTTGAGTTCAAGAGCTATAGTTAATGATCAATGTTTGATTCAAGAATTTCGACAAAGGAATGGATGATCTGGAGAAGGTATAAAAAGAAAAGATACAAGGTGGCGTCGTTTTCTAGTGTTTGCCAAATTTTTGTGCCTGAAAATCAACAAATGACGAAAAGTATTTTTGGAAATGGGACTTGTGTGATGAGGTCTTGAATTAGAGGAAACTTGCATGCCATATGTTTTTCAAGATCAGAATATCAAGATATGGCAAAGGGATAAGGGTCGCGCAAGTTTTAGTGTTGGTCGCGCAAGTGAGTTGCGCGGCTGAGACTTGTGTGCCGAAAGTTGCACGCTGAGGGGAGACTTGCACATCGTCACGCAAGGTGTCCAAATGCCTATAAATACTGGTCAACCCCTCCTCGTTCTAAGAAGAGTTCAACACTTAGAAACATCATATCTCTCGTTGTGCAGGTGTGGTGGTCATGCAAGTGGTGTGTGGTCGCACAAGTAGAGGTTGTGCGCCAGCTGATAGTTGCGCATCCAAGGTGGTCTGGGTAAGGAACAAAGAGAGTCATGCAGGTTCTAAGTTGAAGAAGGAAGTGTTGCACAAGTGTTTTGGTGACACTTTCACGCCATGTTTTTTAGAAGTACGAAAATTGTTGATTATGCACCTAAGGTGGTTTGGGCGAGAAAGGAAGTGCGTCATGAAAGTTTGGAGTTTGAGAAGCTTGTGTCGCACAAGTGGTTGAGGTGGACTTGCGCGCAAGTTTTGACTTGTACACTGAGACTTGCATGCCGGCTTAGGGAAGGGCTCCAAGTGAGTTTGATTCCTCAGTAGTGTTCTAGGGCTGCGTGGAAGCTGGAAGATTTCCTGATACCTTCGATGCAAAGAGAGATTCATCTACGGGTGAATGTTGGACTTCAACAGAGAATCTACATACAACGGAGGATGAATTCATTAGTGATAATGAAAAGACCTACATGTCTATAAACTGTGATGGGATCCTTTTCATAGAAGTGAGCAAAGGAAGAGGAAGAAGGTGATATTCTCCACCAGCAGTGAGCTAGAGAGAGAGAAACAGGGAGTGAACCTTGGGAAAGCAGTAAGCTAACCTTAATCATTGTAAAGACAGTGAGCCTGGGAATAGAAGTGATCTATACCGAACCCTGTAAACAATAGTGTGATTATAGTGTATTTGGTACATCGGCACATTGTCGGTGTATGCTCCTTGGATGTAGCCCAGTGAGGGTGAACCAAGTAAAAATTGTTGTGTCTTGTGCATGCTTTACATTCTGTTTATATTGTGCAATGGGAAAGATAGAGAAGAGTGTTTTTCATAACAACAAAACAAGATAAGAACGGGCTTTAATTTTAAATTTGTCATACCCAGATTCACCCCCCCCCCCTCAGGGTATTTAGCCTTGTGGACCTAACAATTAGTATCAGAGGGAAAGGTTGATATTAGTTATTCTCTCAATGGAGGTCACCAATCATAAAGGGATTCCAATCTTCGGCGGAAACAATTTTCGGCTATGGAATAATCAGATGCAACACTACTTCCGATCTTTGGGAATGGATGTATTCACCATATCAATGAATGGAATAACAGTTGACATTAATAGTGGTGCATTATCAGAAGCTGAGCATAGAGAGTTGGATGCTGATGCCAAAACAATCAATGCCTTAGAGGGATCTCTATCCAATCTTTTATATACAAAGGTGATGTCTTGAAAAACATCAAATTCCATGTGGGAAATGTTATTGAATATATATGAAGGGGATACAGAGGTCAGAGAGGCAAATATGCAAGTGTTGGGGAACAAGTATGAAGATCTGAGAATGAACCTGAATGAATCTGTTGATGCATTATTTGATAGGGTAAATGTTGTAGTGGAGTACATGAGAGGTCTTGGAGAAGTTATTGAAGATATAAAAATTGTGAAGCTCATCCTGAGAAAACTTCCACCTCAGTTCAATCTGAAAGTTCCTGTTTTGGAAGATAAATACTCGAAATAGCTGACATTAGATAACCTACACAACACCCTTGTTGCATATGAAATGAGAAATTATGATAACGACGTTGTGGAAAAGATGAAATCCAAAGAGGTGGAATTTAAGGCCATGAAGAAGCTCACCATTGAATATTCTCAGGAGGATGAAGAAATAGATGAGGTAATGTCATTCCTCTCCTCAAATCTTCAAAGAGGAAAAGGAAAGTTCAAAGGGAAACTTCCACGTGATTGCTTTAGATGTGGAAAAGGTGGTCATCTTGCCGCAAGGTTCCCCAAAATGTTTCAAGAGGAAAATGATGAATATGAAGTTGAAATTCCCAAGAATAAATCTTCAGCCTATGTTAAAGGGAAGAAGTAGTTCAAGAGAAATTTCTTCAAGAGGAAGAATCTTATTTCACAAGAAATATACAGTTCAGATGAGTCTGAGTATGAATAGGTGGAGGAGATTGAAATTTGCAAAGATCGTGGAGAAAATACTATGGTCGAAGTCATCAGTAGTTCTCAAGAGAAGAACAAAATGGAAGTTGATGATGAAGAAGAACAAGTTAATGGAAGAATAGATATGAAAGCTGATTTAGAGGCTGCTCTTGAGGAGATAGATGTTTGGATAACCAAAAAAAAAAAAGCTAACAAAGTTGTTCATGATGCCAAACTCTAATGCAGCAACAGGAAGAAGAGAAGTCTGAGTTGATGGAAGAAATTTAGAAACTCAAGTTATCAACACTAGAGAACTCTGAATATGTTATTGAGTATACGTTCAATATTGAAGAATAGAAAAGAGAGATTGATGGATTGAATAGAAATGTGAAAATCAAGTCAAGTGTATCGAAGACCTTGAAGAAGAAGTGGTCAGTCTGCGACAAAAAATGAAGGATCAAGAAAAACTCTTGACCTCCAATGTGATATCATAAAAGTAGGTCATTTAGAAGACAAAAAAGATGAAAGAATAGGATATTAGTTCAATAGGAAAGAAGCAGAATTTGAGCTTAGATGTTAAGTCTGATTTAGGGATTGATCAGAAACAAAAATCTATGAAAATTGAAGTCAGACTGCAAGCACCAATCCCGAGATTGAAGATTGATTTGGGAACAAAGAAGAATCAGAGTATTCAGAGATACCAAGGGGAAACTCATAGTGCGGAAGTAATATTAAGGAATGCACCTTATATCAGATGTTATTGTTGTGGAAAGATGGGACATTCACAGTATGTGTGTTCCATAGCCAAGTGACATCAAAGGGAACAAGAATAGAGGTGGCATCTAAACAGAGAATGGTTTTCCAGAACATATATCGGAGGATATTGTTTTTGGTGCAGAGGATTTGGGAACATAGCTAGGTACTGCACTTCGACCATAGAGAGGAATGTGCCAAAGCAGAATCAAAACATTCGCAAGCAGCAGATCAATAAACCAACAGGTGAGTTAAAAATGAAGAATAGATTTGCGGCTTTGCAAGTTGAAGCTGGTCCATCATACTCTGAGAAAGAACAGAAGTCTCAATCCATGCTGAGTGTGAAGACAAAAATATGGACCAAGAAGAAGAAGAATGAGAAGGCTGTGATGGCAGAAATTGACCTTAAGGCATCAGATTGCTTTGGTGTGTAGATCCTTGATAGTGGTTGCACATCTCATATGACAGACAATAAGGATCTTATTACAGGCATAAAATATGACAAATAAGGAGTTTTCAAATTTGGAAACGATGAAGGCCTGAAGATTATTGGATCAGGAAAGGCCAAGTTTGGGAAAAAGGAAATGAGACGTGCTGATGTCTTGGTAGTAGAGGTTCTTAGTCATAACTTGCTTAGTGTTAGTAAACTATATGACTCTGGGAACTCTATCCTATTTACAAATAAGATTTGTGTTGTGAAAGGAAAAGATGTAGCATTTGTTCTACAGGGAAAAAGGACAAAGGGAAATCTTTACCTTGTAAGTGGGGAAGATAATACGTGCCTTTTATCCAGAGAAGAAGAAAACCAGCTGTGGCATCAGCGACTTGGTCATCTATGCCAACCATCCATGGAAGATATGGTAAAGTGTGATGCTGCTAGAGACCTTCCCAAACTATCACATGATTGTACTCATACATGTAATGCTTTCCAACAAGGGAAGATCATCAGAAAGACATACAGGCCAAAGGAACAGAAATCAACCAGAGTGCTAGAATTGGTGCATGCTGATGTGTGTGGATCTATCTCACCACGATCTATAAATGGGAAAAGGTACTATGTCCTTTTCATTGATGATTATAGCAGAATGGAATGGGTATCTTTCGTTACCCATAAGACATAGGTGTTCAGTTGCATAAAGCAGTATATGAGGGAATTAGAAAGGATTCTTGTGCAAAAAATTCTGAAGATTCATACTGATAATGGTACAGAATTCACAAACAATCAAGTTGAAGATTATATCAAGAAACATGGGATAAGGTATCAAGTTTCATCAGTGAGAAATATCCAACAAAATGGAGTGGTTGAAAGGAGAAACTGGATCATCAACAACATGGCCAGAATGATGCTTATTGAAAAGGACCTACCAGAGAAATTTTGAAAGGAAGCAATTTTGACATTGGTATATATTTCAAACAATTCTCTGTTGTGTCTGAAGGAAGGGAAGACTCCGTATGAAATGTGGTACAGAAAGAAGCCAACATTTAAATACTTTTGAATCTTTGGAATTAAGTGCTTGATTCTCAACAAATAAAATCATAGGAAGATTGGGTCATGAGGATATGAGGGGATATTCCTTGGCTACTCAAGGAAAATCAAAGCATATAAATGATTCAATAAAAGGCTGGGAAAATTGTTGATATAAATGATGTCACTATAGTTGAAAATGAACAGAATACAGAACAACCCAGTGAATAGTTTCTGGATGAAAGTGATGAGGAAGTAAGAAACACATGGGGAGTAGAAGTGGCAGAGGCTGACTCAGATGATGATACTGATGATGAGAAAGAGGAAACAAAATCTGAATCTTCTAAGAAGCCAAAGAGTCGAGCTGAAATTGATAGGCAAAATATCATTGGTGATAAGATAGCTCCAGTTCAGAATCGAAGAATGAAATCATCACAGAAAACATCATTTCTATCTCAGGTGGAGCTGAAATTTTTTTCTGATATAGCTGAAGATGAGTACTGGGTTCAGGCTATGAATGAAGAATTTGACCAGATTGAGAAGAATCAGACGTGGGAGATTGTTTCAAGGCCAGTAGATAAGAACATCATCGGGACTAAATGGGTCTATCACAATAAGATGAATTAAGTTGGAACAGTGGTTCGAAACAAAGCACGACTAGTGTGCAAAGGATACTCCCATATAGAGGGAATTGATGTTGATGAGACATTTACACAGGTTGCAAGGCTGGAGACAATCAGATTATTCCTAGCCATTGAAGTGCAACTAAAGTTCAAAGTGTTTCAGATGGATGTCAAATCTGCATTCTTGAATGGGGTTTTGGAAGAGGAAGTGTATATTGAGCATCCAAGCAGTTTTCTCATTCATGAGGATGATAACAAAGTTTTCATACTGAAGATGGCATTGTATGGGCTGAAACAAGCACCAAGAGCATGGTACTCCAGTCTTGACCAATACTTGAAGAAGCTTGGTTTCCAGCGTGGGGGAGTTGATTACAATCTCTATTTCAGAAATGATAGTAATCAAGGGATGATGGTGTTGGTTTATGTATATGACATAATATTTGGCGGATCAGATGATGCTCAGTGTAGAAAATTTTCTGAATTCATGAAAAATGAGTTTGAAATGTCAATGATTAGAGAGCTAACGTTTTTCCTTGGACTACAGGTGACACAAGGATGGAATGGAACATTCATTTCTCAATCCAAGTATGACAAGGAAGTTTTAAGAAGGTTTGGAATGGATAATTCCAAGGAGATGAAGACTCCAGTTTCTACCTAGATGAAATTATAAAAATATTAGGATGGCAAGGCAGTAATATCACAGAATACATGAAAATTATTAGAAGTTTGTTGTACTTGACTGCAACAAGGACTGATATTGTTTTCACCACATGCCAAGCAGCGAGATATCAGAGTATTCCAATGGAAATCCACATGCTTGCAGTGAAAAGAATACTTCAGTATATGGTGGATTTCAACATGACATATAATGATAAATCTCAAACAGAGTTATTGGGATATAATGATGCCGATTGGACCGGTTCAGCGGGTGATAGGAAATCAACATCTGGAGGTGTATTCTATCTTGGTGGACTATGTATTTCTTGGTGAAGCAAGAAGCAGGATTTCATTTCATTATGCACCATAGAAGCTGAGTATATTGCGGCCACTCAAGCTTGCACACAGTTATTATGGACGAAGCGACAGCTTAAAGATATGGGAGTTGAAGTTAAGTCTCTGATCGAAATCCAGTGCGATAACTCAAGTGATATCAATCTTAGCCAAAATCCCGTCCATCATTCAAGGAAAGATCACATTGAGATAAAGTATCATTTTATCAAGGAGAAGGTTGAGCAGGGATTCGTGAAGTTGGAGTATGTGCCTACAGAGCTACAGGTTGCAGACATTCTGACAGAGGCCTTTCCCAAGGAAGCGTTTGAAAGTCATCGACTGGCTCTGGGAGTTCATTCGACTTCCCGCACTTAAAAGAGTGTGTATGTGGAACCCCCCCCCCTCCCCGAGGTATGATATGTTTTTTCCTAATGTAGTGATATGTGTTCTCTACTCTGTTATAGACTGCAAAGGAGTGACCTTTGGGTTCATTGACAAAGGGGGAGAAAATAATTGATCAAGCGGGAGACAGTATGACTATTTGACAAATCATGATTGATATGGGGAGAATCTGACAAGTGGAGCGGTGAGATAGGGGGAGCAATGAGTAAGGGGGGAGTATTAAATCTGACAATGCTAGAAGTGATCGATCAAAGAATTGATATCATGACAACTGAGGATCGTGATAAAAGCATAAGAGTGGTGTTAAAATGTGGTAAGAATATTTCCAAAAATTAGTATCAGTTTGGTGTCAACAATGGGTGTCATAGATGAAGTGATTCATTGATGAACTTTTCATTTACTCTTGTTTCTCATGTCGAGCATTGCTCATGTGGGCTTAGAGTATGTGTTGAGTAAATCCATGATCGCTATCAAAATTGAAAAAGTTGAATGGTGGATGAAGAATTAATGATGTATCTTTTTATAGAAGAGTTTTCAACAAACCCAAAGGGGGATATTGTTGGGAAAAAATCCCTCAAGGCATCATTGAATCATTTTTAGGTGATTGTGTTTGTTGACAAAGTGTACATTTCTGCTATGATTGTTGACAAAGAAAACCATGACATACAAATTTTTTGACAAAGGGGATTTCATGGTGGCATGTTGAGTTCAAGAGATGTGGTTAACGATCAATTTTTTTATTCAAGAACATCAACAAATGAATAGATGATCTAGAGGTGGTAAAAAAAGAACAGATACAAGGTGGCATCGTTTTCCAGTGTTTGCCAAATTTTTGGGCCTGAAAATCGACAAATGAAGAAAAGTGCTTTTAGAAAAAGGACTTGCGCGCTGAGGTCTTGAAGGAGAGGAAACTTGCACACCATATGTTTTTCAAGAACAGAACATCAAAATATGGCAAAGGGATAAGGTTCGTGCAAGTTTTAGTGTTGGTCGTGCAAGTGATTTGCACGGATGAGACTTGCGTGCCGAAAGTTACATGCCAAGGGGAGACTTGCGCGCCGTTGCGCAGGGTGTCTAAATGCCTATAAATATATTTTGACCCCTCCTCATTCTAAGAAGAGTTTAACACTTAGAAAAATCAGAGCACCCGTGGCGATGGTGTGGTGGTCGCGCATGTGGTGTGTGGTCGCGCAAGTAGAGGTTGCACGCTAGGTGATAGTTGTGCATCCAAGGTGGTCTGGGCAAGGAAGGAACAGAGTCGCGCATGTTCTGAGTTGAATAAGGAAGTTTCGTGCAAGTGGTTTGGTGACACTTGCATGCCAAGTTTTGAAGAAGCACGAAAATTGTTGGTTGCGTGCCTAAGGTGGTTTGGGCGAGAAATGAATTGTGTTGCGCAAGATTCGAGTTAGAGAATCTTGTGTCGCGCATGTGGCTGAGGTGGACTTGCACGCCAGTTTTGACTTGCGCACCGAGACTTGCGCGCTGGCTTAGGGAAGAGCGCCAAGTAAGGTTGATTCCCCGGCAGTGTTTTAGGGCTGCGTGGAAGTTGGAAGATTGCCTGATACCTTCGGTGCAAAGAGAGATTCATCTACGGGGAAAGTTGGACTTCAATAGAGCATCTACATAAAACGGAGGCTGCATTAATTAGTGATAATGAAGAGACCTACAAGTCTATAAACTGTGAGTGGATCCTTTCCAAAGCAGTGAGCAAAGGAAGAGAAATTAGGTGATCCTCACCACTGGTAGTGAGCTAGAGAGAGAGAAACATGGAGTGACCCTTGAGAAAGCAGTGAGCTAAACCTAAACATTGTAAAGGTGGTGAGCCTGGGGATAGAAGTGATTTATCCCGAACCCTATAAACATTAGTGTTCTTATAGTGGATTTGGTACATCAACACATTGCCGGTGTATGCTCCTTGGACGTAGCCTAGTGAGGGTGAACCAAGTAAAAATTTTTGTGTCCTGTGCATGCTTTACATTCTGTTTATATTGTGAAATGGGAAAGAGAGAGAATATTGTTTTTATTAATAGTGAAACAAGATCAGAACGGGCTTTAATTTTAAATTAGTCATACCCTGATTCACACCCCCTCTCAGGGTATTCCACCTTGTGGACCTAACAAGAACCCTAATTGGATCACTAGGTTGTGGTTTTTACATGCCCTACACCCTTGTGAAAACCCAACCCCAAAGATCTATAGTATTACTTGTAGAGATTACCCATCTTGCCACATTTTTGACACTCTCTAAGGTGATGTGTAGAACCATTAGAAATTTTTAGCCTTCCCAAAGTTGAAGCATAGTGAAACTCCTCCAGAACGGGATGACTAAATCAAACTCTGCTCAACCTTCCTACCACCACCCCATTGTATGCCTTTGGTCTTCCTATTCCTACTACCATAGGTTAAAATCATCACAACTATAATAGTTTCACCTACTTAATTACTGAAGGATGGATGAAGAACAACTTCTCGATGCACCTCTAGGACTTTCTCAATATTCAAGGCCTTTCACAAAACCTATGAGTATATCATTGGGTAGAAGATCTTAACCTGCCATCTGATATAGAGGTGGAGACCAATCTCTAACTTCCTTACCTTATGTGCCTCATTTCTAGACAAGAGGGTATTGAAACAAATCAGTTCATTGAAACAAGAGGAATACATTGATATTATCATAGATCCCTACTAAAGTTCCATGAATTCTTCGGAATGATCCAACTTCATCATATCATGAAACAATTCCATGAAGGATGGGTTCTTAAAGGACTCCCAAGAAAGACCCTGACATGTGTATATTTGTTCCATGATGCCCATCATCTCTTGGAAGGTCCCTAAAACATAAATGTTTCTATCTTGACCTTGCAGTCCTCTGTTTTCTCAACCAAGTCAAATATACCCTCTATAATGTAAATCTATTCATCAACATCATGTGGTCCTCCAGAGCCCTAGATGTCTATAAGTTGCTAGAGATGGAACTCCCAGGTGTATTAAACTATGGTCTTATATACCCCTCTGCATTGGGCAGTTACAATCTAAAAGACTCCAGGCTGGAGAGAATCCAATTCATGAACCACTAAAGCGGGTATGGGGGCATGTTCAGGTGCATTCCTCTATACAGTTTGTGGTGTAAATTGTGTATCCAACCTTAATGTAGAATTTTGGCATATTTAACCTAGAGGTCTATTCAAGTGTCACTGAGGAAGCATTTTTTGGAATGCTAAGGGAATTTTTAGAATGCCTAAAATATCTTGCTTACATGATAAATTTTAAAAGGTATAAGGTATTCATAAGATATTTCTATCAGAATACCTATCCTAGGAAATACCCACACACATGGTATAACCCTCCTAATTCTGCCTAAGGCTCAAGCCTATTCCTTCATACCTAAACATTAATCATAGTCATATATATACAAAACATAACAGAATACTCAAGTTTGACTAACTCATTCCAACAAATATATCAAAACAGATAACACAGATATACCACTCAATAATTAACACAGATCAAGGAATATAATTAAAGAAATAATATACAATACACAATAGGTATGTATATGGAATGTGATTCTACATGCCTATTCATGATGCTTGAATGCACCCAAATTATATAAAAATTGTAACAATTGTCCCATTACTAGTAATTCAAAGGTCCATTACACATGATATGGCCCTCCTCAAGACTGTTGAACATGTCTCTCGGTATTAAAATGTCATCGAAGCGGATTAGGCCTCATGGTCATTGTATCATGTCTATTCCTTGGGTTATACCACAAGGTCATCATACCCCTACTACTGCTACCCTGGGATTGGCCCCAATTCCTTCATGACCCTACCCTATGTCCAGGCCCATTGTTGTTATTGTCAAATGTATTGCACACTTCCCCTATAAGGGATAACCATATCACAATGGTCCACCTTTTATAAATACCAGTATCAATACCTATAAAGGAAAAAAAACACACAACAATGCAGAGAATATAAATGAGGAACATAGCATATCATCATGAGAGTTAGTATAAACATACATACACATGTGATCAAAATCAAACATGGTCTAACAAGATACATAGTTGTACTCATGGCATCAAGCATCATACATGGTCTCAAGGTTACACGTGTACATGCACATGTGTTCACAATCAAGGATTTTAAATCAATATATGCCTATGAAAGTATTGTATTAAGTCAACAAATTTATACATGGTCCCTAGATGGTAAGAAACTTCCTACCTCAAACATGTCGATGCAGACATCAACGTCAATATTTTCCAAGATTCGATTCCCAAATATCACTTGTGAACCACAAAATCCAACTCACACATAAAGGGTCCCTAGAAATAATTTCATACCAATATAAAAAGGGTTTTATAATGATACTCGAGATGGAATTAAGACAAGGGTAGAACTTACACTTACCTAACATTCAATACCATCAATGGAAGAATTCTAGTATATTTGTAGAAGATGAACCTTGATTCTCTCAGAACATGAACCAAAGATGGGAAGTTCTCAACTCTCATGAGTTTGGTTTAGCATGAACAAGTATCAATCTCTTGAGGCTTGATTTTATAGTAGGAATGAATAAATAAATTTGGGATGACCAAGGTTCTCTAAGGTGAAAACCTAATCTTAAGAAAACCAACCCGCCCTCACCCTAGGTTCACCAAAAGTAGTTGGAAATAGTCTAGATTGAACGAATGATTGAGAGAGGAGTGTGGATCAACTAATAGAGGTAGTAATTGAATTAAAATCACATTCAAGACCCCTCATAAATATGAATACATTTCCCCCCTTTTAAATGTGTTCAATCCATAAAGAACGATGGTTGTTTCATCCATTCAGATTCTAGCATGACCGTGGTGTCCCTGAACACACCATCCTAGGTAGCCCAACACAGCCACCCACTATGATGGATTGCTCAGATATTGGCAATTTTCTTCTCACCACACCCTTCACCATGGAATGGTGAGCCCAATCTAGCCATTTTCCTCATGAGTTTCCCCATTTCTCCACACCCATGGCATGCCTTTCCCCAACCATTTTACCTTTCCTGTTTTACACAAGGGCTCACCAAAGATGAACACAACCTTCGCCGCGGCAATGTTGTAGCATGTGTTGAACCAAAAATCCTACAAAACACTCAAGAGCTACTCAAAATCTCACAAGGTTCCACCCAAGCATGGCTCAACCTAAAAACATAAAGGAGAAGATGGAAACATAGTATAAAATATTAGAAAAACAATTCTGAGGCTTTACATCTAATTATTATTATTATTATTATTATTATTATTATTTAATTGGATTTATCTAAACATATGGATAAATAAATAGTATTTTTATTAAATAAATTAATTAATATTTATTCAATTGGTATCCAATTTCTCATCACTCATTGATCCATTAAAATCGGTATGTCAATCCTCCTCAATATTTATTAGACCTTGAATAATTACTATATATTTAAATAAATAAATATCATTTAATTATTCATCAATAAATAAATAAAAATTATATTCACTAAGATAGTGAATAAATATTTATTCATTTTGTATGTAACCAAATAAATAAATATTTTTTACTATGTGAATAAACCAGAATAAATAAATATTATATTTACATAATTAATTAAATAATTAGCTAAAAATAAAATTTATTTAATATTCAACTCACATATTATTCTCTCAAATAACTGGTGATTGAATATATGTAATCAACTCAACATGAATAATTATTAAATCATGTATGAGGATATTATTTATTCAACATGTTAAATTCATAAAAAATGATGCTAAGTTTCTAAATACACTTAGTGTGTGACATTGTAGGCTCATTTCTTATTGGAATTATATTGTTGCACCTAATATTCAATGATAGTATCTACCAACATACTAAGACACCCATAGAGAAATAAGTTGAATGTTGCAATGACAATAACCACATATAAATGTACACTATGTGATATAGTCTATTTGTCTTGATATCTCCAATCAAGCACATTACATACTAGTATCATCAATGCATGTGTACAATAGCTCTTGCTTTGAATTTCTAGAAATTTCAAAAAAACCACCATGGTTAAAGATTAATCAAGAAGTTCAATTCCAAAAATAAAGTCTTGGGATATCTACTTTCACTAAAGAATATAAGGAATAAATATTTTCTCACATTATTCATGTAAGAACCCAGATCTTCATTTTAGGTATGGATCTTGGTTTCGTGTTGTTTTTGAGGAAACTGAAGAAAAGGTGATTTTCTAAGTACACGTCATGTACTTATAATTACAGGTTGTGTGCCCGATTTCTATATACAGACACATACTGGTCGTGTAACAGTCGAGTACAAGTCTGTGTGATGACCTGGTAGACCACTTAAGTCAGGGGCTGGTTAAGGCTACTACACGGTGTGTAGGTTTAATGAACACACTATGTACTTTTATTTTTATTTGATATTTCATAGCACGATCACGTCTTATGTCCATAAACATCTACTTCTCCATGTGGTTCATATAGAAGAGAGACATAACGGTTGTAAAACTTCAAACCCCTCCTGATTCTCTATCTGAGCTCCGATTGAGCTGACGTCAGGTGCATTGGAATCCCACCAGTGAGTTCTCAAAACTCCTAGATCCTTTCTTCTTGATTCTTCTTCTCTTGTAAATTATTTAAGGTTTTGAGTTTTTCAACTTTTTGTAGATCTATGCTGATTTAGGCCAATTCAAGGGCCGAAGTTCCAGTATATTGATCGTATGACATCGAGGTAGGTGGTTTGTTCCTTTCATTGTTCATTTTTTGGAATATATATGTTAAAAGTGCCGCATACCCACGTTTGGGGTATTTCTTGATATGGAATTTAACCCTATTTATCACCTTATATGGTTTATTTAATTGATAAAGGGTATTTGATTATGTGTAAGGTTATATGACTTGTTTATGGGACACCCCATGGGTGTGTTTCCCATGTTTGACTGTTTTCTGGCCATTTGGTCTAGAATGCCTCCTAGGATTACCTTGTTTTTCATTCCTTGATTTGTTAGGATGGAGTTGATGATTATATGAGATGCATGTGTTATGCATTGTGAATGTTTGAACAAGGGGAATTGGACTATGAGAGCTTCCTGAGGGAGGTCTATTTATGTATGTTTTTACTGTTATGTTGACCTATGGGTATTGACTGTGAGAGCTATCAGGTGGTCGTCGACCTAGGGGTTTAGACCATGAGAGCTTTCCTATGTGGTTGTTTATAATTGTTTGATAGTATATTAGACCAAATGGGTTAGACCATTAGAGATTTACCAGAGGGTAATTATTAAATAAATTGTTGTTATGTTAGACCAAAGGTATTAGACTATGAGAACATTCACAAAGGGTCATTTTGAATAATTGAATGTTTGTGACAAGTCTTGAAATCCAAAGCACAATCTTGGACTCGGTCTTACTTGATTGTTTAGATGGTCTTCTTAGGCATCTGTTTTGTTACGTACACAAGGGATATAGAGCTTAGGATAGATCCCAAGGCTTACATGATTCAACGGATTGAAATATAAATGAAAATGAATGTAATTGAAAACTGTAGGATTGTTTACTTTTGAGTACTTCCTAGTTTATTGCTTTATTCCCGCATATCTCCTTCTATATATATTCAATGATGGTTAGGCACAAATATTTTGGTGGTTGCCTAATGGGATTTATCTCACAACATGTTTGGGTCATGTTTTGGACCTAAGAAGATTATATGGTTATAGGTATAGATAAGGTAAATATCCCTTCTTCATCAGGTACTTGATTGTTATTGGAGCTGGAGAGAATGGGACCAAGTTGAGGCTTGTGATGTTGCTGGAGTTTACTTATTTCTTTTTTACTTTGGTTTTTTTATTTCTTTCCATCATTGTGACTTGTTTGGATATTTTCTTAGATACATATTCCTCGCATAATATATATATATATATAAATATATATATATTATGGCTTCTATTGTATTATTTACCATCTTCTTTTGTTTACTTCTGTTATATGGTATTATTGTTTCCGATATTGTTACTATTTTTTTTTTGTTGTGTTTACTCTTCTAATGAGGGCATTGTTTCCCCACTATCACACCTTATGACCTCATTTCTCGTCATAATCCTCTAGAGTTTGGGGAAATGTGCTTGAGGCTATGTGACCAACTGGGTTCAGGACTCCTTTGGGTGGCATCCAAATCTGGGACATTACAAAGTGGTATCAAAGGCTATTATTTTCTTCTTTGCCTTACTATTTGGATTCTATAGAATGGGATATGAGGGAATAGGCATTTGGTAATAATTTTTGCTTGGGATTAGGTACCCTGTGATCAGGGAAAAGCCATGTTACCTTGAATATTGAAATTTTTCTGGTTTTTCAATTGTTACAGTTGATTTGATTTCACTGTTGGGTGATTTGCTTATTTTCTATTATTATGATTGATATAATTGTGGTTCTATTTCTATTTCAACCTAATGAGATGATCTTATGTCATCTCATTCATTATATAGGAACTTTCTAGAGATCACATGTCGTGCATTCTTATCATGCCATTTAGGGTGCATTACTGATTTCATGCTGTTGTGATAGATGTTGTGATAAATGTTGTGATAGGTATTCATGTTGTTGTGCAAGATGTTTTGATAGAAATACGTTTTATTTTGATAGGGTATTGGAATATCTAATGTTTCATTTGTATGGATGCCACTCTTTGGTCCCTGATGTGTTATGGGCCCTCTTGGATCGGAATTTGGTGGATCATGTTTGAAATTTAATTGAATTCCGTTAAGTTATGATATGAATGAGGATGAAAAAATTTGATTCATGTGGATTATGGGATCTCATGGGTTGGAACTTGTCATGCCTTGGCTAAATTTTATGATTTATGGGGTTCTAGAGATGTTTTAGATGCTTACTGTCTGGAAAACTCAGAAAACACAGCATGTGTTGTTATGAAAACACGCCATGTGTTCTTCTATTCTGGAAGAAATGAATTTTCAAGTACATGTTGTGTACCATATGTACACGATGTGTAGTTCTTGACTATGTAACTGACTGTGTGAATAGATACATGGGGTTTGGTAAACTTTTGGTATAACACGTTGTGTGGGAATCGACAGTATATCTGGTCATGTGACTAATGACATGGGTGGATGAAACTTTTGTGGTACACGCTGTGTCTTTGGTGAACATGTTGTGTAGTGTTACACCAGTAGAACCGTGTAGTTCTAGTCGTGTAGAAGTACTTGGGAAGGAGGGGATATTCAATTACATGTCTTGTATCAAGAGGAACATGTCATGTGTATGGGGTATTACACAACCAGGTTGGAAGGGGTACACGCCCATGTTAAGGCATAAGGGAACATGTCATGTAGTGGTTCTACACACCGTGTACCCCTCTTTTGTAAAACATGAATTATTTCCTTCACGTATTATGTACTATCACTTCTGATTTGTAGTTACTTTAATCTTGAACTGAGGTGTGCGCTTGACCTTACAGAGTCATGCCACCAACACGTCCTCTGGTTGTGTGCCAGGTATAGTGCGGTGAACAGACACCGGAAATGGTAGGTCAGGGGCTACCAGAAGATCCTCCTGGCATGCTTGTCTTGGAACCAGCTGTTATATCAAACAAAGGTGTTGATGGACAGTTCCATGAAGTCTTTATAAGGATAATGATGACTTTTCAGGGATCACCACATCCTATCCCAACTATGGCAGAGTTAACGAGGATGTTCCAACAGCAGCATCCTCTCACTTTCTAAGGGGATGGAGGACCACAGGCTGAAGAGTCATGGTTATAGGCCATGATTTCTATCTTCAATCATCTGGAGATGCCTCTGTATAGTAGGGTGAATATCACGACTTACATGCTATGTGATTCAACCAAGATATGGTGGGATGTTATCTCACAAGAAGGACATCATAGGGATATTTCTTGGGAAGCTTTTTAGAGGACCTTCTATGATTACTTCTACCTCAAGATGCTGAGGGCCGATCAAGCCCAGGAGTTCATGCATTTAGAGTAGGGCACTCTTTCATTGATGGATTACTCTTCTCGCTTTATAGAGATTCAGCGCTTTGGACCTATTTTGGGAGGTGATGAGTTATCACTGGCTAGGTGGTTTGAAGATGGTCTTAGGTATGACATCTAATCACATGTGAATGTTTTAAGGCTGACTTCGGTGAATGTTATAGTAAATCAGGTGCTAATTACCAAGAACAATCTAAGGGAGTCAAGAGCTACGATCCAGTGCAGTTCAACATCCAAGGATGGTACTCTTTCGACCAATAGCAGGAAGCACCACAAGGATCTTTCATTGGATGTTTCATTAGGTATCCCAGTGGTGTGTTACCAGTGTGGGAAAACTAGGTGTATGAGGTCACATTGCCCAAAGGACCCAGTCAAGTGTCGATCTTGTGGTAGGATAGGCCACATTCGATGTTTTTTAAGAATGTTATCACCAACAGTGAGTGAAAGGGGATATGTTATGACTCCACATACAGAAGAAGGACCACTAGTTTCTCATCAGTTTGGGAATTGGGGTTTGTCAGGCTGAGGAGGTGGTCACAGTCATGGTATCCAAATGACAGGTTCTCAATGACAGCAAGTTGGACCAGCTCAGGGTATCCAAGAAGGGTCGTAGAGTCGTGGTATAGGTTATACTTTTACAATGGAATAGACCTAGCAGGAGAAGGATCTTGGACCCTATACAGTTATAGGTATGATTATAGTTGCCTCAGTTTTAGATTCTGGTATTTTTGATATAGGGTATTCCCATAGTTTTATATTTTTTCCATTATAGAGACTCTTAGGCTCTACATCCTTAATTATGATGATGTTATGATGCTAAAAACATTTTTGGGGATTAATATGGATAGAGTAAATCTATGAAAGGAGTTCCCTCTTGAGGTTGGTGGGTGTCACTTATTGTGGGATCTTTATGTTTTAGAGATGATAGGTTTCGATGTCATTCTTTTAATGGACTGGTTGGTCTCCTTTCAGGCCTTTGTTGACTGTTATTGTTTTAGGGTGAGATTCACATCACCAAAGAGTGGATATTTCCTACACAAGGCTGAATGGGATGTCCAGGTGAGCAGAGATGGACCTGAGTATCATTGGTTGGGAGTAATTACAGCCCAGATTTCTAGTTTATATTTGGGTGACTAGAGGAATTCACAGATGGAATTTCCCCTAGTGGTGGATAATTTCAGAGATGTCTTTCCAAACAACTTTTTAGGTTTACCTCTGGAATGAGAGGTAGATTAATCTATTGAGCTTGTGTTAGGAGTGGCATCAATGTCCATTACTCCCTATAGGATGGCTACACCAGAGTTGCAGGAGCTCAAGAAACAGTTAGAGGAGTTGCAGGAAAATGGTTTCATCTGACCCAGTACTTCTCCTTGCGGTTCACCTGTCCTTTTTCTGAAGAAGGTAGACGATACTCTCATACTTTGTGTGGATTATTAGAAGATTAACCAACTGATGGTCAAGAATCTTTATCCCTTGCCGAGGATTTATGATCTCTTTGATCAGCTTTGAGGAGCCCAAGTATTCTTGAAGATTGACTTGAGATCCAGTTATCATTAGTTGTGTGTCAGACCATGAGATATACCACTTACAGCCTTTTAAAGTAGGTATGGTCTATATGAGTATTTGGTTATGTCCTTCGGTCTCACGAATGTGCTGATAGTTTTTATGGTACTAATGAACCAAGTGTTCCATCCTTACTTGGATTCTTTTGTGGTAGTCTTTGTGGATGATATCTGGGTGTACTCTTAAAGTCGACACGACCATGCCATCCATCTTGATATCGTATTGAGCACACTGATAGAGCATCATTTATATACTAAGCTCTCAAAGTGCCACTTTTGGATGGCCAGATTAATTTCTTGGGTTATGTCATCTTAGATCTAGGAGTATCAGTAGACCTAGAGAAAGTGAGAGCAGTAGTTTCCTAGGAGCAGCCGAAGAACTTCTTTGAGGTACAAAGTTTTTTTGGGGATGTTTGGTTAGTACAGATTCTTTATACAGAACTTTTCATGCATATAATCACCACTTATAAACCTAAATAATAAGGGTGAAAAGTACTTATGGATAGATTCCTACGATTCAGCCTTTTAGCAGCTGAAAGGGAGATTGAATTCAGCACCGATACTAATTTTTTCAGAGCCGGGAAAGATTTGTACTATGTACTGTGATGCATCAGGTATCGGGAAGGGAGCAGTGCTTATGTAGGAGGAAGTATTCATTGGGTACATGTATCAACAGTTGAGGCCACATGAGAGGAATTACCCGACGTGCAATCTCGAGTTGGTTGCAGTTGTGCTTGCCTTATGCTGTTGGATACATTATCTTTTGGGAGATCATTTTTTGGTATAAACTAACCATAAAAGCCTCAATTATATCATTACTTAGCATGATCTAAATTTTAGACAGTGAAGGTGGGTTGAGTATCTTTAGTATTTTGACTTTGAGCTTGCCTACACGCCTGGGAAAGGCAACACAGTGGTTGATGCATTGAGTAGGAGAACACAAATACAGGCAGTTCAAGAGGCTAGTAGTAAGTGGTAGCTTATGGATCTATTCAATGAGATGAATTTGGAGATACACGACAAATAGGGGAATACATTTCTTTCTTCTATATTTGTTTCCTCTACTCTACTGGATTGAATGTGAATGAGGCATCTTTCAGATTCCAAAAGCCTAATCCTAAGGTAGAGTGTGTTTGGCGAGGAACCTACTCCTAGATGGACCGTTGGCAAGGATGAGGTTTTGTGTTTTCATGGACGCGTATGGGTGTCAGTAGACATGCGCAGTGAGTTGTTGGGAGATTTCCATACCTATGTATGGGCATTTCATCCTGGTATCACAAAGATGTATCAAGATCTACATCATCAGTATTGGTGGATAGGCATGAAGAGGGGTGTAGTTGGTTTTGTTATGAGGTGTCCCACCTGTCATCAGGTGAAGGTGAAGCATCAACAACCGGTTGGGCTTTTACAGTATTTAACCATTTCCTGAGTGGAAGTGGAATGATGTCGTGATGGATTTCACGATGGGTTTACCAAGGTCGCCTCAAGGAAATGATGTTTTATGGGTTGTTGTTGATAGAATCAAAAAGGTTGCACATTTTCTACTGATAAAGGAAACCTTCAATGTGGATGATCTTGGAAAGTTGTACATCTGAGAGATTGTACATTTTCATGGGGTTTAACACACTATTGTTTCAGATAGGGACACCCAGTTTACTTCTTGTGTCTGGAAGGGACTACAAATGGATTTGGGTACATAGGTACTTCTATGTATAACTTACCATCCAAAAAAAGATGGCCAGTTCAAGTTTACGATTCCGGTTTTGGATGATATGCTTTGAGCATGAGTCCTAGATTTCAGGGGCTTTTGGGAGAGACACATACCCCTGGTGGAGTTTTCCTACAACAATAGTTTTCAGGAAATTAATCAGATGGAACCTTATGAGGATTTGTGTGGTAGGCCATTCCAATCTCCCCTATGTTGGCTGGAGGCAGGAGAGGCAGCTATTTTGGTACCTCATCTTATCCAGGAGACCATTGAGCAGGTGGAGTTGATTCGGAAGAGGATGGGTACTACACAATCTCAACAGAAATTTTATATTGATTGACGGAGACAACCTCTGGAGTTCGAGGTTAGAAATCAGTTTTTCTTATGTGTAACACTGAGGTTAGGACACAATAGGATTAGGAGATAGGAGAAGCTTTCACCGATATACATCATTCTATTTGAAGTTTTAGAGAGAGTCGGGATGGTCATCTATCGGTTGTAGTTACCTTAGAGGTATCGGGCTATGCATGATGTCTTTCATGTTTCTCAACTACGATGTTACTTTTCAGACCTGTCTCATGTTTTTCAACCCAAGGAGGTTGAGTTGGTGGTGGATTAATCCTTTGAGGAGCATCCTATTTGGATTGTGGATCAAAGCATAAAGTTTCTCCATGGTCGGTCTGGTATGGGTGTTATGGCTGCATGGCCGAGTGCAGGAGAAGACTTGGGAGAGAAAGGCTGATGTACGATCACAGTGGTCGTAGTTGTTCACAGATTCTTCTTCACCACCCTTGTAAGGGAAATTTGAGGATGAATTTCTTTAAGGGGGGAAGTTTATAAGAACCTAGATCTTTATTTTAGGTATGGATCTTGGTTTCGTGTTATTTTTTATGAAAATTAAGAAAAGGGGATTTTCTAAGTACATTTCATGTACTTATGAGTACACGTTGTGTACCCAGTTGTCACGTACAGTCGCGTACTAGCCGTGTAACGTCCGGGTACATAGTCGTGTGATGACCTGGTAGACCACTTAAGTTGGGGGCCGGTTAAGGCTACTACATAGATTGTAGGTTTAATGAGCATTTCATGTACTTTTATTTTTATTTGATATATCAGAGAAGGGTTGTGTCTTATTTTTGTAAACATCTTCTTCTCCCTGTGGTTCATACAGGAGAGTGACAGAATGGTTGATGAACTTAGAACCCCTCCCGATTCTCTATTTGAGCTTTGATTGAGGCGTCTTCAGGTGCATTGGAATCACATCGGTGAGTTCCCAAAAACCCCAGAGTCTTTCTTCTGGATTCTTCATCTATCGTGAATTATTCAAGGTTGGGTGTTTTTCACCTTTTTATATATCTATGCCGATTTAGGCCGATTCAAGGGCCTACATTCCATTATATCAATCGTATGACATCGAGGTAGGTGGTTTGTGCCTTTAATTGTTCTTCTTTGGATTATATATGCTAAAAGTTTTGCATACCCATGTTTGGGGTATTTCTTGATTTATAATTTAACCTTTTTTACCACCTGTTATGGTTTATTTAATTGATAAAGGGTAGTTACTTATTTTTAAGGTTATATGACTTGTTTATGAGACACCCCATTGGTTTTTTCCCATGATTGACTATTTTCTAGACATTTGGTCTTGGATTCCTGTTAGGCTTACCTTGTTTTCCATTCCTCACTTTGTTAGGGTGGAGTTAATGATTATATGAGATATTTTTGTTATGCATTGTGAATTTTTGAATGATTGGAATTGGATTGTGAGAGCTTCCCAAGGGAGGGTCATTTATATATGTTTTTATTGTTATGTTGACCCAAGGGTATTGACTATGAGAGCTTCTAGGTGGTCATTGACCCAGGGGGGTTTAGACCATGAGAGCTTGCCGAAGTGGTTGTTTATAATTGTTTGATAGTATATTATACCAAAGGGTTTAGACTGTGAGAGCTTTCCCAGAGGATAGTTATTAAATTAATTGTTGTTATGTTAGACTAGGGGGATTAGATTGTGAGAACTTTCCTAAAGGGTCATTTTGAATAATTGAATGTTTGTGATCAGTCTTCCAAGCCAAAGCACAAGCTTGGACTTGGTCTTACTTAATTGTTTAGATGGTATTTTTAGGCATCTATTTTGTTACGTACACAAGGGATACGGAGCTTAGGATAGATCCCAAGGCTTACATGATTTAACAGATTTAATAATAAATGTAAATGAATGTAATTTAAAACTATAGGATTGTTTAATTTTGAGTACTTCCTTGTTTATTGCTTCATTTCCGCATATTACATGCTATATATATTCACTGACAGTTAGGCACAAATCTTTTGGTTGTTGCCTACTGGGATTCATCTCACACCCTATTTGAGTCATGTTTTGGACCCTAAATGATTATATGATTGCAGGTATGGATAAGGGAAAGCACCCTTCTTCATTAGGTACTTGATTACTGTTGGATCTGGAGAGCATGGGACCAAGTTGTGGCTTGCGATGCTGCTAGAGTTTACTTGTTTCTTATGTACTTTGATTTTTTTATTGCTTTCAAACATTTATACTTGTTTGGATGTTTTTTAGATAAATATTTCAAGTATCATATATATATATATATTGTGTCTTATATTGGATTACTTTTCGTCTTCCACTCTTTACTTATGTTATATGGTATTACTTCTACTACTATTGTTACTATTTTTTTCCACTATGTTTACTCTGCCAATGAGGGCATAGTTTTCCCATTATCACACCCTATGCCCTTGATTATAGTCAGTAGCCTCTAGCGTTTGGGTAAATACACTTGAGTCTATGTGGCCAACTGGGTTCGGGGCACCTTTAGGCGGCACCCAGATCCATGATGTTACAATTCATTAATGAAATATCAATAATTATGCACCCAATATATCGTACTTCATCACGATCATATGTCATCATGGTTTTCATCAATACATAAAAGTATGAAACTCGTGATATGCATTAATAATAATATTAAATTATAAGGATCATTACATGTTTATACATATGTGAACATCCAATAACCCATATAAGTGTTGATTTTCTTCTAGCGAGTCATGTTCCCATATTTACCATACTTGAGATTATCAAGGATGAATTTTATGATAATAAGTCTCAATGTATTATGAATTTCTTACACTTGATAGCTTGTATCATTTTTGTCTCATCAAATGATATCATATGACCATAAAACATATATTTAAAAATGATATCCTATCACTTCTAGGTTTTCATCATAGCGGATATCTGCCCTTATCACATACAATGTCACACAAAAGAATAATCATGATGCGATAATAAATTTATTAATATTCAAAAAATATGAATATAGATAATCATAAAGTATATAAAAGTAGGTTCTATGAAATCAACTTCAACATCAACTACGTGCACATTATTATATAGGCATACAATATATGCATTAAGTGATGTGTTACAACCAGTAAATCAAAGCACAGTCCTTGCATACCAAAAGGAAATAAAAAAGAATATTATATGACAAAGCAGTAAATTCAAAAAAAAAATACAAAGTAAAAGATATAAAAAATATCCCATAATAACATCTATAATACTTTCAATAGGAAACTCAAAATTAAAAAATACCTCAATTATACTTCCAAGTGGATGGAAGTTGATTGATGACAAAGATACCAAAACAGCAATAAGCATGATGGATGCATGAAATTTATTTTTAGGACAATCATCCATTGCAGTGCAAATTGAGGTGACCCCACCTTGATCTGGTATCGCTACTTGGAGGTAATGAATCCAAAACATTCTAGCACCACCATAGATTCGTCTTTAGCCAGCACCCCCCTTTATCAATGCTAAAAAATGCTTATAAATGGGGTACTTTTATTAGTACGAAAAAAAATCACTGATAAAAGTTCCTTTTATCAGCACTAAAAAAAGTGCTGATAAAAGTACTCATTTATCAGTTCTTTTTTAGCGCTGATAAAGTTACCCCCTTTATTAGTTCTTTTTTTAGTACTGATAAAGGGTACTCTTTTATCAGCATTTTTCTTAGTACTGATAAAAGGTATGTTTCCTAAAAAAATACATCATTAAAAATATATATATTAATATAAAAATATATTTATAATGATATGAATATATTTATATTGATATAAATATAATTTATTTTTTAAAATATGATTTAGATAATACTAAATACATATTTACACTTAATATATAAAATATTTAGCTAAAATGGATTATAAAATAATTAAAAATATTATTAATTAATAATTTTCAAATTATTATCAAGTAATAATCATTTAATAACAATTGGATGATAAAAAAATTAAATTAATTAATGAACGGTCAAAGATAAGTTTAAAACATGACTTGAACATCAAACGGTCATAACTTTTGATCCAAGTGTCTGTTTGGGCTCTACCACATATCAAATCGAATCTTGTGAATAGATATATGCTGTAGTGAACAAGAGAAATCAATTGTCACGTTTTTTAATTCCAAAAAATTCCTATAAGGCCTCTAAAACTGAGTTTTTAGTCGGGGATTGCTCATTTTTTAACATTCGATGGAATTTCAGTCTCATTTAAGGGAATATTATTGTCTTTTTTTGGCGGGGACTTAATTTATTTACATGTATTACATTAATATAGGTATTATGGTTTTAAAATTTTATCATTTTTCACAATATAGTTTTATTTGTAATTAAATATATACAAATGTATAAATATTTGTATATATTCTCACATAAAAATTTAATTTTATAAATAAATATGTAAACATATTTACATATAAAATATATTTATATATATATATAACATATCTAAATAATAATAATATCCATTTTATTTAAAATAACAATGTATGAATATTTATATACTTATACACTGTATATATAATGTGTGTGTGTGTGTATTTGTGTGTGTGTTAACAGAATTGTATATATTCTCTATATATTCTAATATATTTATATAAATATTAATATGTAATATATGTAAATAAATATAAATATGTCTAATTATATTTATAGATATACATATATAATATGTATTTATGTATGTATGTATATATATTTGTATGTATGTATGTATATATTTATAAACACACACACATATAAAAACATATTTTATATAAGTATTTAAAAATAATTATATATATATATGGATAAAAAATGTAATGAAATATATATAAATATATAGATATATCATAGAATAGAGAACAAACCAATATAGGGGAGTGGAAAAGGCGCAAATTCCTGAGGGGGGTCTCGAGTTCAAATCTTACTGGAGGTAGGGGCATGCGTAGGAGGACTTATCACTTTTAAAAGGGTTGGGGGATTAACTACTATATATATGGCCTTTAAAAATGTGAAAAAGGTAATTTACAACACTAAAAAAGTGTTGATAATTGAAATGTTGTTAAATGGGGATCCCTTTTATCAAGGCTAAAAAACGCAGATAAAAGTCAAAAATATAAGTTCTTTTTAATAAAAATGTAAATCAGATGGTGGAACCCCTTTTAACAGCACTAGAACCCCCCCCCCCTTTAACAGTACTAGGTAGCCCCTCCCCCATTTAACAGCAGTATGAACCTGTTTCACCCGCCCGCGCTCGAGTCTGCCTTTGCTGTGTTTCAAACATTAGACGTCCCCCTTATACTCCAACAACTTTTCCACTCCACCATATTGTTTTTTTCATTATTTTATGATATATCTATATATTTATTTATATTTCATTACATTTTTTATCCATATATATATATATATATTTAAATACATTTATAAAATATGTTTTGTGTGTGTGTATGTGTGTTTATATATACATGAATATATATATTTATATATATGGGTGCATAAATAAATATAACTATACATATTTATATTTATTTTCATATATTATATATCAATATTTATATACTTATATTATAATATATAGATAAATATATATGTGTTCATCAATACACACACACAAATATATTTATATATATAAAAATTACAAATACCTTAATTGTATATATATATATATATAAATATTCATATAATTTTATTTTAAATAAAATGTATATTATTTTTTATTTAGATAAGGTTTATATATTTATAAATATATTTTATATGGAAATATTTTTAATTATTTATTTATAAAATTAAATTTTTATGTGTGAATGTATAAAAAAATATGTATATATTTTTATTTATTTGATTATATATAATATTACATTATGAAAAACAATAAAATTTCAAATTCATAATATCAATACAAATATAAACTTCAGGAAAAAATCACTCCCCACTGAAATGGGGCAAAAACACCCCTTAAAGGAGGAAAAAAATCCATCGAATGTTAAAAAATTAGGGTAACCTGACTAAAAACTCAGTTTTAGAGGCCTTGTGGACACTTTTTGCCCTCAAAAATTTTGATAAAGGGTTTACTTATATCATTAGGGAATATATCTCATTTCATGCTTCGATTTGATATGTGGCGCAGCCCAAACGGACACCCGGATCAAAAGTTATGGTCATTTGAAGTCTGAGTTTTGTTTTCAACTTATATTCAATCTTTTATAATTTTTTTGATTTTTTTTATATTAAAATTGTTATTAAATGACTATTAATAGATAATAATTAGAAAATTATTAATTAAAAAAAAATTGATAACTGTTTTATAAGCCAATTTTACTAATTATCTTATATATTATGTGTAAATGTCTATTTAGCCTTATATAAAACATATTTAAAATATATATATTATATTTATATCAATATAAATATATTTATATATTTATATATTATTTTTAATGAAATATTTTTTTTTGAAATATACCATTTATCAGCACTGGTAAAAAAGCTCTGATAAAGGGGGTCTTTATCAGTGCTTATAAAAAATCACTGATAATGGGATCCCTTTAACAATGCTAAAAAACACTGATAAAGGGGGTAACTTTATCAGCACTAAAAAATGTTATAAACGGGTACTTTTAACAACACTGTTTTAGCACTGTTAAAATTACCCTTTATCAATGTTTGTTTAGTGCTGATAAAGGTACCCCCTTTATCAATTCTTTTTTTAGCGCTGTTAAATGATGGCATTGTGTAAATATATTTTTATGGTGGTTCTTTGAGCACTGTTAAAGGGGTAGTTAATGAAAAGTCATTATATTGGAGGGAATGAATAGAACTAACTACAATATGATTATACATGTTTTGTAAATGTTTTTACATTAATCCAATAAAATTTAGAAGCTTAAAATATGAATGAATCCAATTTTAAGCATAAACACTCTAATATTCTTTAAAAGGTCGATTTACCGCCTTTTGATGGTGAACCCTTTTTAAATCTAGTTTTTGTCACTTTTATATATTTTAATTAATAAAATAATATTATTCTTTATAATTGGGACATCAAAATTTACTTTGAATGAAATTTTGTAATTTTTCTGATAATGTTCAAATTTTTAATGAATAGTGAAAAATACTGCATTTTAATTCAAAACTGCTTTTTAATCTAATTTATTTATATAGTTATATTATTATTCTAATTGGTTTTAAAGTGTAAATGGATTATATTTTTACAAATTAATCCAATTTTGTTCATTGGAAGTAATTTCACTCTTAAATTGGACATAAAAAAGGTAAATATTTTGATAGTTATTATTTCATAAAAACACACTTTTTGTTTTGAAAATAGAAATTAATTTTAAATTAATTTTGGCAAATTTTGTGTTTTGAATTTGGAAAAATGGATTCCATATTTGGAATCAGGAGGTCCAAATTTTGTAAATATGTAACTTTTATTTTTAGACATTATGAATATTTACCTCAGTAAATATATTTTTTACCATGGTAATAAGATAAATATGGTAAATAAGGGTAAAAAAATAATATTATAATAATATTAAATTACCCTAAAGCGTGTCCTAATCCTATTGGATGATACATTTCCGACCATGGGCATCCTTGGGTCGATTTTGGGACCCCATGGAGCCACTTGGGAGTGATAATGACACTTTATATTTATTAATTTAAAGTAAAGAGAAGAATAACATAAACATATATCTTTTAGTAAAACAATTTTATATGGGGTTATATAAGTGATATCTTCGACTATAAATATTTATTTTAAAGTTAAAAAGATTTAATATATCATGGTATTTTATTTATAATTTTTAGACATTAAATAAATAAATTTAACTATGACACAATAGTGATGCGGTAATTACTTCATTAATAAAGTATTAAAATAAATGATTTTATAAATATTAAAATAAATTTATTTTGAATCTTTTTATGCCATACGTGAATTTTATAGATTAGGATGAGTTGTTATCTTTTAATTAGTGAAGTTTTTTCAAAATAATCAAGTTTTTATATATTTTTTTAAAAGTCTTGATATGAATAGTATATAAATTGGCATAAATGAGTTTTAAAACAATTAATATTTTATTAAATGATAAAATAATCCTAAAAATATAATATTCAGAAAAATGACATATGTAATATTAAAAATGTAATTAAAGATCCATTTTGAGTCGCTTATCATTTTATAGTAAATATATTAACCATATAGTATGAATATATAAGAGGACATGGTAAAGGTTAAATAAGTTAACAAAGAGTTAAATAAAAACGATAAGGATTAAAAAAATATCCAAAACCTATCCAATTCTTATTGGATGATTTTATTTCGACTTATATTCATCTTATCTTTGAATTTGATGAGTTTTGGTCCTTTTGAAACTGAAAATTATTTTATAATAAAATAATACTTTCAAACATTCCTAAAGAGCTCCTCCTCTCCCATATAAAAGGCCATCACCTCTAACCTATTAAACACACCTCTCAAGACCCTTGTATCATCCAACCTCTACCCAAATAATCTCCCAATATCTCTCTCTTCCTCCTAAAATCCTTACCCTAGACAGAAGGCACTTCAAGGAAGCCTTTTGGTTCAAACCAAAGGAAGTAACCCGGTTTAAAGGTAATGTCTTCCCTCTAGTTCCCTTCTTTTATTTTACTTATTCACTCACTATGTTCTTCTTATTCATTGTTTAGATAATAAAACCAGTATCCCCAATATACTAGGTTTTTTTATGAGAAGGATTCGAACTACACATCCCCAAACCTCCAACTAATGGATACGAACATACTGTTTCTGTCGACGGCGAACTACTACCTCACAAAATGATGATTTTTCAATTATCTCCTACCACCTATCATGGTGTCCATTATGATGGAACTATATTTATATGTGATATATATTATATTTATATTGTCTTTATGCTTCTGTATTTTCTTTTATATAATACCTTTATAGTTTCCATAATGGGTAAATACGATAATTTCATTTGAGGAAGTGCGGACTACCGCCCCCTCAAAGTGATATGAATCGTTCATTCCATACATGGGATGTTTAAAGGATGTAATTAATGAAATTATATATGATAATATACTAGAATTATAATATACATATGTATCATTATGTTTTCATTCCATTAAAATACAAAATAGAAATGAAAGTATCATTCATGTGTACGTACGGCTTACTGTCTCCATGAACGGTGCATTTCATTTCTTATCTCCAAATGTTATGTAATGTTGTAAATACATATATATACTAGATATATATTATATATATGATATATAAATCATGAATATCATTCTATATATAATATACTTTTGACCACATGGATAACTTGTAATTATAAGAAGTTCATTTTTAACTCAAGTACCAAATATCGACAAAATAATCGTTATTAACTTAAATAATTATATAATGTTTATAACATGCTAATAAGTGATATAAAAGAGATAATAATCCTGAAAAGATTCTAAATAAAGTATAAATTAATTTTATTTTACTATTCAGGAGATTAAATAACGAACGAGTCAAGTTGGACATGAGGTAAGGGACTTCGTCTCAATCTCCTTTCATTGAGGAATATTTTGTTTTATACATGACTTTCTTTTATATGGTGTATAAACACCTTTTAATTTTCATTTCATTCAAAGGAGGTCTTTTTCTATGAGGTTTTTTACTAAACGACAAAAAAAGAATGTTTCTTTTTAACATAAGCGGTGACAACGACCTTTCCGCTGCCACGAGTATTATTTGATCTTTAGCTTCCTTAAAAAGCTGTAATGTTTTTAAAAGAAAAATAAATACCATATATTCTTTTACGTATTTTGGTATTGAAAATGTTTTTGATAATGGATTTGTTATGTCAATATATTTAAATGATATATTGTGATTGAAATGTGGAAATGTTATCTTTACTTTATGTTTGTTTTATGTGTTATGAATATGTTATGGTTCTTGGGAATTGTTTATGTATACAGATGGTACCATTATAAACCTATAGAGGGTGATCCCGATATATCTCTCCAATGCATTAGGTAACGTGATGGAGGTAAACATTAATGTTCCTCCTAAGAGATTTAGGGAATATACTGTGATGGGTATTCCAAATGTAACTCCCAATGTAGCTGTGAAATCTACAACGTAAGTATGTTATGGATTCCATAAGTTACATTTATGATTTATGATTTCTATGTGTTATTCATAAATCATATGATTTCATGAGGTATGTTAAATAGCTTATTCTTGGTATGTATTGATGGAATAAATTTTTATTTCTTTATAATCCTTACTGATTCTGTTATGCTCATCCTAAATTTTTTTTTGAAATATTTTTCATAGGACTTCAAGATGAATAGGGTCAAGGATGGGATCATGGAAAATTCATGTTGTCTAAAACATGGAATTATACATGAATCTTTTTTTCAAGAGTTTTTATTTTATGAAAAAAATGGATACTGGGTATAAGTGTCTACTTTGTAATATTTGAGATGTAATGTAATTGTTATGGCCTAATTCTCTAAAAATATATACTTGAAAAGATCCTCAATGTGAATTATTAACTTAATTCAAGATTATGTATTGTTTAAGGATGGGGGCTTATATTTTTTGTTCCATTAGTACTGTTATGGTGATCATCCTTTCCGGGAGATTTATGGTTCTTTGTATGTTGATCCAGAGAGTTGGGAGATAGCTGATAGAGAGGAGGAACCCCAGTGGATCTCAACTTCAACGCCTCCACACCCTTGTTTCGATGACCTTCTTTGATGGAGAGCTCAGGATTCACGAGTTTTGTGTGGACCGCTTCTTGTTCAAGATCTTTCGACGCGGGTAAAGCCACACATTCTTCAACGATTTTGGTTTTGTAATCTATTGTTTTTATTTATTTAGCTTATGTGTTGTTTGATCTTGTTTTGTTTTTTTTCAGTTTGGTTCTCATGGTTGTGTGTGTGAGTCCGTCCAGTTAATGGGAGTACATTGCTATCTCTGAGCCAGAGTTCACCAAGGGCTCCTAGGGCAATGAGTTCACTATGTTCGGATAGTTTCTTTGGTTTGTGTGTGTGGTTTTCTTTATTTTGTTCTAATCTATTTATATGTGATCTATTTCCTTTTGCATAATAAAAAGTAATATGTGGTAGTATTCTTGTCATGGAGTAGGACCAAAAGGTCTAAACCACGTAAATTGACTGTGTTCTTTATTTTCTTATACTTTTATTTTATGTTCTTTCATCTTTTTAAAAATGATTCTTATTTTTATATTGATTTTACTTCAAAAAAACATCAGTAAACCCGTTCTAATTCCCAAAAAGTGGTATCATAGCCTGTAATTGATTTTTTTAACAATGTTTGTTAAGTTTGAAGTTGAAAATTTTGACGGTGAAAATGAATTTAATCTTTGGAGAGTAAAAATGTGTGCATTATTAGTCCATAATATACTTGAAGTTGCTTTGCATGACAATAAGAAACCTGTAGTGACCATCTTGGCCGATGGTCAGTCCACCACTATCTTAGTTGATGTCGACCCTAGTATACTGTAAAAGGCTCATTATACTCTTTTTTATCCTAGGCGATAAAGTGTTGCATGTAGTTTCATATAAAACTACTGCTAAATTTATATGGTTTAAACTCAAACATTTTTATATGTCCAAATCTTTTCTTGGAAGGCTGTATAAAAATATGTGGTCATATAATTTTAAGATGACTCCTGGCGCTTCTGTGCGGGTTCATATTGATGAGTTTAATCAAGTTTTTTTGGATTTATCTAATATTAACATAGTGGTTAAAGATGAGGATTAGGATTTAATCCTTTTGAATTCCCTTGATGATTCATTTAATTCATTGAAAGATTTGATTATGTATTTTAGGGATTCCATTACTTTAAAGGAAGTTAAGTGTGTCTTGTTATCTCAGGATCTTAAAACACATAGTTTGAAGGATGAATTTAATGGTGTTAAAAATGAACCTCAGTTAATGTATACTAAGGGTCCTATGAAAAATAAAGGTAGAAATGATAAGAACTAGTTTAAGAGTTTCTGGTGTTTTGAGTGTGGAAATACCAGCCACATAAAAAGGTACTATCCTAATTTGAAATACATAGACAGTATGGACCAATCCCATGTGGTATTCCCCAAGTATGACACTACGAAAGTTATTTAGTTGTTTTTTGAAGCCCCTTTGTTATAACAATGCATAGTTTCTTTGTTTCATTTTTTCTATGATATTAAAAATGGTTCAAGTTGTCTTTGTGGGGGACCCCGGTTGGGGAAAAGGGTTTCGTGAGGGGTGGTATAAGTTGTTCAGACATAGGTGGAGTGTTTCTTGTAGGCTTCCTATTTTAAGGTTGTTGTGTGATAGTTTTATACTGCTTTGTTAGTAAATAATTATTTTATGAGCTTTGTTTTGTTTTCATAATTCACTATGTTTTACCCCCGAGAAAGGTTGTTTCATTTGCAGAATATGCAAGCTCGGGAGTTTCATTTTTTGGATGAAAAGAAAGTAATATGGGTAAGATTTGTTTAATGTGGTTGTTGATTTAGTTTACCTTATGAGCATGTTTTAGTAATTTTTTATGTTAAGCAGTATAAGAGTGAGTGCAAACAGTCTGTGTGTCGTTGTGGCACATGCTAAGTGAATCTGTGTTGGACGGATTCAGTAGACTTAGGTTTATTTTCTATTAAATAGAACCGTCTGAACCCATTGGTAGGCTAGTTAGGGGGTTCAAGAACACCATTAGTGTTTGTTTTAATTTTAATTTGGAAAATGTGGAGATTTTTTATTTTTGGGGTTTTCAAAATTAAAATTTAGCTTTATTTTTTACATGCATAATTATGCATTTTTTTGTTATTATGAAAATTATATTTGTTGTTTTGTTCTGATTTTGTGTTCTTGAGACTCTGCTTGGGCCTTGTGTTCTATTGGAGTTTATTTCAGACCGTGGCAGGTGAGTGCTTACTGGGATTTTCGGTTGGCCTGTTGATCTATTGGCCAGTCTAGCCCCCGCGCTACCACCATGTCGATCTGCCTAAAACATTTTTTGCTGGACATTGATTATCTTCCATCAGACAACTCTGGCTCCTGGTTTTTTTTTGTATCCTGGTGATCTTATATGCAACCAACTATTTTCCTCATGCCTACCGCATGTCCCAGATATTTCATGATCTGTTGGCTTTGTGATCCTTCTTCCCTTGCACAGTCATCCATGTGTCTCCTCGTCTGTTGCGTTTGACAGGTCGTCGCCTCGGCTTTTATTGTGCCATTATTACAGCTCTGTGGCTCATCTTTTTTGAGAGTTGTTTGGTTCTTCTCCTATTGATCCAGAGAGTTGAGAGAGAGCTGAGAGAGAGGAGGAACCCTGACGGATGTCATCTTTGACGCCTCTGCACCCCTATTCCAATGACCTTCTCTGGTAGAGAGATCAGGACTCGCAAGCTCTATGTGGACCTCTTCTTGTTCAAGATCTTCCAACCCGGGCAGAGCCACATCTTTTTCAATGCTTCTGGTTTTTTAATATGTTTCTTTTCTTTATTCGGCTTCTATATTTTTTTGATCTTGTTTTGTTTTTATTTTTTGGTCTGGTCCTCAGGGTTGTGTGCATGAGTCTGTTTAGTTTGAGGGAGTACGTTGCTATCTCCAAGCCAGAGTTCACCACTGTCTCATGGGGTGACGAGTGTTGGGAAAGATGGCAAAGCGACAGACACGAAAACAATCGAAAATCGAACGTGTAGCGGAAATAAAATCATTCCCTCCAAAAATAAAGGAAGATGCACAGTGAAAAAATTAAGTGCAGAAAAATAAAGTTGACATAGGAAATATTTACGTGGAAAACCCAAAAGGGAAAAACCACGGGACCTAGTCTAGAAAGAGGGATCCACTAAAATCAAGAGATACATGGTAAAGACTCCCCAAAAATTGAAGGGATATCAAAAGTAAGACTCAAGAATAAAAGAAGTGAATCAAAGATGGAGAGCAAGAATGACGATCATCAAAGAAAGGCGATCACCAAATGGGATTTTCTATCGGTGTTGGTGGTGTCGGTGTGTTGAAATGCCTCATTGTTTCCTCCTTCTATAGAAAAAAGAATCCACGTAAAATAATGTATCCGCTTCAAAATTGTGTCACCGCATGAATTAATTCACGCATTATTAGCCCGTATTAAAAACACCTCATTAAAATTAAAATTGGGAGATGATCTAATTGAGGAGGCATTACATGGTGTGCCAACCAGGAAGGTACCCAACAAACTACCCCTCCGACTCAAGTGGGGATCACCGCTAACCCTACAATTAGTTGTCATGTCTCGAATTTTCCTCTGGGTAAACTCTTGGTCATCATATTTGACCCGTTGTCATCGATGTGGATCTTCTCAAGATCTAATTGTCTTAAATCAAGGACATTGTGGATCCAATGATATCGAACATCGATATGTTTTGACCTGCCATGAAAAGTGAAATTATTTTCCAAAAAAATAGCACTCTGACTATCAAAAAATAAAACATACCTGTCCGAATTTAAACTGAGCTCTCGAATAAAATTTTTCATCCACAACAATTCTTTGCACGCTTCAGTAGCTGCAATAAACTCTGACTCTGTGGTAGATAAAGCAACACATCTCTGCAATCTAGACTGCCAAGATACATCTCCCCCTATAAAAGTGATCAAATAGTCTGAAGTAGACTTCCTCGAATTGATATCTCCTCCTATATTTGAATCTGTAAATCCACAAATCATAGGTTCCCCTTTTACATAACACAATCTCATGTCATAAGTACCACAAAGATAATGAAAAATGTGCTTCACTGCGCTCCAATACTCTCTACCTGGATTTGATAGAAAACGAGTGATCACACCAACTGCATGAGCTATATCAGGTCTAGTACATACCATTGCATACATCAAACAACCAATAGAAGATGAATAAGGTATGTGCTGAATCTCCTCTCTCTCTTCATCAGTAGGAGGTGACTGACTAGTACTGAGCTTAAAATGTAAATCAAGAGGATTACTAACCACTTTAGATATGTCCATAGAAAATCTCTGAATAACCTTCTCAATGCATCTCTCTTTTGATATAACCACAATTTATTGGCCTTTCTGTCATGGTAGATCGTCATGCCATGAATCTTTCATGTTGGACCCTAGTCTTTCATTGCAAAAGACTGGAAAGTATCCTTCTTAAATTTATCAATTTTAGAAGTATCATGGACAAAAATGAGCATATCATCAACATAGAGCAATGGTATAATAAAATCATCATCAGTGAATCTCTGAAAAAAACACAATGATCAGAAGATGTCTTCCTGAAACCCTAATGAGAAATGATAGATTCAAACTTCTTATACCACTACCTCAGAGCTTGGTTCAAACCATACAAACTCTTCTTCAACCTACAGACATGATTTTCTTTACCTGTTTCAAAAAAACCCTATGAATTCTTCATATTAATCTCCTCATTTAAATCTAAATGGAGGAAAGTTGTCTTCACATCCATATTCTCAATATATAAATCCAAACTAGCAGCCAAACCAAGAACAACATGAATGGGAGACATTTTGACAACAGGTGAGAAAATCTCATCAAATAAATACCTTTCTTCTGAAGCAATCCTTTAAAAACTAACCTTGCCTTGTATCATGGAACAGAACTGGATTCTTCATTCTTAATTTGATAAATCCACGGATTTTTCAAATCTCTCTTACCTATCAGTAACTTCACCAGCTCAAAAGTGTGGTTGTCATGCAATTATGTCATCTCGTCATCCATTTTCGCAACTCATATTTCCTTCTGTTCACTTTCCATTGCCAAATCAAAAGATTATGGTTCTCCTCCTTCAGTGAGGAGCACATACTCATCAGGTTAATATTAAGTAGAAATGGTGCGATGTCGAGATGACCTCTAGAGTGGAACTATGGGTTCATTAATAACCCCAGGAACTGGATCAGCAGAAAAAAAGGTGCATCAAAAACATCAACTCCAACCTGTTCACCTTAATCATAATTTTGTACATTAATGTGATCATCAGAATCAACAATATGAGGTAAATGTGAATCAGAACCTGGCTCAAGACTGAAAAAGCCATCAGAAGTTAGAGAAGAAGCTTTTTCTCTCTTATCAATGTCTACAATAGTCTAATCCTCTTTAAACATTGTATCATGGATTGTGAAAAGTTTCTTCAAAATTGGATCATATAACCTATACCCAAACTCATCGTGTCCATAACCAATAAGAATACACTAGTGTGTCTTACTGTCCAGCTTGGATCTCTCATCTCTAGGCACATGAACAAAAGTATTGCAACCAAAAACACGCAAGTGATCATACCTGGTCTCTTTTCCATACCAAAACTTGCCGAGAGTGTCTGTCTACAATGTAATTGCAGGTGATAAATTGATAATATAAGAAGCAGTAAGTAACACCCCAAAAATGTCTAGGCAACTTTACTTCCAAAATCAAACAATGAACTCTTTCCAACAAAGTCATGTTCATCCACTCAACTACACCATTCAGCAGTGGTGTCTTGGACGGAGTCTTCTAATGTCGAATACCTTCTTACTTGCAATACTGATCAAATGGAGCACAATAATCTCCCTCATTGTCAGTGAGAATACATTTCAATTTCTTGCCTGGTTCCCTCTCAGCAGAAACATGAAATTGCTTAAAAACGCTGAGCACATGACTTTTGGAATTTAAAATAGAAACCTTGAGTTTTTGTGAGTATTCATCAATAAATGTCACAAAATAAAGACTTCCACTAAAGTTCATAGATTTCAAAGGACCAAAAACATCAAAATGTACCAATACAAGTACCTGTTAATTCCTATGTAGAGGATGGCTACTGAAACTCACTCTGCTCTATTTCCCAGCCATGCAATGTTCACATGTGTCCAATTTGACACTCTTCAAATTTTGAAGAATATTTCTCTTGGCCAAACAACCAAGACCTTTCTCACTAATGTGATTGAGCCTCTTATGCAAAAACTTTTACGAAACACTGCACTCAACAATGCAAGCAGTATCACAAGAAATAGAAGCTTTAGTCCATTACAAACCTAATTGTTTCTTCCCTAAAGCCACAATCAAAGAGCCCTTGGAAAGATTACATTGACAATCATTAAAAGTTCTGATAAACCCTTAATCATCAAGAATGCTGGTAGAAATAGGATTCAAACGAACCTTAGGCTCATATCGAACATTCTTCAAAATTATCTTACTTCATGTACTGGTCTCTAAACAAATAGTCTCGATGCCTGCAACGTCAGCATGACCATAATTGATCATCTTCAAAGTCCCAAAATTACTTAGGCTGTAAGATGTAAAGAACTCCTTCTTCGATGTCACGTGAAAACAGGAACCACTGTTAACAACCTAGCAAGAATCATCAGAAGCAATGTTAATGGAGTTATAAACAGTAACAAGATCACTCCCTGTAGCGGCGGCGGCGACATGATCATCTCCATCACCATTTTTCTTCTATGGATTTTCCTTCAATCTGTTTTCTCTTTTCAGCTGATAACAAAACTTATTAACATTCCCCTTCTTACCACAGTGATGGAATTCAAAATATTTATGCTTCAGTCTGGACATGCTTCTGCCTCTGCTCTTTCCCCGACTGCTCTTCCCCCAATCCTGGCTTCTCCCCCTGTTCTCTATGACTAAAAGCTCTGAAGAAGATTTCTCCTAAGTGTGTCTCCTAACTTCTTTATTTAAAACAACAGACTTAACAAAACTAAATTTCACAGCACCATTGGGAGCAGAACCAGTTAGAGTAACACGTAAATTTTCCTATGAATCGGGTAAAGTGTTAAGCAGTAAAATAGCTAAAACCTCATCTTCAAAATTGAAACCCATGCCAGAAAACTGATCAAAACATCTCTGGTATTCACTTAAGTAGTTAGAAATAGACGTACCTTCTTTGTACCTAAAATTTATCATTTATTTGAGAAGAAACAATGTATTGTTTCCCGTCTTGGAAGCGTAGGTCGTCTCAAGTTTCTCCCACAAAGTTCTAGCATGAGAGATGTTGACAATGTGATTCATCACGTTGTCTTTGACCCATTGGTGAATGAAGCAACAAACCATCTCAAGCTCGAACGTCCATTCTTCATCTGACATCCTTTCTAGCTTCTGGGTAATAAACACTAAAAGATGCATTCGTTTGAAAAAAAGAAGATCCTTTATTTTAAGTCGATGCATATGGTAGTTGGTAACATTAAACAAAATCATTTGACAGTAATTGGACTCCATAATAAATATGAAATAAAAAACCAAACCCTCTGATGCCAGATGTTGCGAAATATGGAAAAGCAACGAACGTGCAAACAATTGAAAAGTGAACGTGCATCGAAAATAAAATATTTCATTCCAAAAATAAAGGTGGATGCACAACGAAAAAATTAAGTGCAGAAAAATAAAGTTGACACCGGAAATTTTTACGTGGAAAAAACAAAAGGGAAAAACCATGGGACCTTGTCCAGAAAGAGGGATCCACTAAAATCAAGAGATACACGATAGAGACTTCCCAAAAATGGAAGGGATCTCAAAAATAATACTCAATAATAAAAGTAGTGAATCAAAGATGGAGAATACGAAAGATGATTGTTAAAGAAAGGTGATCACCAAATGGGATTTACTCTCAGTGTTGTTGGTGTCGGTGTGTTGAAATACCTTGATATTGCCTCCTTATATAGGAAAAAGAATCTGTGTCAAATAATGTATCCACATCAAAAGTGTGTCACCGGGTGAATTAATTCACGTGGTCTTAGCCCTCATTAAAAACACCTCGTTAAAAGAGAAACTGCATGATGCTCCAATTGAGGAGGCGTTACGTGGTGCGTCAACCACGAAGGCGCCCAATAACAAGGTCCTTGTGCTCAGATAGTTTCTTTGGTCCGTGCGTGTGGTTTTCTTTATTTTTTTCTTATTTTTTTTGTATTTGCTATGTTTCCTTTTGCATAATAATAAGTAATTTTTGGCGGTTTTCTTGTCATGGAGTATGATCAAAAGGTCTGAACCACGTAAATAAATTGTGTTCTTTATTTTCATGTACTTTTCCATTCCATTCTTTTGGCTTTGTTAAAAATGATTCTTCTTTTTCTATTTCTTTTACATCAAATAAACATCAGTAAACCCATTCTGATTCCCATCGTTGATTGATCCTTACAATGCTCTTGCACTTCACAACAATCAAGAACAGTTATATCAATCCAGTTACTATGCTAAAAATTAAGATATTCAATGCCATTAGTAGTTGATAGATCCTTAAAATTCCTTCAAGTATTCTAACTTTGATTCAACTTCATGAACATATTCATTATCATATGACTATATGTGGTGGTTTTTTGGGGAGGTATGGGTTTCAAACCTCCTTGTCTGCATGTTTCATTCCTTTGTCCTGACCATCAAACCTAATGTAATATTCATTATCATATGAGTGACTTCTAAATCACATGTTGACAAAATTACTACAAAACATACTTTTAACAGCACTAAAAAATGACATCAACAGTGATAAAAAACGATAATAAACTAAGTGTCGTTAAAAGAGTTCATTTTTATCAGCGCTAAAAAAGAAATGATAAAAGGGGGTTTTATTAGCATTTTGTTTTAGCGCTGATAAAAAAACCCTTTTATGAGGGCTAATAAAAGTCAAAAAAAGAATTTTTTTTCTACAAATTAAAAATTCGGAAGTCAATCACCCCCTATCACCACTTGAAGCCACCCCCCTTAACAGTACTAGGGCCTCCTGCTTTACTCGCCCTCACGCGCGCCTCTTACAAGTTTCAAATCCGAGACCCGCCCCTCATGGATCTACACATTTACCACTCTATATTGTTTTGTTCTAGATTTTGTGATAAATCTATTTATTTATATATTTTTTGTTACATTTTTTATCCATATATTTATATAATTATTTTTAAATATATATATATATAATATGTTTTTTTGTTTATAAATATATACATACATACATATATTTATATATATGTGTGTGTCTATGATACATATTTATATTTATTTACATATACTATATATTAATATTTACATACATATATTACAATATATAGATAAATATATATTTTTATGCCAATACACACAAATATATTTATATATATATACACATTATATATAAATTAATTGTATAGGTATGTAAATATTCACTCTTTTATTTTAAATAAAATGAATATTATTTTTTATTTAGATGTGGTTTTTATATTTAAAAATATATTTTATATGTAAATATGTTTACATATTTATTTATAAAATTAAATTTTTATGTGTGAATATATACAAAATATGTTTATATTTTTATATATTTGATTATAAATAACATTAGAATATGAAAAACAATAGAACTTCAAAACCATAATATCAATATGAATGTAAGTCCTGAGAATAAATTCAGTTTCCACCAAAAAAAAGACAATAAGACCATCTTAAACGAGTCTGAAATTTCATCAAATGTTAAAAAAATTGGGATACTCTGACTAAAAACTCTGTTTTGGAGGTCTTTTGGGGATTTTTTACCACAAAAAAAATGTGATTGGGGGTTTCTCTAGGTCACCAAGGTATAGATCTTTTTTAGGGTTTTGATTTGATATGTGGTAAAGGTGAAACGGACACCCGAGTCAAAAGTTGTGGTCGTTTAAAATTTGAGTCATGTTTTCAGCTTGTTTTAGACTGTTTATTAATTTTTTTGATTTTTTATATCTTCAAATTATTATTAAATGACTATTACACGATAATAATTAGCAAATTATTAATTAATATTATATTTTTAATTATTTTATAATCTATTTTCCAGTAAATATCTTATATATTAAGTATAAATGTGTATTTATCCTTGTATAAATCATATTTTATAAAATATATTATATTTATATCAATATAAATATATATCTATATATATTAATATATGATTTTAAATGATAAATATCTTTTTTTATGAAATATACCTTTTATCAACGCTAAAAATAATTGTTTTAGGGCTGATAAAAGTCATACTTTTATCAGTGCTAAGAAAATCACTGATGTCAATGCTAAAAAAACACTGATAATAGGTAGCGATGGATAAATCTGATTCTATAGTAGTGTAACAAATCCAACAACAATAAATTGTGATCATCAATCTAAAAAACTCACAAGCATTTCAATCCTTCACCATCCATCTCTAGCTTAGTAATCAAGGTGTGTCTTTCAATTCAATTGCTTTTAAAAAATCATAATGATTTATTCTATTATGAACTTTTATAATGCAATAAATGTAAGGTGATGAGTTTCAAATATTTTAATTTATTATTTACTTTAAAAAGGGTACACATAGATTTGATCTATATGATAAATATAAATCAAAAGCACATACTCAATCACCCACCACCATCTCCCCAAAATGTAGTGTGTGTGCATCCATCTTACTGTCACAAAAGAAATACACTAAAAGTAGCATGTGCAAACCCATTAGAATTTCAATGTCATTTAAACTTAGTTATAATTTAATAGCACTATGGTTAAGCTAATAGTATTTATAAATGACGTGTTGCAACATTACTGGCCATGCGGCAGCCCCTGCCCCACGGTATAACTTCTAGCAACGCACGGTTAAGATTGTTGCTTGTAGGGGTACCGTTTCATCGGCATCCGGTAATCCAACGGTTGCAATCGAAATGCTCGAACCAGAAGTAATCCCATCGGACGGCCTAGGGAGGTGGCTATCGTGCCAGCGAATGGCAGGCCCCCCACACGTGTCGAGCATGCCCGTACGACACCTGCGTCCCTAGGATCTTTTTAACTGAATCCAATTATTCATCGCCACGTGCAGGGAGTTTTCCCTTGCCATGGCCGGAGTTATCTACATTAGGATATTAATAAAAAATAATAATATAGGATTAATTTTCTTTTAACTTGATTGGGGGAGTGAACTTGATTGGGGGTGTGAGTTGTACATATATGTGTATGTATATGTGTAACGTGGGCTGTACATATATGTGTATAGATCATGTGTCTATGTGTATGTATGACATGTACTTATTTCACATTAGATATATATTTTTTTCATTTTTGATATAATATTTTTATAATTTATTCAATTTTTATACATTTATATTTCACTAAGTATTATTTTTAATATGTTATTAATTTACATGATTATTGTTTATTCAATTTTATTTATTAAGTTGTAATATTTTTAAAATGTTTGGAATTTATTTAATTAAGTTATTTAAATTTATTTTTTAATATTTACATCATTTATGTACGTGTTTACAATTCATGTGGTTAATCTTATATGAATTCAATTTTAAAATAGTATTTTCTATTAAATTCTATATATTAATTTTTAATATTGTTTTAATTTAATATTGTTTATTCATTTTTAATATCTATTTATTTTTATATTTGTTGGAATTTAATCATTTTGTAATATTTATTTATACATATATTTATTTAATATACATGTAAAGTTTTCAATATGTTTGGAATTTATATGAATAATATTTATTCATTTTTGTTTATTAAGTTGTGACATTTAAAATATGTTTGAAACTTATATAATTAATCCATTTAAATATTTTTTAATAATTTTTCAATTTAAATAGTTAATATTTCTGTAATTTATTTAATTTTATTTAATCATTTTTAATATTATTTCAGTTAGTATTAATTTTTTTTCTTTTTTTACATTTTTTTTATATTTTTGGAATTTATTCTTTTTTTAAAATTTATACATATTTATTTAATAAGTTTTAATATTTTCAATATGAATTCATCTTTATTTTAATATATATTCATTTTTAATTTTATAAATAATTTGTATAATTAAAAAACATATCAATTTTTTAAATATTTTTGAAGTCTCTTCATTTTTAATTATTCATTTTCACTCTTTTTGAACATTCATACATTTAAGTTTACATATTCATTAATAATCTTAAAAATATATTTGTAAATAAATATTTTTAAATAAATACTTATAAATGTATATTTATTATATATGTGTATATAATTATATATTTATAATTATAAATAAATATGTATTTTTTTAAAAGTATTTATATAATTATAAATGAATAATTTTTTAAGGGGGGGAAGTTCCCCTTATTTTTATTGAAACAAAGACTATTTTATTATTCTAAGCACAGAGATCCCATTACCTGACCATTGTAGGCCCATAGGTTATTAAGTCCCAGTACAAGACCCATATGCCTGAACCCACATAACAACCCCGCACACGCTGCTTCGCACTACTTCACACTCACGGTCACCACCTCACCCGAGGACACCAATTGTCACCATCATAGCACCAAGCACCATGCTCCGCCTGTTCGTCACCACCGTTGCGCTCCGCACCCATGGTCAGCAGATCGGCTCCCGCAATGCATCCACACCTACGGTCAGCCAACCAATGACCCGCACACGTCAATCACCACCTATTTATATTTATTTATAATTATATATATAAATACATATTTACAATTCTTTAAATATGTTTATAATTATATACATTTATATTTATTTATAATTATATACATTTAATTTTTTTAATTATATTATTAAAATTAATAGTTACATTTTATTCGTTTTCTATATTTATATTTAATATATACTATTTATTACTATTAATAATTTATATATATATATATTAAATTTATTCATTTTTATTAATAATTGCTTCATTTGTAATTTTTTTAATATTTTTGTAATTTATTCATTTTTAATTTTTATTTGTTTAATTATTACTTTTATTCATTTTATATATTTATATTTAATATATAATATTTATCACTATTTATAATATTTGTATATATATGTATGTATGTATGTATTAAATTTATTCATTTTTATTAATAATTTTTCTAATTTTTTTTGTAATTTTCATTAGTTGTTTAATTATTTATTTTTTAAAAAATTATTTTTTGTATTTACATTTTTTTGTTTTTTTATTGGAGAATATAAAAAAATGGGGCTGGAAGTTGGGTCCACTGGATGGCAAGACATGTAGATGGGCTGGGTATAGCGATTGGGAAGTTGGGCTAGTACGTGTAGGGTTCGACCCATGTGTGAACATGTATGCGAGTGCCGATCCCCCGCAGTCATGTCACGTTTTGATAACAAAGTGGCCATATTTATAAAGAGATGCCCATACAAACATGAAGTCCGATGTGGGAGGAACTCACACGGGACTCAACAGGTCTTTATTAGTGTTTTTTTAGTGTTGATAAAGTGTTTGACCGGTGCGTGCTAGCGATCTTATTTTTCCTTGATCTAGCTCGCTGATTCTCCACCCAATCTCTCTCGTCTCGAGCCATTGTTGTTTCACCCTCTCCCTCACCCTCATGGTCATTTTACTCATTCATCATAATTTCTCACTCTGATTGCATGGAGCTCCTAGGTGTGTACCATAAAAACTCTTCACACTTATCATTTATGGTCATGACTGAAAGATATAGTTTTTGCAGTGCATAGATGGTAATCTGCTCAATGTGTCACAACCCGTCCCAGAGGGGCCCGTGCATTGACTACCCCAAACCCAACTCCAATAGGTCAGGTTCTGGTGTGTAGCACTGAGTAGACATATCATACAAATGTGAGACATTTTCCTAAGTACATGTACACACAAACACAACTCCAATCCCAAAATGCTGAAATATAAAAACACTAAGTAAACAAGCACACATACCACTAAGATACCAATAACAGAGTACGATAGTAGAAAACTGGAAAGTGAACATGACCAGAATAAAGCCCACCAAAAATAAGAGTATGTAAAAGTGAACACACAAGTTCCTGAAACTCATCCGCGAAAAACCCTACTTGAAGGGTAGGTATGGGGACAACTGTCTGAAGCCGTAGGAGCACACTTCGACTGTCTGATCTCTCTAAGAACCATCTGGTCCTGATCTACCTAGGACTCTGACAAAGCATCAAACGTTTGCACAAGACACGACACGTGCGGGGAAAGCCCGTGCAAAGGTGAGTAAAACAATACTTAGTAGGACACCTTCAAATCACAAAGGAATACCATTAAGAAATACATGAAGTACACCACAAATAAATACACAGAGTATACCAAAAAGAAATACACGAGGTACACCACAAAGAAATACACGAGGTACAGTCAACTCCACATAGATATATGTCTACGACAAATATATCTAGAACATACAGATATACTAATCTCAGGCACTAAGTATCATAATGTTCCAACCTCATAGCCAGCAACAAGATTCTCATCATAGGCTCGAATCGTAACACAAAAACAAGGATGATACATTCCACGAGACCAGCCATCTCAGATGGCACCCGTCTGAGAGATGAACTTCATCATGAACATTTTACTAAGTCCAGCACCAGTGCCCAACACCAGGGGTCCAGTTATCACTGCCTTATGTCGAGTGCAAGCTAAGAAACCCAAGTGAAGAGGCCTTCCCCTCACCACTGCACACAGTTGAGGGAGGACTGATCCAACTATGTACCACGTGCATTCTCTCTAGAAAGAGAGGATGGAGGGACTCACACATCACCATTTCCCCACAGTCGATGAAGTACTTTCCCCTAACTAACCCATGAAACTTCTATTGCTCTTGAACGGAGTAGCCTTCTCCCCAGTATGTCGATGGAGTACTAACTCATATATAGGTATTGTTCACACCTAGCGAATGGGATCACTCCTCATAATTGTATACAACAGCTGAGGGAGCTCCATCTCCAATGGAGGACCCACTCCCACACGATAAGACACCAAGTCTCGATAACACAAGAAGTGTCGGCATCACATGGAGTGTTGGTAACACACAGAGTTTCAGTAACACATGGAGTTTTGGTAACACACAAAGTGTCAATAAGTCATGCAGCCCCCAAGTCACGTAGTCACCAAGTCACAGTCAGTCGCATGATTTTTCTCATAGTGCGATTGTACCAGGATAACCTACTCCTCAAGCCATTAGGTTGTATGCCAACTTTCACAACAACTCACTTAGAGTATCTCAAAAGGACCTTTTTGTCACATGGGTCCCAATGTCGCTAATGACTTATCAAACGAACACATAGTTTGAAAGATACGACTATTTTCTGAAATGTTCTGACCCAGGTCCGGTCCGAGTCCCACCCGACCCATCGACCGACCCCATACGGTCCGTTCCGACCTGAACCGGACCGGCCCGCTGGGCCACTAGGTCCAGCCCGTTGGGCCACTGGAGCGGTCCAGTTCCCACTGGTCGGCCCCTCTGCATGCAGGTCGGTTTGGAGCATCGCACGCGGTCCACCCTAACCATGTGCCTGGCCGGTTAACGCAGCACCACACCACATTTCATGTGGCCAGCCCGCCTCCTCCACATGCCTCGTGACCTTGTCGTCGCAGGTTCCTCCGACACGGCTCCGATCCGTGTCCCAACTCGTCGTCGTGACTTCGTCGTGACCCCCGGTCAACGCGGCCTGCCACGTTACGCGGATGCCCCCTCCCTCTCTAATTTGGCTTCACTGAGCCGCATTCCATCCCTGCCAGCGGCCCTTCACCGTCCGCTGCACCCGCATGTGGCCATTGTTGCGTGCCACCGTCAGCCGCCGCGGGCCACCGGTTTGCCTCCGATACTCCGTTTCTCAATCTGAAGGCAGGCATGACTGTGATCATTGGGTCGTGTACTTCATCGATCCACACTTTTCTTTGCTTTTCCACCAATCCAAGGGTCCAATCATGATCAGATCCTCCTGACAATTCAAACTGCGACCACGAGGGTCCAGCGGCAAAGAATGCCAAGAACGAGGGAGAGAGAAAGCACAAGAATGCCTGATGGAACGAACTTTTGCCTTTGTTCATGTCAGACTAGATTTGTTCATGTTAGAATGAAGAAAAAAATACAATGATAATCACAAAGATACATCTCCCCATAATCCCTGCAATAATTAACCATCCCATAAAAACGATCAAACCGCAGATCAACCTGTTCGTTGGTTGGTCTGTGTTCATCGTTGAATCTAAGAACAAGGAAGAAAATCATGAAGATATGAAACACCCTACCTTGTGTTTGTATCATTCATTAATGAGGAACAATTGCGTTGTTGTCATTGAAGAGATCCTCCAACTCCGTTGGTGCGACGATCCATGATCCGATCTCCGAGCTGTCATCATTCGCTCGAGAGGATTCTTTCTCCAATCTCTCCCTAATGATTCTCCAGCATTTCCAGGGTTATGTGGTTAACCCTTATTTTTTTTCATAAGGATATTTTTAAGGTAAAATGTTCCTACGTCAACAAAATAATTTATCTTTAAATTATTTAATGACGATCACGTCCTTTTTGGGTTTTTCCACAGAATACTCGTGCTGACTAAAGTTAAGTCACGCCTATAAAAAACACCACATTACAAACTCAATGGTGGTATCATATTTCCAATCCTAGTCTCTGTTCATGAATTATTAGGATTTGAAAACAAAATAATATTTATTTAATTATTTTATTTATGGTTAAGTCCAAAAACTATCTTTCACAGTCAGCCCGTGCACGCGTGCTATTTAAAAACTTAACATTTTTCAACAAACTATTCCAGGCACACCGGGGCACAGAATCGCATACTGTCTCAGTGCTCGGTCTCATAATTTTCCCAAATAATTTACAAAAATAAATTCAGGAAAATTTGAGTCATTACACCAAGTACACAGTATCCTTCCCATTCTCATGGATTAAAATCAAACAATTCTTTCCATTCGCTTCCATTACCTGGAAAAAGAACCCTAATCATTTTAATATTTCTTGATTTGTTTATAATTTTCATAGGAATTATGAAATGGGTTTAATTTAGTCTGTATGATTTGTTCCAATTTTTTATATTTATGGTTCTTGATTCAAAATTATTCCACGATACTTTTGGTACTTATACACAGATACATAGATATAAATATAGATACATTATTGCATATCTTCACACAATTACTTGTGAATATGTGCAATGAGATGAGTGTTAGTTATATTTATAAATGCATACACGTGTAAGGGAAAAGGGTGGTTTAGGAATTCAAATTCTATATCTTGAACCTGGGTTTTAAATGTTGTTCTTAAAAATGGGATTCTCTAAATAGTATTTTCAAAAGTTGGAAGTCCTTTCAAATTATAATGCCCTAATTTTCTTGTTTTACTCTCATGCCATGTTTTATAAAAGGAGATTTAATTGTTTTAATCCTTGTTATGATGGTAGTGATGGTTTTTTATACCTCTTGGGTTGTTTAATTTTTTTTAAAAATTGATTTAAGAAATGTAATTTTTTAAAGTGGAATGTGTTATTTAATGAATTGAATTACTTGACATGTGTTGTTAAAAGGACCCTTTGATAAAATGCGAATTGTATGAAATTGGAATGGAACATGGGAACCCCAGCATGGGACTTCTAGTTTATTTGATTTAAATTCAAGAGTTTCTTCAAACATCAGGTTCTCAAGACCATGTGATTGAGCCATCTCAACATTTTCATCATCCAACAAAAGATAAACTTTGGCTCCTAAGCATTCTGTCACTGAAATACCATTTGACCCACCATGTACCAAGTGGAGAAATGGAAAAACATAAAATCCCTCGTCTTCTTGATATCAATCACTCGGTGATTTTTTAGTATCTTGTCTGTCTATTTAATCATATAAGACATCGTTGAATTAATCCAATGCGAGATCATCTTTTGCAAATTTCTCACTCCGATTTCATGGAGATCCTGATTGAATGAGGATATGGATGAAAAGACCATTTGTACACTATAAAAACCCTACCCACCTATCATGTAAAGTGGCGATTTCAAATGATAAGTAGATAGGTTTTTTATAGTGTATAAATGGAAATCCACTCCAAGTTCTAGGTTTGCTTCCTGCTCACATGGATTAAAATTAAACAATTATATCCATTTTCTTCCATTACCAGGTAGAAGAACCCTAATACTTTTTATATTTGTATTGTTATGAACATCTATAATAGGAATTTTGCAACACAAATCTCAAGCCTCATGTTCTATTAAAAATGAATTCTTGTAAGAATGATACAAAAAGTGTGTGTACACAATAGAAAGATTCAGATCATTATTAAGTAGGTTAATTCACCAGGTTTTTCATTTGTAGTGCCCTAGTTATATAAGTTTTCACTCGTAATAGTTTCTTCCCCCTGCTGGCTCCATTGAGGATTCCTTCCACTTTCATTTCAACCTCAGTTCCAATTAGCAATTGGGTTTATTTTTAGTGTGTTCTTACACTTTTCCCCAGTTTCCACTTTTTCATTTTTCTAGAGTTGATTCTTTTTGTTTATTAAACTATGGATAAGTATCATTTTTAGGTTATCCCATGTAGTTGGGCTTATACACTAATCATTAGTGTAAGATGACGCTTTATGTTGATCCCACTGGGACACTTCTTCAACTTGTGTTGAAGTTGATTGTTCCTCCCATCCGCAATAATAATTTTCATTTCTATTATTTGAGGCTTCATCCTAGCCATGTGAATTTTTTAAATTTAAAGCATTCATAAAACCCCAATTATATTTATCATTAGTTTTTCCTATAGTTTGAGAACCCCTTACTGAGACTTTTGGTTCATTGGATTTAAATTCATGAGTTTTTTCAAATGTAGGGTTCTCAAGACCACGTGATTAGGCCTATCAATGTTTCCATCATTTTATAAATGATAAACTTCATCTTCTAAGCATCCAGTCACTGAAACACCACCTGAACCACTGTGTACCAAGTATAGAAATGAATAAACATTAACTCCACCCTCATTTTGTAATCCCACCTAACAATGTTACCAAAACCATCCTTGATCATTGTTTTTTTCAATAGATGAAAATTTAATTAGATTATTTTTATCTTTATATACGTCACACATTTCTTTCCTTCAATGATTTCCACCACTAAAAAAAATCTCAATACACATCATTCAACTCTTATTATCTTAGAACAATAGATTTAGGTAGCTTAAATGATTCTTTAAGAATGATTCTAACACATCATTTTTTTAATTCTTATTGTGTCTTTATCATCTTCATTTCGACATAAATTTTTGACAAACCCAAAGGGAAATATTATTATAAAATATCCCTAATGAATACTTTTTGGGTTGTGTTCATTGACATGGTAGATGAAGGAACTGTTGGTCGGAGTAGTTCACTCAAGAGGGGAGGGATGAATTGAGTGACTATAAAAATTTCTGTTACAAATATATTATTTAAAAAAAATGGTTTTCCCCCAATAATAGATACAACTCAGCTAATCAAGGCTATAATGTTATAATAATTTTACTATTTAAACAACTTCTTGAAAGATTGATTAATTCTTAGTAATCTTAATATTTATTATTAATATTACTTTTGAAGTTATCCTACTAATACAAACCAGTTATAACTTCTTCCCAAGACTAACTATCAAAGTGATATTAGAGTTTTCTAGATTATACAATAATGCAGTAAAACAGAGAAGACTAAATTTGAATAGCACAACGGATATAAAACAAGTGGCTCGGTCTCAAGCTGAGACCTAATACACTCCACTTAGTGATCACCTGCCACCAAGCAGTTTATATAAATGATCTTTGATCCACACCCTGGATCGGGGTTAACAACAGTACACAGAATGTCTAGGTCAGACAGGGACCTCTTCCACGTTTTCATGGGTAAACAAAAAAATAATAAGCTGGACACACATGGACCTCTTATACAGTTGTCATGGGTAAACAAGAGTATAAATAGTTTGGTGTAAGGATTTATAAATCCTTCAGTTTAGCACATGATTCAGTGTGTGTATGGAATATACAGAGTATACACACTGCTATAAAATAAGTAAAAGAATCATTTAGAGAGAGTAGATATGAGTTTAGAATGCTCTAGTGATTTGATGTGAAGCTCTGGACTCCTTTGATTTAGCAGAAATGCTTTTGATTCCTTCTCTGGTTTTTTGTCTTGAAAAACAGAGTGTCAAGATTTAGCTTGTGTTCACCACGAGCTTTGACAATGTGGAGATGTTCTCTGGATTCCAGTGTACTTCGTATGTTCTTCAGCAGAGAGGGATTGCATGCATGTGAAAATTCATTCTTTGAAAATCTTTCAAAGTGTTCTTCATGGTCGTGCTCACATGATTTTTTTCTGTTCAGTATCGCGCTCTATTGTCATTGGGAACTCTCTACTCTTTATCTTCTAATGCATGAGATTTAGCGGACAGGTTCCATGTGTTTCGTGCCTCGTACCTCGTACTATTTCTACAAAGAAACATTAATTATGTTAGTGCATTAAAGGCATCAAATATGACTGTTAAGAATTAAATTGAAAGACGAAAAAATAGTTTAAGAAATAGTGTCAGAGTAAGTTGAGAAAATGGTGTCTCCTTCACGGTGTCTGAGTGTCACGGTCTGAGTGTCACGGTGTCTGGGAGTCACTGTCTGAGTGTCACGGTGTCTGGCTTGCTCACGGTGTTTGGTCTTCATGGTGTCTTGGTCACGGTGTCTCAGTCACGGTGTCTCAGTCACAGTGTCTTGGCCACACTGTCTCGGTCACGGTGTCTTGGTCACAGTGTCTTGTACTTAGGAAAATAACAGTATTCAGACTTAAACAAAAATATGCATGAATTGGATTGAGCTTAACCATTATAAAGCATTAGTGAATTTGAAACATAAATACACATTATTGAATAAGATTTGTGATCATTAAAACATGATTAATACATGATGAGTCCAACAATATCCCCCTTTTTGATGATCACAAATCATACACAGTTAAAGTGGAAATTAGATGTAGCTATAGAGAAAATAACATATAGAGAAACATATAACTTTTTATCCCCCTTTTGGGATTGTCAAAAAGATTAAATAAAAGAGGGCAAACCATGCACATTCCATTAAAAACTAAGCAGAGTGTAGTACACCATAAAGGAGAAATACAGAAATGAATGAAATCCCCATAAAAAAGTAGTAAGCATTGGTATTCTTTAGGGATTGGCCATCTCTTTGCCTTTATCAGCAGCAAAAGAGGAAGCCATATGGGAAGTGGTTGATGTAAAAGAAGGCAGAGAGGTGGTGGATAGAGAAGGTAGAGGGAGACCTTCAAAGACAGAGGGAACCAATGTAGGAGCATTAGGAGATCTTGGTCATTGCTGGTCAAGAATGACGGGCCTGAACTAACTAAGAGCTTGGCCAATAGACATGGTAGTTGAGTGTAAGGCAGAGGTAAAATTAGGTAGTCGAGGTCTAATAGGAGCAGCCACTAGAGCAACAATTGTTGTACTCTGGACATGGGGATACGGTCTCAGAAGTTTGATGAAGTCTGTAATGATTTCTCCACCATATTTCATGGCCTTTTCAAAGTCATATTTGTTTTCCATGAACTTTTCCAATAATCTGGTAAACTTGGTAAGCTTCTGGACTTGGTTTTTAAAGGCTTGGGTTATAGGAGGAATTCTCAAAGTCTCTACAAGATATTTTAAGTGATTAGTTATATCAGTCTTGAAGAAAATCTGGTTGAAATAGAAATCCACTTTCTTAGCAATGTTCCACTGGGCATCATTGGCAATCTTGGAATGAATTTTCACAAGGTCAAGAACTCTATCACTGTTCTTGATAACTTCAGAGAATGAAGTCACATTGAATCCACTTAAAGCAGTCTAAAGCTCTTCTTGGACTAGAGATCTGAGCAAAGAAGAGTCCAACGTAGGTGTAGAGGATTCACCAGAGGTATTAGAAGCTTTTATGACTGTGGTGAGAGACTTGATCTGATTCAGTACCTTTTGAAGACAACCAGTGTATTCATCAGTGAGTTTATTTAGGTTCACTACAAGCTCTCTCATTTATTTCAACAACTGTTTGTGGCTTTATGCAATATTTTCATCAAAGGATAACAGGTAAGGGTGAATCTGAGACACAAAATCTCGAGATATTTGAGACACAGAAGGTTCTAGAGAGATAACAACAAGTTATGATCTGGAATGCAGTTATTTCTGCATATCTTCAACCATGCTTCTCAGGGTTGAGACTTCACTACTGGGCAATTTATTTTTAACTCGAACTTCTTGAATTTCTATGATCATTTTAGGTTGGATCTCCCTGATAATCTTCTCCAAAAGTAGTGAGGCATCTCTCTCACTTTGATTTTTCACAACACGAGGTTGGGAATTTAAAAGATTCTCAACTTCAGACATGATAGTGTCTCCAAAATCCTTCAAATCATCCTTAATGACAAAGGACAGCTGTTTAGGTAGAGGTTCAGGTGAAGGTTCAGGTGAAGGAATTGGTACAAGGGTAGGTTCAGGTTCTGGTTCCTTCTCAGGGAAAAAGATAGAAACTGACTTCAATTGAAACAGTGAGGAAAGATCGAGTCCAATGGCAGTAACTTGCTGAGATTCACTCACATCATAAAATCTAGGGAATTTGTATTGAGTTTCCACAGGACTAGACTCATCCAGATGTGATGCTTCATCAGTCTAAATATTTTGGGTTTCCTCCCCCTCAACAGATGCTTCCTTTTTAGGATATAGAGGCTCAGGAGCTAGTTCTAAATTCACAGGTTCATCTCTAAGTTCCTCAATCATCTCCTGTCTAGCCAACTAAAAGGCTATCTCCATCCTCTCTTCAGTAGAGGGTATTATCTCAAGAACAGGTTGTTCCTCTAGGATTTCTTCCAGATTTGCTTATTCCATAACATGGAGTTGTTCCAGATTTTTTTCTTGCACAGTAGGGAGTTCTTCTACTACAGCCTCTTCCATGGCTTGCTTTTTAGATTCTATGACAACTATTTCTATTTCAGCCTCATATTGGATTTCCAGATTGATATCATCTCTAGGGGTAGCAGGTTCTTCTTCAAGAACAACAGGAGGAATAATAGGCCTTTATTCCCAAACAATAACTTCATCCCTATGAGGTACTTCAGCTTCTTCTTCCTCTTCTTCTAAATACTCACCAAGTTCATCTGGTTCCAAACCAGGATCAGCAATGTCCTTCAACCTTGATGGATAATACACAGGATTAAACTTTTCATAAATCTTATCTTCGTCTTCCACCCACTCCTTTTTCCAAGGGTTCCAGTTTATTTTCATTCTTCTGATGATGGGTTTAGAGAGACAGTACTCGCAATCCACAAGCACTTCTTTATTGGGCCTAACTACTCCTTTGGCAACAAGCATGGCTGAAATCAGCCGAGAGTAGAATAGAGAGGTGGATTTGGATGTAACCTTGATCAATTCACACATATGGTGAATGATGTACTCTCACAAGTTGATTTTGTATCCATTATTCATAAGATGAATCAAGTACACATCTTGGTACTTTAATAAAGAAAAGTCACCTTTCCTCAGACTAAACAAATTTTGAATTAACTTAAAAAACAGCCTTGTTTCCCCATCAAGTTCAGCAGCTATGGCCCTTCTCTTGGTTCCATTTTCGGTTAGGGTTTTCAGAGTATCTTTGAGGTCAAATAAATCAATTGTGGGTGGGGGTTCTCTCTGATATTCATCACAAATTCCTTCGTGAGGTATCCTAAAGAATGCAGACCATAACCTCGATGAGAAGGAACATCTTTGGTCATTAATCCAGCTCCTCACAACAAATCTTTCACCAGAGTCAAAATAAAACTATTTGTACTGGTAGAACTGAGCAACATACCTCGGATAAATTGGTCTATTATCCTCTAAGAACTATTCTAACCAGCCTTGTTCTCTTAAAACTTTAAGGACTAGATATTTTCTAGACAAGAGCCATTTGGGGAAAATTTATTTCTCAGAAAAAACACTTCGATTTACCAGGTTCGGATTCAGAGGCCCTTCGGGTGTCATCTTGGGTTCTCTCTTCTTCTTCTTCAGGCGGTGCTTCTCGGGTGTGGATGATGATGGTCGCTTCATTCATGGCATCCGCTTATGGTTGCAATAGAGAAAGAGGGTTTCAAGGTTGAAAGGGTTTGAATTTAGTGAGTAGGAGAAAGTCCGGGTGAAGAACCGAGTGAAACTCTTTGTTTTATCATTTGGGAATGTCAAACGTCACAAAACCAAAAACATAGAAAAGTAAAAGAGGTGAAATAAAAATTACCGCGATATAGGTTTAAAGAAAATCATAAATAACTTTCACGGTGAGACAGTGAAGGGTTGTTACGGTGAGATAATGATCAGTCGGTACGGTGTTACAACAAGTGGTCGTCATGGTGAGACAGTGATCGAACGTCATAGTGACACAGTGAGTGAAATTATCAGTGCGTGTTACGGTGAGACAGTGAATGTTAGGACGTGAGTACCAAGTGCTAACGGTGAGACCATAAACATAAAATACTGTAACATAGAAACCATAATCATGAAACAGTAAAGTAAAACATATTAAAATATTTAAACAGTAAGACAATTAAGATATCTATTTGAGATTTATCATGCCAAGGTCATGTATGATGTAGTCTATTCTCTCATAATTTAACAGTTTAGTGAATATATCAGCAAGTAGATATTCAGTACCAATGAATTCCAAGGTAATATAACCTTTTTGATAATGATCTCTTAAAAAGTGATTTCTTACATCGATATGTTTTGTACTAGAATGTGAAACAAGATTTTTTGAGATGTTAATAGCACTTGTATTGTCACAATTTATTGGTACATGTCTGAATTGATATTCATAATCTAGTAATGTGTGTTTTATCCACATAATTTGTGCACAACAACTACTAGCAACTATGTATTCAGCTTCTGCAGTATATAATGCAACAAAATTCTGTTTCAAACTACACCATGATACTAGTGACTTGCCTAAAAGGTGAAATGTTCCATAGGTGCTCTTTCTATCTAACTTATAGCCACCAAATTCAGCATCAGAATAACTAACTAGTTCAAATGATTTTCCTTTAGGATAGAACAGTCCTAGATTGGGTGTCTTCTTGAGGTATTTGAAAATTCTCTTTACAACATTTAAATGAGATTCTTTAGGATTTTCTTGAAAAGCAGCACACATACACACACTAAACATAATGTTAGGACGACTAGCAGTTAAGTAGAGTAAACTTCCAATCATTCCTCTATAAGTGGTTTGATCAATAGATTTTCCATCTTCATCAAGATCCAACTTATAGGTGGTACTCATGGGAGTGTCACTACTTTTAGTGCTATCCAATCCAAAACGTTTTAGAATATATTTAGTGTATTTACTTTGAGTTAAAACAATTCCATCATTATTATGAAATATTTGAAATCCAAGAAAGAATTTTAGTTCACCCATTAAACTCATTTCAAATTCGTTTTGCATCATTTTAGAAAAATCAAAACATAATGAATTTTTTGAAGACCCAAAAATAATATCATCTACATAGATTTGAACAACTAAAACATCATTATAAATTTGTTTTATAAAGAGAGTAGGATCATATATTCATTTTATAAAACCTTTGGAAATAAGAAAAGTACTCAATCTGTCATACCAAGCTCTTGGAGCTTGTTTTAAACCATATAAAGCTTTTGATAGTTTGAAAATATTATTGGGAAAATGAGGATTTGTAAATCCAGGGGGTTGTTCAACAAAGACATCCTCAGCTATATACCCATTTAATAATGCACTCTTAACATCCATTTGATATAGTTTGAAATTCAGATGTGCAGCTTTAGTAAGTAGGATTCTGATTTCTTCAAGTCTGGGTACTGGAGCAAAGGTATCCTCATAGTCAATTCCTTCTTCTTGATTGTATCCTTGTGCAACTAATCTAGCCTTGTTCCTAACTATATTTCCATCTTCATCTACCTTATTTCTAAACACCCATTTAATACCTATGATGAAAGTGTTCTTGGTTCTTTCAACAAGTTTCCAAACATTGTTTCTTTTAAACTGATTAAGTTCTTCTTGCGTAGCCATTACCCAAAATTAATCGTTGATAACAACATCAATGTTTTTAGGTTTAATTTGTGACAAGAAGGCTTGATGTTCAACTTGATTTATAAGAGAAGCTCTAGTTCGTGTTTCTTTCTCTAAGTCTCCTACAACATCATCTAAGGAATGGTTTCTAAGGGTTCTAACCTTTCTAGAAAAAGAGGGACTAGTGATTTCAAGTTCATCAACAAATTCTGCTTCATTATGACTCGATTGAAGAGAATTTCCAGAATTGGAAGTTTTCACAGATTCTTTAACAGAGGAATTTTAGAACTTTGAGTTGATGTTCAGATCTGATACATCATCCTGCAGATTTTCTAGGATGGTTCTAGAATCATGTGGATCTATTTCATCAAACTTGATATGAACATATTATTCCACAAATTTAGTTCTTTTATTGAATACTCTATACGATTTACTTAATATTGAGTAACCTAGGAAAATACCTTCATAACTTTTGGATGAAAATTTTTCATGATTATCCTTAGTGTTGAGAATAAATATTTTGCAACAAAAAACTCTAAAGTAATTAACCTTAGGCTTCATATTGTTCCAGAGTTCATACAGGGTGAGTTTGAGAATTAGTCTAATCAAGACTCTATTGATTATGTAGCATGTTGTATTAACAGATTCATTCAAAATGTAAAAAGGTAAGTCATATTCACTAAGAATTGTTCTAGAAATTTCTTGCAAGGTTCTATTTCTTATTTTTACAACACCATTTTTCTGTGGTGTTCTAGGGGCGGAGAAATTGTGACTATAAACATTTTGTGAGAAAAAGGATTCAAACTCTTGATTTTCAAACTCACGGCCATGATCACTTCTTAAAGATTTAATTTTAAGGCCACTAAGGTTTTCTACAGACTTAGCATACTTAGAAAAATAAGAACAAGCTTCACTTTTGTGATCCATGAAAAAGGTCCAGGTGTATCTAGAGAAATCATCTACTAGAACATAAACATAGTGATTCCCATTTAAACTAAAAACTCTAGATGGTCCAAACAAATCCATGTGAACCAATTCAAGAGGTTGTGAAGTAGAAACTTATTTCTTTGATCTGAAGGAGATTTTGTGTTGTTTTCCATTTTGACAAGGATTACACAATTTGTCATTTGGAAACTCAAGTTTGGGTAAGTCCTTAACTAGGCCTTTTCTATTTAGCTTTCTAATTGAGTGAACATTATAATTTCCTAGTCTCCTATGCCAGATCCAAGATTATTTATGAAATACACTTAAGCATGAAACATTTTGAGAAGTTAAGGAATCTAAATTAACATAATAAACTTTCTCATTCCTTGATGCAGAAATTACTAATTCATCTTTAGAATTAAAGACATTACAGACATCATTTTGAAATTTAACATGATATCCATCATCACATAATTGTGAGATACTAAGAAGATTATATTTTAAGCCATTAAAAGACAGTACTTTAGAAATTAAAATTGAATCAGAGTTACCAATTTGGCCTATGCCAATGATCTTCCCTTTGGCATTGTCACCAAATGTGACATGTCCTCCATCTACTTTTATCAGATTCTTGAAGCATGAGTAGTCTCCTATAATGTGCCTTGAACATCCACTATCCAAGTACCATAGATTCTTGCAGGGGATCTTTAAATATATTTCCTATAAAATGATCAAGTAAAGACAAATTTTGGTACCCATACTTGTTTGGGTCCAGTAACATTAGTAATAAGTGCTTTAAGAACCCATATTTGTCTCATAGGTTTCCTATAAGAATTATGTAAAGTATTTGAAAAACAAACTGTATTTGGTCCACAAAAACTTGAAACAGTAGAGTATATATCATGACCTGAGCTAGATGAGTTATGTCCAGAACTGGGAACAAAACTATATGTCCTAGACTTTGAAACAAAATTCTTTCTACTAAGGGTTCTTTTACCAAGTTGATAACCAATTCCAGTATTGTATTTAGGGGTGATTTTTTTTCCTAGCATTTTTGTAAGGGTATTTTCCCCATTAGTGAACTTTTCTAAGTCACTTTTTAATTTCTCATTAGACATTTTTAATTAATTGTTTTCTTTGAGCAGTTGAGCATTTTTCTCCTCTTCAGTAGTAAGTTTATACTTAACATTTGTAGTGAGAGCATGTTGTTTCTTCAGTGATTTATATTTATCTTTAATTCATTACATGTCTCTTCAAGCATGTTACAATATTCAAACATTTATTCATTAGTCATATTTTATGAGTCACTTTGCTCTTCAGAATAGTATGACTTATGCATAGAAGAGTTCAATGTTACCTCAGATGTGTTTGTCATAAAACACATATTGGATTTGTTATCATATTCATCATGTGATGTCTCTGAGTCACTTGAACTATCCTCAGAGGCACTCCAAGTTTCTTTCATTTCCTTTTTGTACTTCTTGTCCTTATCCTCATACTTCTTCTTATATTTGAGCTTTTGAAAGTTAGCCTTTATATATCCTTTGCATTTACATTCATAGAATATAATTTCACCAGCTTTGTCACTTATTTTCTATTCATTTTTCTAGTTTTATTTTTGATCATACTTGCCCTTGAAGTTAGGATTTCTGAAAAAGTTCTTCTTTTTGTAAAATCATTTGAATCTTCTGGCCAGTTGAGCCATCTCCTCATCACTGTCAGATGATGATTGTTCAGTGGTGAAACTTTCTACAGGAGCTTCCAGTTTCCCTTTGTCTTTTTGCTTTGAGAAGGTGGTCTTGAATGCTACAGATTTCCTCTTTTGTTCATCCTCCTCTTCTTTCTTGAATTTCAGCTCTTCCTCATACATCATCAGTTTCCCAATGAGTTCTTTTACAGGTATATTTCTGGTGTCACATGATTCTCTAATTGAGACAGAGGTTCCCCTCCAGCTTTCAGGTAAACACCTAAGAATTCTCATGATCTGTTCTTTGGTAGTGAATTCTATTCCAAGAGAAATAATTGTGTTGAAAATATCATTGAACCTAAGATACATGTCAGAAATAGGCTCATCAGGTTTCATATTTAAATTATCATATTTTATAGTATAAGTATTAAGTCTCATTTCCTTTACACTAGATGTTCCTTCATGTGAGACAGACAAGGTATCCCAAATTTCATGGGCAGTTTTACAAGCAGAAATCCTATTAAATTCTTCATCTCCTAAGGAACAATACATAGCATTCATGGATTTGCAATTTTTATTATAAGCATGTTTTTTAGGTTCTTACCATGTAATTCTATCAGTCACAGGAAGTTTTTATTCATCTATAATGGATGACCAAATTTCAAAGCTCATACTCTCTAGATGCATTTCCATATTAATTTTCCATTGAGCATAGTTGGTTCCATTAAATAACGGTGGTTTGTTGGTTACAACACCTTCCAATCTATTATCCATACTAAAAAATTACTTTAAAAGAGCTTGAAATTTAGAATTAACAGTTTTTTACAGATCTTTAATGTATAACTACAATCACAGTTGAGTAAGATTACACAGAGTCCTAATAAAGAATTCCCTCTGATACCAAATGTTGGTCGAAGTAGTTCAATCAAGAGGGGAGGGGTGAATTGAGTGACTATAAAAATTTATGTTATAAATATATTATTTTAAAAGAAATGGTTTTTCCCCAATAATAGATACAACCCAGCTAATCAAGGTTATACTGTTATAAGAGTTTGACTGTTTATACAACTACTTGAATGATTGATTAATTCTCAGTAATCTTAATATGTATTATTAATATTAATTTTGAAGTTAGCCTACTAAGAAAAATCAGTTATAAATTCTTTCCAAAACTAACTATCAAAGTGATATTAGAGTTTTTTGGATTATGCAAGAAAGCAGTAAAATAGAGAAGACTAAATTTGAATAGCACAATGTATATGAAACAAGTGGTTCAGTCTCAAGCCATGACCTAATCCACTCCACTTGGTGATCACCTGACACCAAGCATTTTATATAAATGAACTTTGATCCACACCCTGGATCGGGGTTAACAACAGTACACAGACTTTCCATGTCACACAGGGACCTCTTCCACAGTTTTCATGGGTAAACAATAAAATAATAACCAGGCCACATAGGGACCTATTCCACAGTTGTCATGGGTAAAAAAGTGTATAATGATTTTGGTGTAAGGATTTAAAAATATTTAGGTTTAGAACAGGAGTTAGTGTGTGTATGGAATATACAGAGTATACACACTGCTCAAAAATAAGTAAAAGAATCACTGAGAGAGAGTAGATATGAGTTTAGAATGCTCTAGTGATTTTACGTGCAGCTCTGGACTCCTTTGATTTAGTAGAAATTCTTCTGAGTCCTTCTCTGGTTTTTTATTTTGAAAAATAGAGTGTCGCGATTCAGATTGTGTTCACCATGAGATTTTACAATGTGGATATGTTCTCTGGATTCTAGTGTACTTCGTATGTTCTTCAGCAAAGAGGGATTGCATGCATGTGAAAAATGATTTATTTGAAAATCTTGCAAAGTGTTCTTCGTGGTCGTTCTCACACGCTTGTTTTCTGTTCAGTATCGCGCTCTATTGTCGTTGGGAACTCTCTACTCATTATCTTTGAATGCATGAGATTTAGCCGACATGTTCCATGTGTTTCGTGCCTCATACCTCGTACTATGTCTACAAAGAAACATTAATTATGTCAGTTCATTAAAGGCATAAAATATGACCGTTAAGAATTAAATTGAAAGATGACAAAATAGTTTAAGAAATGGTGTCATATTAAGTTGTGAAAATGGTGTCTCCTTCATAGTGTCTGAGTGTCATGGTCTGAGTGTCATGGTGTTTGGGAGTCATAGTCTGAGTGTCATGGTGTCTGGATTGCTCACGGTGTCTGGTCATCACTGTGTCTTGGTCACGGTGTCTCGGTCACGGTGTCTTGGTCACGGTGTCTCGTCTTCACGGTGTCTCGTCTTCACGGTGTCTCAGTCACGGTGTCTCGGTTATGGTGTCTTGGTCACGGTGTCTCAGTCACGGTGTCTTGGTCACGGTGTCTTGTACTTAGTCAAATAACAGTATTCATACTTAAACAAAAATTTGCATGAATTGGATTGAGCTTAACCATTATAAAGCATGAGTGAATCTGAAACATAAATACACATTATTGAATAAGATTTTTGATCATTAAAACATTATTAATACATGAGGAGTCCAACAAGAACCTTTAAAGAATCTTACTAAGTAATGTGGTATGAGTATATTGAAGGCTATAGAAAATTTGAGAGTGTTCTAAATGGATTCTTGAAAATTCAGGTTTGATATGGTTTTTATGATTTTGGCCAAGTCACCTTATGTTTAAGATTTTTTTTCTTTGTATAAGGAGTTTAATTCCTATTGAGGTATATTGGAATTTAAAAAAGTTTCTAGAAATTTAATATAATTTATAAACTATAAAATTTGGAAAAAAACCTAAAGCTATTAGGGATACATAATATATTCTCGTGGTTGTTTAATATATGTGCCTTGGAGTTCTATATAAATCATGAAAATGAATGGGATATGTATGAAATTGTTTATACATAATAAATTTACTGAAAAAACACTAAAAATTTACATAGGAGTGTCTCTTATGTGATATATAATATATTATTAAGAGTTTACTAAAATTCTATCAAGTGTTGAAGTATTAACTTTTTACTTATTGTTTTTATTTAATATGTATTATCCTTAAAACATAGGATAGTCAAAAAAGGGATAACACCTATGAGGACACATATTATATCTAGGTATTTTATAATTTCCATTGGGGCCTTAGAATGTGGAAAAGATAAGTTCCCATAATGATGTGTGACATTTTGAAGCTTATGCGTAAGTTTTTTTCTCTATAGATGTATAAATCAGTAAAGGGAGAAACTGTACATATTAAGTAAGGTTTTTTCAGAGTTGTACATGAAATTTTTATATGCATAATATTTTTGGGGGAAGAATAAGGTTTTATATTTGGATTTTTTTTCTCAAAACATTGTGTCACCTCTTCAACCAATAGTGAATTATGATGCACTTATTAATTCTCATGACATGGGATTAATTAGAATATCATCATTAAAAGAGGTTCAAGTTGTGTAATTATAGTGATTCAAATTATAAATATGTGTGGATTTGGTGGATCTAATATTTGACCAAAGGACACACTGAAATAGAGAGTTTCCCACTATGAAGAATATAGAAAGGGATTTTGAATAAATTAAAATATGAGTTTTGATCAAAGAATAAGGTTTTTATTAATTACATGATATTTAGTGATTAATATTAGAGAAAATCACACTATTATTTTCACGGAGTTTCCATATTTAAATATGGTAAATATTTTCATTTGATTTTGGGTGAAAATTTATGGAAAAAATATAGAGTCATAGCGCAATAGGGTGGATTAAGCTAGAAAAAAGAAGGGCACAAAAGGTATGCTAAAAAAAGGTAGAGAATTTCCACGCCTAACATGGGAATGTTATACTACTCGAAATGCAGCCTTTACCAACGGTTCCAAACCATTGGTAAAGTCTAGATAACCGTTCGTATAATATATACCAACAGTTATCCAAATTGTAGGAAAGTAAGCCATAGGGAAATACGTATGCCAACAGATTTTGGAAAACTGTTGGTATATGTTAGGAAATCTACATTATACCAATGGTTATGTCAAACCATTGGTATAACTTTTCACCAATAGTTTGAAACCACTGGTAAATATACTATTCCAACGGTTTCAACCTCTTGGAATATAGTTTTGTATAGCTTTTTACCAATGGTTTGTGTAAACCGTTGGTAAATTCTGGACATTTCACTATATCCCAATGGGTTTTAAATCATTGGGAAAGTGTTTTTACCAACGGTTATCTTAGAATTATTGGTGAAAACCCATTCACATACCTATGCCAATGGTTTAGAACCGTTGGCATATGATTTTTTGTGTAATTCAGGAAGCAGCCTATTGTAGGCTTCCCTTTCTCCATTTCCATCTTCCCAACTCCAATTACCTGAAATAAACACCTATAACACATACATATACACAATTAACTCATATATATATTTAACACATAATGCACCCTATAACTATACACATACAGAATTAAAACATAATTCATAAGGTAATTATAAACATACATAATTGATTTAGCATTCAATTCAGAATTGAGATGACAATTACATGTGCAATTCAAAATTCAATTCATAATTGAATACTGAATTGAATACATACACAATTTAATTATCAATTATGAATACTTTACATAAGTGCATCCGGAAGACCTAAGACCAAATCCAGGCAGAGACATTATTTTTGGGGTACTATAGCAGTACTGTAGCAGGAACTATGCAGTACTGTAGCAGATACTATTTGGCACTATAGAAACTGGGAATATGCCCCTGTTTGGGCCTTCGGGCCACCGATATGGTCCCTGAGTCCTTTAAGGTCTTCGGGCCACCCAGGCCTCCAGGTCAGTAAGGCCTTCAGGCCTCCTCAAGGCCTTCATTCCAGCTTAAGTGCAGATGCAAACTAGACGACCTACAAAGAACAAGCTCTACAAGCAGGATGAACAAGGAGATTTCACCACCATAGAAGCTAAACGGATTGCAAGAATTAGAGTGTATGACACCTGCCATCGGGAAAAGCATGTGCATGCATGGGAATGCCTACCGAATAGCCATTTGAAGGTGGAGAGTTGATTTAACGATGAAGATACTGGGGAGGAGCAGTTCTATGTAGATAGTTTGGGTTATATGTAATGTTTGAAGACTATGAGAAAATGAATTCCTCTAAGGCCTATGGGCCATGTAATACTTATGCCTATGAGCCTTGTTAGGGTTCCACCTCACCCCTTTAAAGATGGATTATCAAAAATTAATAAAAAAAATGAAGGCCTTCGGGGCATTGGATGGAATAACACCAAAATAAGGTAATGGATAAATGACTTCAACCAAACACAAATATAATGTCCCATGTTTGGGGTGGGTGTCTTTGAACTTAGTGATGATGATAATGGTTGTGTATCAATGAGATTGTGTGACTTAGGGAATGTAGTTGTCCTTGGTGTATTAAATGTCATGTGTTTTAGAATAAGGGTAGGAGTTCCTCACATGAGAAGTAGATTGTGTGAGGATGGACCATTGATACTTGTGCTAAAGTATCAACACAATCCGAATGTGTTTGGTTACTTTTCCATATGAAAGTTGTTTTTACTTAAAATGATGTCTATTTTAAACAAAAGACAGACACTTCAAGTAATAATGGCCACACCGTGCCTCGGATCGAGGCGGGGTTGACTCATACACGTCACATATGACCCATGGATCGTTGTCCAAAAGTATCAAGACAATATGAATGCGTTTGGTCGGTTTTCCGTATTCCAGTTGTTGTTTTCACATAAACTTTTGTCCATTTAAAATAAAAGTGAGACACTTTGAGTGGTACTGGCCACACCATGCCTTGGATTGAGGCGGGCTTGACTCGTACACGTCACAAATGACCCATGGATCGTTGTGCTAAATTATCAACACAATATTAATACGTTTGGTTAGTTTTCCATATGTTGGTTGTTTTTACTTAAAAGAGTATCCATTTTAAACAAAATAAAGACACTTTGAGTGATACCAACCACACCGTGCCTCGGATTGAGACCGGGTTGACTCATACATGTCACAAATGAACCATGGATTGTTGTACTAAAGTATCAACAGAATCCAAATGTGTTTGGTTGGTTTTCCGTATTCTAGTTGTTGTTTTCACTTAAAATGTTGTCCATTTCAAATAAAAGTGAGACACTTTAAGTGGTACCGGCTACACCGTGCCTCATATTGAGGCGGGTTTGAATCATACACTTCAAAAATGACCCATGGATCCTTGCGATAAATTATCAACACAATCCAAATATGTTTGTTTAGTTTTCTGTATGCTGGTTGTTTTTACTTAAAAGGGTGTCCATTTTAAATAAAAGAAAGACACTAGGAGTGATATCGGCCACACCATGCCTCAAATTGTGGTGGGGTTGACTCGTACACGTCACATATGACCCATGGATCGTTTTCCTAAAGTATAAATAGAATCCAAATGATTTTGGTCAGTTTTCCATATGCCAGTTGTTGTTTTCACTTAAAATATTGCCTATTCCAAATAAAAATAAGACACTTTGAGTGGTACCGGCTGATGAACTGCTGTGTATAAGGCATTTCCACTTGGTTTAATATCTATAAAATGATTTTTGTGGATGATTTTTCATGAATTGCACAATTTTGATGTACCTTGTTCTTTGTTTGTCAGTCACCAAAGGATAAAGCATGGAGTCTGAATTTTCTAGATTTAGAAGGTAATTGGAGGCTTATGGAACTTTTTCCCCTGACTATGCTAGAATGGAGTCACCCGGATCAAGCACTAGACATAAAGTTTGAGCGAATTCATAAATTTCAATGACAGAAGCAACCCGCACGATCGCTACACGGTTATCCAAACCGCGTGAAAACCGAGTGGGAGAGGATACCATTGATAGTACCCTCCGCACGGTTGGTGCACGGCCTAGCCAAACCATGTGGCCCATCTAAAAAAACCGTGCGGCTCAAGGATTTGAGATAGTAGCAACTACACGGTTGACGCACGGTCTACCAAACCGTGTGCCCAAACCGTGCGGACCACTGCAGCCTTCTCCTTTTTTCTTTTTCACTTTTCACCCACTCATTGACCTGGGGTTCCCATTTCTACCTGCTTTTGGACAACTGAAAAAAGGCCCTTTCTAACCAAGAAGTCTTGGGGGAGTGATCCGGAACAAGGGGGGTGGGGGAATGAAGAAGAAGGAGGCTAGGAGAAAAGCTTAGAGGGAGGAAGTAAGGATTTTAGGCACTGGTTCTTGTAGTTTTTTTGTACTTCTGATTCTTTTATTTTCTGTTGTAATGAACTCTCTGATGAATCTTAGTAAGTTTCTTATCCTTTTCATTATGAGTATTTATACCCTCCTATGTTGGGGATGGGGAAAATGTGGGTTTGTCAGAACCAATTTCTCTATTATTGTGTTTGTTAATTGTCTCTCACCTAATTATCCCAACTTCCATTTCTTATTTCACTGGAAACCCCATATCAGACCACGAATGCATTTTCCAGGGATATTTGGGATAATTACGACAAGGATATCCATGAACATTGGATATACTTGTCATTTCTAGATGGAGGTTCCTAAATTAAGAGTCAGTAGAAATCAATTTCCAGACCAAGGGGGGTGGTGGGCTGTCCACGAGGGTGGCGGGGCTGTCTTGGGGGGTAGGGGGTGTCCAAGGGGGTGGGTGGGCTTTCCACGGGGGTGTTATTGAGAGCTATGAGATTTAATTGGGTTTTCATTCATTTTATAAAAAACAAACGATGGGTGTTAAGGATTAGAATATTATTTTTGAGTAAAAATCCAATTTGGTAGGATTAGTGACTTGATAACATGATGGTATCAAGTTTTCAATTGGGAAAATGTTGGGGAATTGGATTCTAAAAGCCTCCCACAACCTTACAAGGATATATTATTTCTAGGAAAATGTGTTATGGGAGAAGGAATTCATCCTATATAGTTGATGACACATCATGTGATGCCTTACTCATCAAGATGACTAGACAAGAACCAAAACCAAAGAGGCCTCAAACCTATCCAAATCTCTAGAAGCGATGACTTCCCAGTTCTTATTGGTGAACCATGGAAGTGATGACTTCCCACTTGCACATCCCCCTCCCCACCTCACCCACAACAGACCACCCTGCACAACCCCCCTCCAATCCACTGACTGCACAACCCCCCCCCCCCCCCCCCCACCTACACCCCCCACTTGCACAACCCCCCTCCCCCACCCCCACCTACACAGCCCCTTCCCATCCACCCACTACACCCACACCCCCCACATGCACCCCCACCTGCACAACCCCACTCCCCCCACCCCCACCCCCACCTGTACACCCCCACCTCACCCCCCAACATACTCCCACTTGCCCAGCCCACCCCCAACCTGCACACTCCCCTCCCCACCCCCCACCCACTTGCAAAACCACCCCCACCGACACCCCCCACTTACACAGCCCCCTCCCCCCACCCCCACCTGCACGACCCCCCTCCCCCCACTGCCACCTGTACACCCCACCCCCACCGCACCCCCCAACAGACTCCCACCTACCCAGCCCACCCCCCAACCTGCACACTCCCCTCCCCACACCCACTTGCACATCACCCCCCCTCCACCTGCACCCCCCACTTGAACAGCCATCCCTCCTCCCACCCCCACCTGCACAACCCACCCCACCCCGACCTATACAACCCCCACCTCACCCCCAAAATACCCTCCCACTACAAACACCCACTTGTACATCCCCCTTCACTCATTGCACCCCCAACCTGAACACCCCCACTAGCACACCCCCTCCTCCCACCCACTGCACCCCCACCCACTACACCTCCAACCACCCTCACCCCCTCACTTCAAATAAATTGATTCACACATGATAGAAGAACAAAAAAAAACAAAACAAATTGAAATTGTTTGGTATAACATACTACACGAACCTCATGTTTAAGCCGAATCAAAATGGAAAACAAAATAATAGATGCAGAACATTAAACATAAGGCACTACTTACAGATTTGAAGTGTAGAACAAAACAACTTTGTTATTGAAAATGGATCTGGTGGAATGATTTTCTGAGCGAGAGAGCTATTAGGTATTGGATTTAACACTTCAATCGCGTGGATGAGAGATCATGTTCACTGGAAATTTAGGGGAAAACTTTCCCGATGATTTTAAGAAACCATTGGGAAAGGTAATCTTTACCAACGATTTAGAAAAACCATTGGGAAAGCCTTCCTAAAATTGACATATCCCAACGGTGTTATCAAACCGTTGGGTAAATTCATCTAAAAACTCATATATCCCAATGGTTTGAAAAAGCCATTGGGTAAAAGTATCTCTACATCCCTATTACAACAGTTTATGAAAACCGTTGGAAAACTGCCATTGGTATATCCTCCATTTACAGTAGTGTTAGATGAGGAAGAAGGTGTTCCATGAGGCCATCCCACTAGAAGTTTATAGAGTAGATCAAATTACTACACCACTTATTATGTAATCTCTATTTGATATTTTTGGAATAATAATAGAGATTAAAAGATGGGGATTGAGTTCTATCTTATAGGAAGGTTATTGAGTTCTTTATTATTCTATGAAGGTCATAAACTCAGTGGATCAGTGTGACCACTATTTATTGTAATAAAATCATTGCACATAGTGTTTTAAGATCATCATCACATTATTATTTCATGATCCTTGGATTTTCCCAGTTTGGGTGAATTTATTAAAATTATTATGTCCCAATTTTACCAATTTATTTCTATATATAAGTTTTTAAGTGGGAGTGAGGGAGACAGAGATATATAGTTCCTAATAATTATGGAACAATATCACTGGAAATGGTCGGTTGAAAAATAGACATACTCTGAATTATCCCCCCCATCAGGGTACTAAAATTTCATGGGACCAAAAGTGCTAGAGACAAAAAACCACCATTAATTGAGATGATCAATGTTTCATTTGAAACACATATTAAAAAGTTAAAACAAATGTAACTAAAATATTAAAAAAATAAATAAATTATTATTTATTTGTTTCTAAAAAAATGTTTCAACATCATGTAAATCTAATAAATCCAATGTTGTGAGTGATCACCAAATTATAGATACTATTGTATGCATGTTTTCCTTTAATAGACTTGCAACTGAACGTTCCAAGGTGTAGAAGAAGTGGTCGGCCCCATGCCTAACAATGGTTTTTCATCAAGTCCTTCAAAATTTCCCTCAAAAATAGATAATATAGTGACCATAGAATTCACTAGATGAGATGAACACATATAATTTATAATTAATTTGATTATAGATTAAAAATTACATCTCATTTGAATTATTTCTTCATTGATAATTCAATCGAATCCTTTTATCATACCATAATTGTGTTTGAGGAATTAAGGGTAGATTCCCAATATAGATGATCCACACATGTTTTGCAAACCTTCAACAATCATCATAGAATCACGCAATTTCTAGTGAGGATGGTTCTAACTCTTTCACTGATTGTTTTTGATCACTGAAAAATCCTTTAAGGAGAGAAGGAGTTACACTATAGGAGTTGGGGAATCTCTCTCCATTCTTGGGAGCATTATAGAGAAAGATATATCTAGGGATTTAGATAATTCTATATAGAATTCATTCTGCACAATGATTAGAATGAAGCGACTATGATTAGAGAAACAATAGAATCTAGTATTTACAAACCTATGATTAGAGAATAAATAATTGCACATGAGACCTAATTATTCTACAAATCCTCAAAAAACCCCATGTATAAATATTAATAATAATAATATTACTATTATTATTATTTACTTGGCATGTGATAAACTTATGGATAAATAAATATTATTTTTATTTAATAAATAAATTGATATCAATTAAAAAAATATTCAGTATGTCATCTCTCATCAAACCATTAAACTCAGTTTTCCAATCCTCCTCAAAATTTATCAAACCTTAAATAATTACAATTTATTTAAATAAATAAATATAATTTTATTATAATATTTATTAAATATTTTTATATCGAATTAAAGAAATATTTGATACATTGCAAATAAACTAGAATAAATAAATAATATATTTATGTAATTAAATAAATAATTACATAGAAAATAAATACTTATGTAACATTCAACTCACATTCTATTCTATTGAATTATCGGTGATTACATATACATGATACACATAACATGAATATTAATTAAACCACATGCAGGAATAATATTTATTCAACATGTTAAATTCATATAGAATTTAACTAAGGTTTCGAATACACTTAGCATGTGATTTTCTAGGCCCATTTCTCAGTGGCATTAGGTGTTACACCTAAAGTCTATGGTTAGAATATAGAAACACACCATGGAAACTATATAAAAAAACTTAAATTTTACAATTATAATAAACACATACTAATGCATGCTATGTAATATAGTCTCTTTTTTATCAATATCTCTAATCAAGTGGATTTTATACTAATTTCATCAACTTATACACTTGATAAATCATTATTTGACTTTTTCAAAATGAACTTTCTGATGAAAATGAAATGGTTATGGATGTAATCAGGTGGATCTATTCCCATAAAATGGATTGTAATATCTACTTCCAATGAAGAACATAAGGGACAAATACTTTATAGCATTATTCCTTAATATAATATCAGTCATGATGCACCCAATGTATCTCACCTCACCACGAGCATATGTCATCATAGTTTTCATCAATACATCAAAGAACAAAACTCATGTTATGAATTAATAATAATATTAATTTATAAATACCTTCACACATTTCCAAATATTGGAGTATCTAATGAAATATATAAATTTTAATTTCCTACTGGCGGGTCATGTTTTCATAATCTTCTTACTTGAGATTACAGAGGATGGTCTTCATGAAAATAAATCTCAATTTATTATAAGAATCCTACCCCTAATTTCCTATAACAATTTTGTCTTATAAAATTTTATCATCCATGAAAAAAAAAATATTTGTGAATATTATCATAACACTTCTAGGTTCTCATCATACCGAGGAACTATTATGAACTTTCAGTGTGAAAAGTACCCTTAAAACATTATCTCAGACAATGTTACATAGATCAATATTAATTATGTGATAAAAAAATATTAATATTAAAAAAACATGAACATAGTTAATCATAAAGTATATAGATGATGATTATAGGTAACCAACTCTAACATAATCCCACTTTCACTAAATCAAACTATTAACAACTCTCAGCGAGCTCCCATATGATGTTCAATATTCTACTAAGATGAAGATTTAATCAAGTAGTCCACCATTTTCTCCTCCATGGAAACTATGCTCAGTGTGACTTCACCCATTTTAGAAAAATCCCTCAAATAGTTGATTTTATAAAAATATGTGCTTTGTCTATTAATTTGATCTTGGATGACTTGAGAGAGCCCCCACTATTATATTATCATAATATAGTGTGATATAATATTTACTGTTAGGAACCAAGTCAAGATATTGGGTGAAATTTAATATCCAAACTATTTCATTTGCTACATTAAAATCCACAATACACTTAGATTTTTATATATAATTAACGAAAAGTAGTTATTTTGATCTCTTCCAGATCAAAATACCTCTATTAAGAGTAAATAAATATCCTGAATATGATATCAAATCATTATGATCTATTTGGAAACTATGATTAGTATATCCCCTAATTAATAGTTTATCTTCTCCTCTATATACTAAGAACATATCCTTAATATGTCTCAAATACTTAAGGATAACCTTAAGAAAATACCAATGTTGTTATACTTGATTAGCTCAATATCTTCTAACCATTATCAAGGTGTAGGCAACATCAATATTGATATATAAAATGACATACATGATTAATCCTATCAAAGATGTTTATGGGATCCTACTCATATTATCTCTTTCATGTTGTGTCAGAGGACACATTTTCTTGGAGTAATGTTCACCATGTGTCACTAGAATCAATCCCATATTGGATTGTTCTATTATTAATCTCTTAACTATCTGATTTATATATTTAATTTTATTTATTACGAGTATCATGTTAGATATATAATGAATTATATTGATACTAAAAATATTTTTTGATTCACCTATGTACTCTATAGAGAAACACTTATTTAACCAGTACATAACTGACTGTAAGAAATGTATGTCATTTTCAATAAGTAATATGTCATCAACATATACTACTAGGATTATAACCACACTCCTACTAAAATACTTTCAAACACATGGCTCAAATTCTCTCTTTATGAAACCAAATTACTTTATGGATTCATCAAATCAAATGTTCCATGACCTAGATGCTAACTTCAATTCATAAATAGATCATTACAACTTTCGCACCTTACTAGTATTACTTGGAGTCACAAACACTTTTATTTGTTTCATATAGACATATTCCACAATATTTCTATTAAAAGAAGTTATTTTGACATCCATTTTCCAAATATCAGTGTTATGGAAAGCTTCTTTGATAATAAGAATTTTTATGGATTTAAGGATGACTACTAGAGGAAAGGTATCATCATAATCTATTAATTGATGTTGTTTAATCCCTTTATCCTCTAGACATGATTTATAGGTACTCACTTTTCCTTTAATTTCCTCTTTTCTTTTGAATAACCATTTTCACCAAACAATATTTACATCATTTGGAGGATCAACTAGAACCTAGACTTGGTTTTGATGCATGGAACCCATCTCAAAATTCATGGCTTCTTACCATCATTCAACATCTAATATATTAATTGGATCCTTGTAGTAAATAGGGTTATTATTGTCAATCAATAACAAGTTACCATCCTTGGTGAACACAAAACCATATATTTATGGTTATATAACATCTCTGGTGCTCTTACACGATACTTGATTTTCACGAATGACCTCTTCCATGGGGATATGGGGAATATGTTCCTATATAATATCCTTAGTATCTTGATAATCAACCTCATAAAAGTTTTCATTACTACCACTATCTCTATTATAAATTCAATCCCTCTCAATAAATATTTCTTGTGTTTCCACAATGAACTTCTTTTTTAAGGGGTCATTTAGGTCATATACCTTTTTTCCTTTGGATATCAAATAAAGATACACTTTGTGCCTTAAGGTTTGAGTTTTTTACTAAAATTTACCATAAAAAATTCCTCACAACCCCATTCTTATTTATGATACAACATGGATTTATTTCCATAGAATAATTCATATTTTATTCCTTTTTTCATCATATTTAGAACTTGGTTTGTATATGTTTTTTATATTGTAATGCATATCCCCAAAAGGATAATAGAGGATTTTTAGAACTCATCATGGAACATTCCATGTCTAGAAATACATGGTTCCTCCTTTCACTAACATCATTCCTATATAGTGTATAAAGAGTATTGAGTTAAGATAGAATCCCAAACTCATATAAATAATCAATGAATTCATGATTAAGATACCCAATAACTCAATCATATCCAAGATTATTTATTTTCTTTCCAAGTTGATTCTCTACTTTATTCTTGAATTATTTTAATTTTAAAAAGATTCAAACTTATATATTATTAAGTAAACATTTCTATATATATTTAATTTATCAATAAAAGTAATTAAGTATGAAAACTCACCTATATATTCTACTAGAAAAGGTCTACACACATCATTTTGCACCAATTCTAGAAGCTCTGTATCTCTTTCACCCTACCCACGAAAACATTTCATGGTCCTTTTGACTTGTAAATAAGAGAAACATTTTTCATATGGATTTAGTTCAAAATAATCTAAATATACATCTTGATAAAGCTTTTTCAATCACTTATTATTTACATAACCAAGGTATGAATGTTATATATGGGTGTGATTTGAGTCATGAGGTATAGATTTTTTATTAATTTAGAATACTTGTTTTTTATAATCTAATACATAAATATCACTATTTAAATGTTCCATACCATAAAACATATTGTCTTTGTGAAATAAATATATTTTATTTCAAAATTATAAAATAAACCCATCTATATTTAGTCAAGATACAAAAATTATGTTTTTGGTAACTGAAGAAAAAAAAATAAAAATAATTCAAAACAAACATCTTCCATGTTTTCAATGAAAGGTGGTAGTCTCAAATAACAAATGTAATAAGTCATGATTTATTGGATACTTGAAGATTGACCCATAATTTGGAAATATTTTTGGAATCTAAATGTTTCATACATTTGGATATGGATGTAAGTACCACAAGATATATCTAACACCCAATTTTAAGATACAAAAAGATTATACTCGATAAAGTACACACATGAAGTATCCCCTAACTTCTTTAACTAAGTAATATTCTTATTCTATTATTCTATATTTCTACATGAAAAATATACTACATCTTTTTCCTTTTCCCATCGTTATATTTTTATTTTCTTGGAAGGATAGTGCTTGGGATACTTAGACATGGAGTGAGTCTTGGGGTCCTTTGACTTATTCTTCTTTTTATTTAACATAATAACGAAAGGTTTTTAACACATCATTTCCTTGTAAAATTGGTGAATTAAATTAAGGTGTTTTTAGATAAACTTATCACTACTTCTCATATTATATTTCAACATGAAAATGGATAAGTTTTTAGTTAGTGAGGATAGAATAAGATCTGTGAGAAACTCATCAGGTATCTTGAAGCATACGATGTCAATGCACTATGTGTAGCCAATCATATTGACTACATGATTCCCAAATGGATCTACCTCTCTATTATTTCATATGGATAGTTCATTAGAGATTTCATGTCTCTCATGTATCTCCTTATCTTGATAAATATCATAAAGGTGAGACATTATTCCATACAAATCCATATATACATGTTACTTTAGAAGATAATTGGACGTGGATGATGGCATGAAACATTGTAAATATATGGAATCATCTAAATGATTTATGTAGAGAGATAGTTCTTCCTCACTAGCCTCTTTACCAAGCACTTTAAGAATAGGGTTTTACAGAATATATAATTTCTGCACATGGAATAGTACAACATGCAAGCACATGTACCACTCTTGGAAATTCATGTTGGTGAGAATTTTATCCTTTTAAAATATAGATTACAGTGATATAGTTAAATTCATGTGTTTTTTTTATGAATAGTAAAAAACAATTCATTTTAATAAAAAACTAATTTTTCATCTAATTTATTTATATAGTTAAATACTATTTTAATTTGTTTTTAAAGTATAAATAGTTAAATTATAAATCATTTAATCCAATTTGGGTCATTGGAATAAATTATTAATTAAAATTAGATATAATAACATTTCAATCTTTTGAACTTTTTTACTTTAAAAACATGTTGTTTCATCCCATCTATAGGAGTAATTTTAAATAAATTTTTGCAACTTCTGTAAGTTAGATTATGAAAAATGGATTCCATATTTGGAATAATAAGTTTAAAATTTAGTAAATTAGTCCCTTTTATTTTTAGATAATATGAATAGTAACTTTAGAAATTTTTATTATCACAATTAAGGGTAAATTGAGTAATTAAGAGTTAAAAATATTCCTATAAATATTAGAAAATTACCCCAACACTTGTCCTTATTTTATTGGATGAGTCAGTGTTGACTAAAATCATCCTTGTGAAGATTTTATGGCAACATGGATCCACTTGTATGAATTTTGGCCTTTTATAGTATTTTATTTTAAGAAAATACAAATATGACATACTCATATTTTAATAAGTATAACATTTTTAATATGCGGTAATTATGGACATATATTAAACAATAAATAGTAATTTGAAATATAAAATGTTTATCTTAATCATTATATTTTTTTTAAATTTTTAATAAATAAATAATTACCATAAAGGCTTATATAATGATGATGCTATAATTATTTAATTAACGAGAATATAAAATTAATGATATTAAAAATATTAAAATAAATATAATTTGAGATAATTTATGTCATACATGAATTTTATAGATAAATATGACATGTTATTGATACGTTATAAGTGTTATTTTGAAGATATCTTGTTTTATTGTTTTTTTAAAAGTCAAAATAATGAATAGTATCAAAATTGTCATTAATGTTATATTAAAATAAATAATATTTTATTAAATGATATAAAATTCATAAAAATATAAAATTTGAAAAAATAATTGGTATAGGTATTATAATGTCATAAATGATCCATTTATGGTAATTTTGAATTTTATTGTAACTATATTAACCCTTAAAAAGTGAAAACACATGTCGTCGTAGTAAAAGTTAAAGAGATTAATTAATGGTCCAAGCCTAAAGATAAGGGTAAAAATGTGACCAAAACTTATATAAAAATTATTGGTTGAAGGTATATAGACCCATACTTATATTATCATTTAAATAACTCGCTTTGAAGCCATTTTTAATTAGAAATTAATTATATTAATTTAATATTTTGAGAGTTTTTAAAAGTACCTCTCACCTCAATTATAAAAGGGCACATCTTACCTCACTTCCTTTCACCACGTTGAGCCTTCTATATCAAGAAAAACCTTACCATTTCTCCTCCCAAAATACTTATCCAAGTTTTGGCAATATTTTTCTTACAAAAATACCATCCATAGATCCCTTGAGAAGAGATCTAAAGGAAGTCTACCAAAGAATAGGTAATCGTTTTTACCAACTTATTCAAGTTAATTTCTTATTATACTTCATATTAATGTGTTTATACATTATAAATTAATAAATAAAGTATAATATATATTATGATATTTTATTATGATTATGAGACAACTATATTACACATTTTATCCATCCTATAAAAAATGAAAGCACCGCGCGTGCGTACGTACGGCTTACCATCTCCACGCCGTGGTGTAATCTATTTTTAATCACCACTTTATTTGGATGAGTATAATAATAGAAATAATGGATATATATAATAAATATGACATGATATTGATTATGGAAAAATTAATATACCATACACTTCTTTACCATTTCACCATTAATAGAATGATATCGCCGCTCGTGCGTACGTATGACCTATCATCTCCACGCCACAATACAGTTCATTTTCAATGTTCACCATTCAAAACTGATTATAAAAATGTATATAATGAATAAATATGATATCTAATACCTTAATATAATTATGATATGATGGAATCATTCATAAGAATTAGGACTTATACAATGAAACCTGCATAGGAAAATGAAGCACTTAACACTCGAAATAAGGGTAATAATGAAATATTATTAACAAATGAGTGATAAGATAATATAAGAAGATCATATATGATATAATAAATATGAATATTATTATGGTATAAATTAATAAAATTCTTTAAACCATTATACATGATATTTAGATATGTATAATGAAAATGGTACCTAAGGTAAGGGTTATTTCACAATCTCATTATTATTTAGGATTGTTTAAGTTTAATTCTCCACTGAGAATTTTTTCCCTCCTTGTAAATGTTTCATGAAATGTTTTTAAAAAGTTTTTTACTATTATCTTACAAATTTTTAAATTATTTTTACCCGTGTTTGAATTTTTATAAAATGGTTTGAAATGAATCCTTTTTTTGTTTTTCAAATGAGGTACTTTAGCAATTTTTTGAAAAAAATACAAAAGGAATGTTTTTTAACTTATGATTCATGAGTGTATTTTTCTAGAATCACGAATCTTTAATGAATTTAATATTCCCTTACAATATTACAAGTTTATTTTTTTAAAAAAAATTCTTTTATAATCGTGAGACTTTTTAAATAAACGATTTCAAGGGTATTTATCTTAAGATTTTTCAATCATTTTATTAGAGTATTTTAATCTATTTCAACATAATCTATTATATATTATATATTATTGATATTGATCTCTTATGATATCATCTACCAAATTTTATTGAATGGTTTATGATCAGTTTGACTGTGGATGTTCTATTTTGATACCATTCATGGTTTATGATTAAAGTATTCACATTTCATATACTAGTTTTTCAATATGAATGTTTATATTGTTTAATTTTCTCCCATTTCATATGAGGAACTCTTTGGACTTAGTAAGTGATGAGTGGGTATCACTATATCTCCTTGATTCATCCTTAGGTCTCATGATAAAAACTAGTTTATGTATTGGTTGAGGGCTTACCAATTTATGTATCTTATCTTGGCTGAAACATTGATGGTTTGTTTATGATGTAAGACATTATGAATTACCTAATTATGACTTGATGTTTATGCTTATTTATTCATGATATATTTTGTTGTAAGAATACCCTTACTTAGAAGTTTATCTCACTCATTTCTTATGTTTTATTTTTCCCAAGATTCCAATATATATATTATAATTGACAGGCAAGGATAATCTAGGATAATAATGGTTTTATTACATGAATAATTATGTTGTATTTAATAATTTCAATTACAATGTATGTTTCAAGTATGTATCTAGTTTTCCAAAACTACTAAACTATTAAATCCTTCGGGATGCGATTACTTGTAAAATATTCCAATGTAATAAAGTAACCATAGACTCTGGGATACTATGGTTAGAGTCTTTATAGTTGGTATCAAATAAAGTTTAGTAGAGCATAAGTTCCTCATCCTTGTTAGTGAGGACTTGACAAGTGCTTCCAAGAGACCTGAGATCAAATATGTGCGGAGAAATATTTTCAGGTTACTATATTAGTACCGTAGTAGGTATTGTAGTAGGTACTTTTCTGTACCATAACAACTAGAACTATTCATCCATTTTAGATTTCAGGCCACCAGTTTGGTCCTCAAGTCCTTCAAGGCCTTCAGGCCACCCAAGGCCTTCAGGATGGTAAGGCTTATGGGAAACCTCAAGGCCTTTGGGACACATGAAAATTGTTATTAAATGGACTAGGTAGACTCTATAAGGAACTGGCTCGAGAAGAGAATTCAGAGTAGGTGCATTCACCAGATTAGATCTAACATATTTGAAAAAATGAGAGGGTATGATAATTGCCATCAGGACCATCCTATGCATGAACGAGAAGCCTAGTCGAATATCTATTTGAAGGTGGAGATATTACATCATGATGTAGATGTTGGGGAGTTTCATTTTCAAGTATTTATAGTCTGGATGAATTCCTCAATGACTTTCGGGTCATTTAATGTCACAAATCCAATGGTCCATTTAAGGGTTCTCCTTCAACCCTTAAAAGGGGATTATAAAAATGAATAAAAAGAAGGCCTTCGGGCCATTTGGGTAGAGGAAGTTTAGTATAAACTTTGGAAACTAGATTTAGGAAAATATAGATTGGGGAAATGTAACCCTATAATGGACTTTGAGAATATTCCCAAAGTAACCAAGCTTATGATTTTGGGAGTTTTTATACATAAATTTTCAATTTATGTTAAGTGTTTTACTAGTTCAAAATTATTCATTATGATTCATAATCTAATATATTGTATTCCATTATTTAGAAATGATGTCCAGTGGAAGGAATGAAAACTATATCAATGTACGTAATCCATGTAGGGGGTTCCCTTCTATGAAAGATAATAATATTGGAGTTGGAGCTATAACTGGTGTTGAACAACTTATAACTATACTGGGTCTACTGACTCGGGTTATGAACAATAACCATACCCGCATGGAGCATCCAGATCCACAACACGGAGGAACAATGTTAGACCGCTTCATGAGAAACAACCTATATCATTAAATGGGACTACAAATCCATTTGTAGATAATAAATGGATAAGTTCCTTAGAGAATATATTTATTACTTTGGGAAGTAATGAAAGGGAGAAGGTTGTCATGAAATTTTATCATCTCTTGGGAGATGCAGATCAATGGTGGTCATTGATTCAAAACACAAAGGAGGAGGAATAAATATAAAACATAGAATGAAAGGATTTTAAGGAACTTTTCTTTGGAAAATATTTCCCTCTTGAACAATGAGGGGATATATAGAGACAATTCTTTAATCTAAGACAAAAGAAGAACAAGAATGTTTCTAAATATGAATCCAAATTTACAAGGTTATAAAGGTATGCTATGTATTACAGAATTATTCCAAAGAGAAATATTAATCGATTCTTTGATGGGTTAAAACCATTCCTCTGAAGGGAATTGGTCTCCCAAACTTTCGCATCATACGAAGATATAGTCTCATGTGCTATCAAGGCAGAGAAATAATTCTCTAGGCCTTATTACTTTAAGGGAAATAAAGATAAGAAGAGGGATAACAAACACTATAGAAAACTAAATAAGGAAAAGGGGAAGAAGGGAAGAGTTTAATTTCCATCATGTAATAAATATGGAAATAAAAATCATGGAACATGCCTATTGGGAATGAAATATTGTTACAAGTGTGAAGAAAAATGCCACCAAGACTATGATTTAAATGGAAAGAAAGAAGTCGGTAATGTTTAGTGATTTAACTGTGAGGATATGGGACCCTATGAAAATTATTGTCCTAAGAATCAAGGAAACTTCACCCAAAAAAGGAAAATAGAGAAAGTTAAAGCTTATGAAATCACAATATATGAGGTTGAAGTTTCTAATGATGTAGTGGCAGGTACTTTAATCACCTCCTCAAATTTAGCTAATGCTTTATTTGATTCCAGATCATTACATTATTTTATATATTCCCAGATTTCTATGAAAATTATACATTTCCCTTTTGATTTATTAATGTTTTTGTCAGTAAAAAATTCTAATATAAGTCTCATTGCAATAAAGATATGTTAGGAAGTACCATTTATGTCACACAAACGTGCTTTACTTACTCACCTCATCATCATACCTATGGATGACTTTGATATAATCCTTAGTATGGATTGGATTTCAAAATATGTTATGGAAACTTATTGCAAGAAGAAGGAAATTATGATTCGTGAGGAAGATGTAGAGTTCCTTATCTTTATATTAGAAACTTTACCATCTAATTTTTATCTAGATCCACCCCCCGTAGCTCGACTAAATGAAATTCTTAGGGAGGAATAGAAAACAAAATCTAGGGATGAAAAAGGTAATCTTCAAATTGAGGATGTACCTATTTTAAAGGAACATATTGGTGTATTTATTGATGAATTACCTGGACACCCCCAAGAGCATGAAGTTGAGTTTTTTATTGATTTAATACCTAACATAGAACCAATATCAAATAATCCCTAATATAATTACCACAATGGAATTAGTTTATCTTAAGAAATAATTAGAGGAGTTAGGTAAAAAGTGATTTATTCACCCTAGTGTTTCTCTATAGGGATCCTATGTTATCATTGTTAATAAGAAAGATGGATCCATTAGGCTGTTTATTCATTATGGGTAAATAAATTCTATTACAATAAAGGACAAGTATCCTCTGCCTTGCATTGATGATTTATTTGATCAACTTCATAGAGTTCATTTTTTTTGAAGATTTAACTTCATTCTAGATATCATCAATTATGAGTAAAGAAGGAATAAATTTCAAAGACAACTTTTCAAACAAGGTATAAACATTAAGAGTTTACAGTAATTCCATTTGGATTGACTAATGAACCCTCAATTTTTATGGATCCAATTAATAGAGTATTCAAGGTATATATTGATGATGTTTTTGGTATTCATTGATGATATTATGGTGTTTTCTAAAAGCTATAAAGACCATAATAATCACTTGTAGATCATTCTTGAGACTTTTAGTAGGAAAGGGTTATATGGTAAATTGAGCAAGTGTGAATTATGGATTTAATAAATTTCTTTTCTTGTCCAAATTATCTCCAAGGATAGAATCTATTTTGATCCTATAAAGACAAAGGAAATCCAAGAATAGCCTGCACTGATGAGTATAAATGAGGTACGTAGTTTCGTTAGTTTAACAAGTTACTATCGATGTTTCATTTAGAATTTTTCTTGATTGACTAACCAGTTAACCAAGATCACATGTAAAGGGGATAAGTTTATATGGATAAAATAATGTGAATAATGTTTTGAAGAATTTAATATAATATTGTTCAATGATCTGATATTGACTTTACCATCGAGAAATGGTGGATTTTTGATTTATAGTGGTGCATCAAAAAAAGGACTTGGTTGTGTCCTTATGAAGAATGATATATTTATTGCATATGCATCAAGGTAGTTAAAAACTCATGAAAATAACTATCCATCTCATGATCTTGAGTTAGAATCTATGGTCTTTTCTCTGAAGATATAGAGACACTATTTATATGGTGAAGGATGTGAGATATATAGAGATAACAAGAGTTTTAAATATATATTCTCATATAAATAACTCAATATGAGGAAAATTAGATGGCTTGAGATACTCAAGGATTATTATTGTTCAATACACTACCACCTAGAGAAGGAAAATAAGGCATCAGATGCATTGAGCATGGACGATCATGAAGTTTTGAATAAAATGACTATTGACAGGGATCCTGTGTTCATGGATCTAGTAAATATAGATATGGGAATTATTAAGTAAGGGTAAACATCAATCCTATATCAAATGGTTTCCAAACCATATTTATTAGAAAAGATAAAAAGTTATCAGTCTGATGATGATAATTTCTAAAAGAAAATTAAAGTCGTGAATGATGGAAAATTGACCAACTTATTATGTAAAGATGGTATTTTAAAATTTGGAAAGAGTATTTGTGTTCCCTCTATACCAAATATGAAAATGGAATTATTGGATGATTTTCATAGCACCAATTTCTCTATACACCATGGTATCACCAAGATGTATAGATATTTGAAGGAACATTTTTGTGGGAAAATATAAAGCAGGAAATTGATGATTATGTGTCAAGATGTTTAGTTTGACAAAAGGTGAAGGCTTAAAGACAACATCCTAGAGGATTCATGAAACCTCTACCTATACCTACATAGAAATGGGATGAAATTACTATGGAATTTATTACTGGATTATCAAATACCACCCAAAAAATTATGTGATATGGGTTATTTTTGATCGTCTTACCAAATCGGTACATTTTCTTACTATAAGAGAAGATTTACCACTAGAGTGAATTTCATGAATCTATATTAATAAATTTGTAAAACTTCATGGAGAACCTCTTTAAATTATGTTTGATCATGATCCATAATTTACATCAAAATTTTGGAAAAGTATTTAGAAGTCCCTTGATAACAAAATTCATTTGAGCACCATTTATCACCCTCAAACTGATCGGATATCAGAAAGGACTATTATAACACCCCATCCCTAGAATACAAGATCCATTACATTATTTTATTACATTGGCATGTTACAAGGAATCAAATTCTGAAGGACCAAATAGTTTAGAAGTCTTTGAAGGCCATATTACATTCATGATACCCAAATTACATTATGAAATTAAAATAAAACATGATATATAATTGAATGAAATAAAACCGAATCCTTGAAATCTGATTCAAAGATTTATTCTTCATAACCTAGGAAAAAGAAACATAATAAAGGGGAAAGATCAGATTCTCATTAAGGGTAAGAAATACAATGGAAGATATTGTAAAAATATAAATTAGGCATGGTGAATAACTAAAAACACATGCCTTTAAAAATAAAGTACATGAGTATAACATGGAATGAATAAGATGTGAATAAATAATTCCATAATAAAACATAACCATAAGTATTCTACTAGTCGAATAACCACATGGACTATCAATTACTATTTTCATAATGAGGGAATGCATAATGTAGGACATCATAACTATACCATCAAGGCCTCATGCCAAGACACTATTTTGTCTCATGAGACCTACCGAGGAATAGAGGGGCTATAGCGAGCCCCACCCGACACATAATAAGTCCAACAAATTCCTCATATGAATGGGTATAAACATAAACAATATATATATTCATATTGAAACTAACATATTAAATGTAAATAACTTTCCCCAATCATTAAACATAAACACTAACCATTCAGATTAATGAGGTGAATGATATCAAGATAGCACATACATAGTCAAATTATCATAAACCCTTTAACAACATATTTTAGATGATATAATAAGAGATAAACCTAAATTAAGTACAATATTAAACAAATGATGTTGAAATAGATGAATATACTTTTAAATGACACCATTGAAATTTTCTTGAGGAAATAATCTTTAAATATTCCAAAGTGTCGCATAACAGCTTGAAACATTCAAATCATCATCCCTTAGAAAATAATGAGATTAATGAGACTCTTTATATGATATACCAAAGGTAATTACATACACCACATGAAAGTAATAAGTGGTGAACAAGGCATATATCTCATAAAAGTTAAAGCGAGACAAGAAAAATCCTTTTTTACTTTGGAAAGAAGAGTTATTTTGGAAAATCATTTTTATTTGTCATGAAATTAGATTGTAAACATGAATATACTATAAAATAAGAGGTAAGAACATTTAAATTATATTTTAGGAATAAATGATGTCCCACTGAAGTGAAATCATGTAAAAAGAGTTTTTAAATAAACTTTATAAATAAAACATTTTAGTGCGGTTTAAGAAAAATATTAAAGTGATTTTAAAGCAGAAACGAATGTTTGATTTCATAAAACATGAAATGAACCAAGAAAGTTTTTAATTTTAAATTTTCTGATTTTATAAAGATAATTATTTCTTAAAACATATTATATAGTGCACTTTAAAATAGGTAAAAATTTGAGAAGTTCCCTTGAATCAGACTTGTTTATTGAGAAGAAATTTTGAAAGATCCTTTTAAAAAATGTAAATCCCTATAAAATAAAGAATTATTATGATTGGTATGAAAATATTTAAAATTAACACATATTTATGAGTATTTCATGATAATAATTAACAATTTCATTGAGTTATGTAGAGAATAAGAGTAACCCGAATGAAAATGGAGGTTCGGGCAGAAAACCCTTACCACTTTGTAATCAATCAAATATTATTCCCCAAAATTAATAATCATAAAATAATAAATTTAATAACATGAAAATAAATATATTAATGATATTATCCATCAATTTTTAGTATACATACACCATACTCAAGTAATATTAGTTAATAAGGAATATCTCACAATAATGGAAGTGAGATAAAGAAGCCCTTACCTTATGTCTGAATGTGTTCCGCTCATGACCATAGGGTTCTGGAAGATGAAATTAGACTCATTAATAACTTAATTAATAACCTATTAGACATGTATTTTATTTATTATAATTTTATTAAGTTCATTTATGGCCTTTTATATGAGTTATAAAATACAATTTATCGCTCATGAGTGTTCGTTTCCTTGGTCTTCATGATCGGTATACTTGTATATGAGTATGGATGTTCATGTAGGATGGAAATAATTCTAAAAAAATTAATTTATTTATTATTAATGAACATATATAAATTTAAATGTTTATGTATATCATTTGGTTATTTTGGGAGAGGATTAATCATTAGATAAAATTTTAATGATAAACGCTTGGATTAATTTGGTGGTTTTTCGATCACCAGAAAATCATTTTGTTTTATAATTTAATACCATGTGTAAAAAATGATTCCAGAATATTAAATAGTATATATTACATATATTATGATCATATTAAACCATAAAAATGGTTTCATAACCATAATTTAATATGGTAATAGAAATTGAAAAGCCATCGTCCTTGAATGTGATAAATTAACACATCTCAGACGGTGTTTCCATTTTTTACATAAGAGGAGGGGGAAAGAGAGATGATGGTGAAATATTCCATTAGAATAATAAAATTAAATTACATGTAAGTTACTAGAATTATCATGTCATTTGTATGAGGGGAGGTTAGGAGAGATAAACAAAAGAATAGAACTTGTAAAAGAAATTGAAAGAAAAAGGAAGAGAGGTTTACCTCTTGAGTACTCCTTGGGAACATCTTTAAGGCCTTTGGTTTTGGCCTTTTTATGAGACCATCAGGTCTTAGATGTTGGTAAGGGTATTGGAAAGATTATTTGGAAGAACATAGGCAATCATCAAAGCTTGAGTGGTGTGAGAGGAAGAGGGGGTGAGGGTGGTTTTTATAGTGGAGGAGAGGGGGGGGGGGGTTTCCATTATTTTAATCATTATTTAATTATTTTGGATCAATACTGTGAATAGTCTTGATTATTATAACTAAAAATAGTAATAAGTGAATTTTATTTTGAACCAAGTTTGATTACATCATCCATGATTTAAGGAATAGTGTATTTATCTTATAATGTATTTATACCGTAAATTACTGTATTTTACTATTTAATAAAAATTCAAGTATATCAGATGTAGAGAACCAAAGATTGACGTACATGGACATTACATTACTTTTTCAGAATACTTAATACATAACAAAAACAAAAACACAAGGACCGTAATAGTCTAGTGTCTTTGGAAACTCGGAAAAATAATCTTCTAATCACAGTGAAAGATCTTTGACATCTCCCATAAAGATCTTCCCCTTTTTTTCTTACCTAAAACCTTTCTTTATATCCTGGGGAAAAGAAGACAAAACAAGGGTGAGATAAAATGCTCAGTAAGGGTAAACATAGAGAACATAAAACAATCCACAAATATTTGAATGCAAAAATTTGAACATAAAATCTAAACATCATAACCTTGAGTAAAGACATAAATCCTGGAAGTACGTAAGGCATATATCATAAAGGAACATCAATCATGATAAAATAGTATGGGAATAAAACATGTAATTGTTGAAAACCATTAAGCACATGATATGATTTCTATAGTAGCCAAGGAATTGATGCCAAGACCATCTTAGTGGACAAAGTCGCTTTTTGAATCGAGTTCACTCCTCGTTCCAGTCCTGTATCACTGAACCAGATTAACTTGTCGTTCCAGCCATGTCTATCTCATGAGATATAAATCATTAACCAATGAATTAGAGGGAGATATAGGTCCCACCCATCTCATAATTAAATCATTATTACATGTGCCACAACATAAATATAAATCATTCATCATAACCCAGAGAATAAAATGGGTTTCATAAACATCATCCCATCATAACATAATCCATATAAAACAAATGGATATCATTTCATCAAAAGAAAAGTGAAACCATGTAAATCATAGAGACATTATACTTGAAACATACACATATTAAATAATGTAATCTCAGATGGAAAATGGTTTTGATAAAATACTTGAAATTAATTCTTGATGAAAATATCCGTTCTCCTTAAAAATCATTTTCTTTTCACAAAATGCCACACAATTTTAAAAGAAAAGGATTTTATTGAAAATAACAATGAAATATTAAAGAGAAAGCTTCATGAAATTGAGGCATTATAAAACCGTAAAAATCTGTTCATGCCATATAAGTAGAAAAACATTATCCTTGTACTTTTAACAGAAAAGTAAAAAAGTACCACATATGGTAAACAAAAGAAAGATTCCCTCCATAACACAAAGTAAAAGTCAAAGAGGGTTAAACATGGCTTTAAAAATACATGGAATAATATTAAACACTTTATGAAATAAAATTATGGATATGGATGAAAAATATACCCCAGTAAATACTTACGTATAAGAAATCTCAGATAAAAATGAGATTTGAAAAATTATCCCTTACCTTAGGTCTGATATGCTTCGTATGTATCTGAACCTCCTCTTCTTCGATGCACCTCTTTTAAGCTTCCTCTTAAGGCACTAGAGTTGGTCTTTTGAGGAGAAAAAAACCTCTATAATGAATATAGGGAAGTTGAGAAGGGAAATGGGCAGGGTTTGGCCAAGCATGAAGGCTAAAAATTGTGTAAAGAGAATAGGGAGGAGGTTCCCTTTTATAAGGGAGGAGAGGGGCACCTTTGGAAACCTCAAAAATATTAATTTATAATAAATCAAACCCCACATAAAAACCTCAAAAAATTACTCATATTTTAAGATTAGATGAGATAGGTTTGTAATCTCATCAACCAATAAATTTTATACATGTTTAAAATTTATTTTAAACCTTATCAACTTGATTTATCTTTATTTAATATATTTAATTTTATTTTTGGTAATAAGATTCTAAATATTAAATTGTTATCAATAATTACTTATGTGTTGTGAATTGTCCATAATTGGATAATTTATGACATTTTAGACCATATAAATTTAATTTATAAATTTTAAATATTTTTATGATTTTTAAACAATTTTATATTATTTTATTTTTAAAAAATAACAATAGTGTCAATTTTGACACTATTCAATTATTTTAATTTAAATAAAATCCTACACAGAAGATATGTTTGAAAAAAAAAGATTTAATAGATTTATAACATGTAATATTTATCTAGAAAATTCGTGGATATAATTAAATAGTTCATATAATATTTATTTTAATATTTTTAAAACCATTTATTTGATATTTCAATCAATAAAATAATTTCAACATCACTATTGTGTCACCTTTAATGATAATTATTTAATCCCTAAAAATTATAAATAAATTTAAATTATGTAGATAATCTTATTAGATTTCTGTAGACTATTCATGTTCAAAGTTTCATGAAGTTTAACACTAAATTAAAATTATTATACTTATAAGATTTAATAGAGTGACATGTTGTCACTTTCTTTTGTTTTAATAATAACTAAATTATTTTCATGGTCAAAAGTACATAAAATGAATCTAATACGACCATTAGATGATATGGGTAGACTTTTATTCATCCAATAGAATTTTGGAAGGTGTTAGTGTAATTTTATAATCTTATTTTTACCCATTAATTACCCGATTTACCTTTCACTGTAGTAAATAAAAATTACCGTAGTTACTATTCATAATTTCAAAAAAATAAAAGTAACCTATTAACATAATTTGGACCCACTGAATCCAAATATGGAATCCATTTTTCAAAATATAAAACATAGAAGTTGCAGTAATTAATTTAAAATTAATCATGATGTTAAGAAAGAAGGTTTTAAAAGTTAAAACATTGTCAAAGATTGAAATGTTTTTACCTATGAATTCAATATAAAATTAATTTTAATAACATAAATTATATTACATGGTAAAAATATATTCTATTTATACTTTAAAATCATTCAATATTATAATTTATCCATATAAATTATTGCGATGAAAAAAAATTGTTTTTAATTAAAATATAAAGTGTTTTTACTATTCATTAAAATATTAAAGTTATCAGAATGATATGAAAAATTTATCCAAAGTAAATTTTTATATCCTGATTCCAAAGAAGAATTTTATTTTTTCAAATTAAACTTATAAACATGTCAAAAACTAGATTTAAAGTGGGTGCGCCATCAAAAGGACGCAAAACTGCGTTTTTTTGAAAAATACTTATTTTACCTGAAAAATTTATTTTGTTCTCATACCATGTTCTAGAAAATGTGTAAGATAAATAATAATATTATAAAGTTAAAAATGTATTTAATACTTTTCATAACGGCTAGTCGATAATAATATTATAACAACATATCGTTGTTTAGTGAAACCCGGTATTGCGTACTACACACGCTATCGAGGAATGTTTCTCTGGCGTGCAACACAAGCCCAGAATAGTGTTTACATATACTGAAATCTAATACAGTGTTGCATATAGGGCAATACAATCTTGTTGTAGCATACAAAACAAGACATCAAAGAAATTAAAAAGAATATTTCTCATAAAATCTCAGGGTGTTACATTCTACCCCCCTTAAAATGAATTTCGCCCTCAAAATTCATCGGGGTTATAAATCATTTACTACTTGAAAGTTTCATTCATAGAAACCCACATCGTAAAAAGGAATACTAAAACTTAATTTGAAAAACTAATGTATGAAACTTAATGGTTAACTAAATTAACATATCCCTAGGTTTACACATAGGAGAACATAGGTGAAAATATGGATATGGAAGAGAAATTTAACCGTCAAGTTATGATGAAGAGTGGTAGAGAACATGGATATGAAAAATCCAACAATCACAAAGCCATAAATTTGTGATGATCTAAGGTACCATATTATTCATTAGATATGAGAGTATTAGGACAACATTTTTGGTTTTCAAGATCATTTCCCTAATGTTGATGAACTTTTACATGAGGAGAAATACTTACTTGATTTCAGTGTAATATCATCGTTGGTCATTCTATGAAAAATTTCTACTTCATCTCTATTTAAAGAATTGAAGTTGAATTTTTCATTCATGAAGTTTTAGCAGATCATGAAATAGAATGATAAGTCATCCCATCTGTTTCTATCAAAAAAAGGTTAGCATAAGTTATTAAATATACATAAGTCCATATATGGTGAGATTAATCGTATATGATTCCAACAATGGACTTATACTTCATCTATCATACCGATTAATAAAATAAAATTAGTTTCTACGAACCAGGGACTTCCTGTAATCCAGTGGTAGGAAATAAAGGTCTGTCGCACTTCGGTTATGGGTTCGATTCCCGCAATCTTGTCCGATGCGAAGGGTTCTCCCCCGTCCTGGAGGTTGTCCCTTTTTCTAAAACTACACTATTATAACATTTCATAAATAATATCTAAAAAAAGTTCTATCCTTAAACAATACTATCTGATGTCCAACATAATCCATTCTAATCTTTAGGCTTATCCAAAATACATATGTCCAATCTCATAGTATAAATAAAACGATTAATTGAAATGTCACATGACAAGCACGTGAATGCCATCATTTATCCCCCATATATCATAAGATATATCTTGTTGGTCACATTCCAAACATGTGAATACCTTAATCATGTATTCTTTTGAAACATGAATTAACATAGAACCTTAGTGAAAACATGAGTGCTATCAAAAGTTAACTCTTTCCACATACTAAAATCCCAAATATTCTCTATACTCAAACCATGATATCACTTAGACCTTATATCAATCATGAGCTCATTAATACTATAAAACAATTTATTTTCTCCTTATCCCTTCATTATGTGCATATCATCTGCTTTCCAAAATATTTGAATCACTTTTCATGGTTACTGGTACCACATTCTTATACCAAACCACAATGGACCAATACGCAGATATTTCAATATACTATAATAGTACCTCAACAACATTATTATTGAATTCCTATACATAAGCCCTTAAATCCATCGTCTTTAATGATTGGCATGGAATAGGTCCTTCCTCAATTTAGAAGTAACTTCTTAGGTCAGGGCATTGAGTTGGGTAATGCCCATGTTCTCCGCAGATAAGACATTGGACTCCATACCAGTCGATCACTCTATGACCCTTTTCTCCACATAGATAAAATCTTCCCCTCCATTTGAGGTATTCCTCAAGATTCTTCTTCCCTTCTTTATAAATATCAATCTTCCTTTATCTATTCTCCTCACCATGCGAACATGCATAAAATTCCATCTTCCTCTTATTTTATGACTTAGGAATACAACTAATGTTCACCTTGTTAATCATATATCGAGATGACTGATTTGGCATAATCACAATATATTTCTCTCCAGGAGTTATATAATTTCATTGATCATAGTAACCAATTTGTCCATTAGAATCAATTTTAACTAAATTCCTTCTTGTTCCCTCCATTGACTAAGACCAGAAACCATAGTGTAGGAAACAGTTAAAATAATGAGGAACCACGTAATCATATAAAGTCACTTATGGGATGTCTAACTTATCAAAACTTCTTTAATCCATGACACCTTAGGTTCACCCTAGGTTATTCATGATTTTCAACATAATTCTAGGACTCTAACCTATACGTATACTTAACCTTAGCGACATCCCTAGACATACCTTAGAAATATCTCTAGGGATTTCACTAAAGTTTTCGCATCTTAGTTTCCAAAGTTTAACTAAACCTTTCCTCTGATACCAACTGTAGAGACCCAAAGCATGATGTACATAGGCATTACATTACTTTTGTGGAATACTTAATACATAACAAAAACAAAAACACAAGGACTGTAAAAGTTTAGTGTCTTTGGAAACTCGGAAAAATAATCTTCTAATCATGGTGAAAGATCTTCGACATCTCCCATAAATATCTTCCCCTTTTTTATTATTACCTAAAACCTTTCTTTATATCCTGGGGAAAATAAAACATAAAAATTGTGAGCTCAAATTCTCAGTAAGGGAAAACATAGAGAACATAAAACAATCCATAAACATTTGAATGCAAAAACTTGAACATAAAATCTAAACATCATAATCTTGAGAAAAGACATAAATCTTGGAAGTACGTAAGGCATATATCATAAAGGAACATCAATAATGATAAAATAGCATGGGAATAAAACATGTAATTGTTGAAAACCATTAAGCACATGATATGACTTCCATAGTATCCAAGGCATTGCTACCAAGACCATCTTAGTGGACAAAGTCTCTTTCTTAATCGAGTTCACTCCTCGTTCCACTCCTGTATCACTAAATTGGATTAACTTGCCATTCCATCCATGTCTATCTCATGAGATATAAATCTTTACCCAATGAATTGGAGGGAGATATAGGTCCCAACCATCTCATAATGAAATAATTTTTACATGTTCCACAACATAATCATAAATCATTCATCATAACTCATAGAATAAAATGGGTTTCATAAACATCGTCCTATAAGAACATAATCCATATAAAACAAATGGATATCATTTCATCATAAGAAAAGTGAAACCATGTAAATCATAGAGACATTATACTTGAAACATACACATATGAAAACATTTCATCTTATATGGAAAATGGTTTTGATAAAATACTTGAAATGAATTCTTGAGGAATATATCCTTTCTCCTTAAAAATCAGTTTCTTTTCACAAAATTCCACACAATTTTAAAAGAAAATGATTTTATTGAAAATAACCATGAAATCTTGTAGAGTAAGATTTATGAAAATAAGGCATTATAAAACTGTAAAAATCTGTTCATGCCATATAAGTAAAAAAAACATTCTCCTCATACTTTTAACAGAAAAGTCAAAAAGTACCACATGCGGTAAACAAAAGAAAGATTCCCTCCATAACACAAAGTAAAAGTCAAAGAGGGTTAAACATGACTTTAAAAATAAATGGAAGAATATTAAACACTTTATGAAAAACATTTTTATGGACATGGATGAAAAATATGCCCCAGTAAATACTTACGTATAAGCAATCTCAGATAAAAATGAGATTTTCCAAATTATCCCTTACCTTAGGTATGATATGCTTCTTATGTATCTGAACCTCCTCTTCTTCGATGCCCCTCTTTTAAGATTCCTCTTAAGGTACTAGAGTTGGTCTTTTGAGGAGACCAGAACCTGTATAATGTTTATAGGGAATTTGAGAAGGGAAATGGTCACGGTTTGGCCGAGATTGAAGGCTAAAAATTGTGTAAAGAGAAGAGGGAGGAGGTTCCCATTTATCAGGGAGGAGAGGGGCACCTTTGGAAACCTCAAAAATATTAATTTATAATAAATCAAACCCCACATAAAACCTCCAAAAATTACTCATATTCGAATATTAGATGAGATAGGGTTGTAATATCATCAACCAATAAAATTTATACATGTTGAAAATTTATTTTAAACCTTATCAACTTGATTTATCCTTATTTAATCTATTTAATTTTATGTGGTAATAAGATTCTAAATTTTAAATTATTATAAATAATTACTTATGTGTTGTGAATTGTCCATAATTGGATAATTTATGACATATTAGACCATATAAATTTTAATTTATAATTTTTAAATATTTTTGTGATTTTTAAATAATTTTATATTATGTTATTTTTAAAAAATAACAATAGTGTCAATTTTGACACTATTCATTTATTTGAATTTAAATAAAATCCTACACAGAGGATATGTTAAAAATAAAAGGTTTAATAGATTTATAACATGTCATATATATCTATAAAATTCGTGGATCTCATTAAATAGTTCATATAATATTTATTTTATTATTTTTAAAACCATTTATTTGATATTTCAATCAATAAAATAATTTCAACATCACTATTGTGTCACCTTTAATGATAATTATTTAATCCCTAAAAATTCTAAATAAATTTACATGATGTAGATAATCTTATTATATTTCTTTATACTATTCATTTTCGATGTTTCACAAAGTTTATCACTAAATAATAATTATTATACATATAAGATTTAAGAGAGTGACATGTTGTCACTTTCTTTGGTTTTAGTAATAATTAAATTTTTTCCATGGTCAAAAGTCCATAAAATGAATCTACTCTGACCCTTAGGTGATATGGGTAGACTTTTAGTCATCCAATAGAATTTTGGCAGGTGTTAGGGTAATTTTATAATCTTATTTTTACCCATTAATTACCCGATTTACCTTTAACTGTAGTAAATAAAAATTACCGTAGTTACTATTCATAATGTAAAAAAAATAAAAGTAACCTATTAACATAATTTGGACCCACTGAATTCAAATATAGAGTCAATTTTTCAAAATATAAAACACAAAAGTTGTAGTAATTAATTTAATATTAATCCCGTTGTTAAGAAAACAGGTTTAAAAAGTTAAAACATTGTTGAAGATTGAAATGTTTTTACCTATGAATTCAATATAAAATTAATGCTAATAACATACATTATATTACATGGTAAAAATATATTCTATTTATACTTTAAAATCATTCAATATTATAATTTAACCATATAAATTATTGCGATAAAAAAAATTGTTTTTAATTAAAATATAGCGTGTTTTTACTATTCATTAAAATATGAAAGTTATCAAAATAATATGAAAATTTTATCCAAAGTAAATTTTTATATCCTGATTCCAAAGTAGAATTATATTTTCTCAAATTGAAATTATTAACATGTCAAAAACTAGATTTAAAGTGGGTGGGCCATCAAAAGGCGACAAAACTGCACTTTTTTTAAAAATACTTATTTTACCCGAAAAATTTATTTTGTTCTCATACTATGTTCTAGAAAATGTGTAAGTTGAATAATAATTTTATAAAATTCTAAATGTAGTTAATATTATTCATAACGTCTAGTCCATAATAATATTATAACAATATATCATTATTTATTGAAACCCGGTATTACGTACTACACACGCTATCAAGGAATGTTGCTCTGGCATGCAACATAGGCCCGGAATAGTGTATGCGTGTACTGCAAGCTAATATAGTGTTGCGTATAGCGCAAGCCAATCTTGGTGTAGCGTACAACACAAGACATCAAAGAAATTAAAAAGAATATTTCTTATAAAATCTCGGGGAGTTACATTAGAAAAATACCAAAAATTAACCCTGACCATTTTTTGATGTGAATAATCCAAAAATGAACTCAATTTTATGAAAACTGTTTTCTAAATATGTTAAATTTAATTTTTAGTTAAAATAACCATTTACTCGAAAAATACAGTTTTTAGAATTATAACTATTTTTATAATACCCTAAAATTTTAACTAAGGTCTCATTAAATTATCCCAAAATCAAAGGACAAAAAAATATTGATTTATGAATATATTTAATGAAAAATTAATTAGCTTTTAAATTAATTTATTAATTATAAAATTTTAATTAAATATTTATTGCTCACAAAAATACCAACACTTAATTATTAATGTTTTAAATATTCACTTTCATTCATAAGGTGTCTAAATTTTATTTATATTAACATGGGTGAGTTTACTATTCATAATGGTACATTACTATTCATAAGGGTCATGTTACTATTTATAAGGGTATGTCACTATTCAGAAGGGTAAGTTACTATTCACCAAAAATTAAATTGATTCTATTAGACTCCAAACATCATACCGAATGCAACTGTGTATATCCGTTTTTTGAAATATAAAACATAGAAGCAAAAAAATTATGTTTACTGGATAGGCTATAACAAAGTTGTGTTTCATAGGGACTCAGTGTTTCATGCATTCTATATTAAATTTATTTGTAAATCCTTGGGGTGTCATATTAATAGTGAATATATTCATAACATGATTTATTATTTATAAAATTAATTATAATAGCCAATATATATTATTCCTATTCATTTAAAATATTTAATTAACTAATATTTTGATAAAATAATTAAATATATATATTCATATTAAAATATTCATTTACACAAAATAATAGTGCAAAATAGTATTTTTTAGAACATTAATTAATTTTAAAGCTATAAATTTGAAATTTATTTATTTATAAGTTTTATTAATTAAAACACACAATTAACTGAATTTATTTAAAACTATAAAACAAATTATTAGGTTGTTACAACTATCCAAACTTTAGAAGCCATGTTAAGGTCCTGATCACTTAACTTTCAAGGTACGTGAGATTAATATTTATCTTTGGTAGAATTTTCCTATAACAATATCTTCCATTAAAGCATTCAAATGGTGTTGTATGAAGCGTTATATGAAAAGAGATGTCATACACCAACTTTTTGGGATGATGTTGGTGAAAGGAAATTTGTAGGCCCAAAATTTGTTTAGAAAATAACAAAAATGGTGAAGACTATTCAAACCCATATCGAATCCACTAAAAGAAGGAAAAAGAGCTATGCTAATATCCAGAGGAAAGAATTGGAATTTAAAATGGTGGATCATGTTTTCTTGAAGGTATATTCAAGGAAGAGTGTTATAAGATTCAGAAAGAATTGGAAACTAATTCCTAGGTACATCAAACCTTTTGAAATTTTTGAATGAATTAGAACCGCTGCTTATCAATTTGCAATTCCACTAAGTATCTCCAAAGTTCATGATGCATTATACATATCATTATTAAGGAAGTACATGACAGACCCAACGAATGTACTCACCTATGAAGAAATAAAAATAAAACCTGATCTATCTTACTATGAAGATACTACCACAATTATTGATAGTATAGAACAAGTGTTGAGGAATCAGACAACTCATCGGGTAAAGGTACTGTGAAAAAATCATAAAATAGAAGAGGCGATGTGAGAACCTGAGGAAATTATGATGAAAAACTACCCAAATATTTTTATGATGTGATATTATGGAAATTTTGGGGAATTTGTTTTAATTAGGGAATAATGTAACAACCCAAGATTTTATGGTACATTTTCTTTTAAAAATAAATTTAATAGCACACAACACTGAGTTCATACACAACACAATATATTAATAAGTGAATTTTATGACCTAGACATTAAAATATAAGGAATAAATAGTATTAACTGTATTATAAAATTTATATATTTAATAAAATATTTTAAAATTCATACAAAATATTTTATAGGCATAATATAAGAATGAATCCAATTTTACACATTAAAAGAATATATTTTTCTAAAGGCAGTTTTACCAACTTTTAATGGTGCACTTGTTTTAAAACTAAATTTTTACACTTTTAAAAATTATATTTAACAAAATAAACTTCCTTTTTGAAATATTAATATCCAAATTTACTTTGGTTGATTTTTTGTAATTTTTCTGATATGTTTCTTTTTTATGAATAGTAAAAAAATACTGCATTTTGAATGAAAACTACATTTTCATCTAATATAATTATATAGTTTAATAGTATTTTAAATTGGTTTTAAAGTATAAATAGTTCAATTATACATTATTGAATCCAATTTGGGTCATTATAATCAATTCCACTTTGAAATTAGATATGAGAACATTTCAATCTTTTGAAAAGTTTTACTTTAAAAAATCTTTGTTTCATCCAATCTGCAGGAATAATTTTAAATTAATTTATATAAGTTATATAAATTGAATTATGAAAAATGGATTCCATATTTGGAATTAGAAGATAAAAATTTAGTAAATAGTCCCCTTTTTATTTTTGAACAATATGAATAGTAACATTAGTAGTTTTTATTACCACAATTTATGGTAAATCGGGTAATTAAGAGTTAAAAATAATATTGTAAATATTATAAAATTAACCTAAATATTGTTCTCAGGTAGGATCAAGACCACTTATGGGGGGGTGGGTTGAATCAGTGGTTCCTTTTGTTTTATAAGAAAATTTTTCTTAACTACTTTAGTAAACTTTCTTAACCTCTAAAACCTGTTAAGGTTACAATCCACTCAAGTATAACTTCTCAACCCCACCTTTCATATGAAAAAATATAAATAGAAGGAAACACACAATATTTACATGGTTTGGTATACATACCCGTTTCATTCCATGTTGGATAGTCCCACCAACATGGATTCTTTCACTAACTTCTTTTTGGAATACAATGGCACAAGGAGTGAACAATTCTACAATCCCAGTAGCAACCTTCCCGCTATAGTTGGTTATACCCCCAACTATCCTTTTCAGTATCCACTTTCCCACAATTGGTTATATACCCCATCTAGAAAATCCTTTTCATCAACTGGTAAGTATCCACATTTACAAGCTTCACTTTCCTTCTTCTTTTTTAATCCATTTCAAAAAGTATTCACTTACTCTATAAGTAAGATGAATCAAACTTTACCTACATACAATCTTCAAGAACTTAAACAATTATCTAAGGAACTTTTCGATCTTGAAACTTATTCTAGAAACTTAGTTCTAAAAACTTCCTCAGTAAGGTTGGTCTGATCTTCCTTAATCTGATAACCTCTTTCTGATGGTCTCTTTCTAATTGTCCTCAGTTCGATTTTCCTTCTACTACTTCCTTATTTAATTGAGTAGGAACTCAATAGATAGCTCAAAATTCCCCTTTATGATAGAACTCAGTTCGATGAACCTTTCTCTGATGGATGTCGCTCTAATGGGCTTACTCCAATAAACTTGATCCAATAAAGCACCGTCTATTAGAAATTTCTTTGTTGATTGGATTGAAACTCACTCCAATATATTTGTTTTAATGGAACCTCCTCAGCATAAACCTAAAAAACAAAATTCAATTGAAAACTCAATACCTAAAAAAACAAATTTTATAGATCTTAGTGCATGTTAATAATTCAAGTTTTTGCACACATTATGAATGAATTATGCTATTCTTTTATAGTCACCCTAGAATGGTAAATTCAAGAAAACCAATTTCACTTTCCATTCAATGAAATTAAAAATTAAAAATTTATCTTTCATTTAAGTCTTCATATTTTACTTATTTAACTCTTCATAATTCTTCCGAAAGCTTCTAAAATCTTCTCAAAACTTCATACTTCTTCAAGTTTACAAAAATTTCTTCACTTCGATTCCTCACTATGATTTCCCATTAAGATTATTTATTATGATGAATACATATTCAAAACTGCAGATAGATCATTAAAATGACCTCTTGAAAACACTAAAAGTCTACTCATACAGATGCTCGATATTAACTCTTAATCAGAAAATTTGAAATATATTCAAATTATTTCTTCTTTTCTTTAATTCCTCCATCCGATGATCTCATAATTGATAAAGTTCAACATCCAATGCCTTCATTGGTGTCAACATGTATATGATGGATTCGTCTTTTCTTCACTCTGATGATCATTATCAACACCAGTCTGATGATTCTTTACCTCCTTTTGATAAAAAATCAATACTTTTGTTCTTTTTCTGTTAACCCAATTATAAGATAATAGAGCACGATTTCTTATTTTTTTAACTCAATTAAAATACAATTTAATCTTTCTCAATTATAATATTTTCACATTAATGATTATCAAAACTATGATCTTTATCCTTATGTGTCTGGTGTTCCTTGCACTGATGAGCAACTTCCAGAATACTTGATATTGCATTCTTCTCTCTTCAACAAACTCAAGCTTGTATCATGACTTTTAATACATTTAGGATTGTTATAGAATCATCTGACTTACATTGGTAAGTATTGTAACTTCCCATCCTTTCTAGTAACATATTTATTATAAACCAATCTTTAATATGATTAGCAGTACCTGCTCTCCCCCTTTCCTTCATAAGGATTGAATCACAAGTTTCCAGATAACTTATGACTTTTGTGAATTACAAAGTAGCAAACCATCATTAAATTTTCATCAGATCCATTCAGAATCTGATACAACTTCTCATTATGATCTTCCTTTCATTTCAGATTCAATATGATTTCCCACAACTTTTGACTTCTTATCAACATCCCAATCTGATGAATCTTATTCAATGACTCACACCAATGGTATGATTTCGATAGTCTAGATTTTATTTTCATACCAATGGTTATGAATCTGATTAGAAATTTTACACACACATCTTTAATGTAATCAAAATTTTGATCTATTGACAAAAAATAAAACCAAAAAACAACTTGGTCCTAACAATATCCCCCTTTTTGTTTGTTGTTAATACCCACTTCAAAAAAATACCACTTGTTGTTTTATTTTATTACTTTTTCTTCTCCCCATTTCATTATTGTTCCCCCTATTTTTTATATCTCCCCATTTCCTTTTTTTCCCCTTATTGAAAATCAAATTCAAAGGAGCCATCATGATTTTTTTACCTTGTTGACAAATGATATCATTTCCAAAGGTTGGTACTTTTCATCTCAAAGTCTTGAAACTCTTCTTCAAGAGAACATAAGTATAACATGAGTTTCTTAATAAAGAGCCTTTAACTAAAAAAATATAATTCTATGCAGAAAAATATTGTGTAACAAACAAGAGTCTATAATCAAGGTTATCAATGTTGTCCATAACACAACTTTCATGTAATACATTTTTATATTTCTTTCAATATTTTCATAATTGGGGAAATCTTGAAAGGATTTGTTTAAGATAAAATCAACCTACACCCATTTCAATAAACATCTTAGAATGTTTAGGTATGTAAAAAAACATTCTAAAAACTCATATTTCATATCCTCATTATGTTTTTTTGTAAGAATAGTAAGAGACTCATCAAAATCAGCTTTCTTATTTAAACTCCTTTAATCCCCAGTAAGTTAGTACAAATATAAATATTTTGGTGATAAGGAGGAAACACAGTTGTTTCTTAGGAGCATATTTCGGAATGAGAGTCCTCTATGAACCATTCCTTTTTCTTATTTTTCTTGTATTTTTCCTTGGATGTAATTTCTTCCATACGTTCATCCTTCTCATATTTTGTAACAAATTTCTTTTCATCTATTTATTCTTATGATAAAGATGTAAATATCATTTCTTCATTTGGAACCTTTTTGTTATAGTATATCTGTAACAATTCTTTCATGAATTCCTCTTTTTTTAGAAGGATAATCAAACAAATTTTAGTAATATTCCATTCTTTCTCACATCTCTTGAATATTTTCTAAATTTTCAAACCACAATCTATTGATATATTTTTATCAACTTTTCTCACATCTTCAAAAAAAATTCCCATTTTATTCAGCTGTTTTTTGTGATTCTTATAAATTTCTAGGAAAGTAAACTTATTATATCAAAATAACTATGTAATCCTTCTTTTCAGAATCAACATATTTTTTTCTATACTTTATTAACATATTAATATATCTTCATCTTCTAAGTTTCCCTTTTTAGTTCCACATAATTTTTTGGAACATTTTATCTTATTTTCTCATCATATCTCCCCCTTTATTCATATCTATTTCTTAGTAAAGACATGTTATTCCAACATGAATAAGATACGTGACTGAAAATTTCACAACACCAATAGTGACCTATGAATCTTGATTTTTCAGACTGATAGTGAAGTTGATCAGAACTTTTTTGTTTTTTTTTCTATGCAAATAAAATACCAATTTTCTTAAGAGGTTATTTTCCTGAATAGTTCCTATCTTTCTTAGGGAAATATTTTATATCACAAACCTACATTTGTAATCCTTTATTTTCACATTATTTAGAAGTTTTAATTTTAACATCAACTTCCTTGATGAAGTTTTCTATCATATTTTTTTCTCACTTTGTGTTATAAAAAACATTGATTGTGTTTCTAAAAATTCTTCTTCTTTCTCATACAACTTAATTTTTAGAACATCTATGAATTTTTTAGATTCATCTATATTCAACTTATTTTGTTTATTTTCTTCAACAAGTGTAGATTCTATCTTTATGAGATTCTCATTGATAGCTAACTTTTCTTCAAAACTTTTCAATTTTCCTTCAAGATCACCATTATCAAAATTTATGCCTTTAACATCTTTATTAAACTTCCTTATTTATTTCTTGAGTTGAATATTTTGTTCAAGTGAATTCTCCAAATTCGTTTTGATAATCTATTCCATTTCTATCATCTCATCATAATCATCATCACTGCTAGATAATTAACTTCTATTTATGATTTGACCAATAAATTTGAGTTGATGATCGTGTTCATCACTGGATGAGGAATCATCCTTCTTTATTCTACTTAGATAAATTTTATTCTTCTTATAATAAGGAAATACTTCCTTAAATTTATTCCACTTTTGTTTTTAAAAATTTTCATCATCTTTTTTAGAATCATACTCTTTAAATTTATTCCTAGTACAATTTTATGAAAAATTTCCCTTTCCTTCAAAATTCCAACATTTTAGGGTTTTTATTTTCCATTTCCCCTTATTATATTTCTTAGAATAAAGGGTAATTATTGTTTTTAAATCTTTAGATTCTTCCTCTGCTTCTGAATAACTTGATTCTTCTTTAACTTCTTTACCTTTGTTTTTCCCCTTTAACAAATCTTTTAAGGATATTTCTTGATCAACCTTTTCTTTACTTTTTATAAACTTCTCTCTTCTCATTTTATAAGTTACAAGATTAATATAACGATCATAAAAAGATAGAGTTTTAGTATCTATATCTTAATAATATGAAACATTAACATCAAAATTATCAAGAAGAATTCTCAAGATCTTTTCAACAATGGATGAGTCTTATAGTTTCTCACCAAGAAATCTTATGGTTATAACAATATCATTTACCCTTGTAATGGTGGTATGGCCCGAAGGCCTTCATTTTTTTTATTTTGATAATCCACCTTTCAAGAGATGAGGTGGAACCCTTGCAAGGCGTGAAGGCATAAGAAAAATTACATGACACGTAGGTCTTAGAGGGAATCACCCAGATAAGACAACTTGGAACTACTTCTCCCTATAATATGTCATGATTTCAGCACTCCACCATTGTAGGGCTGGTGAGTTGTAATTAAGTCACCAATATATTCATGATTGAAATTTTTTAGATTGTTATAATTCAACCTCCAAAGTTGTAAATTTTCCTTCTTCACCTTTTTATTACCTTCATAAATGTTTTTCAACTTATCCAAGATACCTTTAGTATTTTAAACTCCCTTTACCCTAAGAAACCCAATTTTAGTTAGTGATGAGAGTAAATCATTTTTAGATCTTCCATCATTCTCAAGATTTATCTTATCAGTAGTAGTAAGAGTATAATTCTCAATATGAGAATTAAATCCATATTTAGTATCTTCCAAAACATCATACCAAAGAGACATAAGATACAGAAGTATTCTATCATTCCAGATATGATAGTTATTACCATTGAAAATTATAACCCCCTTATAGTTCAGAAAATTAAAATTCTCCATTATCAGAGATGTATATTTTAGAGGGAACCTACCTCTGATACCAATCATTGTTCCCAGGTTGGATCATGACCACTGGGGGGGGGGGTGAATCAGTAGTCCCTTTTATATTATAAGAAATCTTTTCTTAACTGCTTTAGTAAAAATTATTAACCTCTAAAACTTATTAAGGTTAGGATCCACTCAAGTATAAATTCTGAACCTCACATTTAATATGCAACAAATATAAATAGAATTAATCATGCGATATTTACAAGTTTGATACAAATATCTACTCATTGACATGTTGGATAGTCCCACCAACATGGACTCTTTCACTAACTTATTTTCAAAATACAAAGGCAAAATAAGTGAAAAATTATACAATACCAGTAGAAACCTTTCCACTATAGTTGGTTATACCCCCAAACTATCCTTTTCAGTATTCACTTTTCCACAACTAGTTAGACACCTTAGAAAGACAATCCTTTTCAGTAATCGGTATGTATCCACAGTTACAAGCTTCACTTTCCTTCTTCTTTTCTGATCCACTTCAGAAAGTCTTCAATTACTACACAAGTAATCTAAATAAAACATCACCTATATATATTATTTAATAACTTAAACAATTCTCTAAGGAACTTTTTGGTCTTGAAACTTCTTCCAAAAACTCAGTCAAAAAAACTCCTTTAGTAAGGTCAGTCTGATCTTCCTCAATTCGGTAACCTCTGTCCAATAGTCTCCATCCTATTGTCCTTTTTACGATTGTACTTCTGATACTTCATTCTTAAATTGAGTAGGAAGTTAATTTAAATCTCAAAATTCCTCCTTCTAATGGAACTCGGTTCGATGAACCTTTCTTTGAGGGATGTCACTATGATGGGATTACTCCAATAGAATTGCTCCAATGAAGCGTCGTCTATTGAAACTTGCTCTGTTGATCATATTGAACCTCACTCCAATGGATTTGTGCTGATGGAACTTCCTCAATATCAACCTGAAAAACAAACTCTAGTTGAAAAATCAATACATGAAAAAACAAATGTAAGATATCTCAGTGCATGTTAACAATTCATGTTTTCGCACACTTTACAAATGTAATATTATCTCATTTTATTGGAACCCCATAACAATAATGTAGGGAAAAACAATTTCAATTCCCTCTCAATGAAATTTTTAAATCCAAAATTTATCCTACATTTATTTCTTCATCTTTGACTTTTTAAACTCTTTATAATACTTCTGGAAGCCTCTCAAATATTCTCAAAACTTTAGACTTCTTCAAGTTTACAAACATTTCTTTAGTCTAATTCCTCACTATAATTTCTCATTATGATTATTTATTATTATGAAGACATATTCAAAATTGAATATGGATAATTATGATAACCTCATATAAACATTGAAATTATTCTCATATGGATGCTCTGTATTGAGTCTGCAGGGCACGAGTGAGTTGGTTAAAGGCAGCAGAATCCTGACCCTGAGGTTCCGGGTTCGAGTATTCATAAAGAAACACACACTATATGATAACAACTCTCTCATGGGACCCTCTACTCCATTAGAAACTATCCTAATCCAAAGGGTTGGCCACCTTGGGCCTCACTGGGGACGTGCGACATCCAGGTGGGGAGGCCACCCCAATACCTCGTTACCCAACAACACGTTTATGGCACAAGAGCATCAGCATAGTTGGTTAGGACTTGGAAAGTGCATCTAAGAGACCTGAGTTCAAAACTGGGTGGAGAAATATTGCTGGTATTGTAGCAGGACTGTAGCGGAGATTGTAGAAGTACTGTAGCAGGTACTGTTCGGTACTATCACAACCAGAACTATTTATCCATTTGGAATTTCAGACTAGTTAGGATTTCAGGCCACCTCAAGGCCTTTGGGCCACCTTAAGGCCTTCAGGCCACCTTGAGGCCTTCAGGTCACCTCAAGGCTTTTGGGCCACCTAAAGTTGTGCTTAATAGACCAGGCAGACTCTACAAGTATTAGACTATAGATGAAGATTAAGAGCAAGTTTATTTACCATAGTAGAAGCTAACAGATGTGGAAGAATGAGAGGTTATGGAATTTCCATTAGGACTAGATTTTTCATGCATGAGAAGACTATCTGAATAGCCATGTGAAGGTGGAGATCTGATATCCTGATGAAAATGATGGGGAGGAGCAGTTCCACATAGTTATAGTCTGAATATTTCCTCTAAGACCTATGATTCATGTAATCTATAAGCCTACAGGCCTTGTAAGGGTTCCCCCTCATCCCTTGAAAGGGGGGTTGTCAAAAAGCAATAAAAAAAGGACTTTATGCCATTCAAGGGATGCTCTGTATTGAGTCTTAATCAACACATCTGAAATATCTTTAAAGTATTTCTTATTTTTTTAATTCCTTAGACCGATGATACCATGTCAGATGAAGTTATTCATATTATGACTTCATCAGTGTCAGCATGTGTCTGATGGAACAGTCTTTACTTTACTCTAATGATCATTATCAGTGTCAGTCTGATGAGTCTTTACCTCCTTTTGAGAAACAATCAATACTTTTGTTATTTCTCTTTGAACCCAATTATAATATAGAAAATAATGACTTATTGTTTTCTTAACTCAATTGAAATAAAATTCAATATTTCCAAATTCTGATATTATCACACCGATGATTCTTATATTGACGATCTTAATCCTTCTGTGTTCAGTGTTCCTCACACTGATGAGCAATTACTAGAAATATTTTATATCGTATTCTTCTCTCTTCCAAAAACTCCAACTTGTATCACGAATTCCTCATGACTTTGAATACATTTAGTATCAACATAGAATTTTCTAAATTTCATTGGGAAGTATTGAAACATCCCATCCTTTCCATTAACATATTTCTTTCAATCCAATCCTTAAAATGATCGACAACACCAGCTCCCCCTTTCTTCCATAAGGATTTCACCACATGTTTCATGAAAACTTAAGACTTTTGTGAATTAAAATGTAGCAAAGCATTGTTATATTTTCATCAGATCCATTCAGACTCTGATACATCTTCTCATTACGATCTTCCTTTCATTCCAGACTCGATAAGATTTCTAGAAACTTCTGAATTTTTGTCAACATCCCAATCCAATGAATTGTATTCAATGAATCACACCTATGGTCTAAGTACGATAGTCAAAATTTGATTATCATGATGATGGTTTTAAATCTGATTGAAAACTTTACATACTCACCTTATTCAATTTGTATTTCCATTACCTTCTCAACATACTATCTTTCTTCAATATAATCAACATATTGATCCATTGACAACAAATACTACCAAAACACAACTTGCTCCTAACAATAACACTTTTCCTAATTTCATTGGATGTATAATTGTCAACAAAAATCATCCTTGTGATGATTTTATGGCCTCATGGACCCAGTTGGATTACTTTTGGAAATTTGTAGTATTTTATTTTAAAAAAGGGTAAATATTTCATACTCATGTTTTTAATAAGTATTGCCTTTTTAATATGTAGTTATTTAGAACATATATTTGACTATAAATAGTAATTTGAAAGATAAAATGTCTATATTAATCATGATAATTTATTTTTAATTTTTAAGAAATAAATAGTTACCTTAAATACTTCTACATTGATGATGCAATAATTATTTAAATAATGAGAATATCAAATAAATGATATTAAAAATATTAAAATAAATATAATTTGAGATTATTAATGTAATCCATAAATTTTATAGATACCTTTGACATGTTAGTGATATGTTATAAGTGTTAGTTTAAAGATATATTATTTTATTTATTTTTGTAAAAGTCAAAATAATGAATAGTATCAAATTTTCATTAATATATATTAAAATAAATAATATTTTATTAAATGATATAAAATTTATAAAAAACTAAAATTAGGCCAAATAATTTTCATAAGGCTTAAAATGTCATCAATGATCCATTCATCGCTATTTAGAATTTTATTGTAACTATATTAACCCTTAATGAGTAAAAACACATGTCGTCACGGTTAGAGTTAAAGGGAATAATTAATGGTTAAATCCAAAATATAAGGGTAATAATGTGACTTAAACATGTCTAAAAATTATTTTTTGAAATTATTTAGACCCATAATCATATTATATTTGAAATAACTCACTTTTTATCAATTTTTAATTGGAAATTAATTTATATTAATTTAATATTTTAAGAGTTTCAAAAAAGTGTTCCCACCTCAATTATAAAAGGTCACCTCCTCCCTCAATTCCTCTCACTACTTTGGGACTTCTACCTCAACCAAACCCTACCCATTTATCTAAGAAACATACTCAGGCAAGTTATAAATATCTCAGTCTTATAAAAAGACCATGCTTATATCCCTTGAGAATATATCTAAAGGAAGTCCATCAAAGAAGAGGTAATAATTTTTATCAACTCATTCAAGTTCATTTCTTATTATAATTCCTCTTTATGTGTTGTTTCCATCATAAAGTAATAAATTAAGTATTATCTATATGATTAGATTTTGTTATGATTATTGGATAATCATATTCCACCTTTTATCCATCATAAGAAAAATGAAAGCAATGCAGGTATGTACGTATGACTTACCCTCTCTACGATTCTCTTTGCCATTGCGGAAGATTACATCAGTAGGTATATCTCCTCTCTTGTTCAACAAAACAAGGTCAAACCCATTCAGGCTGCCAGAAACCTTGTTGTACCGACCCACCTCCAATATGCTGACGACATGATTCTGTTCCTTAATGGGGACATGAAAAATATTCATAACCTTAAAAAGGCCCTGTCTCACTATGAAGAGGTTTCTGGACAATCAGTTAGCTGGAATAAATCCTCTGTCTATTTTGTAAAAGCCTTTCCCCCTACTAGAAAAGGTTTTATCATTGAAAGTCTTGGCATCAAAGAGGGAACCATCCCTCCTAACTATCTTGGAGTTCCCCTCTTTTGGGGTATGCCTAAACCTATTTACTTTAATACGGTCATGGAATAAGTGACTAAACAACTTACCTCATGGAAAGGAAAATCCCTTTCCATGGCTGGCAGAATCTGCCTCATGAAATCCACTATTATCTTGAAGATGGTTTACCCTATGTTAATTTATAAATGGGAAAATAGTCTCATTAAAAAATTTAATGGCTACATGAATTTTTTTTGTACTAGTAGCATTCTTGAAAGAAAGCTTGTTACCCTCCCTTGGTCAACATTTTGCAAACCCCTTGAAAAAATTGGTCTTGGTATTAAAAACCTAAATTTTTTTAATGAGTCTCTTCAAGATAAGCTCACCTGGAGGCTGCTCAACAACAAATCTGACTCCATAGCCTTCCTTCTCAATAGGTTCCTATAAAAACTTAAAAAGGGTTAATCTAGTTGCCTCAAATCCTCCCTCTGGCCATCCATTCATAATGTATTTGCTGACATCATGAATAACTCAAGATGGATGGTCAGTTCAGATTCCACCATAAATTTCTGCCTTGATAACTGGACTGGTTCCCCCCTCATCTCAATGCTTACTTCTGAAAACCCTCCATATGATTCCAATCTAACCATAAATCAGGTTATGCACTCTAGTACAACCAATATCCTTGATCACATCAAGTAAATTGTGGAAAATTACCCATTTATAAATGGGGATGACCTCCTTTCTTGGGAGCCAGCTCACAATGGTATTTTGGATTCCAAAAATTTCTATAAGCACTGCTTTAATAATTCTGACCCCATTCACTAATGGTTTAAATCTTTTGATAAGCCTCGGATTAAACCTTCAAGGATTAACCTCATCTGGCGCATTTCCCACAATCTCATCACTACCGAGGTTTGTCTTCAGTCTTTTGGCATTCAGCTATGCTCTAAATGTAAATTATGCCATCAACACAAGGAGGACACTAATCACCTTTTCTTATCTTGTGCTACAGTCTATGTTCTTTGGAATTATGTTACTAAAATTTTTGATTGCAGATGGTTAGCCAACAACTCTATCTACTCCCAACTTAAACATTGTGTGGAACTTGATTCCTCTCGAAAAATCAAGAACCTCTTCCTATCTGCGATTACAGAGCTCCTACATGTGATCTGGTATAATAGAAACACAATTATTCACAACAACTACTCATTTAATCATAATTCAGGTCAGATGAGGATCATTATTGCCATCCGGGAAATAGCCCTCCTTCAGAAGGGACACTGCCAGAACTCTATTGGGGACTTTATGATTCTTCGACGCCTCAACATTGATGGCGTCTACACTAAGATGAAGCTCCCACTTGAGATGTTTTGGCAAGATATGACACCTGGATGGATCAAGATCAATGTTGACGGAGCTTCCAGTGTAAATCCGAGCCCTGCGGGATGTGGGTCCATCTTCAGAGATTATCTTGGTCATTATCACCGATGCTTCTTTGGATGTTGTGGCACTGCCTCTGCCATAGAAGCTGAGATAATGGCAGTGATTCAGGCCATTGATTTTTTAAGCTAAAAGGATTGAATAACATCTGGATCGAGAGTGACTCTACCACCATTGTTCAAACTATTTGGAATGGAGTGCTTCACCTTGCATGGCCTCTCACTGCTCGATGGATAAACTCTCTCAAAGCCCTTCTTGAAATCAGACACATTGCCACTCATACTTATCAAGAAGAAAACACGATTGCAGATGGTCTTTCCAACAAAGGATTCAACCAGGACATGACATGGAGTGATTCTCTTCCAGTTGAGCTCCTTCCCCTTTTCGTTAGAGATTTTAATAAGATTCCATCTTTTCGTTTCATGTAAACTTTCTCCCCCTTTCTCTCTTAATAAATTTTTTTCTTTTCCTTAAAAAAATTATATGGAATTATTTTATTTAATTTATTCTTGCCATATTATGCTCAATATTATGTTTAAATGGTTTGTGTTATAATTATTATCCATGCCTTGATGTTTATGATTATTTATTCATGATGGATCCCACTGTACGCATACCCTTACTGAGCATCTAAGGTCACCCCTTTCTTTTATTTTATTTTTCCTAGGATTCTAAGATGTATATTATGATTGATATATAGGGATAATATAGTAGAATAATGGTGTTCTTAAAGTAATTATTATGTTGTATTTTATAATTTCAATTTTAATGTATGTTTCAAGTATGTATCTAGTTTTACAAAACTACAAAACCGTTCAGTCCATCAGGATGTGATTCCTTGTAAAATATGAAAATGTAATACAGTAACCACTGACTATGAGATACTAGGGTTAGGGTCTTTACATAGGCCATCATTTTAGTTTAATAAAATAATTATTACGAAAATCATTTAATAAAATTAAATTAAAAGAAACCAATAACATACATTGGTTATTCTATTCTCAGGATGATCCACACATGAAATGAATACATATTTGTATACTAGCTAGTACTCACTTAAATTCATTCTTTTATTAAGGTAAAATCATCTTAAATTAATTCAATTAATTAATTAATTCATTTTATCTTGTTCGAATAGTCCTGAAAATTCCATCTATTTAATTCTACAAAAATAAGTTAATTATTTTTTTTGAAAAATTAATAAATACACAGTGTGTACTTAGAGGCAACATGGAATGTAAACAAATTCAGTGTCTCCATTCGTGTGTTAAATACTCACATGGATTGTTGGTGAACACTTCAAATCACATGGTTAATAAACATGAAATTCAATATATCATAATACTAAATAATTAATGTAGCATTAATTATAATTGGATTCATGTTAAACCACATGGCCTATACCACTTTAAACGCTTGTAATAGATACACAAAACATTATGGTGAATTAATAATGTGAAATTAATTATGAATTTATGTACTCTTAAAAGCATGTTATATAGTTTCACTCTAGTTTCTAGATATGAAGTTTAGTGTTAATTCTATAATTAATTAATTCTTCATAAAATTTAATTCTATTGATTACTGGGAGATTAAGAGATGTGTATTAACAAGCAATGCATCATGTATATCAAATTTCATGTCTTTTCAACACATTCTTATGGAAATGGGTGTGTACACCTTGCATTAATTAATGAGTTTAATGACATGTATGGGAGAGCTACACAACATGTAATCCCATTAATTATGGGTTGATGGGGTTTAATTATTTATGTGTTTTGTGATGCGTGATTTGACCACACAGTTTCTATGAAAATATTTGGGTGAACCATGTAGGACTACATAGCATGTAAGTGGGTTACATTTTGTGTAATAGTTAAATCCATGTGCCAATTTGACCAGCCAACACATTATGTATTAATTACTCCATATTTTGATTTCTGTTTGGAAAATCATGTATCTCATGAGTCATATAGATACGATGAACCTTTTTGCACATCATGTAATTTTTAGTTACATGTTGTGTAAATATGTCATCCAATCAGAACCCTTAGCACCACCTGATGAAACATCAGGTCATTTTTTATATATTCTTTATGTGTTCAGGATCCTATAAAGGTGAATATATATGTAATATTTACTTTCATATTAAAATGAATTGACAGAAATGAAGCACTAATAAAAAAATGAATTTAAATCATTGAAAAAAATAATTTTAAATTATTATGTGACCACTTTGATACCACCTAAAGGTTCTAGGGAATATAAAAAAGTGATTTGGACCATGATCATATATGGTTTTTCATCAAATCCATCAAATTTATCCTCATAACTAAATGAAATAGCGACCCTAGAATCCATGAGATACGATGATCACTTAAAATTTATAATTAATTTTAGTTTGGATTAAAAATTAGCTCTTGTTATAATTATTTCTTCATCAATGATTCAATTAATACCTTTTATCATACTATTGTTTTGTCATGGGTTTCAAGGGTATATTCCCTCAAGTAGTGATCCATATATTTAACAAACCTCTTATTATAATTGTAGAATATTCTCAGTGCCATTATGGATGGTTATAATGCTTATGACAATCATTGTTGATCACAAAAGAATACTTTGAGGGAGAAGGAGTAGCTTTGGTGGAGGACGATAATCACTCTCCATTATTGAGAGAATTCTAGAGATATATCTATCTAGGGCTTCATATAATTCTCTATAACGTTTTTCACACATTGATTAAAATGGCATGGACAATGTTAGAGAAATGAAACAACTAGGTATTTATAGCCCTATGGTTAGAGAATAAATAATTTTCATGGTCCTTTATTATTATTATTATTATCCCTACTTAAACCCATGTCTAATGTAATGTCCCAACCTAGATTTTCCTGAATAAAACCCAAGTGGAGACATTATATGACTTCATGTTCATCTCCCTATACACAAGAGGTTGCCTACTAGAGATGAGATTTTAAGCGTGCAATGGGGAGAATATAGCATTGGTAATCATATCCTTTCACCATAAACATAATAAAATATTACAACATAAAACAACATTGTGGATGATGAAGAAAATATAGTGCCATAACAAATTTCATCGATGTTATACATGTAAAATAAACCATGATCCTAATGTGGAAATTCAAACTAGATCATATAATGTGTCAACAGATAAATAAAAAAAAGGTTACAGAATTACTTTGAAGTTTGTCTTGGTACCTCCACCAAATCTATACTCATACTCTCAAGTATTTTTTGTGGGGCCCTTAAACTTACCTAGATCCCTAATAATGAATTCTTCACATGCATCATGATTCTTATGAATGGTGTGAGTAATAAAACCCAGTAGGACACCACCAATGCATCCTTAACATGAGTGCACAAGTAAAAAATCTGTTTACTATGATAAATGTAAATTTATGAGAAATCAATAAAAAAAATATTTTGAGCATTTATGTGTTAACCAAGATACCATGATGCCTAGCCGTGTAGCACCCCGACCCAGTTTTCCACCCGAACAATGCTCTGGGATGAGTGAAACTAGGCCTTAGGCATGCTTCCCCATATGCCAAAGGTTTCCGACTAGCATCGAGGGTGTAAAGAGGTGATAGTGGTGATACTATACCCTTTAGAGGCAATAATATAGTGGTATAATATAGATATAGCAGTGGAAAAGAAAGACCAAACTCAAGACCAGTAACCCACCCATAGAGGAAGCTTAATCAATTACAGTAGAAGAAATAATAATGACCAAACTCAAGATAAACTATTTGTAGATCTAAACATCATAACATACCATTTTTAGCTAAACATGCATACATAACAGGTCATACATACAATAAATATAAGGGTCACCAATGGTCGACCTCAGTATGTACATATAAAAGCATGTTGTTACAAAAAGAAAACAAAAAGGAAAATCCAGTCGAGGTAAGAACCCATGGGCCCTTTCCTTCTGTCCCTTGATAACTCAATCACTAAGATCTATCTCCTGAGAGACAACCTTTACCTGAATGAAAATCCAAAAATTCTACACATGTCCTGAAGGGCCCTTGTAGGGTGTGAGAAAGAATCTCAGTAGTCCACCACCAATGTGTGCCTATCTTATATCTGTGATTTAGCATGTGTATCTAAATAATAAAAAAATAGTATAAGAAAGATACATAAATAAACTTTCTTCTCTTATTCTCAACATCTGCAAGGAAGCAATCACCAGTTTCATTCAACACTGTAAAACTGTATAGGAGAGGATCGTTAGCCTAAGCCCAAGGAATCCCCTAATATAAAGTGGTCAGGGTTAACCCTTAGGTTCCACCTCTATTAAAAGAACCCAAAACATCATGAAAACTGACACCTCATGCCAACCGACACCTCATGTCCAAATAGTATCCAATGTCCTGAATGCATTCCCCAATCAAGTACCAGGTCATAAGGACCTTAGCTCATAAGAAACCTTGTCGGATCAAAGCATGATGTTTGAGGAACCAAGATATCTTTCCACCAAATAGTATCACCATCATCTCAATAGTTGACATCCCAAGGATCAATGATATTATTACTCCCAAATATTACTATCCCAATGGACTCAAGTATGATTATCCTCATCCCCAAACTGATAGTCTCAGCGCTATCATCCGATGGATCCTCACCATCCCCATGGATTTATACAATAATAACCTCTATCCAATCATCATAACATGTAACTAACAGAGGTCTCTACCCACATGATTGGTCAACACCACCTCATCCTCTGAGTTATAATGTGTACACACAACTCTAAATGGCGCATTAGCCAATATAGGTGAGTGAAAATCACAAAATAAATCCGTAATTCACATCATCCACCTCATTCCCCTATGTTTGTGTCACTCAATTTGATGGTCAATACCATCCAATACCACATAAGCCTTACCCATAGCCTAGCGATATCATCACCTCGTCCTAATGAACAAGTCGCCCAACTTGTGATAATCATCACTCATAGAATATAGGTCTCACCCAACCTAATGATCACATTGCCTCAACTCATGTGGTCTTCACCACATAAATACTTGGGTTAAAACCACTTAATTTAATTAATTAATCACACCGGGTCTAACCCCTCAAGTGTCTCAATCCCCATACCCAATGTGGTCATGGAAGAAATGGTTAGGGTATGCTTAGAAGCATCCCACATGGTCTCATATTTAACCTAATGTAAATGAATTAATTAATTAGGGTCTTGATCAGTCTACCCAAAGGCACCATTAAAGACACACCCCCCAAAACAACCACAAAATCACGAAGAAAGATAAGAACCAACTACCTCATGTTTGTAGACACTCAGTCGTACGATATCAACCTCTAATTCGAGATGATTTAGAAGAAATCTATATTTTAAATGAATTCCCTAAAAATTGGGTAAAATAGATCACACTAATTTAGCACATCATATGGAAATAGAAAAGGAAAAGAGAATCAAGAGGATTTAACCACTCACTAACGTGGTTCCAACACACCCAACAACATAAAGAATAGATTCCGAATGAGATATCTAGCTCAAAGCCAAGAGGGGGATGAGAAATATAGCTCCCCTCTACTGTGTATGTGGCGTAGTAAATGAAAAAAAGAAGAATAGGTAAATAGAAGAGAGGTTTAAAAGGTAATTTTTCCTCTTTAATGAGGTGCACAGTTTGACCAACCTTGCGACACCCATTATCCAAAGGGGAACCTCACACGGTTGACATGCATGGTTTTCCAAACCATGTAGAAACCATGAAAATAACTATAGCTAAAAACTATAAAGGTTCTACATGACCGTGTTCCCCCTCTAGAATGGTTTTGCAAACCTTTTCAATTAGACTTGGAGGGCCACATAGTTTCTCCTAGGAGGCTATACGGTTTGTCCAAATTGTGCAACCCTAAAAGTTTGGGTTTTCAGTCTTTAACACACCCAAAACCCAACCAAAACCCTAATAAACTTGATAAGTACTAATAATCATCTAAAATCATGGTTTTGGGTCAATGGAACTCTCAAAATTAAGTTATTTTAATTTAGAAAAGATTTAGTCTACCCACCAAACCTCAAAAATTCAAAATGGGTGAGGAATTCAGCCCGTTCAAAAAACCTAGAACATTATGATCTCCCCACATTAACATAGATCATCCCCAATATATAAAGGAAGACATGGATATGGTACCAAAAATACCCATATCACTAAAATTAACCTGGAATACCCTGGTCACAAAGTCACAGGTAAAATCCCTTAAGGCGCTCCCTACCTCAGGAGTTCCCTACCCCAGTCGTATTCTAACCCAAAAATAAAATGAAACCAATGGTCCATAGACCATCACTAGAATCAATGTCATCCCATGATGCATTGTCAATCCTATACCTCATCAGGTACTCACATCATTCCTGTGTCACATAGGACACCCATCAAGTACTGCATCTCCTCAGATGTGCGCCTCGTGCCCATGTTGTACATATATCAACATATTCCCATAATCAGTCTCGATTCCATGCAAATAAAGTAACCCTCATTACATCGATGCCTAGATTCCAACTCACCTCATACAAGCCATGCATCCATCAATTCCCACATATAAATTTTTGTGTCACGCACCTCATATACATACATACATACATACATACATACATACATACATACATACATACATACATACATACATACATACATACATACATACATACATACATACATACATACATACATACTTATATATATAATGCATTCGAGTCAATTCCAATACACTAACTAGTGTATGGTTAGTCTATAGATACATCTCATGTACCTCATGCACTAAAAATAGACATGTCGACATAAGGTCTATTACAAAATTAAATAAAACCCGACCATGCCCATGATGTACCTCTAACCATTGTCGGTTCACCAGCCTGTTCTGACCCTAGCAGCTCAACAGCATGCACCTAGATTGGAGATCAAATGCTTAAAGCATGACCTACCTATGGTGCTGCACCATCCACCAGCCACTGACCCCACTTCAAGGTCCCACTATCTTTGTCATGACCTCTTCATGTAGCTCAATCTCAACTACGAGCTCCTGGTACCACTTTCAATCCGACCTCAAAACCCTGAGTCTACCCTAATCCCTAACTTCTGGATATCGAATAAGGATTCCTACATAAACTCTTGAGATGGTTGACCTATCTACATGCTCAAAACACTTTTGGTGTCTAATCACATTGCATCTGCACATGAAGTAGCTTCCCGCACTAGAATAACACCATCGACGACCCACTATGAGTTGGTCTGCCTGTGTCTCTAGCATGAACACCCTACTATGAATCCTCTCAACTTTGGTTCTTACTATCTAAATCATCTATACTATAATCAGCTAAAACCATCACTTGAATCAATTACAAATGATCTATAAAACCTCCCATGGTTATAAGAACATGATTCACTTTCTCTAAGAATGAGTCCAACCTAAAGATGTTTACCTGCACCCAGATGGCATACTGTAAACCATCCTCGAAATGCCTCACCCTCAAGGTTTCATTTCCCACCATACTAAGTGCAAAATGAGATAACTCGATGAATGTCGCTGCATATTCCATGACAGACATGTCTCCTTACTATGGGCTCAAAAACTCTAGATCTCTCTCCTCTATTAGTGTCTCCTGGAATAAGTGCTCAAAGAACCTGGCCTCAAAATATTTCCAGGCTAGTCCGTCGTGTCTTCCCACTTAAACCTACATACCCCACCAGTGCTTAGCTAGTCCTCTAAGAATATAGGTATCTGATTTCACCCTCTAACCTAAGGCTGTCTCGAGCTAGTCAAAGATCATTTGCATTGACTTGATCTAATCCTCAACCACATGTGGACCACCTTCAACCTGAAATAGTGGTGGGTGTTGTGATTTGGAAATATTAATTCAGATAATACATCAAAGGCTCTACTCCCTGAGCTCCCCTATTAATTCCCCAGATGACCCTTACCAGGTTCACTTTGAGCTTCTTATCAAGCCACAACCCAAAAGATGTCAAATTTGGTGAATTATCTACATGTATCTGAGCTTGTACCAGATCCTGTACCTATTTCTCATGCTCTGATTGACCCTATGAGGCCTCATCCTGACCCTCAGGGGTCTCAACCTATGCTCCATCACAACCTTTTCATGTAACATTCAGCCTATTGGCTCCTAAACCACCCATATTAGAGATACGTATCACATATAAATTAAACCTCCTGACCCCTCGCCTACCCACATTGGAGTTAGGGGTCATGTAACAGCCCTAAATTTTGAATAAATCTTGTTTCCTAATTTCATGTGTTATTTTATTTTATTTTTATACTCAACAAATTTTTTTTATTTGATAAACATGATTATAATTAAAATGAGACCATTGGGTTCTGACTGTTATATGACCATTGGTCAATATGACCGCTTTGAACAAAATTTTTTGATTATTGTCTCTAAATACAAGTAATCTTGGTTAATTATTATAGAAAGAAGATTCGATGGCCTCACCTAGTAGTCTTGGACCAATCGAAGCCCATCTAACAGAACTTGGGAAGGAGGTAGCACCATTGGGCTTTGCTCTGGACCAAACCCAAGCCGAACTTCATCATGTGAAGTTAGAACGGAATGGGCTTCGCGAGAAGTTCAAACTGATAGACATTATTACTCGGGCAATGTTGGCCGAGCCTCCCTCAGACTCTCTCACCTTAGCACACCTTACACTTAGGTCCTATGGTGGTGTGATTAGGGGCTATGTAAGGAGACCGTAACTGCCTTGTGTAATACTTTGTTTTAAATAAAAATTGGGATTTCTTTTTATGATGAAGTTTATGAATTTTCAAATGACCGGATAAATATAGTATGCATATTTTTGATGAATTTTAGAAAAAGGATATTTTAAAAATGTTTATGTAAACCTTAAATAATTAAAAATGTGTAATGATTTTCAAAAAATGGTCTTCTACAATTATGTTCAGTACAAAATTTGGAGTCTAATAAGATAAACTTGATTTTTGATGAATAGTAAATTATGAATAGTGATTTTATGATTAGGATTAGTAATATGACCAAATGTATTAGTAATCTCACTTAACGAAAGTTTTAAAATAATCTAGGTACCTTGATTAAGTAATGTGATTCAATAAAATGGTTAAATAACGGTTTCATAAATTATTATTCAAGTATTAGTTTTTCAGGTGAATAGTGTTTTTTTTAATTAAAAATTAAATTAAAAATATTTAGAAAATTATTTTTATAAAATGGATTTCATTTTTGAACTCAGAGCACCGATATTATGTTATGGTAATTTTTGTGGATTTTTCTGAAAAAATGAATTTTCGGTGAATAGTGTATTTATTTAAAAAATAAATTAAAAATATTTCGAAAATTATTTGTATAAAATGGAGTTCATTTTTGAAATCAGTGCATTGATATTTGATTAAGGTGAAATTTTGGGATCTTTCTGAGAAAGTTGAATTTTCAGTGAATAGTGAAAATACAATTTTAGGGTTTCAGTATATTTAATGACATCATAACTGTGTCATAATGATGTCATGAGTTTTTTTAAGGGTTGGCCGGCCAAGGATGATGAATTATTGTGTGGGGGTCCCCATGTGGCCTAACTTTATGGGAAGTACCATGGGAGGGCCCAAGCTTTTGAGAAAACCACTTTTGAGGTGTCCCTTGGCCATTAATGCATTGTCCCCTCACTTTCCCTATAAAAATCAAGCCCTCCTCTCATCCATTCGACTCCCCACTCTTCCCCAACGAATTTATGGTCTCATTACCTCCCAAGGAGTCCTCCCAAGGTGCCCCCAAGCCCTCAAGGTCCCATCCTTTGAGGTTTAAGAGTTACATTTTAAGGTAAGGGATCCGACCTCTCTCTTTCATTTCATGTAATCTCTTTTATGTCATTCCTTTTATGCTACATGTTCTTATGTTGGAGGATGTTATTTTATACACATATTACTGCCCTTTTTATGCTCATATAATTAGAGATCCCCTCTTACTCTCATTATTTCGTTTTATGAAGTTTTAAGTGGCGCCGTTAGGCTGCCGAAATTTTTGTAACAGATTCTTTCTCCCTTCTCATTTTCCAAGATCTATTTTCATGTAAAGTATTTCAAGTTCCTTTTTATTATGTTGGGGTATGATCTCTAAATTTATCATACTGATCATTTATGATCATATGATGAGAGACCCCATTTGATCTCTTCAATTCAGTATTTTGATGTTTTAAGTGGCGTCGTTAGGCTGTCGAATTTTTAAGTGGTTCTCCACCCTTCTCATTTTGAAGTTCTACTTTCATGTCAATTATTTCAAGTTCTTTTTTGTTATTTTGGGGTATGATCTCTATATCTATCATATTGGACTCTTATGTTCATATGATGAGAGACCCCATTTGATCTCTTCAATTCAGTATTTTGAAGTTTTAAGTGGCGCTGTTAGGCTGCCGAATTTTTAAGTGGTTCTTCACCATTCTCGTTTTGAAGTTCTACTTTCATGTCAATTCTTTCAAGTTCCATTATATTATGTTGGGGTATGATATCTATATCTATCATACTGGACTCTTATTTTCATATGATGAGAGACCCTATTTGACCTTGTCAATTCAATTTTGTTGAAGTTTAAGTGACGTCGTTAGGCTGCCGAATTCTCACAATAGAATTTTTTTTTCTTCCTTTAATGTTCTTCATTTCATATGGTATATTTTTAAATTTCATTACCATGTTTTTAAATCCCTTATATTTTTTCCCTCTACTGTTTGATGGGTCATTTATGAATTTTTGACCCATGTCCCCTCTCTTCTCAATGTTTTCTAAAACCTTGTAACATAGCCGTTATGCTGCAGAATTTTCGTCTCAAAATGCCTCTCTCTCTTTTCTAAAAATTATTTTATATTATAAAGTGAATACTCAAAGATCTTATTTCTACAGGGGTATTCACATATATATCAAAATTTTCTATTTTAAATTCTGGGAATTACATACATGAAACCCTCTTTCCCTTTCCGTGGGTTTAAAGTGACGTAAAGATCATGTCTTTAAAGCAGTTTTTAAAACGTTATGATTATGAAATGAAACCCATTTATTTTATGTTATATGGGTTATTTATGAAATGTTTGATGATGATATATGTGGATCACATGATAATAAAGGAAAATTTAAGGGTGCGCCCTGATAGCGCTCCAATGCATTGGGTAATGATGTAACCACTAGAGAATATAATTCTCACGATACCTTGGTGAATAACCTTGGTAATTTTCAAATGGCACCTTGGGGATGGACCTTGTTGATAAGTTCATGATTGTCTATGTTAAATTATGTAGCCACATATTCAAGTTATGAAAATTTTATTTTTATTATGATATGCCTCATGATTTCATTCTCATGCCTTAAAGTTCTTTTCATGACCTTATTGAAGTATCTCAAGTTCACATGTAAAATGTTTCTCTTGTTTTCCTTACTGGGCCTTCTGCTCACCCTTTCCTTTGATGTATGTCCCCAGGTTCTGAGATGCAGTAATGAACCTAGGATGAACATATGGATAAGCCTTTCAAGTGTTTAAGAAGAATGCTTTTTTTCTTGTTTCATGTTTTAAGTTCCTGGTTTCCAAGACACTAAACCTTAAAGATCCTCGGTTTTGTAAAATGTAATGAATGTTTATGTGATAAAAAGGCGGGATGCCATAGTTGGTATCAAAGGATGGTTTAGTTATTTGTGGAAATTAGGATATGAAAAGTTTAGGAAGAAGCCTATAGAAAAGTTAAAATATTGGAAATCTTCCTGGTATTTTGGTGAGTATTGAGTATGGGGTTGCCAAGCAAATACATCCCTGTCTGGATACGATCAGGTAGAGGTGGCTCTGGCATAGATGTACATAGGGGTAAAACCCGAAAACACCGCTTTGATCTAGACTCGAACGGGAACTGGTACACGACAACGGGCCTTGCTGCACTCTTGGTTACGACACACCCGGGGGATATGCTTTGGTAAATTCATAAGCTTAGTATGAACCATTGTTAAAGGAACAAAGATAAAATAAAATGAAGATTCACATAATAATATATGATCATGGATAACCTAGATGGGAACCTAGGGGATCACATGTTAGGGTATACTTTTCAACTACAAGTTATCCTTATATGCTTTAAGTTTCTTTTCATGATTATTGGCTAAGTATTTAAGCCCCTAATTATAGTTCCCTTCTTAGTTAATGGCTGGAAATGGAAGAACATGTCTCAACAACCAATGTGATAGGAAATGCTACGATTGCCGTATTAATATGATAGAGATGATTAGGGGATTAAAATATGATTTTTATTTTGGAAGACGTTCACTATTTTGGGGACCCTATATGATCGAGGTAAATAGATTACAACGGTATTTTCATTGAGGAGTAAGGTTGACTTATATTTGAAGAATCTATGAATTTAAGGTGGACTTATAGTAATTTAGGTTACTTATGGGAATGATTAACCTATCTTGGGTTAAATATGTTTAGGTTAGATACTTTTGTTATAAGATGTTAGGAGTGGTTGATTTTGTTTGGAGATGAACAATGAAGTTTATTTTGGAAGACTATGTTATCAAATCCTTCTTGTATTTGGGTTTCAATCTTAGTTTGGTTTATTTTGAGGAATTTTAAGGACCGTTATTTATGGAATAGACTATGATGAAATTTGGGTAGTACAATGGAACTTTGAAGATATAAAATTAGTTTCTATTCCTATGGGATTATTTCTTTTTGAAGAGTTGTTTTACCTTACCCTTTCGGTTTTTGGGATAATGTTTAAATATGAAAGAAATATATAGTTAATATTTTGTGGATTATGAGATTCTCTAGAAGATAATTCTTGTGTTTTGATGAGACCAAGTAGTTTTTAGTTTAAAGAAAAGATTAGTTTGGGTATAAACTTATTAAAGGATGAAAATCTACATGAAGGTAGATATATTTCCTTATGTTTTTGTTCTATGTTGTAAATGAATTCCTCAAAGTAATGAAAATGAATGTAAAAAAAACGTTGTTGGTTTACGTTTCCTACTAGGTAATCAAAGACTGCTTGCACAAATCATAATTTTGGGATTTTCTGGTGGTTAACATCCTCCTAATCATGTTTTCTATCACTCTCCTTTAGGACGTGACCCTTTCTTTTCTCCTCCATGTCCATGTTTCCTACATGGAATCCTAGTATGATTAAACTCGGGTGGCCTTTGTACTTCCTTTTATTTCATTTAAAGTAATGGTGTCACAGACTCTTTTTCCGATGTGGGACTTTCAATGAAATTTCAAAACCCAATTTTTAAAATTGCGAGGACGCAATTTCTTAAGGGGGGAAGATTGTAACAGCCCAAAATTTTGAATAAATATTGTTTCCTAATTTCATGTGTTATTTTATTTTATTTTTATACTCAACAAAAATGTTTTATTTGATAAACATGATTATAATTAAAATGAGACCATTGGGTTCTGACTGTTATATGACCATTTGTCAATATGACCGCTTTGAACAAAATGTTTTGATTATTGTCTCAAAATACAAGTAATCTTGGTTAATTATTATAGAAAGAATATTCGATGGCCTCACCTAGTAGTCTTGGACCGATCAAAGCCCATCTAACAGAACTTGGGAAGGAGGTAGCACCATTGGGCTTTGCTCTGGACCAAACCCAAGCCGAACTTCATCATGTGAAGCTAGAACGGAATGGGCTTCGTGAGAAGTTCAAACTGATAGAAATTATTACTCGGGCAATGTTGGCCGAGCCTCCCTCAGACTCTCTCAACTTAGCACACATTACACTTAGGTCCTATGCTGGTGTGATAAGGGGATATGTAAGGAGATCGTAACTGCCTTATGTAATACTTTGTTTTAAATAAAAATTGGGATTTCTTTTTATGATTAAGTTTATGAATTTTCAAATGACCGGATAAATATAGTATGCATATTTTTGATGAATTTTAGAAAAAGGATATTTTAAAAATGTTTATGTAAACCTTAAATAATTAAAAATTTGTAATGATTTTCAAAAAATGGTCTTCTACAATTATGTTCAGTACAAAATTTGGAGTCTAATAAGATCAACTTGATTTTTGATGAATAGTAAATTATGAATAGTGATTTTATGATTAGGATTATTAACATGACCAAATGGATTAGTAATATCACTTAAAGAAAGTTTTAAAATAATCTAGGCACCTTGATTAAGTAATGTGATTCAATAAAATGGCTAAATAATGGTTTCATAAATTATTATTCAAGTATTAGTTTTTCAGGTGAATAGTGTTTTTTTAATTAAAAATTAAATTAAAAATATTTTGAAAATTATTTTTATAAAATGGATTTCATTTTTGAACTCAGAGCACCGATATTATGTTATTGTAATTTTTGTGGTTTTTTCTGAAAAAATGAATTTTCGGTGAATAGTGTATTTATTTAAAAAATAAATTAAAAATATTTAGAAAATTATTTGTACAAAATGGAGTTCATTTTTGAAATCAGAACATTGATATTTGATTAAGGTGAAATTTTGGGATCTTTCTGAGAAAGTTGAATTTTCAGTGAATAGTGAAAATACAGTTTTAGGGTTTCGGTATATTTAATGACATCATAACTGTGTCATGATGATGTCATGAGTTTTTTTAAGGTTTGGCCGGCCAAGGGTGATGAATTATTATGTGGGGGTCCCCATGTGGCCTAACTTTATGGGAAGTACCATGGGAGGGCCCAAGCTTTTGAGAAAACCACTTTTGAGGTGTCCCTTGGCTATTAATGCCTTGTCCCCTCACTTTCCCTAAATATACCAAGCCCTCCTCTCATCCATTCGACTCCCCACTCTTCCCCAACGAATTTCTGGTCTCATTACCTCCCAAGGAGTCCTCCCAAGGTGCCCCCAAGCCCTCAAGGTCCCATCCTTTGAGGTTTAAGAGTTACATTTTAAGGTAAGGGATCCGACATCTCTCTTTCATTTCAAGTAATCTCTTTTATGTCATTCCTTTTATGATACATGTTCTTATGTTGGAGGATGTTCTTTTACACACATCTTACTTCCCTTTTTATGTTCATATAATGAGAGATCCCCTCTTACTCTCATTATTTCGTTTTATGAAGTTTTAAGTGGCGCCGTTAGGCTGCCGAAATTTTTGTAACAGATTCTTTCTCCCTTCTCATTTTTCAAGATCTATTTTCATGTAAAGTATTTCAGGTTCCTTTTTATTATGTTGGGGTATGATCTCTAAATTTATCATACTGATCTTTTATGATCATATGATGAGAGACCCCATTTGATCTCTTCAATTCAGTATTTTGAAGTTTTAAGTGGCGCCGTTAGGCTGCCGAATTTTTAAGTGGTTCTTCACCCTTCTCATTTTGAAGTTCTACTTTCATGTCAATTCATTCAAGTTCATTTTTGTTATGTTGGGGTATGATATCTATATCTATCATACTGGAATCTTATGTTCATATGATGAGAGACCCCATTTTATCTCTTCAATTCAGTATTTTGATGTTTTAAGTGGCGCCGTTAGGCTGCCGAATTTTTAAGTGGTTCTTCACCATTCTCGTTTTGAAGTTCTACTTTCATGTCAATTCTTTCAAGTTCCTTTCTATTATGTTGGGGTATGATCTCTATGTCTATCATACTGGACTCTTATTTTCATATGATGAGAGACCCTATTTGACCTTGTCAATTCAATTTTGTTGAAGTTTAAGTGACGTCGTTAGGCTGCCGAATTCTCACAAGAGAATTTTTTTTTCTTCCTTTCATGTTCTTCATTTCATATAGTATATTTTCAAATTTCATTACCATGTTCTTAAATCCCTGATATCTTGTCCCTCTACTGTTTCATGGGTCATTTATGAATGTTTGACCCATGTCCCCTCTCTTCTCAATGTTTTCTAAAACCTTGTAACATAGCCGTTATGCTGCAGAATTTTCGTCTCAAAATACCTCTCTCTCTTTTCTAAAAATTATTTTATGTTATAAAGTGAATACTCAAAGCTCTTATTTCTACAGGGGTATTCACATATATATCAAAATGTTCTATTTTAAATTCTGGGAATTACATACATGAAACCCTCTTTCCCTTTCCGTGGGTTTAAAGTGACGTAAAGATCATGTCTTTAAAGCAGTTTTTAAAACGTTATGATTATGAAATGAAACCCATTTATATTATGTTATATGGGTTATTTATGAAATTTTTGATGATGATATATGTGGATCACATGATAATAAATCCAAATTTAAGGGTGCGCCCTGATAGCGCTCCAATGCATTGGGTAATGATGTAACCACTAGAGATTACAATTTTCACGATACCTTGGTGAATAACCTTGGTAATTTTCAAATGACACCTTGGGGATGGACCTTGGTGATATGTTCATGATTGTCTATGTTAAATTATGTTTGCCACATATTCAAGTAATGAAAATGTTATTTTTATTATGATATGCCTCATGATTTCATTCTCATGCCTTAAAGTTCTTTTCATGACCTTATTGAAGTATCTCAAGTTCACATGTAAAATGTTTCTCTTGTTTTCCTTACTGGGCCTTCTGCTCACCCTTTCCTTTGATGTATGTCCCCAGGTTATGAGATGCAGTAATGAACCTAGGATGAACATAAGGAGAAGCCTTTCAAGTGTTTAAGAAGAATTTTTTTTGTTGTTTCATGTTTTAAGTTCCTGGTTTCCAAGACACTAAACCTTAAAGATCCTTAGTTTTGTAAAATGTAATGAATGTTTATGTGATAAAAAGGCGGGATGCCATAGGTCAATTATCAGTTCTAGGTAGCTGATTAAATTTTCATTAAATATAATCTAGGTAGGAAAACTCCTCTTATCTTACTTTGTTGACATTTTAAGCATCTCACCTTCATATACCTCGGGCCATGCCCATCTTGATGAACCATTTTTCCTCAATCTGACGACCTCATCATCCGACCTGGTGATCAACATCACCCCATATAATCATATCTTCCTTCTCTTATAAGATCAAGTACCATATATATAGGTATCGCATATATCACAAGAAATTTTATTATAGGAACATGTGTATATATATATAATGTGCCTAACTAGAAAGCATAAAAAACACCCCTTTCCATACCGAGCTAAGGGTCAAAATATCCTACCTTAACATACTTGGTCAAGGGTCTCATTCAATAATAGATACAATTCAAATCCAAGTACACCACTCAAGGTGGAAATCATATATACTATAAAAAGTGCAAAGTAGAATTACAATTTCCACCCCTGGTAACTTGGTATGTCCCCCATGCATGGGGATATAGGCACCCAAACATGAGATATAAATCTAGTTTCGACAACATCATAATCTACAATATTCTATATAAAAATATTAATACCAAAGAAATGGTAAAATAAACTCCTCTCATTACCATTTATAGTGCCCCAATCTGGTTTGCGGCCCGAACAGTGCTCCGAGCCGAGTGCCACTAGGCCATAAGCATGCCTCCTCGCACGCCAAAGGATATCGACTAGTAGAAAGGATGTAAAGTAGTGATAATGGGGAGACTATTCTATATATAGGTGATAATATAATGGTCTAACAGAGATATAGTAGTGTAAAATAAAGACCAAACTCAAGACCAGTAACCCGCCCATGGCGGAAGAAAAATCAATAGAAACAAACGCAATAATAATAACAAAACTCAAGATGAACCATTTTCAGAATTAAATATCACAATATACCATTTTTTAGTTAGAAATTCATAAATAATTGGTCATACCAACAATAAATAGATGGGTCTCTAATGGATGAACTCAGTAAATACATATAATAGCATACTGTTATAGAAAGAAAAAAAAGGAAACTCCAATTGAGGAAAGAAACCATGGTCCCTTTCCTTCCATCCCATACTAACTCAATCACTAAGATCCATATCCTGGGACTGAAACTTTATCTGAATGCAAATCCATAAATTCTACACACGTCTCGAAGGTCCCATGTAGGGTGTGAGAAAGAATCTCAGTAGGCCACCACCAACGTGTACCTATCTTACATCTTTGATTTAGAAAATGTATCTAAATAATAATAATACAGTAAAAGTGATTCACATAAATTATCTTTATTAACTTGTGGTCAACGAACACAAGGAATAAATCAATTTCTTCAGTCAATACTGGAAAACTATAGAGGAAAGGATTCTTAGCCTTAGCCCAAGGCAACCCCTAATGTAAAGTAGTTTGGGTGAACCCTCAGGTTCCACCTCTATTAAAATCATCCAACAACTCATTTCAACTAACACCTCATGTTCAATAAATATATAACATCCTAAAGGCATGCCCCAATCAAGTACCTGGTCCCAAGGACCTTAGCTTATAAGAAACCTTGTCAGCTCAAAGCATGATGTCTAAGGCATAACAATATCTGTCCTCTAAATAACATCACAATCAGCTCAACAACTGAAGACTCCAGGAATGTTGATATATATCCTTCCAAATAGTCCTGTCCCAACAACCTCAAGTATGGAAAACCTTATCCCCCAACCGACAGTCTCAACACTGTCATCATATAGCTCCTCACCATCCCTGTGGATTTCTACAACAAGAACCTCCCACTAATCATCCTAAGCGGCAACTGACGGGCCCCTCTATCCACAAGAGTGGTCAATAGCACATCATCATCTGAATCCTACTATGTGTGTAATTCCCTATGTTTTAAAAAATAAAACTATTTTTGATAGCGTTTGTGATACACAACACTGAACCTAAACAAAGAATTATTATTTAAACATGACCGTTATAACATAGCCCTTATATTTTTAGGTATGAATATAATTAAATAATTTATGAAAAATAAATATATTTTCCACTAAATGTAAATGTATTAATAAATTATAAGTAAATATTCACTCAATATTTTGGTAATGTCTTTTTGTTCTTCAAAATATATTTTCTTCTAAAATGATTTGTATTTATTTTTGTGAAAATATATTATAATAATTTTATAGAAAATTCATAAAATTTATTTTATAAGATTAACTTTATTTTTGATATCATCATATCAAGATTAATATAGGGTAATTTTTTTTATTTTTTGAAAATATATATTTTTTAGTGAATAGTAAAAAAATATCATTTTTAAGTAAAATCGTCATTTCTTTTGATAAATTAAGTAATATAAAAGTCCTAATATTATTTTAATTTTATTTCAAAGTAAACTAGGTATTATTTAGTTATATTTAATTCAATTAATTGCATTTAAACTATCTTTATACTATATTTTAGTGTAAGTTATTTTTTAGAATTAAAAACACATTTTCTTAAAACTATTTTAAAATGAATAATGTTTCTTTATTATAATTAATTAAAATAAAACATAATGAGAAATGATATAAATGAAAATTTTATATTATATATCTATATTTTTTAATTTAAATTTATATAATTCATAATACTAGTTATATATTTAAATTAAAATGAACTTTTCCTTGAAAAATTCATTTTTCGAAAAATCACTTACCATCATACTTGAGGATTTTATATTAAATTAAATTATTCCACCTCCATGAATTGATTTTGATAAAATGGATTTTTTTATTTTGAATCATATTAATTAATATTATTTAATAAGGTAAACTTAATTTTTGAAAAATATGAATAGTAACTTAAGTATATATTAATTGACACAGTAAAAAGAAAATAGGTTAATTAAGGGTAAAAATAATTTAAGAAAGACCAGAGATAAATTAAACCTAATATTATGAATATTTATATCTAATTTTCATTATAATGATGATTATATTTATTACTTATTGTTCTTAATTTATAAATGATCATGTAATCAGTTTGATAAAAATTTTATTTTGATACGATAAAACACAAATGTTTATTTTTGAGTAATATGAAATTTCAATAAAAAAATTGCATTTGATGAATTAAGTTATTTTTGAAATAAATATTTTCTAATAAAATATTATTATTAAATTATTATTGATAAATGTAATTGATAATATAATTTTTATGATGTCAAATGTAATTTCTATAATGGTTCAAAAACTGTTATTATAAAAAAATCCAACATTTTTCAATAAATGTAAATTATATTTTAAAATTTAAAATTCATATTTTTAGAAAGCTATTTTGATAAAATAAATATTATTTTTTGGAATCAATATGTAAAAAATATTCAATAGTGAATTTTTCATAATTTTTTGAGAGTCGATTTTTCAGGTAAAAATTAAATATGGTATAAATATATTGTTTGTATTATGACATCATAATGACCCAAAAATAATGCAATAAATACTCTAAATGGTATAAAAAACCAAATATATGCCCCCTTTAAAATAATTTAATATTAGTTATATTTTATTAATTTTGTAAAGCATTTATGAATCCTCCAAAACCTATAATATATTTTAATATTTTAAAATCATTTCTGTAAGGACATGACTCACTTCCACATCAGTAAGGATAATATTTTAATAAGGTGGGCCCTTAGACTTATAAAATAATTAAAAACTACCCTTTGGTTGAAACCATGGGAAAAATCCATTGGATGGTTTTTGGTTTTGATTACTTTATTATATAGATTATAAAACATAAGTTTGAGAAATAATAAAGTACTATCCTCTATTTACAATATAAACCCACCCAATATCCCATTACCCTCCACCGAAAAAACTTTTATCACATCCTTACTATGCCCTCCCCTCTCTATAGTCTTCCACTCTCCTTTTTATTCAAGCACCACTTTTATGTTATACCCCTTAATTTCCATTTTTTTCGTTTTGGGATATGTTCTTACATATACCCATTACTATACATTTTATTTCTAAATGATTAGAGACACATGAAACTCTCATTAATCCATCCCATGAACCTTTATTTAAACCCATTACCATGCCAAAATTTAGTAAGGGATCATATCCTTATCCTCTTTATTCATGTTTCTTCATTATCTTATATCTTTTATCTCCAATTCCTAATTATGGGATATATTCTTCCATATCCCCTTTACTATTTACTTTATGTATAAATTATTAGATACCCTTTTCACTCTCATTAATCCCTTCCATGAACATTTATATTCCCCAATTATGCTGCCAAAATTTCACTGCAATTTTCTCATGCCAAACAATTGTGTAGTGAATACCCGTACCCATTTCCTATTCAGGTTTTTAACCTTTATGCACTTATAATTATTTCATTAGGGACTTAAATTTATTTATTACAAACTCCATGATCATATAATAAAATTTGATGATAAATGATTCCATGTTGTATGATCTGCGTGACACACTTAGGCAGGAGAATGAAATGAAAGTGATGGGTGCACCCTGAATTATATAGCACTGAAATATATTGGGTAATGTTTTAGTATAATTAAATGTCATCAAAGGTATTAGGGAGTGAACCTAATCCATCACATGACTTTTTAGATCATGATTTCCTGGAATTTATCCTTGAACTATGTTTATGATTCAGTGATTTATGTTATTTCCACATTTCCCATGTTGCCTTTATGTTATCATGTTATATCATGCCTTATTATTCATGTTTCACAATCCTTTTATGACCCATTAATATGACTATTGTATAACATGATTTACATTCTTCATGTTATTCCATTTTTATTCCTTTATTGGGATTTATAGCTGACCCTTTTCTTATGCATATCCCTAGATTATCCCATGCATTTTTAAGTATGAAGGAATAATATGAGCATGTTAAGGAAGTTTTCAATAAAGATGATGAATATCATATTTTAGGTTGTTACGTAATGTACCTAATTCAAAAATACACCAGAGTTTTAAATCTTCCAGGGTGTATTATGTGTACTCTAATGTAATAAATCAGGAATTAATGTGTAATAAAGAGTAGGGTTGTCATAGTTGGTATCAAAGGAGAGTTTATTTATTTTTTGGATTATTATTAGAAAACTCTAGAGAAATCTATAGGTATAAGACTAAACATAAGAATACATCCCTAATTTTTAGTAAAGTATAGAGTGATTGGTTTTTTAAAAAATACATCATTGTATGGATACTACAATGGATGTGGCTCTAGCACAGATGTACATAGGGGTAAAACTCGAAAACACCAAATTGATCTAGACTTGACCGAGAACTGGTTCACGACAACAGGCCTTGCTTCACACCTGGTTTGACACTCCAGGGAGATATGACTTGGTAAATTCACAAGATCATTACAAACCATTATTAAAGGAACAAAAATACCCATAAGATTATATGATAAGGAATGTATCATAGATAATATATATTGAAGCCTAAAAATCCATATGTTAATAAAGTACATGTCATTTATATTTTATCTATTTAATATCATTGGATTCTCGTTTTTGTGTTTAATAGTTTAAAAATAATCATCCCTATTTTCCCCTTTAATCTAGTCAACGAGTGGAAATAATAGGAATATATTATTATTCTTTATTGGATTATGTGATCCGTTATAAGTTTATTCAAGTATTTTTGATATAAAAAAATTCATCTTGGGTTCTCATCGTTTGGAGAAAAGATAAGATTATAGTGGGAATTAATTAAAGGATTAAATTATATTTGTTAAGAAAGTATATTTATTTATTTCCATAGTCCTGATGGAAAATGAATTAATTAACACTAGGAAAATATTATTTAAACCCAAATGTTATAATATTATGATCATTTTTTATGAATTTATGGTCTTTTTCCAATCACAAATTTCTAGTTTTATGGTCAATGAATTTATCCTAACCATGTTCTCTATCACACTCTATTAGTTCATTGTTGTTATTTTTCTCTTACATGACTATGTTTTCACTTCCCACTAATGTTCTCTTACTTGGAAACCTAGTTATGTGATGACCTTCACACATGTCTTTCATTCTTTTCAAGTATATGTTTTATTAACCCTTTTTATGATGTGAGTTTTCAATTAAGATATTTTCAAGTTTCAAAACATTAAATATCGAGTTCAAGTTTAAATTATGAGGATAAAATTTATTAAATGGGGGAATAATGTAATGCCATGAGTTTTCAAAATATAAAACTATGTTCGATAGCATATGTAATACGCAAAACTAAACAAAAAAACCATGATTATTTAGACAAGACCTTTATAACATAACTATTATATTTTTCAGTATGAATACAATTAAATACTTTATGAAAAATATATATGTCCTACTCAACATAAATTTATTGATAAATTCTCAGTAAATATTCACTCAATATTTTGGTAATGTTTTTTGTTCATAAAAATATGCTTTTTACTAAACTGATTTGTATTTATTTTTGTGAAAAATTATTATAATTATTTTATAAAAAATTTATAAAATATTTTTTATAGAATTAAATTTATATTTTATATCATAATATCAATATTAACATAGGGTAAAATTTTGGGATTTTTTGAAAATATAGAATTTTCAATGAATAGTGAAAAAATACCATTTTAAAATAAAATTGTCATTTATTTTGATACATTAAGTAATATAAAAGTCGCGATATTATTTTAATTTGGTTTCAAGGTAAAATAGGTATTATTTAATTATATTTAATTTAATTAATTACATTTAACCCATCTTTATACTGGATTTTATTATACATTTTTTTTAGGATTAAAAATGCATTTTTCTGAAAACTGTTTTAAAATGTATAATGTTTATCAATTATAATTAATTAAAATAACCCCTAATGAGAAATGATACAAATTAAATTTTAAGATTATATATATATATTTATGAATTCAAATTCATATAATGAATATTACTATTTATATATTTAAAGTAAAATCACATTTTCCTTGAAAAATGCATTTTTTGGATAATCGGTTTTCATCATACTTGACGGTTTTATATTAAATTAAATTATTCTACCACTGTGAATTGATTTTTTTAAAATTTATTTCATATTTTTAATCATAATAATTAATATTATTTAATAAGGTTGACTTATTTTTCAAACAATATGAATAGAAACTTTACTAAATATTAATCAACATGGTAGATGGAAAATAGGTTAATTAAGAGTAAAAGTAATTTAACAGAGACTAGAAAAAAATTAAACCAAATAACATTAATATTTATATATCCTTTAATTTAAATTTAAATTATATTTATTCCATATTTATATTACGTAAAAAATGATTATGAAATCAGTTTGATAAGAATTATATTTTGACATGATAAAACACAAATTTATATTTTTGAGTAATATGCAATTTCAATTAAGAAATTCCTTTTGAAGAATTAATTTATTTTTTAAATAAATTATATTTTAATAAATTATTATTATTCAATAATTATTGATAAATTTAATTTATTATATAATTTTTATGATGTCAAATTTAATTTCTATAATGGTTCAAAAATTATTATTATCAAAAAAACCTATCATTTATCAATAAATGTAATTTCTATTTTAAAAGTGAAAACTAATATAATTAGAAAATAATTTTTAAAAAATAAATATTGTTTTTTAATCATCACATTAAAATGATCCAACAGTGTTTTTTTCATAATTTTCTGAGATAGTCGAATTTTCGGGTAAAAATTAAATACGGTATAAATACATGGTGGGTATTATGACATCATAATGACCCATAAATGATTTAATAAATATTATAAAGCATATAAAAGACCAAATATATGGTTTATTTTTAAAATAATGTAATATTAAGTTTATTTTATTAATTTTTTAAAGCCTTTATGAATCCTCAAAAAACTTATAATATATTTTAATATTTTAAAATCATTTCTTTATGGACATGACTCATTTACACATCAGAAAGTGTAGTATTTTAATAATTTAATACCATGGCCTTATTAAATAATGAAAAACACCACCCTTTAGAAGAAACCATTGTCAATAACCATTAAAAGGTTTTTGTTTTTTTTTACTTTATTATATAGAGTCCAAAACCTAAGTTTGAGAAATAATAAAGAACTCCCCTCTTTTTTCCTATATAAACCCACCCAATCTCCAATTCCCCTTCACTAAAGAACCTTGGATCATTTACTTAATATTTCCTCCCCTATCTAGAGTCCTCTAAAGGTGTCCCAAGTTCTAAAGAATCTCTTCCCAGTCATTTGGAATTACACTCTCAATGTAAGGGATCTTCCACTCTCCATTTTATTCAAGAACCTCTTTTATGTTATTCCTATTAGTTTCCATTTGTTCATGTTGGGATTTGTTATTAAATATCTGAATTAATATCCATTTTATTTATAAATTATGATATAACCTTCCACTCTTATTAATCTGTCCCATGAACCTTTAAGTACACCCATTACCATGCCAAAAATTTAGTAAGGGATCCTCTCCTTCTCCTCTTTATTCAAGTTTCTTCATTATCTTATGTCTTTTATATCCAATTCCTTATTATGGTATAAATTATTTAATATCCCCTAACTGTAAATTTTATTTCTAAATTATGAAATATCCATTTCACTCTCATTAATCCCTTCCATGAACATTTATACTCCCTCATTAGGCTTCTAAAATTTCACCATAATTTTTCTATGCCAAAGAATTGTGTAGTGAATATGCATAACCATTTCCTATAAATGGCATTCAACTTTATGCACTTATACTTTTTTTACTGGGTACTTACATGTATGTATTACATACTCCTTGATCATGGAATAAAATGTGATGATAAATGATTCCATGTTGTATGATCTATGTGGCACACTTATGCATGAGAATGAAATGAAAGTGACAAGTGCACTCAAAATTATATAGAACTCCAATGCATTAGGTAATGTTTTAGTCCCATGATACATCATTAAAGGGGTTATGTATTGAACCTAATCCATTACATAAATTTTTCCATCATGATTTATTATCATTTATCCTTGACCTATGTTTATGATGTATTGTTTTAAGTTATCACATTTCCCCTGTTTGCTTTATGTTATCATGCTATATCATGCCTTATTATTCATGTTTATGTGTCTCCCTCCTTTTAATCCCCATTGATATGCCTATTGTATAACATGTATTACATTCTTCATTTTATGACATGTTTATTCCCTTACTAGGCTTTATAGGTCACCCATTTCTTATGTATTTTCCCAGGTTATCTCATAAAATTTTAAGTATGAAAGAATAATATGGGAATGTTAAGGAAGTTTTCAATAAATATGATGTATTTCATAAATTAAGTTTTTATGTAATGTTCCTAATTCCAAAATACAATAGACTTATTGATCTTCTGATTTGTACTATGTGTACACTTATGTAATAAATAATGAATTAATGTGAAATAAAGAGCAGGGTTGTTATCGTGTGTACATGACTCCAAATGGAACATTATCCAACACAGGTAAGCGAAAATCACTAAATAAGTCCTTAATCCACAGCATCCCAACACCTTGTGCCTCTGCGACCATGTCACTTAATATGATGGTTAATACCATCCAATATCAAACAATCCTCACTCGTAGCCTAATGGAATCATCACCTCATCCCAATGACCAAGTTTCCCAACCTGTGATAATAATCATTCATAGAATTTTGGCCTCACCCAACCTGATGATCACATCACCTCAACTCAGTAGGTCTTAACCACCTCAATCATCAGTCCAAGCTCGTCCAATTCCCATGGAACTCATCACAAGCAATTCATATAATTAAGACCACTAAATTTAATTAAGTAATCACACCTGAACTAACCACCCAAGTGGTATCAAACCCCATACCCAACTAATCATGGAAGAATTGGATATGGAATCCTTAGAAGCATCCCGCATGGTCTCATATTTAATTTAAAGGCAAGGAATTAATTAATTATATTATCTCTCAATCTACCCAAAGGTGAGCTCAAATACACACCCCCAAAATAACTATAAAATCACAGAGAAAGATAATCACCACCTACATCATGTTGGTAGATGTTTTCTCTTCCAATATCAACCTCTAATTCAAGACGATTTGGAAGAAATATGCATTTTAGATGAACTCCTTAAAAATAGGGTAAAATGGATTACATGGATTTAGAACACCATATAAAGAGAGAAAATGAAAATATAAGAAATAGGATTGAATCACTCACTGACATGGTTCTAATTCACCTCATGGCTTGAATAATAGAGTCTGGATGATAGATCTAACTCAAATCCTATAGGAGGAGGAGAAATGGAGATCCCTTTTATTGTATGTGTGGTGGAGAAGATGAAAAGGAGGAGAGGAGGTAAATAGAGAATAGGGTAAAAAGGTAATTTTTCCTCTTCAATGAGGTTCATGGTTGGCTTTAAAAGTTTGGATAATTATGCCATAACCGTGTGACACCCACTATCCAAAGGGGCACCTCACATGGTTGACCCAGACTATTTTCCAAACCATTTGGCAACTGTGAAAATCAGAAGTGCCAAAAACTATAGAGGTGTCACAAATAAATGTGACCCTCCATAATGGTTTTTCAAATATTTTCTAATAGACCTAGAGGGTGGCACAGTTTCTCCTGGGAGTCCGCACAGTTAGTCCAAACCATGCGCCCCAATTTGTGCACAGTAAAAAGATTGGGGTTTTGATCTTCGAAACACCCAAAACCCAACCAAAACCCTAAGAAAATGATTGAGTATTAATAATAAACTAAAATCATGGTCTTGGGTCAAAGGAACTCTTAGAATTAAGCTTTTTTATTCAATAAAATATTTGGTTTACCCACCAAACTCTGAAAATTCGAAACGGGCAAGGAATTTAACCCACTCAAAAAACTCGAGATATTACAAGCCATACCTGATTTGGATCCATTCCATAAGGATAGACAAAATGGATTTTGGGAGTGATCAAATTATAGCCACAAGACTAGTGAACATGTATCTCAATAGTCATAAGGCATCAATTTGGATCAGGCCACAACATCGGTGCATCCACCTCTATCACGGGTCAGAAATCAAGGTTGTCAAACCCTATTTCAGTCACAAATCAGGCCTCAAGCTGTCGCATCCTATATATTCCTTGTGTTAGGAAACAATGATATCATACCCCTATTATTTCATCCCTGATTTATACCTCAAGGTCAACATGCCCCAACCTTGTGTCTAGGTCTAGCATCAACATTGTCTCATGTTGAGAAAATTCCCCCTCTAAGGGATTACCATATTACGACTGTCCACCTGTTCTGAATAACAGTAGTAATACCTACAAAGGTATGATAAACACACACAATAAGGAAGATAATATAATGTATAAAAATATCATATCATCATGAGAGTAAATAATAAAATAAACATACTTATGGGATTAATATCAAACATGGTTGAACAAGTTATATAGGTGTGCTCCTGGCAACAATCATCATATATTGAATCATGACTAAAAACATTCACACATCAAATAACAATCAATAATGGTAAATCAAGTTACATATTTTCAAGTACTCTATCAAATAAACAAGTTTATACGTCAAACCTAGATGGTAAGAAACTTTATACCTTCGGCTTGTCGATTTCAACATCAAGATTCGCCAAGAGTTGATTCCCAAATCCCACATGTTCACTACTGGATCAAAATCACATATCAAGGGTACCTAGAAATGAATCTATAGAAATATAACAAGGTTTCTATAATGCTACTCAAGAATTAATCATGCCAAGGTTTGAACTAACACTTACCCAATGTTCAACACCATCAACAATAGAATTCCAATATGATTGGATAAGAACCCCACTGCTCCCAGAATAGTGACCAAAGAAGGAATATCCATCACTATATTGATTTTGGTTCAGTAAGAATAAATATCAATCTACAAAGGCTATATTTTCCTATAGTTGAGAGTAATGATGGTTGGTAATATTGAGGATCCCTCTCATCACATGTAAACTGACCCAACCTCACCCTAGGTTTTTTCGGACCATCTAGAAATAGTCTGGATAAAGGAATGATCAAGAGTAGAGTATGGGTTGATAAACAGTAGTATTAATTGAATAAAATCACATTTTATTCCCCTCATAAATATCCATGTTTTTTCCTTTGAAACAAGTGATATCCATTAAGAGTGGTGGATATTTCGTCCATTCCAATTCCAGCATGACCGTCAAAATGGCCACCACCATGACTTCAAATATAGTTATGATATATCCAATAATTCAATCCTATGTGGCCCTAAAAAACAACACCCTATGACATGGTGTTAATTTTTTGGATGTTTTGGGCTCACCATAACATTCACTATGGCATGGTAAGGCCAATATGTTCATTTCCCATAAGAGCTGCCCCATCACTCCATGCCCATGGCCACACTATGACCCAACCCTTTTTCCTTGACTGTTTTATACATGTTCTCACTAGATAACATCACATATTGCACAATGATTGTGGCATAACCCATGTTTAACAAAATATCCTCTAAAACACTCAAGATAAACTCAAAAGATCACAAGGTTCTACCCAAAAATAAAGAAACCCAAAAACATAAAGGAGAAGAATGAAAAGAGGCTTAATATATTAGAAACAAAATTTTGAGGCTTTAAAATCTCCACCGCTAGGGATTATCATCCTAAATAAGTGTCTTTATTGGTCCTTCTCAAACAATTCAGGCCATTATGCTTGAATTTTAGAATCTCTCACACATGTTTCCTAACGTATCTATCTATGTGGCACACAAGACTCGAACAAGAGGCTATATCATTCCCCATAACACCTTCTCGCTTTGGTCCAAAACCTGAACCAAGAAATCCATGAAAGATGAGTTTGGTTCCAAATCAGCATGATCATAGTTAATAACATGCATGGGATTATACATACCAACGATATTGAGATAAAAATAACACGTTATTCAAACCTTGGTAATGTGGAGGGAGGTTTAGTCAATAAGACACCACTCTGATACACTTAATGATATCGAATTTCCCCCAAAACCATTGTATAATCTTCCCATGATTCTACAAATGATGATATCCTAACCAAGTTGACACATATAAGTAAATCAAGTCACAGACAGATAAATCCATGGGTCACCTACTTCTATCGACACATGATCGTTGCCTACTCGAAGTGGTGGTCAACTACTTCCTGATCAGTTTCACTCTCTTAGAGTTTTCCTAAACCATGCTTGGTCCCACAATTGATGCCTCATATTCCTTATGACAACATAGTGTTGAATGAAATGACTGTCTATATATAACCTCAAAAGGTGTCATGTGAATAGAATCCTATAAGCTGCTATTGAACATGAATTCAACCATGGATAGGTGATCATCCCAAGATCCACCAAAATCTAGTATTCATGTGCATAATATATCCCCCAAATCTTGATCATCCTATCTAATTAACCATCGGTCTATGGATGATACAATGTGCTTAGTTTCATCTGAGTACCCAAAGCCTTCTATAAACCCCACCAAAACTACATCGTTAAATATGTGTACCTATATGATATGATGTTGGAAGGCACTTCATGTAGTCATACAATATACCAAATATAAATCTATCCCAACACATATATAGAATTGGACTCTTAATTGATAATAAATATTCCACTTTCATCAACTGATCATAAATCACTTAAACAATATTAAGGATTATCAAGGTTTTGGGTAACCCTATTAGGAAGTATATCATAATGTCATCCCATATTCACACCGGTATTGGATGTGTCTGAAGAAAAACACCAGGATACTGATTCTTAGCCTTTACCCTATGGTAGGTAAGTCATCATTGTAAGGACCCGGCCCCAGTTGCCCGAAGTCGGTGCCATATTTTATTACATTGGAATATAAACAAGGAATACACATCCTGAAGGAACGAATAGTTTAGTATATTTGGAAACAAGATACATAAATATGTTCATAATTTCATCTTGAAAGTAAAACAACACTAATTTATTCCATTAAAAACATCCAAGCCTCCTAAATTATACCTGCAAAACTCATAACTTACTTCTTCATGTCCTGGGAAGATGAAACATAAGAAAGGGGTGAGCTCAAATGATCAGTAAGAGTAAGAAATACATCAGAATATAACATAAACATAAACATTAGGCATGGTGAATAAATGAAAACACATGCTTTTACAAATAACAAACATGAACACATTATGGCTGGAATATGAGCAGAGTAAATAATTCCATAATAAAACATAACCATGGGTATTATACTAGTTGAATAACCACGTTAACCTTCAATTACTAGCATCATAATGAGGTAAGTGCATATGTCGGACATTCTGAAACCATTTTTCAAGGCCTCGGCCAAGACTTAAAAAATGATTAAGGCCTCGGACAAAATCATATATCAAATTGGGAAAAGTCTCGGCCAATTCCATGTCTATTTGTCTCATGAGACCTACCGATGCATCGAGGGGCAATAGAGGGCCCCACCTATCACATAATAAGTACAATTAATTTCTCATATGAGTGGGTATAAACATAATCAACATATAAATTCATATTGAATTTAACAAATGAAATGTATTTAACTTTACCCAATCATTAAACATAAACACTAACCATCCGGAATAAGTTGGTGAATGGTTTTAGGATGGAACATCTACAATCAAACTAATCATAAACAATTCAATAAAACATGGTGGATGATATCATACTAGATAAACCTCAATGAGGAACAATATTCAACAAAGGACACTGATATAGATGAAGGTACATTTAAATTAATCCATTGAAAAATCCTTGAGGAAATAATCCTTAAACATTCCAAAGTGTCCCATACCACCTTGAAACATTAAAATAAAAATCCCTTAGAATATTATGATAATAAGGGTACTCTATATATGATACAAAAAAGGGAAATAAATACACCACAATATAGAAATAAGTGGTGAACAAGGCATATATCTCATAAAAGTTAATGTGAGATGAGAAAAATCCATTTTACTTTTGAAGGAAGAGTTCTTTTGGAAAATCATTTATATTTGATGTGAAATCAGATTGAAAGAATGAATTTACAATAAAATAAAATACTAGGACATTGAAATTATATTTTAGGAGTAAATGAAGTCCCATTGAAGTGAAATCATGTAAAAAGAGTTCTCAAGATTCTTTAGAAATAAAACATTTTAGAGAAATTTAAAGAAAGTATTAAAGAGAATTTTAAAGAAAAAAAGAACATTTGTTCTATTAAATCCATAAATGATCCAAGATCATTTCTAATTATAAAATTATTGTTTTTATAAAAACAATGGTGTCTTAAAAATATTCTTTTGTACACTTGAAAATGGGTAATAATTGGAAAATATCCCTTGAATCGGGTATGTTTATCGGGATAAAAAATTTGAATGATCCTTTTAAAACATGTAAATACCCATAAAATAGAGAAGGATTCAAGATGGTAAAAATATATAGGAAATTCCCACAGAATTTATGAGGAGTAAATAATAATATATAATAATTTCACTGAGTTAATTAGACAATAAAAGCAACTCAAATGAAAATGGAGGTTCGGGTAGAAAAACCCTTACAACTTTGTAATCAATCGATTCGTATGCCCCAAAAATTAAAAATATTAAAATGATAGATTTAATAACATGAAAATAAATATATTAATGATATTTTACATAAATGGTTAGTATACATACACCATACACAAGTATAAGTAGTGAATACATAAAATATCACAAAAATGGAAGTGAGATGAAGAAACCCCGTACCTTAAATCCGAATGCATTCCTCTCTAGAACTTAAGGTCCTGTAATATGAAATTAGGATTATTAAAAACTTATTTAAGAACATATTAGAAATATATTTAGTTTATCATAATTCTATTTAGTTCATTTATTCCCTTATTGATAACTTATTATATTAAATTTCCTCATTCTGGAGTGTTCGTTTTCTTTATTTTCATAATCGGTTCACTTGTTCTTAAGTAGTGGAGTTCATGTCGAATGGATGTAAATCTAAAAAATTAAAATTAAATATTATTTATGAAACTCCAGAAGTGTTAATGGTAATTTTTATCATTTGGTTACATGGAAAGAGGATGAATCATTAGATGAAATATTAATGACATTCACTTAGATTATTTTAGCGGTATTTCGATAATTAGGAACTAGTTTGGTCATACGATTTATCAATATTTATGTATACTGGTTCCTAAATATTAATTAGGTTATAATACATATATTATAGTCTGGTTAAACCATAAAATTGGTTTCATAACCAGTAATTAATGATAAATTGAAGAACTAAACTTCTTCATCCACGAAGGTTATAAATTGGAACCTCATGGACGTTGATTTAGTTTATAAAATAAGAGAGAGAGAGAGAGAGAGAGAGAGAGACTAAGAATATTGATGATGGTTATTCCATTAACATGATATAATTAAATTATATATATGATACTCAATATATCATGGTTATTTGGACAATGGAGGTGAGGAGAGGATAACAAAAGAAGATAAATTCAAATGAAACTAAATGAAAAAGAAATGTGCTTTACCTCTTGAAATAACATCTTTTTGAACCTCCATAAGGGAAGGGATTTCGGTATTTTGGAAAGAACAAGAGATTATTTGAAGTGGGGAGTGACTAAGGAAGGGTATTTGGTTTGAAATTTGAGGAGCTTCATGTCTTAGAGGAGTGAAGAGAAGAGGGAGTGGGGGGGAGTTATAGTGGAGGTGAGGAGGGTTTTCATAATTTCTTAATCATTAGTTTATTAATTTCCCTCAAGACTAGAAATAGTGATGATTCCATGACCAAGAATAGTAATAAGTGCATGTTAGTTTGAACCAAGTGGGATTAAATCACTTATGATGTCATAAATAGTGTATTTAACTGATAATTTGTATATACTGTATTTTACCGTATTTCACTATTCATAAAAAATTTGAGTATTTCAGAAAAATACCAAAAATTCACACCAACTATTTTTTGACGTGTAGAAATCAAAAATGAAGTCCATTTTTCCAAAACAATTTTCTAAATATGATTAATTTAATATTTAATTAAAATCATAATTTATTCTAAAAAACAGTTTTAAAACATTTATTTAATTATTCCAAAACATAGGTATATCGTACTTCCACTTGAATAATATTTATATAATATCATAGGTAAGGTTACTATTCATTAGGGTATATCAATATTCATAAGGTTATGTTATTATTCAAAAGGGTAGGTTACTATTCACTAAAAATTAAGTTTTTCTTATGGGACTCCAAATAACTTATTGATCGCAACCGTGTATATCTGGTTTAGATTTTTAAAATTTACATTGTAACACCCCAAGATATCATACTACATTATCTCATTAAAGTAATTCAATAGCTTGTGCTACACGCAACACCGAGTTCGAACACACCACAACTTATCAAACTTGCCGTTCAAAAAGTGGTTATGAATAGTATTAACTACATTTTGAATCTTATATACTCTATATAATTTTAAAATCCATATTATGTGTTTCTTAGACATAATATAAGAACAAATTCATTTTTTCAGATAAAAGAATTATTTTTCAAAAAATGAAATTTTACCGCCTTTTATTGGAGAACCCTTTTTGAAACCAATATTTGAAACTTTTATATATTCAATTTAATAAAATTAAATTCATCTTTAGAAGCGGGTCATAAAAATTTAGTTTGGATAAATTTTTGTTACTATTCTGGTAACTTTCATATTTTGATGAATAGTGAAAAATACTATGTTTTAATTGAAAACGACTTTTTTAATCGAAATAATTTTTAGTGTTAAATTATACATTTGAGTGGTTTTGAAGTATAATTAGATTATATTTTTATCATTTAATACAATATAGGTCATTATAAGTAATTTCACATTTAAATTTGACATAAACACATGTCATTCTTTGGATAGTTTTTTCTTAAAAACCACTTTTTGGTTTTGATAATAGGAATTAATTTTAAATTAATAAATGAAACTTCTATGTTTTAAATTTTGTAAAATAGAATTAATTTTTTAATTTATAATATCAAAATTACCTTAGGTTGAATTTTTCGTATTTTTCTGAAAATTTTCAATTTTTCATGAATAGTGAAAAACGCTGCATTATTATTTAAAACCGACTTTTTATTTAAATAATTATTTATTTTATTTAAATTTATTTTAAGTCAAAATAAATATATAATACCTATATAAGTTTAATGTAATTCAATGGAGTCATTTTATAATAAAATTAGATGCATAAAATATTATTGAACTTTTTCATGTTTTTTACCCACCTTCTAGGAGCATTTGCAAATTTGCATAAAAATTAATTTTACTGCTTCTGTGAGTTGAATTTAAAAACTCCTAGAGATATGATTGAAATTAATATGTAAAATGTGGATCAATAAGTTGAAAATAATTTTTGGTGAATAGTAACTTCTGACTTTTATTTACCTCGGTTAAAAGTAAATAGGACAATTTAAGGTAAAAATGATATTATAATTACCCTAACACATGTCCAAATTCTATTGAATAAGTGTAATTCGACCAAAAAAGCCTTAGGAATAAAATATTATCCTTTAGGTCCACTTGGATTAGATTAGGACATTTATTATTATTTTATTTAAAGGAAAGTTAAAATTGTTAAATTCAAAGTTGAATAACTAAGACATTTTTAATATAGGGTTATACATAAGATAAATTTGACTATAAATATTCATTATAAATATAAAAAAATTCCATATATCATGGTATTTTATTTATAATTTTTAGACATTATATAATTAAATTTATTTATGACACAATGATGATACAATAATTACCTTATTAATGAAAGAATCAAATAAATGATATTATAAATATTAAAATAAATATAATTTCAAAGTTTTTATGACATAAACTAATTTTTTAGGTGAATATGACATGTTATGGTTGATTAACTGTATCTTTTTTGAAGTAATCAAATTGTGATGACTTTCAAAAAAACCAAATATTAAATAGTGTCAAAATTGACATAAATGAGTTTTTAAAACAAATAATATATTATTAAATTATAAAATATTCATAAAAATCTAAGGTTCATCCAAAGGGCTTAAATAATATTATATATTTAATTAATTAACCACTTTAGGTTCTCATGGAAATTTAGAGTAATTTTATTAACCATATAGTGTAAGAATACAAGAGGACAAGGTAAAAGTTAAATTATTTACCTAATAGTTAAATCTAAAAGATAAGGTTAAAATGGTAACCTAAACTTGTATAAAATATATTGGTTGAGATAATTTCAACCCATAACCACCTAAGGCTCTAAATAAATTCATTTTGAGCCATTATAAATCAAATATGATTGTATAATAAATTAATATTTTAATCTTTTCCTAAAGTGACCCTCACCCCTCTTATAAAAGGGAACTTCCCCTTTTCTCAAAATCACACATCCAAATCCATTTGGCTCGGAAAAAACCTGCAAAAATATCCTCCCAACTTCCCTCAAATAAAACTATAGTCCTTAATTTGATCATAAAGCCTACCTAAGGATCCCTTTTGATCAACTTAAAAGGAAACACCCGAAGAAGAGGTAATAATTTCACCACCTTTTTTCAAGTTCTTTTCTTCTTCCACTTCATTCTTTGTTGTTTCCATACCAAAATAATAACTACATTATGCTCTACATAATATGATGTTATTAAAAATATGGTATAACCATATTAATTATTCTATACATCCTATGAATGATAATGTCACCATGCATGCGTACGTATGGCTTACCGTCTCCACACCGCGGTGTAATTTGTTATTCAATACTATGTTATTTGGATAGATATAATGATGAGTAATATGTATATAAATAATGTAAATAACATGCTATTGTCTATAAAATTAATATACCATCCAATTAAACACCTTTTAATCATTAAGGAAATGCCATCGTCGCTTGTGTGTACGCACGACTTACCGTCTCCGTGACGCGATGGGATTCATTTCCACATTTACCATTCAACGATGATTATAAAAATATATATTATTAATAAGTATGTAATATATGACATAATAATGTGACTGAATATATATATATATATATATATATATTTATGTACTTACATGTTTCTTATTCAGTTACTTCCATTCAATACGATATGAAAACGGAAACAACGTTTATGCGTACGTACGCCCTACCGTCTCCATAAATAGTGTTTTACATTTCATATATCTATCTACTATACATATTTATATTCTAAATATATATGATATACAAATCATCTCTTATATTCTGTAAGTATGTAAATCATGATCTAAATGATACGATCAAGAATAACAAGTTAAAACACGTACGATAATGAAAGCGATAATTACCCGAAATGTTAATTTAACATGGAAATCATTATTAAATGGGTAGTATAAAGTCATAAATGAATCATGTATGATATAATAAATATAAATATAGTTCGGGATTAATTTTATAACATACTATGGTCATTATATAAGAGGTTAAACGTTCCCTCAACCAAAGGAAAGTGCAAGGTAAGGGTTAATTCCTCAATCTCATTATTATTCAAGATTGTTTATGGGTAAGTTTTTACTGGGAAATATTTATTATCCATGTACATGTTTCATAAAAGAGTTTTCAAAGGGATTTTTTTAATGGACTCTTATTAAAACATCATTTTAAATGATTTGAAGATTTATTCTTCTAAACCTTTCTCATTAATGTCCATGTTTTCAAAATGGTTTTAAGGATTTATTTATATGGACATGAATGTTTTAAAATGTTAATTCCTTTAAAAAGTTTCAAAGTGGTATGGGACACTTTGATTCAAAACTATATTTTTAATCACTTCCTTTATAAATTTTCCAACTTTTAAATGATTTCATGAAAAATAGAAATTTCTCTCAAAGATTTTTACTGATCATTTTCAACTATGTCAACATCCTTTGCAGGATATTATTTTTGATCAAGGTTGATTTATTATAATAAAATCTCCCATATTGTATTGAATGAGTTATGATATATTTTTCTATGGATGTGCTATTTTTATACCATTCATGGTTTATGGTTAACGTATTAGCATTTCATATGCTAGTTTTAATACGAATGTTTATGTTATGTTTCAACCTTTTCATATGAGGAATGCATTGGACTTAGTAAGTGATGGGTGGATCCTGCTACATCTCCTCGATGCATTGGTAGGTCTCATGAGACAAACTAGTGTCTTGGCACAAAGCCTTGAAAAAATTTTATTTGCAGTCTTGGAACAAGGCCTTGACTATACGGTTATGAAGTCTGGCATTATGCATTCTATCATTATGAAATTAGCTATTGATATTACATGTGATTATTCGACTAGTAGAATATCCATGTGAATAAGTAAATGGAATTATTTGATTTATCTTTGCCATAATTTTCTAAAGTTTATGTTTAAAAGGCTTTTGTTTCAGTTTTATACATTTTCTTAAATTTTTAAGCTTATTTTTGAAAGTTTCTGTTATATTATTATCCTTACTGAGCGTTTGAGCTCACCCCTTTCTTATGTTTTATTTTCCCAGGATTCCAAGAAGTGTATAATTATTGATAAGAAGGGTTAAACTAGGGGATTAAGGGCGTTCTCAAAGGAATATCTATATTTTATTTTATGTTTGAAATTTTAATGTAAAGTTAATGTATGTATCTATTTTCCAAAACTTCTAAACTGATTGGTCCTTTGGGACTTGATTCCTTGTAATCATTCCAATGTATTGAAATAATTCACCGGCTCTAGGTAACTGGGGTCGGGGCGTTACAGTTGGTATCATAGGAATTTTAGTACAAACCTTGGAAACTAGATTTAGATAAACTCTGATTAGAGCACATTACCCTATGATAGAATTTGAGGATTGGTATAGAAGAACTTCCTAGAATTTTGGTAATGTAGAGATTTTGTGTATTTTCCAAGCAATACATCCCTATTTGGATATGAGTAGGTAGAGGAGGCTTTGGCACAGATTTACTTAGTACTAAAAACTCCAACAAGGAGTTTCAGGCTTGACTCAGGGTATCCTGGTATATGACAATGGACCTTGCTGAACTCTTGGTTATGACACTCCCGAGGGATATGCGTATGATAATTCACATTTTCATTAAAAGTAATTATGAAGGATTTAGAAGTAAATACTTACTTAAAGAAAACATTTTATGATTATAGATTATATACATAATCTTTTAAATTTACATTATGTTTTTTACATGTTTGGAATTATGCATTGAGATTCATAAACTAACCTAGTGTATGATATTGTTTAGAAATGGCACATAGTAGAAGGAATGAGAGTTCCACCAATACGTATGATCAAAATATTAAGAAGGATCATATCTTTTATGGTATTAAGACAAAATTTAAAAGGGAAATAGTCTCCCATGTATTATCATCATATGAGGAAATAATATCATGTGTTAATAATATAAGTAAAGAATTCTCTGAGTCCTATGGATTTGAAGGGAAGCAAGAGAAGAAAAGGATGGAAGAGAGAAAGGTGTATAAAGGTAATAGGGGAAAGAAGGATTTTCCCATATGTGATTACTGTGGAAAGAATCACCTTGGTAAATTTTTGAAGGGAGTGTGAGTTTTTTATAAGTGTGGAGAAAAATGACAACAAATACATGATTGCAAGGGTAATAAAAAGGTTTCAAATGTACAATGATTTACCTACAAGGAGTTGGGACACTACAGGAATCAATGTCCAAATCATCAGAGTATACCTCAAATGATGCTATTGGATAATAATCAAGTTATGATACTACCGAAGATGAAGAGGAATGATTAGAGTTCTTATGTTGTTATTAAAGTATTGTGTCATTTGAGTATTGTATTAATGATATACATTTTATAAGAATTATAGAGTGTATAAGGATTGTAATCCAGTACTATTTCATTAAGGATTTGAGATTATATGGTTCTAAAAAAAGTGACTCAATAGCAAGTTAAACTTTTTAGAAAAGAAGTATTTTTCAAAAAATGAAATTTTACCGCCTTTTAATGGTGAACCCTTTTTAAAACCAATATTTGAGACTTTTATATATTCAATTTAATGAAATTAAATTCTTCTTTAGAATCGGGACATAAAAATTTAGTTTTGATAAATTTTTGGTACTATTCTGATAACTTTCATATTTTGACGAATAGTGAAAAATATTATGTTTTAATTGAAAACAACTTTTTTAATCGAAATAATTTATAGTGTTAAATTTTGAATTTGAATGGTTTTGAATTATAAGTAGATTATATTTTTATCATTTAATACAATGTATGTCATTATAAGTAATTTCACATTTAAATTTGACATAAACACATGTCAATCTTTTGATATTTTTTACCTTTTTAAAAAAACCCCGCTTTTTGGTTTTATCAATGGGAATTAATTTTAAATTAATAAATGAAACTTCTATGTTTTGAATTTGGTAAAATATAATTCATTTTTATAATCATAATATCAAAATTAACTTAGGGTGAATTTTTGGTATGTTTATGAAAACTTTCATTTTTTGATGAATAGTACAAAAACACTACGTTATTATCTAAAACCGAATTTTTATTTAAATAATTATTTATTTTATTTAAATTTATTTTATGTAAAAATAGATATATAATACCTATATAAGTTCAATTTAATTTATTGGAGTCATTTTATAATAAAATTAGATGTGTAAAATGTTTTTGACCTTTTTAACGTTTTTACCCACCTTTTAGGAGCATTTGCAAATTTGGATAAAACATAATTTTACCACTTCTGTGAGTTGAATTTCAAAAATCCTAGAGACATGATTGAAATCAGTAAGTAAAATGTGGATCAATAAGATGAAAATAATTTTGGGTGAATAGTAACTTTTAACTTTTATTTACCATGGTTAAAAGTAAATAGGGTAATTAAAGGTAAAAATGATATTATAATTACCCTAACACATGTTATAATTCTATTGAATAAGTGTAATTCGAATAAAAACAAACTTAGGAATAAAATATGATCCTTTAGGTCCAATTGTATTAGATTATGACATTTATTATTATTTTATTTAAAGAAGAGTTAAAAGTGTTAAATTCAAAGTTCAATAACTAAACCATTTTTAATATAGGGTTATACATAAGATAAATTCGACTATAAATATTCATTATAAAGCTAAATATATTTTATACATCATGGAATTTTATTTATAATTTTTAGACAATAAATAATTAAAATTATTTATGACACAATGATGATGAGTAATTACCTTATTAATGAAAGAATCAAATAAATGGTATTATAAATATTAAATTAAATATAATTTACAAGTTTTTATGACATACACTAATTTTCTAGGTGAATATGGCATTTTATAATTGATTCAATGTATCTTGTTAGAATTAATCAAGTTGTGATGACTTTCACAAAAACAAAATACTAAATAATTTCAAAATTGACATAAATGAGTTTTTAAAACAAATATTATATTATTAAATTATAAAATATTCCAAAAAATATAAGGTTTGGCCAAATGGATTAAATAATATTATATATGTCATTAATTAACCACTTTAGGTTCTTTTATAAGTTTAGAGTAAGATTATTAACCATATAATGTAAGAATACAAGAAGACATGGTAAAAGTTAAACTATTTAACTAATAGTTAGATCTAAAAGATAAGGTTAAAATGGTAACCTAAACTTATCTAAAACATATTGGTTGAGAATATTTCGACCCATAACCACCTAAATCTCAAAATAAATTAATTTTTATCCATTATTAACTGAATATGATTGTATAATAACTTAATATTTTAATCTTTTCCTAAAGTGACCCTCACCCCTCTTATAAAAGGGCACTTCCCTTTCTCTCAAAATCACACCTCCAAATCCATTTGGATCTTACAAAACCTACCGAAATATCCTTCTAACTTCCCTAAAATAAACCTAGAGTCTTAATTTAATCATAAATTCAACCTAAGGATCCCTTTTGATCAACTCAAAAGGAAACACCCGAAGAAGAGGTAACAATTTCACCACCCTCTTTCAAGTTCTTTTCTTCTTCCACTTCTTCTTTCTTTGTTGTTTCCATACCAAAATAATAAATCCAGTACCTTATAAATAATATTATGTTATTATAAATATGGTATAACCATATTCATTATTCTATCCATCCTATGAATGATAATGTCACCATGCGTGCGTACGTACGGCTTACCGTCTCCACGATGTGGCGTAATTTTTTATTAAAAACTATGTTATTTTGATGGATATAATGATGAGTAATATGTATATAAATAATAAAAATAACATGATAATTTCTCTGTAAAATTAATATACCATAAAATTCCACTCCTTTTAATCATTAAGGAAATTACATCGTTGCTTGTGTGTACGTACGACTTACCATCTCCACGATGCGATGAGATTCATTTCCACATTCACCATTCAATGATGATTATAAAAATATATATTATTAATAAGTATGCAATATATGACAAAATAATGATACTGAATATATATATATATATGTATTTATGTATGTATGTACTTACATATATCTTATTCACATACTTCCATTCAATACGATATGAAAACGGAAACAACGTTTATGTGTACGTACGGTTTACCATCTCCATAAACGGTGTTTTACATTTCATATATCTATATAATATACATATTTATATTATAAATATATATGATATATAAATCATGTGTTATATTATGTAATTATGTAAATCATGATCTAAATGATACAATCAATAATAACAAGTTAAAACACGTAGGATAAAGAAAACGATTATTACCCGAAATGTTAACTTAACATGGATATCATTATTAAATGGGTAGTATAAAGTCATAAATGAATAATTTATGATATAATAAATATTAATATGGTTCTTTTTATAATTTAATAACAAACTATGGTCATTATACACGAGGTTAAACGTACCCTCGACCAAAGAAAAGTGAAAGGTAAGGGTTAATTCCTCAATCTCATTGTTATTCGAGATTGTTTATGGGTAAGTTTTTACTAAGAAATATTTATTATCCATGTACATGTTTCATAAAAGATTTTTCAAAGGTATTATTTTTAAGGGAATCTTTTATTAAAACATCATTTTAAAATTTTAAAATATTTATTCTTCTAAACCTTTCTCATTAATGTCCATGTTTTCAAAATGGTTTTAAGGATTTATTTATATGGACATTAATGTTTTAAAATTTTAATTCCTTTCAAAAGTTTTAAAGTGGTATGGGACACTTTGATTAAAAACTATCTTTTAAATCACTTCCTTTATAAATTTTGTGACTTTTAAATGATTTCATGAAAAAGTGGTATTTCTCTCAAATATTTTTACTGATAATTTTCAACTATGTCAACATCCTTTACAGGATATTATTCTTGATCGAGGTTGATTTATTATAATAAAATATTCCATATTTTATTTAATGATTTATGATATGGTTTACTATGGATGTTCTATTTTTATACCATTCATGGTTTATGGTTAACGTATTAACATTTCGTATGCTAGTTTTAATACGAATGTTTATGTTATGTTTCAACCTTTTCATATGAGGAATGCATTGGACTTAGTAAGAGACGGGTGGAGCCCGCTATAGCCCCTTGATGCATTGGTAGGTCTCATGAGACAAACTAGTAGCTTGACACAAGGCCTTGACAAAATCTTATTTGTAGTCTTGGAACAAGGCCTTGACTATGTGGTTATGAAGTCCAGCATTATGCATTCCATCATTATGAAATTATCTATTGATATTACATGTGATTATTCGACTAGTAGAATATCCATGTGAATAAGTAAATGGAATTAATTGATTTATGTTGTCCATATTATTCTGAAGTTTAAGTTTAAAAGTCTTTTGTTTTAGTTTTATACATTTCCTTAAATGTTTATGCTTATTTGTGAAAGTTTCCACTATATTGTTATCCTTACTGAGCGTTTGATCTCACCCATTTCTTATGTTTTATTTTCCCAGGATTCCAAGAAGTGTATTATGATTGATAAGTAGGGTTAATTTAGGGGATTAATGGTGTTCTCAAAGAACTATCTATGATATATTTTATGTTTTAAATTGTAATATAAAGTAAATGTATGTAAGCTATTTTCCAAGACTGCTAAACTGATTAGTCCTTTGGGAATTGATTCCTTGTAATCATGCATATGTATTAACATAATGATCCAGCTCTGGGTAACTGGGGTTGGGGCGTTAAACACATCATAGAAGTGAAAAAATTATGTTTACTTGGCTAGGTTATAACAAAGTGGTTTTTGTAGAGACTTAGTGATCCATGCATTCTATAATAAATCTATTTGTAAATTCTTGGGGTGTTACATTATCCCCTCCTTACAAAAATTTCTTCCTCAAAATTTTGAATTGAACTTCGAAAGTTAATTGTTGATACTTGAAAAAATCCCTTTTTAAAACCCTTATCAAAAATAGGGTTAATAAAATATCCTCTTAAAAAAATGGTTAAGGGAGATGAGGTGGTCACCCCAAAAAGTATTAGAAACCTGGACATGGAAGAAAAATATATCTATGAAGTTATGATGTAACATGATAGAGGACATGTTCATATGAATGTTGATTACTACAAAACTATAAAAAAAGAGAAAATTCATCAATATTATCAATGATTATCATAATAGGATATTTTTCTATTTAAGACTCTTTTTATTGAGTCGAGGAATTATTCCACTCTATAAGAGTATAAATATACATTTCTACTTACAAACTCATCCTTTTATTCCTCATCACTTAACATGGGTTATGCCATTTGTTAAAGCAATACATTAACCTCTAAAAGATCATACAATGATCAACTTAAACCATTTCATAAATGGATAAAAATTACAAAATATAATGATTCAACACATTATAATGAATTCCTCTAAATTTATAAGTTGAACTTATCATTAACCCTTAATCAACATGAAGTAGCTATAAATTTTACATACCAAACATGTGAATAAATTCATCATGTATCCTCTTGAAATATGATAATAGCTTGAATTACCATACAAACCATACTGGAAACATGCATTCTTATGTATTCCTTAAGTATGATAAATGTTATTGGATATATTCCATAAATAAATAAGTATCATAAACTCCATTGATGATAGCATGGGCCACTTATTGACAGGTCAATAATATGTTCCAAGGTATTCAGTACTTATCCAAATCAATAATTTCTTCATTAATATCTCAACATCAGATATATATTAAGGGTTGTATTTCCCTCAATCATCTTTTTCCTTAAACTTTTATCTTTCTACTGAATCACTTTTCCTTTGTACCATTCATCATACAACCTAAAATACTTAATTAAATAGTATTGCAATATAATACTTATATGTCTCATAATTATTACAACTAGTACATTACTGACAAAATATTCAAATGACATGATTCTTGACTAGGAATATTAATCATTCCACTACATCTGTGGTAGCATCATAACTTGATCATTATCCAAAATCATCATTTGGGGTATATTACTTTGATGCTTGAGACATTGATTCACATAGTGTCTAATCTCCTTGTAGTTGAAGTATTGAATATAGGGAAATCCTTTCCTTGTCTTGCAATTATGAGCATGGTGTCCTTTTTCTCCACACTTGAAGCAAACTCCTTTTCCTCTCAAGCATATACCAAGGTGTTTCCTGCCAAAATTATCACATGTGGGAAAATACATCTTTCTCTTCTTCCCATTATCCATGTTTTTTCCTTCCATACTATTTTTCTTTTTCTTCCCTTCAAATACATAGGATGTAGAGAAGTCTTTACATACCTTTTCAACACATGATACTATTTCCTCATATGATGCGGATACTTGGGAGACAACCTTCCTTTGAAATGATGGATTAATACCATCAGAGATATGATCCTTCTTACTCTTCGTATCTCTTGCATTGAGGAAGTTCTCATTTCATCTACTAGGAACCATTTCTAATCAATTCCATATTATATATTAGCTGGTAACATTATGAACTCTCTAAACTCTAAACATGGTATAACACATAGCATAAATTTATGCATCGTAAATACTAGAACCATATACTTTGGTTACATTGGGGGTATAAATCCTTCATAATGTTGGGTAAATTAAATATGAATTATCCTAAGCATATCATCCAAGAGTATAAATACCAAGAGTGCAGCAAGACCTGTTGTCGTGTACCAAGATACCCCGGGCTAAGCCCAAAACTCCCTGTCGGAGTTTTCACTCCTAGGCACTTCTGTGCCAGAGCCACCTCTTCCTATTTGTATCCAGATAGGGATGCATTTTATAGAAATATCCACATAATATATTCCCTACCAATATTCTAGGATGTTCTTGTATGTTTTTCCTAAAATACTACCTTAGGTATTTTCTTCTTAATCTACATTTTCTAATATAGTTTCCAAGTTTTCTACTAAACTTCCTTTAATACCAAGTGTAAGGACCAGACCCTAGTTGCCTAGATCCGGTGCCTTATTTTATTACATTGGCATATAAACAAGGAATATGCATCCTAAAGGAACAAATAGTTTAGTATATTTGGAAACAAGATACATAAATATGTCTAACATTACATCTTAAAAGGAAAACAACACTAATTTATTCCATTATAAACATCCACATCTCCTACATTATTCCTGAAAAACTCATAAATTATGTCAAGAATATGAGATGAGTAAATAATTCCTTTATAAATAATAAACTTCAACACATTATGTCCAGAATATGAGATGAGTAAATAATTCCATAATAAAACATAACCATGGGTATTATACTAGTTGAATAACTATATGAACAATCAATTAATGGCTTCATAATGAGGGAAGTTCATATTCTGGACATTTTGAAACATTTTTTCAAGGCCTCGGCCAAGACTTCAAAAAATTATTAAGGCCTCGACCAAAACCATATATCAAATTGGGAAAGGTCTCGGCCAATTCCACGTTTATTTGTCTCATGAGACCTACTGATGCATAGAGGAGATATAGAGGGCCCCACCCATCACATGATAAGTCCAATTCATTCCCCATATGAGTTAGGATAAACATAATGAACATATAAACTCATATTGAAACTAACATATGAAATCTATTTAACTTTCCCCAATCATTAAACATATACACTAACCATTCAGAGTAAGTTGGTGAATGGTTTTAGGATGACACACCCACAATAAAACTAATCATAAACCATTCAATAAAACATGGTGGATGATATCATAGAAGATAAAACTCAATGAGGAACAAGATTCAACAAAGGACACTGACATAGTTGAAGATACTTTTAAATGAGACCATTGAAAAATCCTTGAGTAAATAATCCTTAAACATTCCAAAGTGTCTCATACCACCTTGAAAAATTCAAATAATATTCCCTTAGAATATTATGATAATAAGGGTACTCTTGATATGATACAAAAAATGTAAGTAAATACACCACAAGATAGAAATAAATGGTGAGCAAGGCATATATCTCATAAAAGTTAATGAGAGATGAGAAAAATCCTTTTTACTTTTGAAGGAAGAGTTCTTTTGGAAAATCATTTATATTCACCATGAAATCAGATTGTAAGAATGAATTTCCAATAAAATAAAAAACTAGGAAATTGAAATTATATTTTAGTAATAAATTATGCCCCATTTAAGTGAAATCATGTAAAAAGAGTTCTTAATATTCTTTATAAATAAAACATTTTAGAGCAATTTAAAGAAAGTATTAAAGAGAATTTTAAAGCAAAAAAGAACATTTGTTATGTTAAATCCAGAAATGATCCAAGATCATTTTTTATAATAAAATTATTGTTTTTAAAAAAATAATGATGGCTTAAAATATATTCTTGTGTACACTTGAAAATAGGTTAGAATTTGAAAATATCCCTTGAATCGGTTTTGTTTTTCTGGATAAAAAATTTTAATGATCCTTTTAAAACATGTAAATACCCATAAAATAAAGAATGATTATTGATGGTAACCATATATAGGAAATTCCCACAGAATTTATGAGTATTAAATAATGATACATAAGAATTTCATTGATTTAATTAGACAATAAAAGAAACCTGAATGAAAATGGAGGTTCGGGTAGAAAAAACCCTTACAACTTTGTAATCAATCGATTCGTATGCCCCAAAATTAAAAACATTAAAATGATACATTAAATAACATGAAAATAAATATCTTCTTGATATTTTACATCAATTTTCAGTATAAATACACCATACACATGTATTAGTAGAGAATATGGAAAATATCACAAAAATGGAAGTGAGATGAAGAAACCACTTACCTTAAGTCTGAATGCATTCCGCTCTTGAACTTAAGGTCCTGTAATATGAAATTATAAATATTAAAAACTTATTTAAGAACTTATTAGGCATGTATTTAGTTTATCATAATTCTATTTAGTTCATTTATTCCCTTGTTGATAAGTTATTATATTGAATTTCGTCGTCCAAAGTGTTCGTTTTCTTTATTTTCATAATCGGTTCACTTGTTCTTAAGTAATGGAGTTCATGTGGAATGGATGTAAAACTAAAAAATTAAAATTAAATATTATTTATGAACCTACAGAAGTTTTAATGGTAATTTCAATCAATTAGTTACATGGAAAGAGTATGAATTATTAGATGAAATATTAATGACATTCACTTATATTATTTTAGCGGTATTTTGATAACTATGAACTAGTTTGGTCATATGATTTAACAATATGTATGTATACTGGTCCCTGAATATTAATTAGGTTATAATACCTATATTATAGTCTGTTTAAAAAATAAAAATTGTTTCATGATGAGTAATGATTGAGAAATTGAAGAATGAAACTTCATCGTCCATGAAGGTTATAAATTGGAACCTCATGGACGTTGATTTCGTTTATAAAATAAAAGAGAGAGAGATAGAATAGGGATATTGATGATGGTACTTACATTCAAATGATATAATTATAGTATGTAGATGATATTGGATCTATCATGGTCATTTGGATATAAGAGGTGGGGAGAGGATAACAAAAGAAGATAAATTGTAATGAAACTAAATGAAAAAGAAAGGTGCTTTACCTCTTGAAATAACCTCTTTGAGAACCTCCTTAAGGGAAGGGATTTTGGTCTTTTGGAAAGACCAAAAGCTTCTTGGACGTGGGGAGTGACTAATAAAGGTTATTTGGGTATAAATATTAGGAGCTTCAAGGCTTATAGGAGTGAAGAGAAGAGGGAGTGGGGGGGGGGGGGGGTTATAGAGGAGGAGAGGAGGGTTTTCATAATTTCTTAATATTTAGTTTATTAATTTCCCTAAAGGCGAAAAATAGTGATGATTCCATGAACAAGAATAATGATAAATTCATGTGAGTTCTAAAAAAGTGGGATTACATCACTTATGATGTCATAAATATTTTATTTAACTGATAATTTGTATGTACAGTATTTTACCATATGTCACTATTCATCAAAAATTTGAGTATTTTAGAAAAATACCAAAAATTCACGCAAACCATTTTTCAACGTGTATAATTAAAAAATGAAGTAAATTTTTCAAAAATAATTTTCTAAATATGATTAATTTAATATTTAATTAAAATTCAAATTTATTCTAAAAAAACGGGTTTAAAACATTTATTTACTTATTCCAAAACATAGGTATATCATACATCCACTTAAATATTATTTATATACTATCATAGGTATGGTTAATATTCATTAGGGTATATCACTATTCATAAGGGTATGTTACTATTCATAATGGTAGGTTATTATTCCACAAAAATTAAGATTTTCTTATCAGACCCCAAATAACTTACTGATCACAACCGTGTATGTCAGACTTTCAAAATTCCAATCACAGAAGTGACAAACTTATGTTTACATGGCTAGGTTATAAAAAAGTGGTGTTTGTAGAGACTCAGTGATCCATTAATTCTATAATAAATCTATTTGTAAATTCTTGGGGTGTTCCAATCATAAAACAAAACCAGTAATATCACTCTTCATGTCAAGCCACCAGAACTAACGTCAGATGCCATTGTACATCTTTATAGACCATGGATACACCACCCATTTTGAATCATTATATTAGCTCATAAAAGCCTCTCTCATTGAGTTTGGTACTACAATCCACACATGTATGCTAACCATGTTGTCATTGTTTATTGTCCATCCAAGGACTTTATCATCGCTTTCAAACAACTCATGCATCACTACACATGTGGTATTTGGACCTTGGCCAGTATTCACCCAGTATACTAATGAAAATATGATAAAAAAAGTCTCAAATGTCATTATTACATGATTTTCATATACATCGACAAGCCATTATTTTATCGAACTCATCCGACATCATTCCTCCCATGAAGGTCTCTTACCAAGCCCCAATGTCTCTAGTATTTTCCTACTGAGAGAATATGTAGCAAAATTATCATGCCATTAAGCATAGGAATTATCAAAGTCAAATGTCTATAGATGCTCCACTAAACTCATCTACCTCATATTGAGGTCCCATTTGGAGAAGATATATCAGAGGATTTTTTGGTCTATGCTAACAACAAACCTCTCATTGAATATAAAATTTCACCAACACTTCAGGGATTAGACCATGACTTCTAAATCTAAGTCTTGTTTTGTGTAGTTATATTCATGGGGTCATAACTAATGTGACCCATAAGAAACTATATGATCTCAACTCAATAACTTTTACCTCCTTTTTAGTAACCCTTTTCATAAGTTCTACTAAGTGGTATAAATCTTTAATGAACCATTGATAGTATCCAACCAACCTATGGAAACTCTTGATTTCAAAAAAATTATGAGGATGATCCCAAGAAATAATTGTTTACACATTCACTAGGTACATATAAATTTATAATTCAAATATAACGTAGCAAATAAAACACACCTCTCACATCCTTAAATTACACTTATAATGCTTTTCATAATATCGATTTACATGGAGTATACTCAATATAGTCTCATGGTGTATTGCATGTAACTCAATACTCTATGAATATATAAGGATATAATCAATAAAAACCATGATGAAAGAGTCAATTTATGGACAGAAGATCTTTCCCATGAGTACCATGAATACTACTAGGGTATTTTTCAAACTAAAATTCATGATAAGGTACTCAAACAATCCATATCTACTTCTAAATGTTTCCTTAGGGATATCCTAGTCTATGACCCTCAACTAAAGGTATCCCATATGAATATCAATCATATAGATCCTTTATCCTAGGTAAAGGATGCATGCTCTTCACCGTCACCTGATTCAGCATCCTATGACTATACAAGTCACCATACACTAACTAATGCTCAAAGAGAGGTCAAGAATAGAATCAGATCCTGAAACTGAAATAATAAATATGGGCTTGAGAATAAAGATCACTAGGAATACTAAAGGTAAACCAAACCCCATGTTCATGTATTTAAATAAAATATCCTCTTATGTTAGTTTAAAAATATAATTATAAAAAAAATAGCTTTGTTCCCAACTTTTATTTAGAAACCAAATAATTAATTTTTTTCATTTTTAATCATAATATGTTTTTAAATAACCTGAAGGTCTCTACATTTTTAAGAAAAAAATAATTTCAAACATTAAAAATAATGAAACATAATTTTGTAAGAAACATTTTATTTTATATAAATTAAACAAATTATTTATTTTGAAAATAAAGAAGAAAAAATAAATAAACAGGTCAAGCATAATCGGAATATCTCGGTTGCAAGGTTAGGCGCTTGGATCATACTACTCTATATGATTGATATATAAATATATATATATATATATACACACACACATATATATATATTCATTATCATGCATGAACCTTTATTCATATCACATCACAATTTAGTTTATTTAGTGTTGTAGCATGATCCTTCTAGGGAGAGTAGTCCATATCCCTGCTACCTCTGACTAGTGTACTTTTCCTAGTCAACCCACTTAAGTACATAGGGTTACCATGTGCTATTTCCCATAATAAAAATACATGAGGGATGTGTGATAAAAAAACAAATACTCAACCACACAATAATTAAAATAAAACTTACATTATCTCCACAACTCCCATCACTACCAAATCTAAGCCCCTTTATTAGAATCACATCAATATAAAAAACATACATGATCCAAGTCCAACAAGTGACATGAATGTATGGGATTCCATTGGACTACACATCATTTTTCAAAAGGATTTATATGGTTCCAACAAGGCCCCATAATTATATTTTAAAAATATATTTAAAATTCTCTTGAAAATCCAGTTCAAGTGTCATGTTTAAACTCCCAATAGTTCATTCTATTGTTATTCATATATACACCGACACACACACACACAACATTTTGAAAATTCACATATTCTCAGGTGAATTTTTACACGCACACACACACACTGATATATATATATATATATATATATATATATATATATAAGATTACCAGTTTATATGTGGATAACCCCAACATGGAAGAAAATATTTAAAAAACATAATTTTTATAAATTTTTTTAAAATAAAGGAATAAATCTACATTTAAATCCAATTTTTTATAACATAAAAATTCATTAATAAAATCCATTTGACATTTTATAAAACATTCGGTGTACAAAATCAATTAAAGAAAACTTTTTCCAACTTTTAAATTGGGGAAAAATTGAATCTATGTATAAATAAAGTAGTACTTTATTTCCCATTAAAATATTATTTGGACATAATTATAATTATTATTGTATATCTTAATGAGTAAATAAAAATACATGAAGGCAAAGTTCTAGAATTTAAAGACCTAACGCATGGGGAAACCTAATTAGAACTCAATACCTTTACAGATATCAGTGTTACTCCGCCTCAAAGAGAACCAAGACACCATAAATAACAAAAATAAATCTAAAAATCACAAACCCCTAATTAAAATTTTTCCAATTATGAAGAACATATTAAACCCTACTCAAATACGATGTTAAAATCATTACCTTCAATGGTTGTGGCAAGAATAGGTCTCAATTGAACCCCACAAACCCTAATAACCAATAAAAACATAAAGAATACCCAAATTGGGTTAGGGTTCATCCATAGAATGAGAACAGAGTATGAGAAGAGAGAAATGAAAAAAATTAGTAGGAAATGAGACCTTAATATGACGAACGCACAAGAAGTTAGAGGCGACGGTGGCTGAAAACCATAGAAAGGGAGGAGAAAGAGGCATAACCAAGGGCTCCGTTGGAGCTGCGTGTGACAGAAAGAAGAATTAGATGAGGTGGGGTAAAACCTAAATAGAAAGGTGGAGGGGTATATTTGGGTTATATTTTATTTTAAATTAATTTAACTTATTATTATTATTATTATTATTTTCCTTTATTTTTTTTTTAAAATTGGGCATTACGCATGTTGTCTCAAATCATCTGACAACCATGTGACCCATAATGAAATTCATGGGGAACACCGCATGGGTAGGGTTCAAGGTTAGGAAAACTCTGCATTGGTCATGGGTTTCAGATCTATCAAGTTAAAGACACACTTGCATGATCTGTGCATGGTTTCTACTAACTGTGTGCTAATAATACCTCTACGAAAAAATTATAAAATTTTAAAATTCTAAAAAATCAAGGCCAAAAAATAAAGAAATGAATTAAATAATTTAATAAATAAAATAAAAAATAAAATTAATTGGGTTAGGGTGTGACAATTATCCCTTTCATAATGCTTTCTACCCCCAGAAATCCTCAACTAGCTCAAAGGGCCAAATGAAGATACAAGATCATGCCCCTTCAATCAAAAATAGATTCTCCAAAACCAAGTAACACCAAAAAAATAACTTATAAAATCTTATGGCACTAAACATAATTAGACTCAATGGCCTCTTAAACTCAATTCATATCCCCAATAATCTTTAAATTTAGGACTCAAACACTCACTTTCCCACAAAAGCACCCATAAGGTATCTTAAGCCGAATCATCAGAGGGAACAAAGTGAAGCTAAAAATGGCGGTCTCACCACCATTTTAGAACCCCTCTAAAATTTTCGTCCTTAAATAGACCCAAGGCTTGATATTCACTCTAATCGATACACGACTGCAAAATAACGAACACCCAAAGATCTTGAATCGGCCTTAAAAATCAAAAAAGGATATCAAAACCATCAATTAAAGAAAAAAAGGATTAATACCCATGCATAGTTTCTCCACTATAATGATACACCCAAGACAATAGATCAATACAACTAGATAATATCCCAATGTAAATAATAGTTTTGAAAAAGGATTCAAAATAAAGTGGCTCATTGAGACTCTCAATTAAACACACATAAAAAAATACCCATTAATCCAAACATCTATGTCTCCAAAAGCTTAGGACGAACATTTCCTAGAATAAGGAAAACCCAAGAGAGAAAAATGATAGATAATATGGAATAAGAAAAATTACCTTAAAAAAATGTGCCTAAACAAGTGTAGTTGATGCTAGCCTTATAATAGTTGTGTAAGAGAAAGAAACGTGGAGTGTCCTAACCAAAACATCGAGACCCCAGTGAATCCATTCGTATAAATGGGGCACCTATTAGGATACGACTTAATCCAAGGGTGCTAACCTACCTATCTCCTATGAACACACCCAATAAATATACTTTAGCAACTCATAATTCCTCAAAATAAAGATACAAAACAATTTTGGAATCCTAATGGGAAAAAAGGAACCACTAATTAACTAAATGAGAACAACTAAAATGTAGTAAACCTTTTACCAAGAGACTCAAGGAATTCATAAAGAGAGAAAATGAACAAGGGAATATAAGAAAGACTCTTTTATTAAGAGGGGTTTCATCTTTTCCACTAAACTTGGAGTTTGGGTAAGGTCATCAACCAAAAAGATAGTACTACCTAGCTATAAGAGACACCACTCTGGGGTATCCTAAGAAAGGAACTTCTTAGAACCCACTTAAACAATCTATGGGGTAGGCCAGTCAAAACATCATCAACAAACTAAAATCAAGATGCATCAAGAGTTAAATCACCCCTATTCAAAATTAAAACACAAAAAAAAATCAACTTCCACATTAAAATTCCAAAATAATGATTCAATGACCCCCTATTTTTAAAAATAATTTCAAAACCAATAATTTTCCCCTTTTTATAAGCCTTTTCCTTATTCTTTAAAAGCTTCACAAAAATATCCTTCAATTTACTATGAAAAATCCCCTAAAAAATTTAAAACATTTCCATTCACTATTCAAATTGAACTTCTCCTTTTCAAAATTACAAATTAACCAATTTTAATTTATAGACATTCCTTTGTAAATTATAATCATTATTCTTTTCAAATTTAAAATTTTCATTTGTAAATTTAATTTTAAAAAAAATATTTTTAAAGTCACCTTGAAAATCCAAACACAAATTTATTTTCAAATCATTTTAATAAAAATGCATCTATTACCTCTAAACAAAAATTGAACCTTTCTACCCAAAAATTTAAATACTATGTTAAAACAATTAATTCCCAAAAATTTCAATATTCACTTTAGAAAAACAATTTTAAAAACATAAAGCCCCTTTATCAATTTTCCAAAATATAAAACATCATAAAAAACCAATAAATAGCATTTCAGAACATCAGAAATTTATAAGAGGGACTAGTGGATATGCATGATTGAGCCACATGGTTTAGCAGACCATGTTAAAAGCATGAAACTGCCACTATAAGTCCCATTGAATCATGAACTTGGGCTCCACATGGGTTGCTAAGCCATTTGAGATCACTGTGTAATACTAATTTTTTCCCATTATAATCCATAAAAACATAGATATCATTTAAATAAACTCGAACACCATAAATAAATAAAATACTCAATCATGAATTCTCATAGAAACACAAGGTTTAACACTAAAAGTGTTGGCCAAACAACTTTTCATACCTACACTGAAATTATAGAAAATCCTATATCTATATAACTTTATATCCCAAATCACAAAGGGCTCTATAATACCATTTTTTCATGAAGAAACCTATGTCTTCCCCCTTTGGATGACCGAACCAGCTTGTGATATACCAAAGGCATGTTCCCGATAACCTTAGGTTGGAAACTAGTATCGATCATCAAATTAAAACTGATTGGGAATGATTTCACCCAATATATAATTATGAAATAAGCATAAGAAAATTAAATAAAATTTTGGCATGTCTCATTAGTAAGTTGGGTTTTCATGCCAAATCAAATAGGTAGATGGATATAATAACAGAAAATATAAAGAAAAAATTAAACAAAAGTAAACTAACTAATCCCTCCACTCACACCCAATATCCCTCCACTATAATGAAAATCATATCTACCTCTAGTGCCCTCCTACCCTCCTGTATATATAGATACCATCCATCCATAGAAACTAATAATGTCATATGTGGCCGATGTGATAAAAGAAAACTAAAATAAATAAAATAAACAACACAAATCTTCATTACTATAAAAGTCACCATCCACTTACCAATGATCAAATATTGATCAAGAATAGAACCAAAACCTGAAACTAAAATGATAAACATAAGCATGATCATAATGATCAAAAGGAATTAAAAAGGTAAATTGCGCCCCATATTCATGACTTTAAATAAAATAGCCTCTTATTCTAGTTTGAAAATACAATTATAAAAAAATAGGTTTGTTCCCATATTTTATTTATAAACAAATAAATTATTTTCATTCATTTTCAAAGACAATATATTTTTTAAAAACTTGAATGGAAGTTAATTTTTAAGAAAACATTCATTTCAAACATTAAACAGGGCAATAATTAGTTTTCAAGAAACATTTTACATAACATAAATTAAACAATTTATTTATTTTGAAAAGAAAGAATGGAAGATAAATAAATAGGTGAAGCATAATGGTTAGCCTTAGGTCACAAGGTTAGGCCTTAGGATCCTCATACTTTCAATGATCAGACTATATATATATATATAATCATTTTTTGCATGATCCATTAACCATATCACATCAAATTTAGTTTATTAAGTGTTCTAGTTTGATCCTACTATGATGGGAAGTCCAAATCCTTTCTGTCTCTGACTAACATAGTTTTCCTAGTCTACCCACCTAAGTACCTAGAATTTCCATGTATTATTTCCAATAATCAAAATAAATAAGGAATGTGTGATATCAAAAACCAAAACATAGTCATACAGTAATTAAAATCAAACATATATCATCACTGGACCTCCCTACACTACCAATATAAATCCCCTTCATAAAATCACATCAATATGAAAAATATAAAATATCCAAGTACAATTAGTAACATGACATTATGTAATTTCATTGGAGTCCACCTCATTTTTTAAAAGGTTTTGGAAGGTTCCAACTAGTCCTCATAATTAACTTTTAAAAACCCATTAAAATTTATCTTGAAAACCAAGTTCATGTGTCATTTTCAAACTCTTAGGATTTCCATCTACTATTATTCCCATATATTCTAGCATATATATATATATATATATCTTATTTCACAAATTCCCATATTCTCATGTGAATTTGTATATATTTATATATATGTGATTACTCTTATATATGTGTACGACACCGACATTGAATGATTTTTTTTATAAAAAATCCATAAAATTTATAATTAAATTTTAAAGAAGGGGATAACTTTTCTTTTAAATCCAAAACATTTTTTAGAATATACTGACTCACTAATACATGCCATTTAGAATTTTATAAAACATCTCATGTGAAAATTTAGTAAAAGAAGGCTATTACTAACGTCCAATTTGGGGGAAAAATAAATTTATGTGGAAATCAAGTGGAACATGATTTCCACTTAAAATATTCATTTAACATAATAATAATTATTTTAAATATAAACAAGGAATTTAAAATTAAAGAAAGAAAGGTTCTAGAATTTAATGACCTAAAACAAGGGGAAACCTTACTAGAACTTTCTACCTTTGGGGATGGTGGAATTATTCTGCATAAAATAGGCTAAAGAAACCTTAAATAACAAAATAGAAACTAAAAATCACAAAATCAAAGATTAAAATTTATCCAAATATAAAGAGAGTATGAAACCCTACCCAGATATGATGGAGAATTCATCACCTTTAATGGTCTTGTCTAGAATGGGCCCCAATCAAACCATACAAACCCTAAGAACCAAAAAAACCAAAAAAGAATCCCCAAATTGTGTTAGGGTTTTTCCATGGTGTTTGAACAGTGGAGGAGAATAGAAAAAATAAAGAATAAAATAAGGTGGAAAGGATATGTGACCTTACTACGATGAACACGCAATAAATCGGGGTAGGCGGCAGCCAGAAACCATGGCAAGGGAGGAGGATAAGGTGTGTTCAAGGGATCCCTTAGAGCTGTGCATGATGGATAAGAGAAGGGGAGGATGGTGGGTGTGACTTAAGGATAAGGGGGGATTAAATATAGGTTTTATTTTATTTTAAATTAAATTAACTTTATTATTATTATTATTATTACTATTATTATGATCAATTTATATTTTTTGGAAAACTGGACACTGTGCATGGTTTGGATGCACAATATTACAAACCATGAACCAAAAATTCTCCCCCTATGGTAAGTCTAAGGAAACATTGCATGGGTAGGGTGCATGGATAAGGAAAACGTGTGTTAGCCATGCATCTCAACTTTGTCAAGTGATGGATGGACTTGCATGGTATGTGCATGGTTTCTACTAACCATGTGATAATTGTGAGCCTATGAAAAAGGTCTAAAATTTCAAAATATTAAAATGGATCAACCTAAAAAATTAAAAATAATTAAATAATAAATAAAAAAAAGAAATTAACTAGGTTGGGGTGTGATATGATACAACCCTTTGTCTTTAGGTCCTCAAGATGGATCCTAAACTCTCTCAACTTAGTCGACGCTATACGATAACGTGGGATAGATATAGGATAAACTCCCAATACGAGTTTTATCTTAGACTCTACTTCTTGATCAGGTGGATGACCTAAGGAGTCATCTGGAAGGACATCCTTAATGAGATCGAAAAATGGAGGTAAATGAGAGGACCCTATATCCAGTTTTATTGTGAGAACTAAGCCTTCAATATGAAATGTGATGGATCCAATTTGGCTCAAATCAAGTCCCACTCTACTAGATTCGACACCCTACTCATCAGTTATCAAAAACTTATCTCCCTTTGGTGAAATTATAGACACCCACCTCTAATAATAGTTGATGTGAACATGAGATATTTTTAGTCATTCTATTCCAAACATCTCATAAATTCTATTTGTCTTAAGTATTATGAAATATAATAGATGTATATATACAGAAACAACTGTGGAACACTCTATACATCTCTAGATACGATCAACTTTCTTCCCCAAGGGTGTGTTGAGAGAAATAAACTCTGAAGACAACTTATTCGGTAAGTCAAAACCAGAAACAACGTGAGAAAATATAAAAGAATTGTAGGAAACAGTATAAAAAAGATAGGTGTAATGGTAAGAGGTGGTTAATAATATAACTTGAATGGTATTTGGTCTCTCTCCAAATTCAGTCAATACATGGTCCATAACATACACTCGGGAGTCCTTAGCTCCATGTCCCTGAACCTAAGGTGCATGAATCGCCTGATTAAATGTTTTCTGAGGAGTTTTGAACCTATTGTTGAGGACCCCAATTAGATCCTTGGGTCATCATTTGTGCATTTCATACACACCTATGAAAATACAACCTCAAAGATCTAGAGCAGTACTTGCTGAGATGCCCCATCATGTAGCACTGCAGACACTTTCTTCGAGGTGATGGGAAGAACCAGTAGAAATGTTTTCCCTTCCCATAGTTGAAAAATATTGGAAATCGTCCAGAGGGGGTTGAATAAATCAATCTATGATCAACCTTCCTACTGCCACAACATTGAATTCCCTTGGTCTTCCTCTTCCGACTAACATATGTGACACTCATCCCAACTATAAGAGGTCCACCATCCTATGTACTAAAGTATGGATTAAGACCAGCTTCTTGATCCTCCTTTAGGACCTTATCAATAGTCAAGTCCTCTCATATAATCTCTAAGTACATCATTAGTTTAAAGATCCTAAAATTCCATTTGATATTGAGGTGGAGACAAATATAAAACTTCTTGGCCTTTTGTGCCTAATTTTTGACCAAGTGGGGAGTGAAACAAATTAGGTCGGCGAAATGAGTGGAATACATAGATATCATCATGGATCCCTATTAAAGTTCCACAAATTCCTAGGCATGATCCAGATTTAGCATATCGGGAAATAATTCCATGAATAATGGGTTCTTGAAGGCCTCCTAAGAATGACCCTCACATATATCTGCTTGTTCCATGATGCCCACCATCTCTTAGCAGGTCACTAAAGCATAAATGGTATTATCTTGATCCGTCAGTCCTCTTCTATCTCGACCAAGTCAAATATACCCTCAATAATGTAAATTTAGTCATCAACATCATGAGGTACTCTAGATCCCTACAATATTGGAAGGTGTTGGAGATGTAAGTCTTGGGTGTAGTTAACCATGGTCTTATGTATCCTTCGACATTAGGTGGGTACAATCTGAAAGACTCTGGGCAGAGTGGCTATAAGTCCCGAACCACTGAAGCTGGTGTAGGGGCATGCTTAGGTGGATTCCCCTACATAGCTTGTGGTGGAACTGGTGTGTCCACCCTTTCTAGAGAATTCTTCCCTACTTCACTAAGTGTTCTAGTCAAGCTTCTTCGATGAAGAATTTTTTGGAATGCCAAGGGAATGTTTGGAATACCTAAAATGGATTACTTACATGATCAATTTAAAAAGTTGTAAGGTATTCATAAGAGATTTCAATTAAAAGACCTATTCTAGGAGAAATCCACACACATGGTATAACCCTCATAGTTCTACCCAAGGCTCAAGCCTAGTCCTTCTTACCTGAACAGTAGTCATAAACATATATATAAGAAACATAACAAAATATTAATCTTCAACTAACTAATTCCAAAATATAAATCACAACAGTAAACATATTTATACTGCTCAATAATTATCACATATTAAGTAATATAATTAAATAAATACTATACAGTAAAAATAGTTATTTATATGGAATGTGATCCTACATGCCTAGTCATGATGCATGAACGCACACAAATTCCATAAAAACTATAAAAAAATCCCATTACTAACAACTCAGAGTTTCATTACACCTGAGTTGGCCCTTCTCAAGATTGGTGAACATGTATCTTGATAATCACAAGGAATCAAGGCAGATTAGTCCTCAAGGTGATTTCATCGTATAAATTCCTTGAGTTAGACCACAATGCCATCATACCCCTATTACCACTACCACAGGACTGACCTCAATGCCTTCTTTCCCCTAGGTCCATTGTTGTTGTTGTGGAATTTCAAGCACAATACCCCTCTAAGGGATAAACATATCACAATGGTCCACTATTTCTAAATACCAGTATAAATTTCTCTAAAGGAAATATAAACACACACAACAACATAGAGAATATAAATGTGGAACATAGAATATCATCATGATAGTTATTAGAAACATATATACACATGTAATCAAAATCAAACATTTTCTAACAAGCTACATAGCTGTACTCATGGAATCAAGCATCATATATGGTCTCACAGATACATGCGCACACAAATATGTCATCACAATCAATAATGGTCAATCAAGATTTTCCTACACAATTATTCATAATAATAATTTTTTTGAAAAGGGCACACAAAATATTATTAAAAGGAAGGAAAGATTACAAGAGTCTGAAGGAGGAAATTTTACTACAATCTTTTTCATAATAAGGAAGGAGATCAACTGGTAAATCATTACTCCATGTAATGTCCTGATTGATACCCTTGTTGGAAAGACCATCAACCACTATGTTTTCTTCCCAATAGGTATGGGTGGCAATGTATCTGATCTCCTGGAGCGAGCCAAGACAATTCTTCCAACATGCTATCAGAGACCAATCAAGGTGAACCACTCCATTCCAAATAGCTTGGATAATGGTGGTGGAGTCACTTTCAATCCAAATATTATTCCAACCTTTTAGCTTAACGAAGTTGACCGCATGAATAACCGCCATCATCTCAGCCTCCAGGGTGGAACCAGATCCACAACCACCAAAGAAGCATCCATAAAAATGCCCAAGAGAGTCTCTGAAGATGGCCCCACAGCCTACGGGACCTGGATTTCATTTAGAAGCGCCATCAACATTTATTTTTATCCAGCCAGGAATCAGAGCTTTCCAGAACACTTAAAAGAAGCGCTTTAGTTGATTGTAGATCCCATTGATTCTAAGCTGACGAAGGATGACAAAGTCACCAACCGAGTTAGCGCAGGAGGCTTTCTGAAGGGTGAACACGTACCTGATAGCAATAAGAATTCTCGCTCGACCTACATTAAGATTTAGTGAGTCACTATTGTGGATAATCGCATTTCTATCATACTAGATAGTGTGGAGGAGCTTTGAAACGACAAATAGAAAGAGATTTCTAATTTGAAGCAAAATTTCCAGCTCCAAACAACATTTGAGTAAAGAGCAAATAGAGTCAACAAGAAACCATATGCAGTCAAAAATGTTAGCAACAACATTCAAAAGAGCAGTGGCTATGGCACAAGACAAAAATAAGTGATTGATGTCGTCCCTATGTTGATGACATAGGTGACATCTATAGTTGAGTAGGACACCAAAGGATTGAAGGAAAACCTCTGTAGGTAAGTGCTTGTGAGAAATACGCCAGACAAGATTAAGTCTAGAAGGTTTGATCCAAGGTTTATCAAAAGGCTTCAAACAAGAGAAATTAGACTCGACGGGGGAGAAAAAATGCTTGAAATAAGTTTTGGAATCAAGGATCCCATTGTGAGCTGGTTCCCAAATAAGACTATCTTCATCATTCGAAAAGGTGTAATCATGAACTACATGTTTGATATGATCAGGGAGGTCTATGTGAGGGGAATGCATTACTTCCTTTATGGTACAGTTTATAGATTCTGGAACAACGTTTGAATGAAGCATTGAATTGAGGGGAATTCCAGTCCAGCTGTCAAGCCATAATTTCAGAGTTGAATCAGATTTAACCATCCATCTGGAGGTAAGAGACTTATTACCTCATGTATATTGATGTAGACATCAACATAAAGATTTTTCAAGAGTCTATTCCCAAATCTCACTTGTGAACCACCAGATCCAACTAACACTTCAAGGGTCCCTAGAACTAATTCCATTCCAACATAACAATGATTATAGAATGAGACTCAAGAAGGAATCAAGATAAGGGTAGAACTAAAACTTACCCAACATTCAACGTCGTCAACATCATAATTCTTTTATGGTTGGAGAAGAAGAACCCCACTGCTCCCAGAACAACAACTAAAGAAAGGATGTTCATCACTCTCATGAGTCTAGTTTATAAAAAATAGGTATTAATCTCTGAAGGCTTGATTTTACAGTAGGGGTGACCAAAGAGGTTTGAGAGGACCATGGTTCTCCAAGGATGGAGACTAATCTCAAGAAAACCAACCCAAACTCACCCTAGGTTCGCCCAGAGCATATAGAAATATTCTAGATTGAAGGAACAATCGATATAAGAGTGTGGATCAATTAATATAGGTAGGAATTTAATTATAATCACATTCAAGTTCCCTAATAAATATGCATGCATTTTTTCATTTGAAATGTGTGACGTATATGAAAAACGACGGTCATTTTAGCAATTTGAATTCTAGAACGACCATCACTATGACTATGGTGTCCTCAAATTCACCATCCCAGGTAGCTCGACATGGTCACCCTCTATGATAGTATTCTACGATCATGGAATGTTTTGGCTCACCACAACCTTCATCGTGGCATAGTGATCCCAATATGGTCGTTTTCCTCATGAGTTACTCCAGTGCTCCATACCCTTGGATAAGCCTTTCCCCAACCATATTTCCTTACCCATTTTACACAGGGGATCACCAGGCACCAACACGGCCTTCACCACAGCCGTGGTGTAGCCCGTGTTGAACCAAAAAACCTCCAAAACACTCAAGAGCTACTAAAAAACTTCCAAGGTTCCACCCAAGCATGGATCAACCCAAAAATGTAAGAGAGACGATGGAAACACAACATAACATTTAAGAAAAAAATTATGAGGCTTTACATCTAAATATTATTATTATTATTATTATTATTATTATTATTTACGTGGCTTGCGTTAAACATACAGATAACTAAATAGTATTCTTCTTAAATAATTTAATTAATATTTATTCAAGTAATATCCAATTTTTCATAATGCATCAAACCATTAAACTCGATTTGTCAATCATCCCCAATATTTATTGGATCTTGAATAATGACTATTTATTTAAATAAATAAATATCATTGCATTATTCATCGATAAATAAATTAATATTATATTAACTAAGATAGAGAATAAATAATTATTCAATATTCATGTAACCAAATAAATAAATATTTATTTTCATGTGGATAAACCAGAGTAAATAAATATTATATTTACATAATTAAATAAATAAATAGCTAAAAAATAAAAAATTATTTAATATTTAACTCACATATTATTGTCTTGAATAACTGATGATTGAATATATACAAAATAAACATGAATAATTATGAAATAATTTACGAGAATAATGTTAATTCAACATGTTAAATTCATAAAAAATGTAACTAGGGTTATGAATACACTTATTATGTGACCTTGTAGTCTCATTTCTCAGTGGCATTAGGTTTTTACGCCTAATGTGCAATGTCAGTGTCTAGAAACATGTTAATGCACCCACAGAGATAAGTTAAATATCACAATGACAATAACCACATATGAATGTACATTGTAAAATATACTACATTTGTCTTGTTATCTCTAATCAAGAACACTTTATACTAATATCATCAACCCATGTGCTAAATGTATCTTTCTTTGACTTTGCAGAAGTGAACTTGCTGAAAAAGCCGTCATGACTATGGATTGACCAGGAAGTTCGATTCTACAAAAGGGTCTGGGATATCTACTTTCACTAATAAACTAAAGAGTTAAATCTTTTCTCGTATTATTTATTAATTTAATATAAGTCATGACGCACCAAATGTATCATGCCTTGCCGCAAGCATATGTCGTCATGGTTTTTATCAATACACCAAATCATGTGGCTCATGATATGCATTAATAATAGTGTTAAAATATAAGGATCGTTACAGATGTGAACATCCAATAACCCATATAAATATTGATTTCCTAACAGCGGATCATGTTCTTAAAATCACCTTACTTGAGATTATCAAGGACGAACTTTATGAGAAGATGTCTCGATGTATTATGAACCTCCTACCCTTGATAGCTTATATTATTTGCATCTGATCAAATGATATTATACAACCATAAAATATATATTTGAGAATATTATCTTATCACTTCTAGCTTTTCATCATAGCAGATGTCTTCTATGACCTTTTAGTTTGACAATTACTCTTATGACATTATCACATAAAATGTCACACAGAAGAACAATAATGATGCGTTAAGAACATTATTAATATTCAAAAAATACAAATATAGAAAATTATAAAGTACATAAAAGTTGGTTCTTTGACATCAACTTCAACATCAACTAAATGCACATCATTATGTAGGCATACAATATATGCATTAAGCGATGTGTTAAAACTAGTAAATCAAATCACGGTCTTTGTATACCAAAAATAAATAAAAAGAAGATTATATGATAGATCAATAAATTAAAAATATGTTTACGAAGTGAAAGATAAAAAAAATATCCCATAAGAACATCTAGACTATTTTCATTAGGCAACTCAAAATTAAAAAATGCATCAAATATAATTCTAAGTGGATAGAAGCTGATTTATGCCAAACATGCCAAAATAGTAGAAAGCATTATGGATATATGAAATTTATTTTCATGAAAATCATCCATTAAAATGCATATTGAGGTGATCCCACCATGAATTGTTACCACTACATGGAGGTAATGAACCGAAAATGTGCTAGAAACTAGATAGTCATATCATAGTCTGTAAACTAATACCTAATATTCCATGAAAAATTATGTCGAAGTAGAAGGTCAGTAAAAAAATGAAGATATTCAAGGACATTAGTAATTGATAAATCCTTACGATGCTCCTGCACTTCACATCAATCAACAAGAGTTATATTAATCCAGTTACTATGCAAAAAATTAAGATATTCAATGGAAATAATAATTGATAGATCCTTAAAATGATTTCAAAGGATTCTACAACTCTTCAACTTCATGAACATATTCATTGTCATATGAGTATATGTAGTGGGTTTTTGGGGAGGTCTTGGTTTCAAACCTCCACATATGCATGTTTCTTTCCTTTTTCTCCATCATCGAACCTACTGTAATATTCATTATCAACGAATACCTCTAAAATATTTGTGACCAAGCTTCGGAATGGTAACTTGGGTTACATCAGTACTTCCATCTGGACATCCATTATACATTCCTTCCTTAAAATCATGAGAGACTCTAGATGGATGGTTAGTGCTGATTACTCTATGAATTTATGTCTGGACAACTGGATTGGTGTCCCTTTAATCTCCATGATAACGTCCACCACTAGCCCTGTAAACACCAACTACCCTATAAGTGATGTTGTTAACTCTCATGACATCACCCTTCTAAACCACATAAGTCACATCATTGACAAGTATCATTTTTACTACACTGATGATTTTCTCATTTGGGAACCTACCTCTAATGGAGTCCTGGATTCTAAAGTTTCTACAAAAACAATTTTAGTAATTCTGCTTCTAACTTTGTTTGGTTGAAAGCTTTTAATAAACCTTGGATCAAGCTCTCGCGCCTTACTCTCATTTGGCGTGTTTCTCATAATAGGGTCCCCACCGATGTGTGTCTTCAATCTTTTGGGATTTATCTTTTCACTAGATGTCACCTGTGCAACCAACACCGCGAGGATGATAATCATTTTTTCTTGTCTTGTGCTACAACTTAAGCTCTTTGGAATTACATTTCTAACATTTTTGGTTGCAGATGGTCTCTTGTTTCTTCTATCAGCTCTCAACTTCAATACTGTGTGACTTGGGATGCTTCCAAGCAAATTATGAATCTTTTTCTGGCTGCGGTGGAAGAGCTCCTGCATGTGATCTGGTATGATAGAAATAATTTTATTAATAATAATTGCTCCTTCAATCTCAATTCAGGTAAAACGCGCATTCTCAATGCAATCAAGGATACTGCCTCTCTTCAGAAGGATCATTGTGACAACTCTGTTGGTGTTTTTGAGATCCTCTGCCGCCTTCGAATTATGGGCTCTTATAGGCATCCCTGACGTACCTTTGAGGTTTTCTGGCAAGCCCCGCTTCCATGATGGATCATAGTGAATGTCGACGACACCTCTAAAGGAAACCCGGGTCTGGTAGGCTTTGGTTCCATCTTCAGAGACTCTCTTGGCAGATGCCTAGGCTGCTTCTTCGGTGGATGTGATACGGCCTCGGCTTTGGAAGCAGAAATGTTGGGAGTCATTCATGCGGTGGACTTTGCCAAGCAAAAGGGTTGGAACAAGCTGTGGATTGAATGTGATTCAACCACTATTGTCTAAGCTATCTGGAAGGGGGTGGTGCACCTTGCTTGGCAAGTTACCTCTCGTTGGATGAAATGTCTTGACTTTATCACGGATCTCAACTACATTTCCACACATGTATTCCGTGAATCGAATATGGTTGCCGATAGTCTTTCCAATAAGGGAGTCAATCAGGTTGTTACCTGGTTGGATGATTTTCCTGATGAATCACTCCCTTTTTTCAACAAAGATTGTCATACAATTCCATCTTTTCGACTTTTGTAACTCCCTTTATTTTTGAGAATAAATTGTGCCTTGGTCTTTGACTGAGACACCACCTCTTTAAAAAAAATACCTCTAAATTACATGTCGATAACAAATACAACCAATAATAAATCATGATAGTCAATCTAAAAACTCACAAGAATTTCAAGCCTTCACCAGACATCTCTAGCTTAGTAATCAATGCGTGTCTTTCACTTGAATTACTTTATATAAAATCATCACGATTTCTTCTATTGTGAACTTATCTTATAATGAAATTAATGTAAGGTGATGAGTTTCAAATATTTTAATTTATAATTTACTTTAGGATTTAGCTAATAGTATTTATAAATGACATGGTTCGACATTACTGGCCATGCGGTAACCCCCTCCCCACAGTATAACTTCTCGGGGTGAATCTCCTTCAAACAAAGTAGCTTCTTGTGGAGGGAAGAAGTTTCTCTCTACTATCCACAAGGTTCAACAACATTTATTTTCTGATTTTAGGGATGATCTTGACAGGGACGGCCTAGGTGACATGGTTGCTCAAAACGGGACTATGACATGTTGCCCTTTTTGATGAATATGTTGAGATAAAAGAGTAAAAGTAAAACTAGAACACGTAATTTTACACATTAAAAATAATTGAGTTTACTTTGAAGTTTTTTTTGATTTGTTTTGTTATTATAACATGATGGATATAAAATAAACACATGATAACATCAAAAAATGATTTAGATTCTATCTTTTTTTTATGACCAAAAAATTAGGTATTCCCAAAAAAACTTACCAATTATCAAATATTTGAATTCATAACCGAGCGAGCATACCTCTTATTTGGAGGAGAAAATTGTGTTTAGAGGATGGAAGAATAATGATACCATATCTTCAAATTGAAGGTGAAGGAAGGTTTAACTTTCTCCTTATTCTAAAGAGAGCTGTACAAGGGGGCACATGATCGTTGAAGATACAAAATTAAAAAAGTTATTCTATAGAAAATATAAATGTAATGCTAACAATAAAAAGAAATTAAATCCAATTACGAAACCGTCTACAACTTCAAAAAAATGTATAATCGGAGAAGCAGGGGAAAACAAAGAATAGATGATATAGAAAAGTTAGGAGGCACGGAGGCGAACTATGCGGGGAAGCAGGTTAAGAAGAGAAGCGAGAAGGTTAGCGGAGAATCGACATTGCAAGGAAGCTGTGAGGCACAAAGCCAAATGATACGGGGAAGCGGGTTAACTGGAGAAGCGGGGAGGTGAGCACAAAATTGATGATGTGGGGAATTTAGGAGGTGTTGTGGCGAACGATGCAGGGATGTGGGTTAATCAAAGAAGTGGGAAAACTGAGAGACATGGAGGTGAACGATGTTGGGAGAGTGGGTTAACCAGAGAAGTGGGGAAGCCAGATGGCGCAGAGGCGAGAGACATAGTGCCCCCTTAAAGCTTGTTTCCCTAGATCGAGGGCTTGAGGTGATTGCGCTCGGGCCAGGCCTGGATCTTGATGCCTTGAGAAAGCAAATTATAAGGAATGGAGCACTTTCTTTTGTTGACGTTAGTTTAAAGGCTCTTGAGGAGAATTTTTAGGAATGAAAATTCTTGATCCTTGCTCGACTGATTATTCCACATAAGAAAAATCCTTTGAACCTTGAAGGTTTGAGGAAGTAGCTAACATAGATTTGGGGTTTAGGAGGTTGGCGTATCCCCTAAATTGATAAGGGTTACATTCATATTGTTTTCTTATCAAACGAATCCAAGTCCAAAGCTTGATGCTTCGACAATGTCTCTCTTAAGCCGATATTTCTTAAAATTCAAGATTGGGATCCTATTTTTGATCCAATGATGACCAAAAAATCGGTCACACAAACCCGGATATGTATTTTTGGACTCATGGTTTTTGTAGCACTACCTTATCTTATGGGATATCACTCCAGCCATTGGCGTTCCTATAAAATTTGATAGGGATACCAAATTTGCATGATATGGACACTTCGCAAGAATTCTCATTAAAGTTGATATTTCTTCTCCTCTTTTCAAGACCGTTATGCTTTTTTCTTCTCATTTTAGGCTGGAATTGGGAAATGAGTATGAGAGAGTTCATGATCAATTTTTACAATGCAAATGTATTGGGCATGTGGCAAACAAATGTCACAGAAATGTGGTGTGTTCTTTTTGTATGAGATCTGGGCACTTGTTGACTCATGTAGGTACAAGATAAAGGATTATTCTCCTATTGTTCAAGGGAACTCGATGGGGGGAATTCAACATGCTGATTTTGAGAATGCTAGTGGAACGTCCTACACTGGTGCTCTTATGTAGGGTAATATGGATACTCATTCTAGTAGGGTTCAAGATGCATGTCTACATGGTGAGAAAGTGGACTTGGCTGTTGTCCCTACTGCTATACAATAGAATTCACAGAAGGTGGGGGATGATCAGTGCCTTGATTATGATGATGTTTCCATGGATTCAGCTAATATGATGAATGTTTTTTTCATGAAGTTTGACAATAGTATGTGGAAGAAATTATATCAATAAACAACCCTTTCCCACAAGAGTGATACAATTTTAACTACCATATCTTATGGGATATCGCTCCAGCCATTGGTGTTCTTATTAAATTTTATAGGGAGATCAAATGTGCATGATATGGACACTTCGCTAGAATTATCATTGAAGTTGATATTTCTTCTCCTCTGTTCAAGACCGTTATGCTTTTTGCTTCTCAGTTTATGTTGGAATTGGAAATTGAGTATGAGAGAGTTCATGATCACTGTTTGTAATGAAAATGTATTGGGCATGTGGCTAAAAATGTCACAAAAATCTGGTGTGTTATTTTTTGTATGATATTTGGGCACTCGCAGACTCATGTAGGTACAAGCTAAAGGATTGTTTCTTTTTGTTGAAGGGAACTCGATGGTGGGTATTCAATAGGCTGATTTTTAGAATGATGGTGGAACATCCTACGCTGCTGCTCTTATGCAGGGTAAGATGAATACTCATTCTAGTAGGGTTCAAGATGTTTGTCTGCATGGTGAGGAAGTGGACCGGGTTGCTATCCCTACTACTGTACAACAGAATGCTCAGAAGGTGGGGGATGATCAGTGCCCTGATTATGATGAAGTTTTCATGGATTCAGCTAATATGATGAATGTTTTTTTAATGAAGTCTAAAAATAGTAAGGGGAAGAAATTACATCAATAAACAACCCTTTCCCGCAAGAGTGATACAATTTTCACTACCATATCTTATGGGATATCACTCCATCCATTGGCGTTCCTATAAAATTTGATAGAGAGACCAAATGTGCATGATATGAACAGTTTTCTAGAATTCTCGTTGAAGTTGATATTGTTTGTCCTCTGTTCAAGACTGTTATGTTTTTTGCTTCTCGGTTTAGGCTGGAATTGGAAAATGAATATGAGAGAGTTCATGATCACTGTTCGCAATGCAAATGTATTGGGCATGTGGCTGAAAAATGTTGCAGAAATCTGGTGTGTTCTTTTTGTATGAGATCTGGGCACTCGTAGACTCATGTAGGTACAAGCTAAAGGATTATTCTTCTTTTGTTCAAGGAAACTTGATGGAGGACATTCAACAATCTGATTTTGAGAATAATGGTGGAATATCCTACATTGCTGCTCTTATGAAGGGTAATATGGATACATTATAGTAGGGTTCAAGATGGATGTCTTCATGGTGAGGAAGTGGACCGGGCTACTGTCCCTACTACTGTACAACAGAATTCTCAGAATGTGGGGGATGATCAGTGCCTTGATTATGATGAAGTTTTCATGGATTCAGCTGATATGATGAATGTTTTTTTTCATGAAGTCTGACAATAGTAAGGGGAAGAAATTACATCAATAAACAACCCTTTCTCGCATGAGTGATACAATTTGTGGGCCTTCTGGAAGTGCTTAATTTTATGCGAATAAGGAGGCAGTAAATAAATCTACAACCATGTATGCTTTTATTTACTTGAAATCTATCAACGAGGATATAGGTTTCTAGAGGAAGGATGTCCTTGGAATAATGGAAAAAATTTAGATGGTCACTCAAATCAAAGAGCCTTTGCAAAATGCTCAAAATATACCACATATCAATGAGGTGGGTCACAATGGTGGGCATGGATAGGAACATGAGGTGGAAGTTCAGGTTTCACTTCAAGCTAGTGAGTCTCTTTTGTCTTAGGTTTAGTCATGTGAGGCGATGGATACTCGGGGTTTAATGGCTAAGCATGAATCCATGATTAAAAGTAATAAACATCCAGTGGATGAAGAGAGCTTCCAATTATTCCTCCCTCGGAAATCCCAAGCTTATGAGCCTCAAACTCAAACTGTGCAACCTCCACCCACTCTAATCCAAATACATAATGACCCTATAGGTAGAATGACTTTGCAGGTTCCCCCCATATAAGATAAGAATCCAATTACCAATACCTCAAGCATGAGTGCTGATGGCTAAGAGAACGTGGAGTGGTCTTACCCACCCCATTTTACTAACTTAATGAAAAATTCATATATCTCTTTTGGAAAGGCCTCTAATTAATTTCACGGGAAAAAATAATAGTATCATTCCTCATGAGGATCAATAAAGTGAAAGGCCAATTGAAGGCCTCAATAAGGAAGTGACATAATGGTTTTTTCTACAGTTTGAGATTATTTTTTCTATGATGGAGCCGAATGTATTTTGTTTCAATGAATATTTAGTAGTTTAGAAACTGTTATCAATACACATTGAACATGGATTTCGATCCAATCAAGAGATAGGATTTCAGGATCTATCGTGGAAATTTAAGATTTTCTCCATCCCGAAGGACCTCTTTGAATCTTCATCGAATGAAGAATACAAGGCCCCAAAAAGAGCCAAAACATGACGATGAGGGAAACGTCCAAATGGCAGAGGAATATATCTTCGGGATTTGGGATCTAGAGTGACTTTTAAGGATTTACATATTTTATTAAGCTCCCTTTATTCTAATGTGACATTTTATGCCTTGTTTGACCTGCTTCCTCACTTGTATGATTCTCTTTTATTAATAAATTTGGCTTCATGAGTTTGGTTTCCAAACCCATGGATGAGTTTTTTTGGGTATATGATTAGTATTTATGAAAATTTATTTATTAAGTTGTTATATTATTAAAATATTTGAAAGTTATATAATTAAGTTATTTAAATACATTTTTAATATTTCCACCATTTCTGTACGTGTTTAAAATTCTTGTAATTAATCTTGTAAAGACCCTGACCCTAGTAGATTGGAGCTAGTGCCTTACTTCATTACATTAGAATATAAATAAGGAAGACACATCCCAAAAGACCAATAGTTTATTAGTTTGGAAAATCATATTACATATATAAACTTTACATTACAACATGAAATTAAATTCAACACGTCAACTTCTTTTTAATCACACATAAACTCCTAGATTATCCCTACAGGTCATTCATAATACACATATTCACATCCTGGGGAAAAATAAAACATAAGAAAGGGGTGATCTTAGATGCTTAGTAAGGGTAATAAATAAAATAGAAGCATAAATAAACAATAAGGCATGGCGAATGACTGAAAACACATGCCATTAAAATTAAACTTGAGCATAATATAACAGAAATATAAATTGATTAAATAATTCCATAAAAATACTTAACCATGGATATTCTACTAGTCAAATAATCACATGGACTATCCATTAATAGTTTCATAATGATGGAATGCATAATGCCGGACATCATAAACATACCGTCAAGGCCTCAGCCAAGCACCATACATAATGGGTAAAAACCCAGTCTAGTTTGTCTCATGAGACCTACTGATGCATCGAGGGGCTATAATGGGCCCCAAATGTCACTTACTAAGTCCAATGCATTCCTAATATGAAAGGGGTGAAACATAATCAATATATACATTCATATTTAAACTAACATATGAAATATAAATTACTTTCCCCAATGTGTTAACATAAACACTAACCATTCAGAGTAATATGGTGCATGGTATCAGGATAACACATCCACAGTCAAAATAATCATAAAACATTCAATAAAATATGGTATATGATACCATAAAATATTAATCCTAATTAAACATAATAATCAACAAGAGTGTTTAAATAGTTGAAAATACTCTTATAAAATCATCAGTTAATTCTTGAGAGAAATACTCTTTTACTTTGCAAAGAAGTGTTCCTTTGGAAAAAATATTCGCATAAAACCAGAAGTGAAATAAGATATTTTTTTCTTAATAAAATGATTGATTTTATAAAAATAATGTTCGCTTAAAATATATTATAGATTTCACTTGAAAATTGTTAAGAATTCGAGAAGTTCCCTTGAATCGGGCTTGTTTATCGTGAAGAATTTGAGAAAGATCCTTTTAAAACATGTATCTCTCCATAAAATAAAGGATTATGGATGCTACATAAAACATTAAAATTAAATTTATGAGGTTTTCATAAGAATAATTAATAATTTCATTAGGGTAAAGAGGGAAAAATAGTAACCTCAAAGAAAATGGAGGTTCAGATAGAAACCCTTACCTTATGTCTGAATATGTTTTGCACTTGACCTTAAGGCCTTGAAATATGAAATTAGGATCATAAATAATTTAATTAAGAACATATTAGACATGTATTTAGTTTATTATAATTTTATTAAGTTCATTTATGAACTTTTTATTAAGTTATAAGATTGAATTCCGTCGTTCTAGAGTGTTCATCACCTTGATTTCATGATCGATTCACTTGATTATAAGTAATGGAGTTAATGTAAAATGGGTATAATTATAAAAAATTGGAATTAAATGTTATTAATGAATAAAAATAAGTGTAATTGGTATTATTTATTATTATTTTTCCATGTTTTATGATGAATCATTATATAACATATTAATGATATTCATTTAGCTTAATTTTAGCTGTTTTTCGATCACAATGAACTAGTTTTGTTCTATTATTTAATATAATGTATATAAAATTATTAAAGAACCTTACATAAGGTATAATACATATTTTATAATCCGGTTCAACCATAAAAATGGGTTTATGATGATACTTAAAGGAGAAATTAAAGAACAAAACTTCGTCGTCCACGAAGGTTGTAAATCGGCACCTCTCAGACGATGATTTCATTTTAAAAATAAAATAGAGAGTAAGGAGATTGATAGTGGATATTCCATTAACATGATATCATAAAAATATATATATGACACTTGAGATATCATTATCATTTGGACAAAGGATGTGGGAATTGGATAAGAAAAGAAAATAAATTCAAATGAAATTAAAAGAAAAAGGAAGAGGGTTTACCTCTTGAATTATCATCCTTGAGAACCTCCTTAGGGAAAGGGTTTTCAGTCTTTTGGTAAGACCAAGAGATCCTGAACGTAATGAAGATATTAGAGAAGAGTATTTGGGTATAAGTTTTAAAAGCTTCAAGGCTTAGAGTTGTGAGGAGAAGAGGGGGTGAGGGGTCATATTTATAGCAGAGGAGAGGGGTGATTTCTCATCATTTTATTCATTATTTTATTATTTTTCTGAAGACAAGAAATAGTGTTAATTCTTGTGACTAAATACATTAATTAGTGCATGTAATTTCAAACTGGGGGTGATTACATCATTCATGATGTTAAAAATAGTGTATTTATCTTTTAATGTATAAATATCATAAATTATAGTATTTTACTATTCACATAAATTCAACTATTTTAGAAAAATCCCAAAAATTCATCCTACGCCATTTTTTCTATGTGTAGAACCAAAAAATGAACTCTATTTCATGATTTTTCCCTAAATATAAGAAATTTAATTTTCAATAAAAATCACAATTTACTTGAAAAATACATATTTTAAAATTATAACTGATTTTATAACACTTTGAAAAATTAAATAAGCTCTCATAAAATTATCTCATAATCATGAGACAAAAAAGAATATTAACTTATGAATAAATTTTATTTTAAAAAATTATATAATATTCTAAAATTGGAGTTAAATATTTCTGACTTACAAAAATACCAACAATGAAGTAATATTTTTTAAAATATTTATTTACTTATATAATGATATAATTATATCTTATTGTCACATATAAGATGCCTAAATTGTATTCATAATTTCATTGGTAAGATTACTATTTTATTGTTCATATTACTATTCATAAGGGTAACATTACTATTCTAAAGGGTTAACTTACTATTCCTTTGATATAGGTTCTCTAATTTATATAATCACTTATTATCTCATTGATTATTAATTTATAATGTTTGTATTGTGTTATCAAAGTGGTTTTATGTGATTTATACAATATAACATATTTATTAGAAGGAAAAATCCTTTGATAAAATTTCCGGGTTGTGACATTCTCCCCTCATACAAAAATTTCAACCTCGAAATTTCCAGATTGTCACCCCAAAAAAAGATTTGGGTAGTTCTTCATCATATGCTCCTCAGGCTCCCACATCACCTCTTTAATTTTATGATTTTTACAAATTACCTTGACCAGCCAAGTCATCTGATTCCTCAACACCCATTCTTTAGTGTCTAGAATCCGAATAGACTCTACATAGTACGACAAGTCAGGTTCCAATTCTATTCACTTAGAAGTGATTACATGTGATAAGTCTGGTATATAATTCCTCAACAAAGATACAGGGAACACATTTTTTACTTTAGAAAGGCTAGTTTTCATAGACAAATGATAATCCATAACCCCAATTCTCTCCAAGATTTCAAAAGGACCAATGTACATGGGGCTTATTTTTCCTTTCTTTCCAAATCTTATGACACCCTTCCATGGAGATACTTTCAAGAAAACATGATCTCTCACTTGAATGTCCAAATCCTTCCTTCGATTATCGACATAACTCCTTTTCCTACTTTGATCTGCTTTGATATGGGTTTGAATAGTCTTTAACTTTTTTTGTTGTTTCCTCCACAAGATCTAGACCTATAATCTTCATTTCACCAACCTCATCCCAACAAGTTGGTGTATGAAATCTCTTTCCATACAATGATTCATACAGTTCCATTTTAATACTATAATGAAAACTATTATTGTAGGAAAACTCTACCTAAGGTAAGTACTGATCTCACATACCTGGGAAGTCAAGTGAGCATGATCTCAACATGTCCTCTAATGTTTGGATCGTCCTTCAAGACTTCTCGTCAGTTTGAGGGTGATAAGAAGTACTCAAACAAAGCTCAGTATCTATGGATTTATGAAGAACTTTCTATAATTTCGATATAAATCATGGATCATGACCAGACACTATTGAAATAGGTGCTCCATGAAGTCTTATAACTTCATTAATCTAGATCCATGCAAGGGGATCCGGTGGAAAAATCTTCCTTATGACAAGGAAATGTGAAGATTTGGTAAGTCAATCCACAATTACACATATTTCATCATTATTTTTTTGGAGTTTGGGTAATCTAATGACAAAATCTATAATAACATTGTCCCATTTCCATACAGGAATAAGAAGAGGTTACATGACTCCTCTAGGATGTGGTCTTTCAACCACCACTTGTTGAAAAACTAAACATCTTGATACATAATCAATAATTTCACATTTCATATTATCCCACCAGAAATGTTCCCTCAAATCTCTATACATATTAGTGCTACCATGTTGTATAGATAAATTTGTGTTATGAGCATCATCTAATAACTCCCTTTTTAGCTCAGGAATAGAGGGAACACATAACGTCCCCCCAAATTTCAGAATTCCATCTTCATACATGAATTCTGCCAACTTCCCATTATTCAAAGCTTTAATTGTCTTTTGAATATTCTTGTCATTAGGCTGAGAACTTTTAATCCTTTCCAATAAAATGGTTGGGAAACCAATTGAAAAAGTATTGATGTTTCACCTTCCTTAATAATTCCCATATCCATCTTTTCTAGATCCATGTACATAAGATCCTTGTCAATTATCATTTTTTTTCATAATTACATGATCCTTCATGATCAATGCATTTTCTACCTTATTCACCTTCCCTAGGTGGTAGTGCATTGAACCTTCATAATCCTCGAGTAGCTCAATCCATCACCTTTCACTCATGTTCAGTTCTTTCTAAGAGAAGATATATTTAAAACTCCTGTGATCAATATATATATCACATTTCTCACCATAGAGATAATGTATCCATATCTTAAGAGAAAATATTACAACCACTAACTCAATATCACGAGTTGGATAATTCTATTCATGCGTTTTTAATATCCTTGATGCATACACAATAACTCTATCATTCTATATAAGGACACAACCAAGTCCTTTCTTTGATGCATAATTATAAATAAAAAATCCACCATTTCCTGATGGCATAGTCAAGATTGAAGTATTCACTAAATTCTTCTTCAATTCTTCAAAACATTCTTTACATTCTTTTGTCTATACAAACTTAACCCCTTTACAAGTAAGCTTGGTTAACAGGTTAGCTAATTTGGCAAATTTCTGAACGAAATGCTGATAATAACTTGCTAAACCAATAAAACTACATACCTCAATTATGTTTGTTGGTGTATGCCATTCTTGGACGAACTTTTTCTTTGTAGCATCAACTAATATTCCATCCTTAGAGATAGTATGGACAAGAAAAGAAACTTTTTTGTAGCTAGAATTCACACTTGCTAAACTTCCCATATAACTTGTTTTTTCTAAGAGTCTTCAGAATAATGCATAAGTGATTCTCATGATCTTCATAACTTTTTGAGTATACCAAGATATCATAAATAAATACCAAAACAAAGTCATCAATATATTCCTTGAAAAATTTATTCATTAGATCCATGAAAACAAAGGGTGCATTAGTCAGTCCAAAAGGCATTACTGTATACTCGTAATACCCATACCCGGTACAAAATGGTGTATTTGGAATGTCTTCCTGCCTCATTCGAAACTGATGATATACAGATCCATGTTAAATCTTTGAAAACATTGGGCTATGTGAAGTTGATCAAATAAATCATCAATTCGAGAAAGATTATACTTGTTCTTTACCGTAATAGCATAGATTTTTTTTTATAGTCAATACATAGCCTCATGGATCCATATTAGTTCTTAACAAAGTGAACTAGGCCTCCCCATGTAGAAACACTAGGATGAATAAATAATTTATCAATCAATTACTCTATTTGTTTCTTTATCTCCACTAATTTCACCATTTCTATTCTATAAGGAGTCTTTGATATAGGCCTTTCACTAGGAATTAAATCAGTAGAAAACACAATTTCCTACTCTAGAGGATGTCAAGGAAAATCCTCTTGAAATACATCAACGTATTATTGAAAAATAGGTACATCATCAATTTGAATATTTCTTTCCTCACTAATACATATTTTTTCACTTCATCCCCAAGAACTACATTCAAAAGAGCAAATGGGGTGGATCAAGATAAGAATCATATGGTGAGGTTATTTCTCTAAAGATTAGGGACTCTACATCATTATAAAAAATTATTAACTCCTTATAATTTCAATATATTTTCACATCATAATTTGAAATCCAATCCATACCAAGAATTATATCAAATTAAATCATAAGTATGATGATAAGTTCAGAAACTAAAGCATGTTTATGTGTCATAAATAGGACTGATTGATACATGTTTGTTGAAATGATACTTCCCTTAGGAGTTTTGACTGGAAACTCCTTTGTAAAATCAAATTGGAAATGTCTAATTTTCATAGAAAACCTAGAAGATATAAAATAATTCAATGATTCAAAATCAAATAAAGCATTGACTAAGTTTGAGGAAATGATTAGAGTACCTACCACCACATCATTAAGAATTTAACCCTCAATAGTTGTGATCATATAAGCTTGAACTTTCTCCCTTGAACTTCTCCAAGGAATGTTTCCTCAAAATCTAGGAAATTCATGTGCATAATGTCACATATCTTTACAATTATAACATTGAACATTGTAAGATTCTTTCTTTCCCTTGAAATCACGGGATTAATGGCCTTTTTCTACACACTTGTACCAGACTCCCATTCCCTTTAGGCAAGTACTGGGGTGTTCCTTTCCAAAATTACTATAAGGTGGAAAATAAACTCTTCCCTTCTTCCCCATTTTCTTATTTAATTTTAAAAATTATTCACCAGCCCTCTTCTTGTCTTTATTTTATTTAAAGTCTTAAGACTTGGAGAATTATTTTTCTATCTTGATAGCTCATGAGACTATATCTTCGTATGATGAGAAAGTTTGGAAGACCAATGCCGGTCAAAGAAATGGTTTTAAACCATCAAAGAAATAATCAATATTTATCCTTGGGTTATGTATGTAGTCTGCAACATTCCTCGCTAACCTTGTGAAGTTAGCTTAATACTTTGCAACATTTTCATCCTCTTTTTTCCTCAGACTCAGAATCTTCCTTTGTATATCTGCTCATTATTTACAAAGAAATTATTTTTCTATGAGAAGTTATTTAAATAATCTCCATTCCATGTTTTCTATTTATTCCCCCTCCTTCATGTCTTGAATCAATGACCACCATTGATCTGTATCTCCTGAAATATGATAAATTACCATAAAAAACATATCCCTTTCATTACATCCCAAAGTGAGAAATATCTTCTCTAAAGAACTTATACACTTCTCTACTATAAATGTATTCGTAGTCCTATGGAATGATGTAGGCTGTTGTTGTATAAAGTGTTCTAACACTGCTCCTCTACGTTGTGGATCTGAATGCTCCATATGGGTAATGTTATTATTCACAACCTAAGTTAGCTGCCCCAGTATAGTTAAAAGTTGCTCAGCACTAGTCACAGCTCCAGAAACCACATCATTATCATGCATAGTAGGGAAACCCCTATATTGGATACACATGTTCATGCAATTTCCATTCATTCCACTAGGAGCCATTTCTAAATAATGACATACACTAAATTAGGTTATGAATCATAATGTATAATGTCGAACTAGAAAAACATTTAACATAAATTGAAATTTTATGCATGTCTAATATAATAATTATAAGCATGGTTTCTTTTGAGACATATTTACATTTAAATCCTTCATAATGGTTTGTAAAGAAAATATGAATTATCCTCAGCATATCCCCCAGGAGTGTCAAACCAGGTGCGCAGTAAGGCCTGTTGTAGTGTACCAGATTACCTTGAGTCAGGCCTAGGACACCTTGTTTGAGTCGTTACTCCTAGGTACATCTATACCAGAACCAAGTCAACCTAAAGTATCTAGATAAGGATGTATTTCTATAAAGATCCACATAATATCTACCTTACCAAAATTCTAGGATTTTCTTATATTCTTATCCTCAAAGTATATATTAGTTTTTTTCCCTAATCTATGCTTTCTAAATCTAGTTTCAAAGGTTTCTATTAAACTTCCTCTAATACAAACTGTAAGGACCTCAACCCCGGTATCCCAGAGATAATTTCTTACTTCATTACATTGGCATATAAACAAGGAATATTCATCCCAAAGGACCAAATAGTTTAATAGTTTGGAAAACTTGATTACATATACAAACTTTACATTACAACATGAAATGAAATACAACATATAAAATTCTTTTGAATCACACATAAACTCCTAGATTATCCCTATAGGTCATTCATAATACACATCTTCTCATCCTGGTGAAAAATAAAACATAAGAAAGGGGTGAGATTAGATTCTTAGTGAGGGTATGAAATATACCTAAAGCATAAAAAAAAATAAGGCCTGGTGAATGATTGAAAATACAAGCCATTAAAAGTAAACTTGAGCATAATATAGAAGAAATATAAACTGATCAAATAATTCCATATAAATACTTAACCATGGATATTTTACTAGTTGAATAATCACTTGACCTATCAATTACTAGTTTCATAATGTGGAAATACATAATGAAGGATATTATAAACATACTATCAAGGCCTCTACCAAGACACCATACATAATGGGTAAAAACCTATCCTAGTTTGTCTCATGAGACCTACCATTGCATTGAGGATATATAATGGGCCCCACCCATCACATACTAAGTCTAATGAATTGCTCATATGAAAGGGGTGAAACATAATCAACATGTACATTCATATTGAAACAAAAAAATGAAATCTAAATAAATTTCCCTAATCAGTAAACATAAACACTAACCATTCAGAGTAATATGGTGAATGGTATCAAGATAGCACATCCAAAGTTAAAATAATCACAAACCATTCAATAAAATATGGTAGATGATAATAAAAGATTTATCCCAATTAAACATAATAATAAAAAAGAGTGTTGAAATAGTTGAAAATACTCTTATAAAATCATCAAGTAATTCTTGAGATAAATACTCTTTTATTTGCAAAGAATAGTTCTTTTGGAAAAATATTTTTATAAAACCAGAATTGAACAAAGATAGTTTTTTAATAATAAAATGAGTTATCTTATAAAAATCATTATGGAGTAAAAAAATTAGAGTGCACTTGAAACTAGGTAAGAATTTGAGAAGTTTCCTTGAATCGAGTTTTTTTATTCAGAGGAATTTGAGAAATATCTATTTAAAACATGTAACTCCTCATAAAAGAAAGAAGTATTATGACTGGTACATAGAAAATTGAATCATAATTTATAATGTGTACATAAGAATACTTAAGAATTTAATTGGGGTAAATATATAAAAAGAGTAACCCAAAAGAAAATAGAGGTTGGGGTAGAAACCCTTACCTTATGTCTGAATATGTTCTTCACTTGACCTTAAGGTCCTGGAATATGAACTTAGACTCATGAATAATTTAATTAATAACCTATTAAAAATGTATTTATTATATTATTATTTTATAAAGTTCATTTATGGACTTTTTGTTAAGTTATAATATTTAATTCTATTATTTCAGAGTGTTTGTTTCCTTGATTTCATGATCGATTCGCTTGATTATAAGTAATGAAGTTCATGTAAAATGGGTATAATTCTTCAGAATTGGAATTAAATGTTATTAATGAAAAAACATAAGTTTAATTGGTATTATTTATGTAAGAACCTGGTTCTTATTTTTGAGGTACAAGTTTATTCTTTTCCCTTTTCCTTAAGTGTTTTTGAGAAAATAAGAAAAATGGGAAAAAATCCCAAATTTTCTGGGTACACACCGTGTACTTTTGCACATGTTGTGTACTTTGGCCGTGTGGGATGAGTACACAGGGTGTGTAGGCCTGTCGGTGATGAAGGGTGTAAAAACCAACTATACGCCGTGTACTGGGTATTTACACACCATGTAATCAGTCGACAGGTGATTAGTAAGGTAATGGAGGCAGCCGCCAGCGGAGTGACCATACACGCCGTGTAATCAGATATACACGCCGTGTACCCATGTCGACAGATGAATAGTGCAGCGGTGGAAAGAAGCCGCTAGGGGAACCGTTTAAAAAATGAAAAGTACACATCGTGTACTTGAGAGTACATGCTATGTAGTTTGTTTTTTTTCCGATTAAAACAGGCAGTAGCCTTCTCATTTGGCAGAGGAGTGTTTGAGTTCGTTTTGGAGCTTGCTAGGATGACCGAACCTTGGAGGATCACCCGATCACGCACTGGGAATCCTATTCCACCTCCGTCGATCACGTTGGGACTGTACGGGTAAGCCCTCCCCTCTTCTTGTGCTATTCTTAACAATTCTTTCCTGATGGAAAGTTATTTAAGTTTGAATGAGTGAATGCTTATCCTAGATCTACATCGTTATTGGATGATTCAAGAGGCGTCATTCATGTATATAGATCAGAGATGATCGAGGGAGGTGGTCTGGTGTTTATTTTCAACTGTTGTGTTGGAATTGTGTACTATTGTGCTACGCGCCCATGGTTGGGGTGTCTTATGGTTGAGGCCTTTGCAGAAAAGATATATAGAATTGCGTAGATAATCTAAGGATAAGTTTAAACTGCTGTTTGGGATCACTGCTTGGATCCATAACCACCCCAAGGGTGCGTTCCTCTGTTTAGCCATTTGGAAAGGATATCTGGGGGTATGCCATGATTATATTGTGCATCACATTTTCTTGATATAAAGTTTATATAAATTTTTTTATGCTTTGGGCTCGGCCCGGTTACTTTAGCCTGAGGGCAGTGTTTGCTTAGCCTGAGGGTGGTGTTTGGTTAGCCTGAGGGTAACATTTTTTTATGCCTGTGGGAAGTAGTCTCCATGCCTGAGGGAAATATCACGTATGCCCGAGGGCAATGATCGTTATGCCTGAGGGAAATCACATACAGGTATTTGATTCTGTTACCTGATGGTAAGGATAGTTTGTCTGAGGAAACAACTATTTAGAATATTCACTGTGGTGATTTTCTATGTGGTGCCTTCCAAGCCGGAGCACAAGCTAGGAGGAGATAAGTAATAATTAAAATGGTAATGAAACTGGTAGTGATAGTTAATTTTGAGTACTTACTAGTTTACTGCATTTACTTTTGCACACTGCTATTGCACATTTTCACTGACAGTTGGGCACGAGCCTTTGGTGGGTGCCTATTGGGATTTATTTTTCACACCGTGTTTGGGTCATGTCTTCGGCCCAAACAGACTATATTGCTGTAGGTGTTGACATGGGCACGAGTCCCTATACAGGTACATGATTGTAACACCCCGAGATTTTATGAAAAATATTCTTTTAATTTCATTTATGTATTGTATTGTATGCTACACCAAAATTATCTTGTGCTATACGCAACACCGTATTAGCTTATATTATACACAAACACTATTCTTGGCTTGTGTTGCACGTAAGAGCAACCTTCCTCAATAGCGTGTGCTATACGCAATACTGAGTTTCACTAAACAATGATATATTGTTATAATATTATTATGAACTAGCCATTATGTATAGTAGTAACTAAATTTTGAATTTTATGATATTATAACTCATCTTACACATTTTATAGAACATGGTATGAGACCAAAATATTTTTTTTGGGTAAAATAAGTATTTTTAAAAAAATGTAGTTTTGCCACCTTTTAATGGCGCACCAACATTAAATTTAGTTTTTGACATGTTTATAAGTTTAATTTGACAAAATAAAATTCTTCTTTTGAATCATGATATAAAAATTTACTCTGGATAAATTTTTGATATTTTTCTGACAAGTTTCTTATTTAGATGAATAGTAAAAATACACTAAATTTTAATTAAAAACAACTTTTTTCATTGAGATAATTTATATGGTAAAATTATAATGTTTAATGGTTTTAAATTATAAATAGAATATATTTTGATAATTTAATATAATGCAATTCATTAGCATTAATTTTACAATCAATTCATAAGTAAAAACATTTCAATCTTTTGCAACATTTTAACTTTTAAAACTTGTTTTCTCAACAGCGGGATTAATTTTAAATTAAATACTGAAAATTATTTTTTTTGAATTTGGAAATATGGATTCCATATTTGGAATCAGTAGGTCAAAATTATGTTAATAAACTACTTTTTATTTTTAGGCATTATGAATAGTAACTATTGTAAATTTTATTTACCACAGGTAAAGGTAAATTAGGTAATTAAGGGTAAATATAATATTATAAAATTACCCTAAAACGTGTCTTAATATAATTGGATGATTATATTTTTTCCTAAATCATACTTGAGTCGAAATGGAATCAAATCGAACCCACTTGTATTTGATTAATACCTTTTATTTATTTTATTTAAAGGAAAGTGAAATATGTCTCACTCAAACATTAATAGTTATATTATTTTTAATATAAAAGAATACAGAATATAAATTCGATTATAAATACTCATTTGAAATATAAGATTTTTTTATTTATCATGGTAATTTATTTTTAATTTTTAAGAAATATTTAATTACCTTAATAGCTTATACATTGATGATGTAGAAATTATTTATTTAGTGAAAAATAAATAATATAGTTTTTATTAAAATTAAAATACCTATCAAAAGGACCATAAACTTGCCGAAACATTAATGGTAGAGTATATATATACAATAATCATCCAAGGTTCTTTTGTTGGACCATTTGGAGCCTTATAAAATCGATTAGGACATTTATATTATATTATTTTAAATGATGTCAAAGATGTCACCTTCATAATTTAATAAATATAACAATTTAAATGTTGTGATTTTAAGATGATAAATCTGATTAAAAATATTATTATGAAAGGTATTATATTTATCTTCATCATAGTATTTTATTTTTAATTTTTATACAACAAATAAGTATATTAAATAATTATACAAAAATGTTGTAGTAATTATTTTATTAAGAGATATACCAAATAAATGATTTTAAAAATATTAAAATAAATAATATATGAACACATTAATGTTTTACATGAATATTTTTGATGAATATGACATTTTAGGAATCTATTATATATTTTTGTTCGAACATATCTTCTGTGTGATTTTTATTTAAATTCAAATAATGAATAGTGTCAAAATTTACACTATTTATATTTTATAAAAATAATAAATTATTAAATTATTTAAAAATCAAAAAAATATTTAAAAACTAAAAATTTAAAATTATATGGTATAAAAGGTTATAAAGTATCCAATTACATGAAATTTACAACATTTAAGTGTGTATTTATAACAATTTAAAATATAGAATTTTATTACCACAAATAAAATTAAATAGATTAAATAATGATAAATAAAGTCGATAAAGTTTAAAATAAACCTAAAACATGTCTAAATTTTATTGGTTTATGAGATTACAACCCCATATCATCTCATATTAGAATTGTGTCAGTTTTTGAGGTTTTTAGGTGGTGTTTCAGTTTATTATTAATTAATATTTTTTATGTTTCCAAAAGTGCCCCTCTCCTCTCCTATATAAGGGCACCTCCTTCCCTCCCCTCTTAACTCAATTTTGAGCCTTAAATCTCATAAAAAACATACAAATTTATCTTCTAAACCTCTCTATTTATATTATATAGGTTCTGGTCTTCTCAAAAGACCAAATATTGTGCCTTAAGAGGAAGCTTAAAAGTGGTGCGTCGAAGAAGAGGTAATCTCTTCTACCGATTCTTTCAAGTTTCTTTCTTCTTCAACTTCTTCTTCTGTAGTTGTTTCATTATAAAGTAATAAAATAAGTATCAATAATACACTTATATGTTATTATAAATATGAAACAACCCCATTTCACCTTCTATCCATCCTACGGAAAACGAAATCACCGCACGTGCGTACGTACAGAATACTGTCTCCACGCCGTGGTGTAATCTGTTTTTCCACCACCACCTTACTTGGATGGGTATAATGGTCTAAATAATAACTATATATATTTATTATAATTTCATACTGATTTTGAGATATTATACCATCTTCTATAATTCCATTCAATAATTATGGGAATGATATAATCGCTCGTGCGTACGTACGGATTACCGTCTCCACGTCGCGATGAGATTCATTCTCCATGTTAACCATTAAAGAATAATTATAAAGTATATATACTGAATAATAATGGTATATATAACATAAAAATTCTACTGGATATATATATATATATATATATATGCCATCTACTTACTTCAATTCAAGTTAATAAGGAAAGGAAAACATCGTTCATGCGTACGTACGACCTACAGTCTCTATGAATGGTGTGTTTAATTTCATTTATCTATCTGTTATATATATATATACTGAATATATATGATATATAAATCATGTTTTACATTCTGGAAGTAAGTAAATCATGATATAAGTAACAATAATATCAAGAACAACAAGCCCAAACACGTACGATAAATGAAACGATTTTACCGAAAACGCTACTTTAACATGGAATTGACAAAAGAACGGGTAATATAAAGTCATAAGTGAATCATATATGATATTATAAATATTATTATGGTTATTTTACAAGTTAATAATTTGTTTAAACCCACTATACAGGAGTTTTAGACACATACAAAAGAAATTGGTCATATGGTAAGGGATAATTTTGCAAATCCCATTTTTATCCGAGATTGCTTATACGTAAGTATTTACCGGGGTTATATTTTTTTCATCCATGTCCATAAAAATGTTTTTCATAAAGTGTTTAATATTCTTCCATGTATGTTTAAAGTCATCTTTACCCCTTTTTGACTTTTACTTTGTGTTATGGAAGGAATCTTTCTTTTGTTTACCATACGTGGTACTTTTTGACTTTTCCATTAAAAGTACAAGGAGAATGTAATTTAACTTATACGGAATGAATGGATTTTTATGGTTTCATAACAACTAATTTTCATGAGACTTTTTCTACAATATTTCATGATTATTTTCAAAAAAATCCTTTTCTTTTAAAATTGAATGACATTTTGTGATAATAAAATTATTTTAAAGAACAGAGGATATTTTCCTCAAGAATACATTTCAAGTGTTTTGTGAAAACTATTTTACATATAAGATGAAATTATTTAGTATGATTATGTTTCAAGTATAATGTCTCTATTATTTACATGTTTTGATTATTTTTATGATGAAATAATATCCAATTGTTTTATATGTATTATGTTATGATGGGATGATGTTTATGAAACCCATTTTATTCATTGGATTATGATGAATGATTTATGTTTATTTTGTGGAACAAGTAAGAATTATTTCATTATGAGATGGGTGGGACCTATATATCCCTCCAATTAATTGGGTAAAGATTTATATATCATGATATAGACATGCTTGGAATGGTAAGTTAATTCGGTTCAGTGATACAGGACTTGAACGAGGAGTGAACTCGATTCAGTAAGGGACTATGTCCACTAAGATGGTCTTGGCAGCAATTCCTTGGCTACTATGGAAATAATATCATGTTATTAATGGTTTTACACAAGTAAATGTTTTATTCCCATGCTATTTTATCAGGATTAATGTTCTTTTATGATCTATGCCTTATGTACTGCTAAGATTTATTTCTCAATATTTTGATGTTTAATCTTTATGTTCATGTTTTTTTAAGTTCAAATGTATATGATATTTTTTATTTTCTCCATGCTTACCCTTACTGAGAATTTTATCTCACCCTTTATATGTTTTCCTTTCCCTAGGATTTAAAGAAAGGTTTTATTTAAGAAAAAAAGGGAAGATATTTATGGGAGATGTTGAAGATCTTTCACCATGATTAGAAGATTATGTTCCGAGTTTCTAAAGACACTAAAATATTATGGTCCTTGAGTGTTTGTTCTTGTTATGTATTAGTTATTCCTAAAAAGTAATTTAATGTCCATGTATGTCAAGATTGGGTCTCTACATTTGGTATCAGAGGAAAGGTTTAGTTAACCTTTGGAAACTAACATGCGAAAACTTTAGTGAGACCCCTAGAAGATATTTCTAAGGTATGTCTAGGTATGTCCCTAAGGTTATGTATAAGTAAATGTTATAGTCCTAGAATTAAGGTAACGATCTTTGAATTTAACCTAAGATGTTAGATATTGAAGGTACTCCCCCTTGATTATGAATTTTTCCTCTCACACTATTCTTTTTGGGTTTTAGAAAATGGCTGGAAACAGGAAGAATCACGATAATGGACGATATGATGGACAATGGAATGATATTATTCATGAGAAACCAAATAAAATTGGATCTGGAAGTCCACATATTGTTATTATGCCTAATAAACAATCTCATAATATGATCAATAATCTAAACTTTTCTAAGTTTCCCGACTCAGCTAATAAGAGAAAGATGGAGTTTCATGATGATCATAGATGAAAGAAAGTTAAATATCCCTCATATAAATCATGTGGGAAGAGGCATCCGGGAGAATGTTTCAAAGGAACTGGAAGATGATTTGGGTGTGGAAAAGAAGGACACAAATCCAGTAATTGTAAAGGAAAAGGTTCAGTTAACACCATGGACAATGATAATGGTATTTCTAAGACATCAAAAATGGTAAAATGTTTTAAATGTGGAACGTACAGGCATTATTCAAACCAATGCCCTAAGGGAAAATCTCATGAAGAGAATCACCATGGTCATATGGGTAATATTTATGTTGATGATGATGAAGAGATTACAAATGGTATATGAGATGAAAGAAATGTTGAGGAATACAATAATGAAGCTCGGTCAATTGTTTAAGAAGGTAGTGGAATGATTTCATGTTTATCAAGAGTAATGTTGTATAAGTAATTTCATCGTACTCCGAAATAAAGAAACATCTAAGGATTGTTACACTATTGTTTTTATTATATTTTTTGAAAATATACGTTTAATGGTACTGGTAACCATGAAAGGTTCTTCAGATATTTTTGGAAAGCAGATGATATGTGCATAATTAAGGGATAAATAGATAATGAAATGTTTGATAATATTAATGAGCTCATGACTGATATAATGACAAAGTGATATCTTGGTTTGAGTATATAGAAATTCTGTGATCATTCATGTTTTAACAAAGATTATATGGTTATACATATTTCAAAAGAATACATGATTAAGGTATTCACATGTTTTAAATGTGATAAACAAGATATATCTTATGATATATGGGGGATAAATTATGGTATTCACGTGCTTGTTATGTGACCTTTCAAGTAATCGTTTTCTTTATACTATGAGATTGGACATATGTATTTTGGATAAGCCTAAAGATTGGAATGGATTATGTTGGACATCAGATAGTATTATTTAGGGATAGAACTTGTTTTTCTATATTATTTCTGGAATGTTATAATAGTATAGTTTTAGAAAAAGGATAACCCATAGGACAAGCAACAACCCGTCGCGTCAGACAAGGCTGTGGGAATCGAACCCACAACTGATGTACGATAGGACTTTATCGCATATCACTGGCCTACAGGAAGTCCCTGGTTAGTATAAATTATTTTTAATTTATTAAGTTTTATGATATATGAAGTATAATTCCATTTTAGGAACCATATACGATTAATATCACTATAGATGGACTTATGTATATTTAATAACTTTTCTTAACTTTTTGTTTGAGAAAGATGGAATGATCTATCATTCTATCACATGATCTGCTAACACTTCATGAATGACAAATTCAACTTCATTTATTTAAGAGATGAAGTGGAAATTGTTCAAGGAATGTCCAACGATGAGATTGTACCAAAATCAAGAAAGTATTTCTTCTAATTCCAATTTTTTCAACTTTCAGGAAATGATCTTGAAAACCAAAAATAATGTCCTATTTCCCTCATATATGATGAATCAGATGGTACCTTTGATCATCACAAATTTATTACTTTGTGATTGTTGGATTTTTTATATCCATGTTCTCTACCACTCTCCATCAGAACTAGATGGTTAGATTTCTCTTCCATATCCATATTTTCACCTATGTTCTCCCACGTGGAAACTGAGTGATTAGTTAATTTGGGTAACCATTATGTTTCATAATTTAGTTTTTAAAGTTAAGTTTTGGTATTCCTTTTTACGATTTGTGTTTCTATTAAAGAAAATTTTAAGTAGTAAACCATTTATAACCTCGACGAATTTCGAGGGTGAAATTCTTTTTAAGGGGGGTAGAATGTAACACCCCAGGATTTTATGAAAAATATTCTTTTAATTTTATTGATGTATTGTGTTGTATGCTACAAAAAAAAATTAGCTTGTTCTATACGCAACACCGTATTATCTTATATTATACGCAAACACTATTCTTGGCTTGTGTTGCATGCAAGAGCAACCTTCCTCAATAGGGTGTGTTGTACGCAATACTGAGTTTCACTAAATAACGATATATTGTAATAATATTATTATGAACTAGCCATTATGAATAGTAGTAAATAAATTTTGAATTTTATGACATTATAATTCATCTTACACATTTTATAGAACATGGTATGAGAACAAAATAAATATTTCTGGTAAAATAAGTATTTTTTAAAAAATGCAGTTTTGCCGCCTTTTAATGGTGCAGCCACATTTAATTTAGTTTTTGACATGTTAATAAGTTAAATTTGAAAAAATAAAATTCTTATTTTTAATTAGGATATAAAAATTTACTTTGGATAAAATTTTGATATTTTTCTGATATGTTTCTTATTTAGATGAATAGTAAAAATATGCTTAATTTTAATTAAAAAAAAAATTTTTTCATCGGATAATTTATATGGTTAAATCATAATATTTAATTGTTTTAAAGTATAAATATAATATATTTTTACCATTTAATATAATTTAAGTCATTAGCATTAATTTTACACTGAATTCATAAATAAAAACATTTCAATCTTTTGCAACGTTTTAACTTTTAAAACCCGTTTTCTCAATAGTTGGATTAATTTTAAATTAAATACTACAACTTTTGTGTTTTGAATTTAGAAAAATGGATTCCATATTTGGAATGAGTAGGTCCAAATTATGTTAATAAGCTACTTTTTTATTTTTAGGCATTATGAATAGTAACTATGGTAAATTTTATTTACCATAGTTAAAGGTAAATTGGGTAATTAAGGGTAAATATAATATTATAAAATTACCCTAACACTTGTCTTAATATAATTGGATGATTATATTTTTCCCTAAATTGTACTTGGGTTTAAATGGAATCTAATGTAACCCACTTGTATTTTATTAAGACCTTTTATTTATTTTACTTAAAGGAAAGTGAAATATGTCTCACTCAAACTTTAACAATTAGATTATTTTTAATATAAGGTTATACAGAATATAAATTAGATTATAAATATTCATTTGAAATCTAAAATGTTTTTATTTACCATGGATATTTATTTATAATTTTTAAGAAATATTTAATTACCTTAATAAATTATACATTAATGATGTAGAAATTATTTATTTTGTAAAAAATCAATAATATAGTTTTTATTAAAATAACAATAACATTGAAAAGGACTATAAACTTGAAAAAACATTAATTTTAGAGTATATATGTACCCTAATAATATAAGGGTCTATTTTTGGTCCATTTGGAGCCTTATGAAACCGATTAGGACATTTATATTATTTTATTTTAAATGGTGTCAAAGATGTCACCTTCATAAGTTAATAAATATGACAATTTAAATGTTGTGATTTGAAGATGATAAATTATAGTAAAAATATTATTATGAAAATTATTATATTTATATTCATAATAAAATATTATTTTTAATTTTTACGCAACAAATAAGTATATTAAATAATTATACAAAAATGATGTAGTAATTATTTTATTAAGAGATATACAAAATAAATGGTTTTAAAAATATTAAAATAAATAATAAATAAAAAAACTAATGTGCCCCATTAATTTTTTTGATGAATATGGAATGTTATGAATCTATTATATATTTTGGTTCAAACATATATTCTGTGTGTTTTTTTTAAATTCAAATAATGAATCGTGTCGAAATTTACTCTATTGATATTTTATAAAAATAACATATTATTAAATTATTTAAAAATAAAAAAAATATTTAAAAACTAAAAATTGAGAATGATATTGTAGAAAAGGTTATAAAGTATCCAATTATGGGAAATTGACAACATTTAAGTATGTATTTATAACAATTTAAAATATAGAATTTTATTACCACAAATAAAATTAAATATATTAAATAATGATAAATCAAGTTGATAAGGTTTAAAATAAACTTAAAACATGTCTAAATTTTATTGGTTTATGATATTACAACCCCATATCATCTCATCTTCGAATTGATTCAGTTTTGGAGGTTTTTAAGTGGTGTTTCATTTTATTATTAATTAATATTTTTTAGGTTTCCAAAAGTGCCCCTCTCCTCTCCTATATAAGGGCACCTCCTTCCCTCTCCTCTCCACTCAATTTTGAGCCTTAAAGCTCGAAAAAACCCTGAAAATTTATCTTCTTAACCTCTCTAGTTATATTATATAGGTTTTGTTCTTCTCAAAAGACCAACTCTACTGACTTAAGAGGAAGCTTAAAAGAGGTGTGTCGAAGAAGAGATAATCTCTTCTACTGATTCTTTCAAGTTTCTTTCTTCTTCAACTTCTTCTTATGTAGTTGTTTAATTATAAAGTAACAACATAAGTATCAATAATATACTGATATATTATTATAAATATTAAACAACCCCATTTCACTTTCTATCCATCCTACGGAAAATGAAATCACTGTGCGTGCATACGTACGACATATCGTCTCCACGCCGTGGTGTAATCTGTTTTTCCACCACCACCTTACTTGGATGAGTATAATGGTGTAAATAATAACTATATATGGTTATTATAAAATAATACTAATTTTGAGATATTATATCATCCACTCCAATTCCATTCAATAATTATGGGAATGATATCATCGCTCGTGCGTACGTACGGATTACCGTCTCCACGACGCGATGAGATTCATTCTCCATGTTAGCCATTCAAGAATGATTTTAAAGTACATATAATGAATAATAATGGTATATATAACATAAAATTCTTACTGTATTTATGTATATATATATATTCCATCTACTTAATTTGATTCAAGTCAATAAAGAAATGAAAACAGCGTTCATGCGTACGCACGACCTACCGTCTCCATGAACGATGTGTTTCATTTCATTTATCTATCTATTATATATATATATATATACTGAATATATATGATATATAAATCATGTTTTACATTCTGTAAGTAAGTAAAGCATTATATAAGTAACAATAATATCAAGAAAAACAAGCCCAAACACGTACGATAAATGAAACGATTTTACCGAAAACGCTGCTTCAACATGTAATTGACAAAAGAACGGGTAATATAAAGTCATAAGTGAATCATATATGATATCATAAATATTATTATGGTTATTTTACAAGTTAATAATATGTTTAAACCCACTATACAGGAGTTTCAGACACGTATGGAAGAAATTGGACCTAAGGTAAGGGATAATTTTGCAAATCTCAATTTTATCCGAGATTGCTTATACGTAAGTATTTACTCGGGTTATATTTTTTTTCATAAATGTATATAAAAATGTTTTTCATAAAGTGTTTAATATTCTTACATGTATGTTTAGAGTCTTTTTTACCCCATTTTGAATTTTACTTTGTGTTATGTAAGGAATCTTTCTTTTGTTTACCATAAGTGGTACTTTTTGACCTTTCCATTAAAAGTACAAGGAGAATGTTTTTTTAACTTAAATGGAATGAATGGATTTTTATGGTTTCATAAAACCTAATTTTCATGAAGCTTACTCTACAAAATTTCAATATTATTTTCAAAAAATCCTTTTCTTTTAAAATTGAATGGCATTTTGTGATAAGAAAATTATTTTAACGAAGAAAGGATATTTTCCTCAAGAATTCATTTCAAGTGATTTGTCAAAACTATTTTCCATCTTAGATGACATAATTTAGTATGATTATGTTTCAAATATAATGTCTCTATTATTTACAGGTTTTATTTTTTTTATGATGAAATAATATCCATTTGTTTTATATGGATTACATTATGATGGGATGATGTTTATGAAACCCATTTTATTCTTTGGGTTATGATGAACGATTTATGTTTTTTTTGTGGCACAAGTAAAAATGATTTCATTATGAGATGGATGTGACCTATATCTCCCTCTAATTCATTGGGTAAAGATTTATATCTCATGATATAGACATGGCTGAAACGGTAAGTAAATCTGGTTCAGTGATACAGGACTGGAACGAGGAGTGAACTCGATTCAGTAAGGGACTTTTTCCACTAAGATGGTCTTGGCCGCAATGCCTTGGCTAATATGGAAATCATATCATGTGATTAATGGTTTTACATAATTACAAGTTTTATTCCCATGCTATTTTATCATGATTAATGTTCCTTTATGATCTATGCCTTATGTACTGCCAAGATTTATTTCTCAAGATTTTGATGTTTAAACTTTATTTTCATGTTTTTTTTAATTTCAAATGTATATGATTTGTTTTATTTTCTCCATGCTTACCCTTACTGAGAATTTGAGCTCACCATTTATATGTTTTATTTTCCCCAAGATTTAAAGAAAGGTTTTAGGTAAGAAAAGGAAAGGGGAAGATCTTTATGGGAGATGTTGAAGATCTTTCACCATGATTAGAAGATTATGTTCCGAGTTTCCAAAGGCACTAAAATATTATGGTCCTTGAGTGTTGGTTATTGTTATGTATTAATTATTTCACAAAAGTAATGTAATGTCCATATACATCAAGCTTAGGTCTCTGCAATTATTGTAGCAAAGGAATAGGGAGCATGGGACTGAGCTTAGGCTTGCGATGCTGATGCGTTCTATTTACTCTCCTTTTTTTTGCTTGGATGTACCTTGTACTTTGAGTTGTATTGTATTGTATTGCAGTGTATCCTATTCTGGCTACTTTCATAAAATTAATGACATGCTGTATGTTTGTATATATGACTACTGGTTCTCTTTTTTACTTCAGTTTTCCATTTCTATTGTATATCGTTTACTGCTTCCACTGTTGTATGTTATATTTCTTTTCTGCTGCGCTACACTTTGACAAATTAGGGCATAGTTTCCCCACTAATTAGACCTGGACCCTCGCTGCTTGTCGGCAGCCTCTGACGTTTGGGGAAATGTGCTTGAGGTCATGTGACCAACTGGGTTCGGGGAACCCATTGTGTGGATTCTGGATCCGATACATTACAATTTATTTATTTATTTATATTTGAGGATGAATCATTATATAACATATTAATGATAATTGCTAGCTTAATTTTAGCAGTTTTTTTATCACAATGAACTAGTTTTGTTATATTTTTTAATATCATTTATATAAAATGTTTTCATAACCTTAATATAGTTATAAGAAATATTTTATAACATGATTCAACCATAAAAATAGTTTCATGAACCTACTTGAATCATAAATTAAATAATGAAAGTTCGTCATCCAAAAAGGTTGTAAATCGACACCTCCTAGATGATGATTTTGTTTTTAAAATAAAATAGAGAGAGATTAAAGAGATTGATAATGGATATTACATTAACATGATATAATTAAAATATATAAATGATATTGGAGATATAATGATCATTTGGACAAAGGAGGTGAGAATAGGATAAGAAAAGAAAACAAATTGAAATGAAATTAAAAGAAAAAGGAAGAGTGTTTATCTCTTGAATTATCCTCATTGAAAACCTCCTTAGGGAAAGTGATTTTTGTATTTTGGTAAGAGAAAGAGATCTTAAACATGGGGGAGAGACTATGGAAGAGGATTTGGACATATTTTTGGGTTACTATAGTAGTACTGTAGTAGGTACTCTAACAGATACTATAGCATCACTATAACAGGTACTGTTTGACACTGTAGCAGCCAGAAATATTTTTCTGTTTCAGCCTTTGGGTCTTTGGTTTGGTCATCAGGTCCTGCAAGGCCTTCGGTCCACTCAAGGAATTTGGTCCAGTAAGTCTTTTGGGCCACCTCAAGGCCTTCAGGCCACATGTAATGCAGATACAACCAGACAGACTTAAAGGAATAAGGCTCCAGATAAGGATTCAAGAGCAGACGCATTCACTAGAGCAGAGCTAATTAGAATTGGAAGAATGAGAGGGTATGAAATTTCCATCGGTACCAAGCCTATGCACCTTGTAACATGGTAGCTAGCTGACCAGCCTTTCAAAGGTGTAGAGCTAACATTAAGGTATTTTCTTGGGAGGGGCAGTTTCAAGTAGTCTGTTTAGGATGAATCCTTCAAAGGCCTTCAGGTCATGTAACATGTCTCTAAATCCTACGGGACATGTAAGGGTTCCCCTCAAAACCTTGAAAGTGGAATTATCAAAAATCAATAAAAAATTAATGCCTTAAGGCCATTAAGGTAGGTGTTGTATTTATAACGGAGGAGAGGAGTGATTTCTCATTATTTTATTCATTATTTTATTATTTTTCTCAAGATAAGCAATAATTTTGATTATTATGAATAAATACAATAATATGTGCATGTGATTTTAAACCAAGGGTACTTACATCATTTATAATGTTAGGAATAGTTTATATATCTTATAATGTATAAATACCGTAAATTATTGTATTTTACTATTCACCAAAAATTCAACTATTTTAGAAAAATATCAAAAATTAACCTTAACCATTTTTTAACATGTAGAATCCAAAAATGAAATCCATTTCACAAAAACAATTTTCTAAATATGATAAAGTTAATTTTCAATAAAAATCATAATTTACTTGAAAAATACAGATTCTAAAATTATAACTGATTTTATAACACTTTGAAAAATTAAATAAAGTCTCATAAAATTATCTCATAATCACAAGTCAAAAAATATTAACTTATGATTAAAGTTTATGAAAATAATATTTCTTTAAAATAATTATATTAATTGTAAAATTGGAGTAAAATATTTATGACTTACAAAAATACCGACAATTAAGTAATAATTTTTAAAATATTTATTTACTTATATAATGATATAATTATATTATATCATCACTTATAAGGTCACTAAATTGTATCCATACTTTCATAGGTGATGTTACTATTCTATTGTTCATATTACTATTCATAAGGGTAACATTACTATTCCAAAGGGTTAACTTACCATTCCTTCGGTATAGGTTCTCTAATTTTTAGGAACACTTCTTATCTCATTGATTCTTCATTTATAATATTTGTATTTTGTTCTCAAAGTAGTTTTATGTGATGTATACTATATAACATATTTATAAGAAGATAAAATCCTTTTTTTTGGGTTGTTACAAATCTTATATAATTCATTTTTTAAAATAGTTTTTTTACTCAATTCTATTTATTCATTTTTAATATTGCTTGAATTTTATATTATTAATTCATTTTAAATATTTTTTGATTTTTATATTTGTTGGAATTTAATCATTTTGTAATATTTATTTATTCATATATTTATTTACCATACATGTAATATTTTCAATTTGTTTGTAATTTATATGAATAATATTTATTTGTTTTTGTTTATTAAGTTTTAACATTTAAAATATGTTTGAAATTTATATAATTAATCTATTTAAATGTTTTTTTAATAATTTTATAATTTAAATAGTTAATATTTTTTTAATTTATTTAATTTTACTTAATCATTTTTAATATTATTTCAGTTAATTTTTTTTCATTTTTTATATTTATTAATATTTTCTATTTTTAGAAATTATTCATTTTTTAAAATTTATACATATTTATTTAATAAGTTTTAATATTTTCAATTTTTATTCATCTTTATTTTAACATGTTTTTATTTTTACTTTTAAAAATAATTTTTATAATTAATAAAACATATCAAATTTTTAAATATTTTTGAAGTCTTCATTTTTAATTATTCAATTTCGCTTATTTTTAAAATTCATGCATTTAAGTATATATATTCAGTAATAATGCTAAAAATATATTTATAAATGAATATTCACTATATTTATAAAATTATATATTTATATTTATAAATAAACAAATATATATATATTTTAAAAAATATTTATATAATTATAAATAAATATTTTTTAAGGGGGGAAATCCCTTTTTTTATTGAAACAAATACCATCTTGTTATTTTTGGGCAGATGGATCTCATTACATGACCATTGTAGGCCTAGAGGGTATTAAGTCCCAATACAAGACCCATAGGCCCAAACCCACATACCGAGCCCACACACCCTACTCCGCCAAATCGTCATCATCCTGCATCCTGATCCCCAATGCTTCGCACTCACAGTCTCCACCTCTTATGAGGATGCCAATCTCCTAAATCATAGTTCCATGAACCATGCTCAGCCTGTTCATCACTGCAGCAACACTTCACACCCACAACCAGCCGACCGGCTCCTTTAAAGCCTCTGCACCCACGATCAACCGACTAAAAACCAACGCATGCTAATCACTGCTTGTTTATATTTATTTATGATTATATACATAAATACATATTTACAATTCTTTAAATATATTTATCATTAATTAATTTTTATTTATAATTATATACATTTATATTTATTTATAATTACATACATTTATTTTTTTTATTATATTCATTATATTATTAAAATTAATTATTACATTTTATTAAAATTATATATTTATATTTAATATATACTATTTATTACTATTTATAATATATATATGTATAAATTAAATTTATTCAATTTTATTAATAATTATTTCATTAATATATTTTTTAATATTTGTGTAATTTATTCATTTTTAATTTTTATTTGTTTAATTATTAAATTTTATTCATCTTATATATTTACATTTAATATATACTATTTATTACTATTTATATTATGTGTGTGTGTGTGTATGTTTTATTTATTTTTATTAATAATTATTTAATAAATAATTTTTTAATATATTTTGTAATTTATTATCCATTATTTTTTATTTGTTTAATTATTTAAATTTTTTTCCAAAAAAAATAGTATTTATAATTTTTATTTGTTTTTTATTAGATTATTTAAAAAAATGTGGCTGATAGTTGGGTCGGCTGGAAGGAGGGCCGTGTAGATGGGCTGGGTATAGTGATTGGGAAGTTGGGCTAGTACGTGTAGGGGTCGACTCATTGTGAACATGTATGCAGATGCCTATCCCCCACAACCATGTCATGTTTTCATAACAGAACACCAAGGCTTACAAAGAGTTGTTTAAACAAAAAGGAAGTCTGATGTAAGATGACTCGGTGGTTCTTTATGAGTGCATTTTTAGTGGTGATAATGAATTATTTTTATCAACGCTAAATATAAAACACTGATAAAACATATCTCTATCAGTGCTAAAATTCCAGCACTAATAAAGATGGGTTTTATCAGCACTTATTATTTTAGCACTGATAAAACCAATCTTTATAAACATTTTTTTAAAAGCACTGATAAAACTCTTACCAATCTTTTTAATATAACCCTGACATATTTTTCCAACCTTGTTCTATTCAAGCTCTCATGGAAGCAAAGATTTACCATCTTTCTCCCTCGAACATCTCATATGAATTGACACTTTAAAAACTTAAGGTATGTGACTTGTGATCAATCATTACCCCTCAAACATCTTTTTGTGTTTTAAATTTTCCCAAAGAGTGTGAACGGCATGCCCGAGCGATCTTATTTTTCCTTGATCTACCTCTTTGATTTTCCACCCAATCTCCCTTGCCTCGAGCCGTTGTTACTTGACCCTCTCCCTCACCCTCATAATCATTTTACTCATTCATCATAATTTCTCACTCTGATTTCATGGAGCTCATAGCAATGCACCGCAAAAAAATCTGTCCACTTATCATGTATAGCGGTGATTGCAAATGAGAAGTAGGCAGAGTTTTTTCCGTGCACAAATGACAATATTCTCCAAGTTCCAAGTATCCTCCCCACTCTCATGGATTAAAATCAAACAATTCTTCCAATTTTATTTCATTACCAGGCATAAGAACCCCAATCATTTTAATATTTTCTGATTTCTTTATAATTTTCATAGGAATTATGAAATGATTTTAATTTAGTTCATATGATTTGTTCCAATTTTTTATATTTATAGTGCTTGATAAAAAATTATTTCATGATACTTTTGGTACTTATACTCATATTCATTGATATAAATATAGATACATTGTTGCATATCTTCGCACAATGATGTGTGAATATATGCAACATGGTGAGTGATAGCTATATTTAAAAATTCATACATGTGTAAGGACAAAGGGTGGTTTGAGAACTCAAATTCTATATCTTGATCTTTTTTTTTAATATTTTTCTTAAAAATGGGATTATCTAAATAGTATTTTCAAAAGTTAGTAGTCATTTCAAATTACATTGCCCCGATTATATTGTTTTACTCACATGCCATGTTTTATAGAAGGTGATTTAATTGTTTTAATCCTTGTTATGATGATAGTGATGGTTTTTATACCTCTTGGCTTGTTTATTTTTTTAATTTAATTTAAAAAATGTATTTTTTTAAAGTGGCATGTGTTATTTCATGAATTGAATTTCTTGGAATGTGTTGTTGAAAGACCCCTTTAATAAAATGTGAACTGTCTGAAATTGGAATGGATCATGGGAACACCAACATGAGACTTATGGTTCATTTGATTTAAAATCAAGAGTTTCTTCAAATTTTGGGTTATCAAGACCATGTGATTGGGCCCTATCAACATTTTCATCATCTGAAAAAATCTCAACTTCAACTCCTAAGATTCCTTTCACTAAAACACCACTTGGACCCCCCACATACCATGTGAATAAATGAATAAATACCAACTCCTCCCTCACGTTGATTTCAATCACACACACATTTTTAAGGATATTTTCTATCTATTTAATCATGTGATATATCATCGAATTAATCCTATATGTGATCATATTTTACATATTTCTCACTTCAATTGCATAGAGGTACTTAATGAGGATGTGGATGAAAGGACCATTTGTGTACCGTAAAAACCCAAACCACTTATCATATAAGGTGGCGATTTCAAATGATAAGTAAGTAGGGGTTTTATAGTTTATATATGGTAAACTGCTCCAGCTTCCAGGTATGCTTCCTGCTTCTATAGATTAAAATCAAACAATTCTAAACATTTTCTTCCATTACCAGATATAATATTCCCAATCCTTTTTATATTTTTAATTACCTTGAACATCTACAATAGGAATTTTGCAACACAAACCACCAAACTCATGTTTTGTTAAAAAAGTATTCTTGTAAGAATGATACAAAATGTGGGAATACACAATAGAAAGTTTCAGATCATTATTAAGTAGGTTAATTCACTTGGTTTTTATTCATAGTGCCCTACTTTTGTAAATTTTCACTTGTAATAGTTGCTTCACCCTACTGACTCTATTATGGATTCCTTCCACTTTCATTTCAACCTCGGTTCCAATTAGCAAGTTGGTATTTTTTTAGTGTGTTCTTTATCTTTTCCCCAATTTATACTCTATAATTTTTCCAAAGTTTATTCTCTTTATTGGTTCCACCGAGGGTAAGTATTGATTTCTATTTATCCCAGGTATCTAGGCTTATACACCAATCATTAGTATGAGATAAGGTATTCTACTGATCCCACTGGGACACTACTTCAACATGTGTTGAATTTGATTGTTCCTTCTATACCAATAAGAAGTTTCATTTCGGTTATTTGATGATTCATCCTACCCATGTGAATTTTTTAAATTTTAAGTATTTGTAAAACCCAAATTAGATTGATCATCAGTTTTTCTTATAGCTTAAGAATCCCATATCAAGACTTCAGATTCATTGAATTAAATTCAATAGTTTATTCAAACGTTGGGTTCTCAAGATCATAAGATTAGGCCCTATCAACGTTTTCATCATTTGGAAAATTATAAACATTAACTCCTAAGAATCCTATCACTGAAACACCACTTAACCCATCACGTACCAAGTGAAGAAATAAATAAAAATTAACATCACTCTCATTTTTTAATCCCACCTAACAAAGTCACCAAAACCATCTTTGATCTCTATGTTTTTTAATAGATGAAAATGTAATTAGATTATTTGTAACTTTATATATATCACACATTTATTACCTTCAATAATTTCCACCACTATAAAAAACAATCTCAATACACATAATTCAGATCTTATTATCTTAGAATAATGGCTTCAGGTAGCTTAAATGATTCATAAGAATGACCTTTTATGGGTTCAAAGAACATAATTTTTGTGTGTTTATTTATTATATTAAATATTAATATTTATAAATCCAATAATATGGATTTGAATTGAAAATGGACGAATTCTAATCATATGAAAAAAGAGTATGAGGATGGAGTGAAAATTTTTATCAAGTTTTCAAAAGATAATGCATATGGCCCTTCTCAAATCTTTTTCCCATGTTTACACTATTGTTATTCAAGAATAATTAGACCATAGGATTTGTAATAACACTTAATCTATCATAGAATAGATCAAATTTATAAATGTTGGACTAAACATGGGGAAAAAGTAAATGTAACTAATGAATGGGATAACACTGCATTTTATGGATCATCTGGTATGATTAAAAGAGTGAATAATAAAGGAGGATGTATTGAGGATATGATTATTGGTGTGAATGATGATGAAGATCGTATTGAGAGAATAGAAATTAAAATTGATTATGAAATTTGTGATTGTCAAAAATTGTTTGATAAGTTAAATAGTTGGGAAAGGATGCTATTTTATGGTGGTTGTACTAAATATATATAGAATTTTAAGATATATTGAATCTATATAATATAAAATCTAGAAATATATAGATTGATTACAGCTTTAATAAACTACTTTCTCTCTTGAATGATATGCTTCAAGAAGATAATGAGCTACCTTGATGAATATATGATGCTAAATGAATGTTACGTTCAACATGTATGATCTCTAAAAGAATACATGCCTTCCCAAATGATTATATACTATTTAACAAGGACCATGGATCACATAAAAAATTACCAAGCATGGGGTGTCTGGATACAAGAAAGATGAATTAGGTCCTATGAATGTTTTATGGTACATTCCAATCATTCTAAGATTTAAGAGCCTATATAGAAGTAAGGGGACTACAAGGAAATTGACATGGAACACATATAAAATAATTAAATATGGGAAACTTCATCACCCAACATACTCTCATCAGTGAATGAAAGTTCATCATAAGTATCCTGAATTTGGAAATAAGCTGATAAACATTCGTCTTGCACTATCTACAGATGGAATGAATCCTTTTGGTTTTCAAAGAAGCACTCATAATACATAGCTATTTATGTTGTTAATTATTACTTACCACTGTGGTCATGTATGAAATGAAAATACATTATGTTATATTTGATTATATCAAGAACAAAATAACTAATTAATGTCATTGATGTTTATTTGGATCTATTAATCAAATATTTGAAATTATTGTTGGATTCAAGTGTTATGTTATATGATGATTATAGAAATAAAGATTTCACATTGAGAGACATGTTTTATGAGATGATAAATGACATTATTTCTTATTGAAATTTTTTAGGATATAGAATTAAAGGAACTCAAGGGTATTCCATTTGTTAATAGGTACACAATCAATTAGGTTGGAATGTTCATTTAAGAGTGTGTTTCTAGGAATTTTTTTGATTTTTTACCATGAAAACATGAATAATGATCCTGGATTACATCATTCAATGAGATTTTAGAAGAAGGTATGACACCATATCCACTAATAGGCAATCAAAAATTTGACAAATTAAAAGATATGTACACCAATTTTTTTAAACCTTTTTAAAAAAAACCCTACAAAAACTAGTTGGAAAAAGTGATTTGTTTTTTTGAATTACCATAATGGATTATTTACCATAATCATTTCCTTGATGTTATTCATGTGGAAAAAATATATGTGATATTGTCATTGGAATGTTACTAAATTCACCCATAAAAAGGGATGGAATTATGGAAATGTTAGACATGATTTACATGGGGATACGAGAAGAGTTGGAACCAACAAAGAGTGAAAATATAATTTTATTCCTCCAACTTCTTACACTATTTCAAAGAAATAGATATAGAACTTCTGTAACTTCCTGAATGATGTAACGTTTTCATTGGGGTATTCATCAAATATAAATAATATAATTTCAATGACTAGATTTAATTTTAAAGGGTTTGAAATCACATGACTGTCATGTTTTTATGCATGATATAATTCATGCATATTTACATTTCATTTTTCCCAATAATGTCCATCACACATTAACCAAAATACATTTCATTTTCAAATCTATATTCAATTTTTTAGAGCTAGTGAAATTAGAAACTATGAAAATGGAAATTATTGTCATATTACGTGAATTAGAGATATTATTCTCACAAAAATTCTTTGATATGATGGTTCACTTGGTAAGAGATATTTGACTATGTGGTCCTATAAATTATATATAAATGTACCCCATTGAATGGTATATGAATATTTTGAAAGGATATCTGAAAAATAGAATTTGTCCAGAAGGTTGTATTGTTAAGCGATATATTGTTAAGGGAGCCATTGAATTCTATATCGACTATCTATCCGATCTAGAAAGAATTGTTCTATTAAAATCTCATCACACTAGGAATCTAGTGGGTGGAGTAATTTATGGAATAGATGTGGTCACAATTACTATTACAGAGCGGAATCAGTTTAACCTTTATGTTTTGCATAACATTTTAGATGTTGTGCCACATGTTGAAACCCACAAAGTAATTCTTAGGTATTTGAATCTATCAAGGGATGGAATATGGATATCTAATACAAATAATAAATAGTTTATAGGATGGTTTGAAGACCATATTTTTAAGGAGTTAACTATAAATCTTGATTCAATTTCATAATGACTTCGTTGGAAAGCTAGAGGAACAAGCTTGTATGTATTATCTTATAATGTTAATGTAATTAATGGTTATATGTTCTATTAAAATGAACTTGATGAACACAATAACATGAAATATAATGGAGTTACATTTGTTGATTATGTGATGCATGTCTTTGGTACCAAGTACAAAAAACCAATTTATGAGAATATGTCACACTTTGGTCTTATCAAACAAATATGAATGTTAGAGTATACAACATTCAAAGTGACAATTTTTTAATTCAAGAGGATTGATAACAGGAGTGTAGTTAAAATAGATGAATTGGGATTCATGAAAGTGGATTTTAATACGGAAACAAAGACAAACCAATTATAATGGCATCACAAGAAGTACAAGTATTTTATGATCTAGATACTGCAAAATGAAAGTCATCAAATATTCCTTTGTCAACCAATACCACTAAAGGTTCAGATGTAAATTCAACTATGGATGACCCATTACGTAGGGAATAATAATCATTTCATAGTGGTCCCAATGTAGATGGGGTCTTATATGTGAGAGGAGACCATAATAAGGATATTGGATACTTGATAGGGGAAGAAATCTCTTCATCCTTAAAAAATAGAGTTCAATAACCAGGTTATATATATATATTTTAATATATATTGAATTACCTTATATTAGTATCTATTAAATACTACATTTATGTAATCTAAATTAAATATTCAACCACTTATATATATAATTAATTCTCTACATGCTGATGATCTCAATCTTGAGGAACAATAGGTTTATCAACATACTGATGCTCCCAATATCGAGGAACAACAAGTATCTACACATGTCAATGCTACCAATCCAAAGGAAAAATATATTAATGATGTTAAAGATGAGGACATGGTAGATAGTGAACAACCTATATCCCATAAAAAATACGATCACCATAGCATGATAGTGTTACGAAAAATTATTAAGAATAAAAACAAAGGCATCAAATTCAAGGTAGTATGGAATGCATGCGACCATATTTTTAATCCCAATAAATCCATGTTTAGTAGTTACATTGGGATCACCACTCGAATGCATGTTCCAGTTGATATAGATTCATTGCAAAATGTTTTTCCCTCACTTAAGGGACTAATTTGGAAATATATTAGGGTAACTTTATGATATGATTCATTTATTTTAATAAAAAAAATAATGAAACAATTATTTACTCTTCATAATCCCTTGTAGAGTGAATTTATAGTAGATTCTTCCCAAATTAAATTTGTATTAATTCTCACTTGAAAGGCTAATAGATACTTTTAGACAAATATTATGAAGCATATTATCAAAGATACAAAAGGAAAAATAAATCCACACCCACCATAGATTTATGCACACCTATTAAACCAAAAAACATGGAATTTATTTATTGTACTTCATGAGTAGGAATATTTTTAGGTACATTGTGATTGGTAATACATTGATTGATAATATATGTATCAATCACTTTGATTAAGAATTTTTAATTTAAGAAACAACAAATGAGTGATGAAAATTAGAAATGTGCAGTAAAACCAATGTACCCCTACCGTAAAGTAAGGATGAGGTACACTTCAATTGAAAAAAATGATATAAATTTTAAATCAATAGTAATAATATTATGTGACATGAAACAAAAAAATAGTTATGTTCCTTTGTTTATATGCATATTAATGAATCAAAATCTAAAACCACTTCCATCTTATATCATGTTCTATGGAAGGAGACATGTGTAAATAAAGACATGATACTAATAGTTTGAAGCACACAAAATGTTTGGGAATCATGAGTAAGTATGAAATAATATATATTTTATTTTAAATTAGTATTTCATTACAATGACTACTTATTTTCCTATATTTTTCATCCGAACCATAAACAAGAATCATCATCAGCTATACTCGATGAAAAACTACTATCGGTGGCCTTGAAGCAGCCAGAACAATATGACCACGTTAGAGGTGTGAGTTTTTGGGTGCCACCCTGAACATATTTTGAGAAAAGAAATGAATAAGAGAATAAAGATAAGAAAATGGAAGAGATAAAGTCATGATTATCTAATATAGATGAAAAACTTAATTAGAAGTATGAGATGTTAGAAAATGTTATGGTAAGTAATTAAAGAGAATAAACAACATAACATAACCACTACAGAAAGACACCCCACCCCCAATTGCTTTGAGGCGAGCCATTCCCATCAAAGGGCTATCTTAGAAGATGTTATAAATACTTTCATAATTATTTCTACAAATTGATAATAAGAAAGACATTGATACATTTCCTATACTAATATTCAACATGGTAAAAATTATTATGATTTATATCTATCAACACCCACCCATCACCTTGTTGCGTGGGGTACCATATAAAATTTCCAAGGAAATATTATGCACAACAAATAACTTCAAATATGTATTATAAGAGTAGGGATTCACATAGATCACGAGCTGAGCACCAAGATACTTGTTCCTCTTGATGATGTATATATTCATACAGTCGATATTTCTATTGTAACTTTCGAATCATGACCATTTGATCTTGTAAAAATACATATCGACAAGGAGGTATTCCTTTTTAATTTGTTTTTTATGAATTTTTTTTAATAATTAATGAAAAATACTTGACCTGATGAATGTTATTATAGAAAGATAAAGGGAGGGGAGAAATGAAAGGTTAAATAAAAATGATCTAAAGGATCAACCAACCAATTGAATTGATCTTTAGAAAGTACCTTTACCCCACCTGTTCAAGTTCCACATTTACTAACATTAAAGGTTCATGTGGATACAATGTTAAAATGTAGTGATACGACCATAATTAATTTTGAAGAACATATGTATAGAGAGGTCATTACAAACTATCTTGGTCTTGGAAATGTAAATTAAATCTTCAAACATGAATGGCTATGATTTACAGTTGTAAATGCATACATGAGGTGTGTTTTCATGATTTTTTTTTCCAATAGCTGATATACGATGTTAATTATGACTAAATACTATTCATATTTTTTGGAGGTGTAAAAACCAATACTATTTTAATGGAAAACCCTATGTATATAAATTTTGACTCATTATTTCTCACATCACTTCTACCCAACTATTCTCATTGGAACTAAAGTAATATGAAAAAATAGAGGACAAACTAGCCACAAAGTTTGAAAAAAATGTACCAAGGATATTCTCTTCTTAATACCCAAAATAAAGGGGTAAAACTCTATAATTTAATAGTATAAAATATATTTTCATTCATTTAATTACTTATTTCTTTTTTTAGGAAGCATTTGTTACTCATTGCAATAAATTTGGATACTCCAAATATTTTATTTTGTCTTTAATGCATGGATATCCAACAAACCGACCACATGTGATGACATTTATCAATTTTTAATACACTACAAGCAACATTTTACAAATAAAATTTAAGTTATAAATTTTATATTATGTCATAATTAAAATTATTTTATGATAGGATGTTGTTTAAATATTATCAAAATCATAGAATGAGGACAGTCCATGAAAAAAAAGCTTATCAACTTCTAAAACTAGATAAGTATTAGGGTATATACAATATTATTTCACTATAAAAAAATATATAAATAAATAAATTATTTCTATCAATGCTTCTTCAATGATTGAAACAAAATAATGGAAAATATTGTGGTTATTATGTTTTAAAATTTATGAAAGATATCATATTACATCAACAAACTAGAATCCCCAAAGAGGTATTTTTTATGATAATTCAAATTTTAATTTAAAATATTTTTTAATACTTTATTTTTATATATTTTTTCTGTACTACTAGATTTTTTTATATTCCTCATATTAAAAATAGTAAATAGATTAGTTTATAAGTGAATGGGAATAATACATTTTGTTAAACTTTATATAGACATCATGAAGTGGTGACTACTAATTTAATAAATTTTATTATCATTTTATCTACTTTTTTAGTTAATTTACTTATCATTTTCATTTGATACTTATTTTTTTAGTTTTCATAGAGATCATAAAGAAATTAATTAATATATTATTGTTTTTTTGAATATTTTGTGCTCTATTAAGATCATAAAATGATAGGATAAAAATAATTATAGATGAATTATTTAATAAGGATGATTCACCCATGTACTATGATCATGTACTCAAAAAAGATGATGCGCCCATGATAATGAACTTTTCTTATAATTCTGAAATTAATTCAACATTTTGGTTTATTAAACAAAAATATTATTAGATAACTCTAAATGTTGAATGCATTGTAGAATAAAAAGACAAGATGTGATGTCTAGGAATTAGACACACCTCAATTCGATACAAGGTATGCCCGATATGACTCAAAGTTTATGTTTTTAGTTTAAAATAGACATTTTTGTTGAAAACAAACATTACATACTCAAAATTGAGTAAAAAATTTCATATTTATTTGATACTTTTGAAAAATGATTCATAAGTCATTTGTGACATGTAGGAATTAGCCGCACCTCAATCCAATACATAGTGTGCCTAGTATGACAGAGCTAGTAACATGTTCAATGCTTCCTATGCTCATGAGAGACTAGAATTCAAGGATGAAACTTAGATAATGGCAATACATAAATGGTTTAATAATTCATACAAACATCATGAAAAGGGGAATTCCTACTATTTATTTAGTTAAATTTTTCATCATTTTATCTAATATTTTTAAGTTAATTTCCTTATAATTTTTATATGATTCTTATTTTTTCATAGATATTTTGGGAAGAATCACATTTTTTTCAACTATCTACAACAAGCCAAAAATAGAGAACATGTTCTTTTCAGATAGAAGAGGAATCCACATGCTACCTAAAATATGAAGTGAATCGTAAGGATGCATCTACCAAGATATTTTCAAACAGTTGAATGGAAACACATGACTTCCCAAAAGATATTTTGTAAGCATTACCTTGAACGGTGTAGGAATTATCCAAAACATAATTAGACACTCCTTAATCTGATACGCAAGGATCTCAGTATGAATTGAAGTGTATGTTTTTAGTTTATAATTTAAATTTTAATTCAAAATAAACATCACATACTAAAAACCAAGAAAACACATTCATATTATTTTGAAGCTTTAGTAAAATGATCCACAAGTAAATTTTTCCATGTGGGAATCAACCACATCTCAATTCGATAAACGGTGTGTCTGTTATGACTCAAAGTGCATGTTTTCATTTTAAAATTGATATTATAGTTCAAAATACACATCACATACTCAAAACTAATAAAATTAATTCATATTGTGTTGATACTTTCGTAAAATGATCTATAAGTCATTTTTGATTTGTAAGAATCAACCTCACCTCAATCTAATATATGGTGTCACCGTTATGACTCAAAGTGTTTGTTATCAGTTTAAAATTAAAATTTTATTTCAAAATGGGCGCTACTCATTGAAAAATAATAAAATACACTTATAATATCTTGATAATTTAGGAAAATGATTCAGAAGTCATTTTTGATATGTAGAAATTAGTCTCATGTCAAACTAACACACGATATGACTGGTATGAATCAAAATATGTGTTTTCAGTTTAAATTTTCATTCTATTAAAAAAGACACATGACGTACTCAAAACCAAGAAAATGAATTCAGATTATTTTGATTATTCAAGATAATGAGCCATAATTAATTTTAGATGTGTAGAAATAAACCGCACATCAATCCAACACATGGTGTGACCAATATGGTGAAAAGTTTTTTTATTTAAAATTTAAATTTTAGTTCAAAAAAAAATTCTCATAATTTAGAATGAGAAAAAACATTCTAATTATTTTCATACTTTAGAAAAATGATACATAATACATTATTGATGTGTAAGAATCATCCACACCTCAATATGAAACACTGTGTGCCCTGTATGATTTAAAGTATATGTTATCAATTTAAAATTGAAATTTTAGTTAAAAAACATTAGTCACTTACCGAAAACCAAAAAAATAATCTCGGTTTGAATTTATAAATTAGTACAATGATTCATATATCATTTTTTACATGTAGGAATCAGTCTCACATAAAACTGACACATGATGTGATCTACATAACTCAAAGTGTGTGTTTTCAGTTTAAAATAACATTTTAATTAAAAAGGAACATGAAATACTCAAAATAGATTAAACACATTAAAACTATATTTATAATTTAGGAAAATGATCTATATATCATTTGTGACATTTCATATCAATCTGACACATGGTGTGGCTGCTATAACTCAAAGTGTTTTTTTATTTAAAATTGTCATTTTAGTTCAAAAAAAATCATATACTCAAAACTAAGAAAACACATTCCAATTGTTTTGATACTTTATGAAAATGATCTATAAATAACTTGTGATGTTTAAGAATCATCCAAACCTCAATCCAATACATGGTATACTCAGTATGAGTTAATATGTCTGTTATGAGTTTAAAATTGACATTTTAGTTCAAAGAATGTTTCAATCACTAAAAACTAAGAAAATATTCCCAAATTGTATTGATAATTTAGGAAAATTATTCATATAAAATTTTTGATGTGTAGGAATCGGTCTCATGTAAATATGAATCATGATGAGACTTGTATAATTCAAACTGCATGTTTTTAGTCTATAATGTCATTTTTGTAAAAAAGAAACATGACATACTCAAAACTGAGAAAACACATTCATATTATTTTTATACTTAAGTAAAATGATCCTAATGTCATTTGTGATATGTAGGAATAAACTGTCCATCAATCTGAGTCACGTTGTGACCGGTATGACTCAAAGTGTGTTTTTATTTAAAGTTGATATTTTAGTTCAAACACATGTCACATATTAAAAACTAAGAAAAAACATTAATATTTTTTGATACATTAGGAAAATTATCGATAAATCATTTTTGACATGTAGTAATCAGACTTACCTCAATTCGATACATGATCTGCCCAGTATAACTCAAAGTGTATGTTATCAATTTAAAATTGACATTTTACTTCAAAATGTGTTTCACTCACTGAAAACCAAGTAAACATGCACGGATTATATTTATACTTTGGGAAAACGGTTCATAATTCATTTGTGACATGTAGGAATCAGTCTCACATCAAATAAACACATGATGTGAGCAATATTACTTAAAGATCATGTTTTCAATTTAAATTGACATTTTAGTAAAAAAGACACATGGCATACAAAAAATTGAGAAAACACATTCATATTTTTTAGATTATTTTAAAAAATAATCCTAAATTAATTTTTGAAATATATTAACTAGACACACATCAATCTGATGTACAGTCTGACTGGTGTGACTCCAAGTGTCTTTTTATTTAAAATTGACATTTTAGTTTAAAATACTCATCACATGCTCAAAACTGGTCGAACACATTTGTATTGTTTTGATACTCTACTAAAATTATCCATAAGTAATTTTTGATGTCAATTAATCATCTAAACATCAATTTGATACACAGTGTTCCCAATATGACTCAAAGTATCTGCTATCAGTTTAAAATTAAAATTTGAGTTCAAAATGTTTTTCACTCACTGAAAACAAATAAAACATTCTCATAATTTCTTGATACTTTAGGAGAATTATTTATAATTCATTTATAACATGTAAAAATTAGTCTCTCATCAAACCAACACAATATTCAACCGGTATGACTCAAAGTGAGTGTTTTCAATATAAGATGATATTTTATTAAAAAAGACATATGACATACTCAAAATTGAGAAAAATATTCGGATTGTTTTTATAATTTAGGAAAATTATCCTTAACTCATTTTTGATGTGTAGGCATCATCCTCATGTAAATCCGACACACCATTTTATTGGTATGATTAAATGTGTGCTTATTTATTTAAAATTGATATTTTAGTTCAAAACACACATCACATACTCAAAACTAAGAAAATGTTTTCAAATTATTTTTATATTTTAGGACAATGATCCAAAAGTCATTTGTGACATATAGGAATCACCCTCACCTTAATCCAATATAGAGTGTGTCTAGTATAACTCAAACTATGTGTTTTGAGTTTAAAAATGAAATTTTAGTTCAAAACGCACATGAAATTATAAAAAATGAGAAAACACAATAATACTATTTTGATACTTTTGGAAAACAATCTATAAGTTATTTTTGAAGTGTAGGAAGCACATCCACCTTAATCTGATACACATTATGACATGTATGAATCAAATTGTGTGGTATCTTTTTAAAAATTAAATTTCATTAATGTGTTGTTTCATATTTATGTTTAATTTATTTTTTTATATTATTACTAACATAAGAATTATTTTCTTATATAGTTTTATTCTTTTTATTGAGGTGGGGTGGTTTTTTTAGAAATTGATACCATGATAATGATTTTTTGAAAGGGTGTTGAGTCCCAAATTCACTTAAAATATTGATGTTTTTTGAATGTTTTGGATATATTGTACTTTCTAATGTAATTATACAAAATAATGTTTGAAATTTCAATTGTATAACATTTTTTATTGTGTTTGTGATGTAATTTTTATTTAAATTAAATTATTAATTTTCTATATAGCTGTATTTTCTACAGCAGTGTGTGTAATTTTAACAGCACACTCCAATAGTATGGGCTTTATCGGTGCTTTCTAGTGCTAATAATGGCCCCCCATTATCAGTGCTTTTCTAACACTCATAAAGCAGCTCACATTTAATGGTTCATAGAAAAAAAAACTTTTTTAATGCTAATAATGGTCATTTTATGTGGTGATAAAGGATCGATCTATAGTAGTGTCTATTTCACATGAAACATTGAAAATGAAAAGCTAAAAGGGGGAAAACATAAACATGACCCCAACATGTCACCGTATATATATTCATGAAACCGTGTGCATAAAAAAATGTCATACCTTATATTGATACACTTCCTTACTCAATCAACACTGTCAAAAAATTGTGGAAAATGACCTTTTCAATCAAAAGAGTCTTTTTATCGAAAATAATAGATGAATCCTAGTACAAACATTCAAGAGGGGTGACAAAAATATCATCCTAAGGCATCAGCCTACACAAAAAAATCTACAACCTATTGGGAGGGACCTTTGGCCCCTAATGATTTTTAGATCATCAAGAGTTCCATTGAATAAATTCAAATAATTCAAAACAATATTTCCATCTCTCTTTGTGTGTTGGGATGAAATATCATGGTAACAAAGGGTGCGTGACATCCCTGCCTTAATTTACTTTGAAAATTAATAGTATCAGATCACCATGTAACCCTATGCATGACTCCTCATATGCTAGAGGCTATTGACTAGAAAAAAGTCCTAGGGTGTCACTATAGAGAGACTATAACCCCATAACATGGTGCACAATAACATAAAATTAATAACCAATCAAAATAAAACTCAATAAATATATCCATCAATATCAAAATAATTATACAGAAGTAAACAATCATATAGACTCATGGTCATGCCAATATAAAAATGGTTTCTCACTAGGAGAATCACATAAATGAGATAAATAAATGATTAAATAAAAGAGGATCAACAACATCCCTGAGCCATACCTCATCCAACTCATGATCTCTCCCAATCTATCTAGCTGAATGATCTAAATCTAGGCCTTAGTCCAACTCAAACCTCTGAACAATGAAAACCGTATGGGTAACCAAGTGCCATGGTTTCCCAATTCGGGTGTGGGTATAACCTAGTAGGTAACCACCAACATGATCCCATATTTAACATGTAAAAAAATTATATCACATGTTGTATTCTCAAAATATAAATAAAAAAGTGTGAAAGCATATATAAATAACCACCGTCAATCCTTGTGTTCTAATGTGACACCTAGGATAGACCCAGAACTACTTTATCCATTTTTTGAAGTGTCTTAGAGTGCATCATGTAAGTGTTCCAACTAATAGAAATCCCATGGATTATTCCTAGAAGAAATACCTAGGAATTCCAGTAGTATTAGGCTCAACATACGAATCCTATGAGTGAGTCCTAAACATCCAATGGTATACTGATCCCTCAACGAGCAATGAATCCCTCTAAAATCAAATCATGTATACCTATCATCAGGGGGTAGTGTGTCCCATAACATCCCACATACCACATATGGGAGTAGTGTGTCCCTCCCATATATCTCATATATCACATCGGGGGGGGGGGGGGGTGCGTCCCACTCAGATTATCTCATATATCATCCACAAAGGCTGGATCCAAGTATAAAATATAATGCATCCCCTGTATCTACATATATCTTGATGGGAAGTGCATCCCACCCGAATAATCCCATAATATTCATCTCATAAGGGTCGACCATCTATTTGAACTCATCACACAAAACAAAAGTCAACCTATCAAGAGCACAACCTATCACTATCATAGTGCACACCCTCTCCAGGGTTAACATATTTCTTGACCACTCACTAGGGGTACCTAGTTTATATTGAGTATATAAACCCTTCATGGTTTCCTCAATATCAATCTCATCAATCATTTCATCACACATCACTCATAGGTTAGATCATCCCTCAATATCATCATAGTCACATCTTAGCCTTATCGGCCTCCTAGGATAATCCCTACGAGCATCAATCTCAAGAGATGGAATAAGACCCATCTCATTATCTAGGATGCATCAGGTTGTTCTTCTCACTCAACATGTCAATATTCCACCCATGGCACACCAACCTAGTGTAAACATACTATAGATGAGGAACAATCTCCACACATTTATCTCAACTAGCCAAACGACTTTAAGTCATCTTAAGGATCTATCATGGAAAACTCAAGACATTCTATTCCATTTATCTTATAACTCTATAAGGAGGGTCTAAGAAACCTATACCAAGGGAAAATACACTTATATATTTCACTTTTACTCCTCTAATGTCTATTAATATCAAATAATACAATCATAATTAAGGCCTCAAGCATTTATGGCGAAGGCAATTAAGATATTTCCCAGGGTCCACCATGGACATCGGAACATTATTCAATTTATTCATGGCGTTTCATTTAAATTAAATAGTTTTATTTAATCATAAGGTCAATCTACCTTATTGGTGATACCACATATCACATGAAACAATATAAACAAATGAAAATACTATGGGGAATGCTTAAAAGTACACTTACCTCACTTTGAAGTTACTATCATTTTAATTCACAGTCCAACAACTCTTTCCCAATCCCATACAAACTCGCATCTATGGATCAAGATCCTAGATCATGCCATAACATCAATTAATTAATTATAAATGGGTTATAATTAATTATTCAATTACTTGTTAATAATTTATAATCATTTCAAAATTTAATTTTAATAGGCATAATGCCTAAAACCTAACAGATGACATCCACTCGCTGAAATCTCAACTAATAAGGTGAGGTCTGCTCTTGACACACACCTTATACTACGCCACATCATCCAATTCAATTAATTCTAACAATTATAATTAATTACAAAATTTATTCAAATAGGAATAAATTCCTATAAACTCATTATGTGACCTCATCATATTGAAACCATGGCCACCCACTCATGGAAGACACATGGCGCACTCTAGCCATTATCATGGAAAAAATACCTTACAATTATAACTATATTAATATCCAAAATCATCTAATTTTTTGAAAGACCTCAAATAAATTTACCAAGAAATGTACTATTGATGAAATAACATACAATAGTATGGAAGCATCATTTCAGGACATCCTTTACCCATTACATGAAAAATCCCCATTATATTAAGAATATTTCACCATGATCTGGTGGAATCTATTGGAGTTGGTGTCGTTGGACCCACTTATTGTACTTTGATTACATGTATATTCGATGTATTTAATATTAATTAAACATATTATTATATATTTTTCATTGTTATGAATGAATTTAATGTAATAATATCCTATAGTATTTGTCACATTGATAAGGTTAAACAGTTCATCACTATGATGAGAACCTCAAAGTGTTATGTCAATATTCTTAATATATTTCTATGGTTGAATAACATACTATTACAGGACACATAGTATATATACTATGAGGTTAAAGTACTCACAAGAGGATGCAACTTCTTCTCATAAAGTTCTCACTTGGTAATTTCCAAGATCAGAGATAATGAGAAAAAATCCACTAGTAGGAATTCCACATGGTTTGGTGTCATCAAATATTTCTATATGCGATCATATGTAATGGTCCTTAGACATTGATATTATCATTTATGCATGTCATGACTCACACACTTATATTTACTGACAAAACCTATCACACCATATGTTGGTGGTAAATAGGGTACATTAGGTGTATCATGATTGACATATCATTAATGGATAAGTTGAGGAAGTATTTGTCCCTTCCATCTTTATGGTAGTTGATATCTTGATGATTTGATTGGAATAAACTTTCACCTAAATTCTATGGCCACAGTGTATCGATTTTTGTATTTTAGATAATAAAATAAAGATGTATCGAGTATATAGGTTGATGATATCACCGTGCAACATACTTGATGAGATATTGTGACAAAGGGATTATATTACATAGTGAGCATTCATATGTGGTTATCAATTTTGTGACATTAAGTTCTTTGTCTTGTGTTCCTTGACCTATTTCTAAATAGTAGTCTTGGACTTTAGTCAAGATTGCCTAATTATTATGAGAAAAAATCCTAGAGGGTCACACTCTACGTGTTTTCGTTAATATCGATTAAATTATATTTGAATTTAATTAATGGAAAAAATATTATTCTCAAGACCAAGTAATATTTTTAGTCAAATTATATTGAATACATAAATTAAATAAATATTTATTCATCAGCATGATAATAAAAATATATTTATTTATTTTATTGAATATTTAATAGATATTTTTTCACCAATATTTGAATGAAATATTTATTTATAAATAAAATATTTATTCAGGTATTCAATAAATATCTAGAATTTAAAATAGATTAAGACCACTTCCGGTGATAAATAATTATTTTACAATCTAGTAAAAATTATTTATCATTTGTGAAAGACGGTACACACTGTAAAATATTAATTATATTATTACTTTATGGCATGGATATTATTAAAGGTTTTAATATTGTTTAAGGGATGACATGAAATTAAATTGTATTACAACATAAACCCTGCCTCTATTAATATCCCATTTTGGATAGTGTATATGTAATCAAAAAAGTGATAATTGTCGTACACAACTAATTTTGTTTTTACTCCTCCATCTCTCTCACTCTCAAGAATGAGAACGTAAGAGATATGTATTCTATATTGAAGAACGAACAACACAAGAAATTTGATTCATTATGCTTGTACTTAGAGATAGAGTGGTATTACTCAGATATCATTGGAGCACGTGTAGATAACCTATAGAGTTATTCTACCCTTGGATACTCACAATCACAATGAAGGTAATCTGAAAGGGACTTTTAAGATGATCGACATCAACTACAAAGAACAAAACCTAAAACAAGGTAATTGATTTATTGAAATATAAATGAATTAATTATAAACTTAATCTGAAATATCCTCTATTGGGGTTCAGGGAAATTGAAATTAATATATATTTTAATTATCCCTTCACCCACGACATTCTTTCTCTGTACCCAAAACCTTCATGTGATATTAGAGTGACCATTTTTAAATTTATAATTATTTATTTGATTGTTGATCTATGAAAAATTGTGGTTATATTTTTATTTCATGTTATTCATTCTTTAATATGATTTTAATTAGCATGATTTTACATATTAATAATTTTTTCCATGTTTCATTTTCTTAAAGGTCTAAGAAAAGATGAAGAAGGATTATAGATTCCATTAGTAACTGCCAAATTTTTGGCTGGTATGACAGGGTTACATTACATATACTCAGAAGTACACACTGTGGACCCCAGTTCACTACATCTAGATATGCCGAGGGATACACGACATGCCACTCAGTTACTACTTGTAGATCATTTATTGAACACTCAGTACATACTAGTCTAAGATAACAAATGGATTTCCAAATTACATGGAGTGTATCATTGTACACACCGTGTGTCCTACATGGATTAACTGTGTAAATCACACAATATGTGTGGTCATTATAAATTGTTACATCAAATGATACTGACAACCTATAGAATTTATGATATAAAAACATTTATACAATGTACAAAATTTTCATTTCATCAATTCCCCTGTTCAAAACACACATCAAAGACCCAAGTGTACATCTTAGACAAATGGAAAGAGGAACACACAATGTGTAGCTGGTCTGTGTTGTGTAGTTTGGACAAGGTACACACTACAGACCTAGGAGTTCACCCTAGATACATGGAAATTGAGATAAATCATGTGTAACTTATATGTAAATGTTGTGTAGTATCCAACTAAAGTACAAAATTAAAAATTAAATTAAATTAAAAATTACATCATTAAAACCTTATTTTATTGATTTGAACACCCATGTGTGTTTGAAAATTTAATAATGGTTTTATAGAATTTTAAATTATCAATTAATTTATAGTAATAAATATTTCATTATTGGTTCTATTGTTTATTTTCCATGAATGAAAAATAATGGGTATCTCCAATTATGTTTGGATGATCATTAAGTTGAAATGCAATTAATTAATCAATTAGTCCAAGGGCTTTGATCTTAATAATAACGAACGAATAAATAAATGAATACTAGCTGGTTAATTTGGAATATTCATTGCACGTATAACCGATCATGAGATTGAACAAGGCCAATGCATGTGTTTTAATTTATCTAATTTAATTTATTGCATGGGTTTGCAATTATTTAATATTAAATTAAATGATGGCCTTCATTTCATCCCTCCCTCCATTATTATGCAAAACATGAATTTCTAAAGATATTTATATAATCTATTTTAACCAATTCTTTATTTTCCATCACCTGTATATGAGTTATAAATACTTGTAATTAATAGAGCATCCTAAGGAATGCAGAGGTGGTTAAAGAAAAAAAACATGATGGTTAAAACTTGGTGATACATAGGTGTCTAGGTGGAATACTATAACTCATGCCAAGATCATAAAATGGAGTTATTCCCCTAGGTTATAGGTTAATTTAATTTCCACTAATTAAATCAACTGTTAGATAAGCTCAAGATTAGTTCATTTACTTTATTTATTTATTTATATCTATGCGTTATTTATTTTATGTTTTCAAGACCAAGATAACATAAATAAATGAATTAATATGAAAAGATGAAAATTAAATTAATGGATTATAAATAAATGTTTTATTTAATTTGGTTTATTAATTAAATAAAATCCACTTAATATTAACACACCATTTAAATGATAAAACAAGGTAAAATTTATGCATAATAAATTAAATTCCCTTAATTATATATTAATTCATACTTGTCCTTCCATTACTTGATTAATAATAAAACCAATAGAACTAATTGTTAGACCAACCCTTTTTGGGACACTTACTTTTATAAGGGGAGTTTTTATGACGGTTTTGGGTTGACTTTACTATTTTACATAAAGAAGTGTATCCCTTGCTATAATTGGTGTAATTTTTTGGTAAGGGTTGAGAAAATCCAAGTCATGATCTCAAGATCGAGGAGTCTACTCAACAGATTAAGGAGCCACAAGCCTAGAGTTGGCAAAAAACCTACCTACCTAAATACATTCAAGTTTATTTACCTACCCATGTTGGGGTTATGCAAAGGGAAATATGGATCCTTTCCACTATAATGTCTTAGAAAATAGGAATTTTTAGTTCAATGGTGAGGACTATTGGGACTTAATAAAATAGTGTGATATTTAATAAGAACAATTAATTTATTATATCTCACACAATCTTTAATAAAGAAAACTACTAATAATATTCTATTTCAAGTTGCAGAACAAATTGGAAGCTCCTCATACACACTATACCTTCAATCTATTTTGGATAAATATTATCTCTTAACTGGAAGTAACTTCTATTAATGGTACAAATTACTTCAAGTTATTTTTCACCATAAATGGAAATCATACATTCTAGAATCCTAACTTCCTGATCCACCTTTTAAAGAGGTGAGTGATTAAGAGTTACCAGTATATGAGAAATATATAAACACCGTGGTTCATGTTTGATGTTTTATGATTTCATCCATGTCTATGCAGATCATGATATCCCATAAAAATATGTATGTTTATAGCATTATTTATCATCTCCATGGCCTATATCAAGAGAGAGCTAGACAAGAGAAGTTTGAGATCTCTAAGGATCTTTTTATGGAAAATCTTAGAGAAGGTTCCCTAAGTGGACCTCATGTAGTCAATATTATTGGATACATTGAGCACTTAGAGGTTCTAGGGTTTAAACTTCTTAAATAACTAGGAATTTATCTTATTCTTACATCACTACCTTAAATATTCTATAGTTTGGTTGTGAATTTTAATATGAAAAACATTGAAAAATCTATTCCAAATATTCTCACCTTTCTTTACCAAGTGGATAAGAAGATGACTGTGAAAATCCTTCTGTCCTTACAGTTAATAAGGAGGAAGTACAAGAAAAAATCCCAAAGGCCAATAACTATTCGTAATGCCCTTCAAAGAAGAGGAAGATTAAGGGGAAATCAAGGGAATAAAATGTTGTTTGTTTTTCATGTTCAAGAAGGGACACTTGATGAAAAACTACACTAGAACTAAGAAGTAAGGGGAAGTTTCAGGATCATTTTTTATTGAGTGAAATTTATCTATTTCTACATATTGGGTATTAGATATAGCTTGTGGTGCTCAAATATGTGTTCAAATATATAAACCAAGTAGATTCATAAGAATTGATCGAGTTGTGGTAGATATACGAGCATTCAATGGAGCTAAAATTTACATTGTATCTATCAAGGACTACCACCTCACATTGTCAACTAGAATGATCTTGCTTTTTAAAGGTTTTTATTATGTTCCATTCTTTACCAAAAACAATATATCAGTGTCTAAAATAGATACAAATGGTTTTATTTTTAGATTTTGAATTAAAATTTTCTTCTTTTATGAATATAACATTTTTTATTCTAGGGAAAATTTAAATAATGGTCTTTATATGTTGGACTACACAAAAAAATTAATAGAAATTGATAATTAAAAAACCTCATATGAATCATACCACACCTAACTTTTTCATCATTAGCTAGTTCATGTAAATGAAAAGTACTTAAATAAATCACTTCAAGATGGATATTTAGATTATTTTGAATTAATATAACTTTGTTTATGTTATACATTTTTACAAGAAAAAATGACCAAATCCTCATTTATTGGGAAAGGTTAAAGGGCCAAAGAGATTCTAGAATTAGTTTATGAAGATGTGTGTGGAAAATTTCCTATTGAAGTAATGGGTGGGTAATCATACTTAATAACTTTTACTGATGATTTTAGTAGACATAAATATTTCTACTTAATGAGGTATAAGTTGGATTATTTTGGAAAATTTAAGAAATACAAGAATGAATTTGAGAACCATCTTGGTAAATTTTTTAAGAAACTCCACTTAGATCATGGTGGAGAATATATCAATCAGTACTTTATTGATTATTTATGGGATTTTAGGATTTTATATCAACTAAATCCTTTTTATACACCTCATTGTAATGGTATAAGTGAAAGGAGGAACCACACTTTGTTGGAAATGGTTAGATAAATGATGATTCATGCAAGTCAAACACGTTGAGTCAATAAGGTTTTCCTTATGAATTTTCCATTCCTTCATACATGGGGGAGATTTTTAAGTCATTAAGGCTTTCCTTATGACTTTACAATTCCTTCTTATTTTTAAAATCACAAACACCTTATCTGAAGGCAAATTTCTTTCTACCCTCATTTTACTTCTTTAAGGAAAATTTTCTTCTTCAAAGAAATTTATCCTTATCATGTTTTTCATTTTTTATATCATAATTTTTCTAAGTAGAAAATTCGGTTTGAAAAAAACCTTAGAATCCTATAAATACTTAGATATGAAGCATTTTGTTTTAGAATCCGAATTCTCAAGAATTCTGATTACGAATTCTGGTTACGAACTTTCTGAGTTCTGACTCCGAATTATGATTACGAATTCTTGTTACGAACTCTTATGAAGTTTTGACTCCAAATTCTAATTACGAATTCTGGTTACAAACTTTCTAAGTTCTGACTCCGAATTATGATTATGAATTCTGGTTACAAAATTTTCTAAGTTTTGACTCCAAGTTTTCTAAATATAGACTCCGAACTTTTATGAGTTCTGACTCCAAATTCTCACGAACTCTGGCTCCGAACATTGTAAGTCCTGGTTTTAAATTCTTGTGAATCTAGACTCCAAATTTCCTTGAAATCTAGACTTCATAATTCTATAGAATTCAGGTTCTGAATTCCTATAAAACAGAATCCAAATATCCCTGTATTGTAGACTATGAATTTAATTTTGGTTAGACTCTGATCTTTAATTTTTTCTTACATTCCGAATATTGGATTTTAGTTATGTAATAATATTTTGCTTATACTTACTTTTTTATAAAATGATTTCATGCATTCAGTTATTAACTAACTGTTGTTTTAGTGAAACATGTATAGGTCCCTCCGTAATTTAAGGAAAAATATGACCTTTGGAGAAGGGAGCTGATCGTTGAAGTCGTTCCTATAAATAGGAGCTCATTTGAAAGAGTTCCACACTGTTCTATGATTCTAGAGATTACATAATATTGAAGTGATTTATAGAGAGACACTCTCATTGCTTTGTGCGTACTTTAATTCTTGTTCAGACTTGCTTTGTGTGACTTCGATTGTTACTGTGTACAATCGAGGGATTCCGTGGATAGGAAGACAGAGGAGCCGACTACCTTGAAGTTGAGGGCTTCCTTGTTGAGGAAGATAGAGGTTCCAACTACCTTGAAGTTGAGGGATTGTGGGGATATCAAGACAGACTCCAATTTTCATATCATGGGCTTACCCTAGTGTGGGTAAGATAGAATTTCTTGAAAGTATAAATCAAGGGGCCTTTATCCAAGGTTGTTGGATACCCTTCTCTTTGGGTTAAAAGATTTACCTTGTTACATGTTTTGTTACAAGTTTTTTTCTACATTTGTATTATTGAGGAAATTATAAGTATCTTATACTTCCTTATATTTGTACTTTGATTTAGTTAGATTCTATATGCTTTAAGGTAGAATCTTCATCTTTGTAAACTTTCATTAAGTTTCATTTCTGGAATCACTTTTCTGAAATTTCTTTCTAGAATCATATTTCCTGATTCAAGCAAGTTTATAGATCTAGAGGTCTTGTGAATTACCTTGTTTAACCTTGTTAAACATAACCACATTTAATGTTCCAATGGAATTTTTTTAAAGAATACAATTCACCACCCTCTTATATTTGAGCATCTCATCTTTACATATTCGATCCTACATTTGGTATTATAGAGAATATCATACTCAAACATACCATCCCTACAATTGGTATCAAAGGAGGTTACCTTAAATCCTGAACCAATATAACAATTGGCTTTAGAATTTTGGTTCAATCTGAATTAATCTCATGATTAGATTCAGAAGATAATTCTTTTTCTTATTACTTTCAGAATTGATTTTCCATAATCATATTTTTCAGAATCATATTTTTCAGAATCATACTTTTCATACTTGTATAGTTCAAATTCATTTTTTGCTTAGTGATACTCTTGTTCTATATTTTTTTGATTAGGAATATTTACCTTGTTTACAAGCTTTTACTATTAACAAGTTTTGTGTGGAAAGAATTTTTCTTAAAGATGGTAGGAATCAATGTTGGTTCCATAGAAAATATCAATCCCACAAGACCACCTATCTTTGATAGAAATGACTATGAGTATTGGAGAGATCACATGAAGTCTTTCTTTATCAATACTGGTGTTGATAATTTTGTTATTCTTACTGGAGGATACAAAATTCCAGACAAAGAAGTTAGTACCTTTACCAATCAAGAAAAGCATGAATATCAACTAAATTATAAGGTACACAATAATTTGATTTGCTCCATGACTAGAAATATATATATCAAAATTTCATCTTGTGAAGCAGCAATCAATATTTTGAAGAAACTCAAAGTTACTCATTTTGGTACATCCAAAGTAATTGAGACCAGAAGAGCTATGCTTAGAGCTGAATACCATGGCTTTAACTTTCCCTATGGAGAACCCATATGTAAGGTGTAACAAATATTCATGAATATTGTGAATAGTTTACAATAAATTGGTGAAAAAGGATTAGATGATGAATCTCTTGTTGATAAGATTATAGATATCATTCCCAATGAGTGAGAATCCAAGAGGACTGCTATTGATGAGAACTGAAAGGTTACTTAGATTACTCTCGATGAACTCTTTGGAACTCTTCTTCTGCATGAGACTAGAATTAAGAGAGATATAGATAATGTAAAGAAGAAAAATAGAAATGGAAGTGTTGCTTTTACTACAAATTCTAATCATACAAAAGCTAAGACTCTTGAGAGAGTTACCAGATCCAAATCTAAGAAAGTTTCTATCTAATCCGAATCTAGTAGAAGTGAATCCTCAGAAAATGAATTAGAAAATATTGCTCAAAGGATTAACAAGATTGTTGGACAGAGGAGATTTCAATCTAGATATAAGAAAAAGGAAATGAAAGACAAGAAAGATTCAGAAGTCACATGTTATGAATGCAGGAGATCTGGACATATAAGGCCTGATTGCCCCATGCTTAAGATAAAAGAAATAAAGGAAAATCATTTTGAGAGAAACAGAAAGAAGTATTACAAGGCTGAAGTTAAGAAAGTATTGAAATATAATGACACCTGCAGTGCCAGTGGTGGAGACTCTTCAGATGAATTTTTGGATTATAAATCTTCTGGATAGAAGAATCTTAGTCTAACAACCAGACTACCTATTGATAATCATTTTTTAATGGATAAGGTACAAAATGATGAATCTATGACCAATATATCTTTACATGCTAATAATAGTAAATATTATAACTCTTTAAATGAAGAATCCTCTTCTGATGAAGATAATACTTTACCTACCTACGAAGAAGTTTCTAGGTTTTCCAAACTTCTTGAGATTGAGAATTCAAAACTCATGAAAAAACTCGATAAGGAAAATTTTAGGAATACTATTATTACTAAGGAAATACCAGAACATTATAAAGATCTTGATAAGAAAAATTCTGATTTTGAAAGTATTTCAAAAAATATTGAGGAAGAAAATTATGAGAAGAATAAACTTTCTAAAGATCTAGAAAATATAATTTCTAAGAAAAATGTTTTTAAGCCCAGTTATAGTTCAAAATTAAATGTTTCTGAAGAAAAAAACCTGGTTATCAAACTCAAAAACAAAATATTTTCCTTGAGGAAGTGTTTGTCAAACTTTACCTTATGTAAGTAAAATTTTGATAAAGTGTATTCACAAATACGACCTCTAAGGAATAATTCTAGTTTTGGTTATACTAGTTCTAAACCTATTTTTAGTAACAATTATTTTGTCCCACAAAGTGCTCTTTTTTTCACAAAGTGTCAGTGTGGTGGACACTAGACAAAGAATTGTTCTCTAAACAAAACCCAATCTTTAGGATCTCATAAAGCCTATTTTTCTAAAACTATGTGGGTGCCGAAAATTTTTCTTTCAAAGAATTCCGGATCCAAGCAAGTTTAGATTATGAAAACCTAACTTTTTCTCATTTTTAGGAAAATAGAGAAGGTATCAATAGCAATACATGGTACATGGATAGTGTATGTTCCCGACATATGACTGGTAACAAAAACTATTTTAAAAATATTGTCAAGAAGAAAGGAGGAAAAGTAACTTTCAAAGATAATGCTCAGGGAGAAATTATTGGTATAGGTAACATTGTTCTTCTTGAAAAAACTTTGATTTCAAATGTTTTATTTGTTAAGGGTCTTAAGCACAACCTTATTAGTATAATCCAATTATGTGATGAAGGTTAACTTATGAATTTTAGGAATAGAAAGTGCTTAGTACACAATTCCAAGGAAGAGTTTATTCTTTATGCCCATAGGCAAGAGAATGTTTACATTCTAAAATTAGAAGACCTTAGGATCCAAGATCTACCTTGACTTAGTGCAATAGAAGATCATTATTGGTTGTGTCATAGAAGGTTAGGACTTTGTAACCTTAGGAACTTATGAAAACTTTCTATGAAAAGATTAGTTAAGGATATACCAGAGCTTATATTTGATTCTTCAAAAGTTTGTGACCCCTGTCAATATAGCAAGAAACATAAATCAAGTTTTAAATCAGTCGGTGAAGTCTCAACTACTGATTCATTACAGTTAATGCATATGGATCTCTTTGTTCCTACACAAACTGGAAGCATTGGGGTTAAGTATTATGTATTTGTCTTGGTTGATGATTATACTAGATTAATGCGGGTCTATTTTCTAACAAAGAAGTATGAAGATTTTTCATATTTCAAAAGTTTTAGAGCCCACGATACAATTGAGAAAAACCTTCCATTAAAATCTATTCATAGTGATCATGGAGGAGAATTTCAAAATTCTAATTTTGAAGCTTTTTGTAGTAGAAAAAGAATTACTCATAACTTCTCAGCACCCAGAACACCTCAACAGAATGGTGCTGTTGAAAGAAGAAATATAATTCTTCAAGAGATAACAAGAACCATGCTGAGTGAGTATCCTGTAGCCAAACATTTTTGGGATAAAGCTATAAGTACTGATTGTTATACTATAAATCGAGTCTTGATTAGACCTTTTCTTAATAAAACTCCTTGTGAGTTATAGAATGGTAGAAGACCCAGACATTCCTACTTTAAGGATTTTGGTTAAAAGGTATTCATTCTGAATAACAAATATAATCTACATAAATTCACACCAAAATCTGATGAAGGAATTTTCTTAGGCTATTCCACAACTTCTAAGGATTATAGAGTTTTCAATAAAAACACTTGTACTATTGAAGAGACAGTACATGTTAAATTTGATGAAACTGATCCTTTTGTTTTTAATCAACCCCAACCTATATCCTTGGATGTGTTTTCAAAAACTGATTATCAACCTGTGTTAGAAAATTCTTTCTGATAAGGAAAATTTATAAGAAGATACTTGAGAAACATTTACTCCAGAAGATTTCCTACCCTATGTTGATAAACAGGTTTTAAAAAACCCAAATCAATCATTTCTAAAGAATTATCCTAGTGATAGTATCATTGGAGATGTGAATCAACCTGTAAGGACTAGAAGTTTCTTAAGAAATGAAGTAGAACATCTAGCATTCCTTTCCCAATTAGAAAAAAGCACTGATGAAGCTTTAGTTGATGAAGATTAGATTAAATCCATGCAAGATGAACTAAATGAATTTGAAAGGAATAAAGTCTGGGCCTTGGTTGAAAGACCTAAGGAAACTTCTTTTATTGGTTTAAAATGGGTCTTTAGAAATAAGTGTGATGAAAATGGAATCATTTTAATAAATAAAGCTATATTATTTTCTAAATTCTATAATAAACAAGAAGGAATAGAATATGAAGAAACCTATTCTCCAGTAGCTAGACTTGAATCTATTCATATTCTACTCACCTTTGCAGCATTCCTCAATATCAAATTTTTTTAAATGGATGTGAAATGTGATATCCTTAATGGTTATGTTCAAGAGGAAGTTTTTGTTGAACAACCTCCTAGTTTTGAAGATACAAAACATCCTGATCATATTTTTAGACTTACCAAAGCTTTGTATGGCCTTAAACAAGCCCCTCGATCTTGGTATGATAGACTTACATGATTTTTTTTTCAAAATAACTATGTTAAGGGAAATGAATATCCAAACCTTTTTATAGAGAAAGATAAGAAACATGTTTTGATCATTCAAATTTATGTTGATGAAATTATATTTGGTTCAACTCAGCAATCTTTAAACGATTCCTTTGCGGACCTAATGAAATATGAGTTTGAAATGAGTATAATGGGTGAGTTAACATTTTTTCTCAGTTTTCAAATTTCTCAAAAACCAGAAGGAATCTATATATCCCAACATAATTATATTAAATATCTTATTAAAAAGTTTGGATATGACAACTCTAAAAGTATAAGTACTCCCATCGGTACCTCAAACACTCTTGATCTTGATGAATCTAGGAAACTAGTAGATCAAAGAACTTTTAGAGGTATGATAGGAAGTTTACTTTACTTGACAGCTAGTCGTCCAGACATAATTTTTTCAGTATGATTATGTTCAAGATATCAATACAATCCCAAGGAATCTCATTTAAAGGTAGTGAAAATAATTTTTCACTAATTAAAGGGAACTATGGATTTAGGACTGTTTTATTCTTCTGGAAATGATTTTGTTTTGAAAAGTTTTTCAGATGCTGACTTTGGTGGATTTAGAATGGATAGAAAGAGTACATCTGGAACTTTTCATTTCTTAGGAGATTCATTAGATTCTTGGTCATGAAATAAGCAACATTTAGTATCAATTTCCACTACTGAAGCTAAATATGTAGTAGTGGGAAGTTATTGTGCTCAAGTATTGTGGATGCAACACACACTCACAGGCTTTGGTATGAGTTTTACCAAAACAAAAATTTTGTGTGATAATACAAGTGCCATTGCCCTTAGTAAAAACCCTGCACATCACTCCCGTGCAAAGCACATATATATTAGGCATCACTTTCTTAGGGATCACACACAAAAAGGAGATATCATTCTTCAATTCATCGGAACGCAAGACCAACTTGCTGATATTTTCACAAAATAATTACCCTCTGATAGATTTGAATACATTAAACAGAACTTAGGAATGATAACCATAAGTTAATCACCCTTGTTAAATTTCTATTGGAATCTATCTCCTTACAGTAATAAACTCCTTTTCATAGGGGGAGTACATTTTATTATATGATTTTCATATTTTTTGTAATGATGTTTTTCATATTTTTCATAATGAAGTTTTTCATATTTTTCGTAATGAAGTTTTTCATATTTTTCATAATAGTGTTTTTCATATTTTTCTTAATGGTGTTTTTTATATTTTTCATAATGAAGTTTTTTATATTTTTTGTAATGTTTTTTTTCATATTTTTTCATAATGGTGTTTTTCATATTTTTTGTAATAGAAATTTTTGGACTTGAAATTTTCATAGTGACGTTTTTCGTTCTAAATATTTTCGTAATGAAGATTTTCGTAATGAAAATTTTTGTAATAAAATCTATGTACTCAAATTTCTTTTTCATACTCAAGTTTTTTTTGAATCTAAAGTCCTTCAAGAAATATTTTTCTCAATACAAATAATTCTCATGACAATCCAAAAGTTATGTTTCTTTCTTGAGTTTTCAAAATAACCTTTTACTTGCTTTTAGTTTCTTTTGTTTTTAAAATTTCCGGATTCTAGTTTCCTTAAATCCGAATGTTTTTTTTTTTAAAAACCACAAAAGATTAGATTCTACCAAATTCTCCTTGCGGCTATCATTTCAACCATCAGATTAGATATGAAGAATTCTCAGACGTTGGATTGAAATGGAAAGATGAACCATCACTTCAACGCCTATATAAATGGGACCCCCGATGGTTGTCCCTCATCAGTTTTCAAAGCTTATACGTGTCGAAGCTCTACCCCTCTTAAAAAATCTTGTTCTGATCTTTTCAAAAGTTCTCAATTCTGAATGTCTGCAGAAGTTCCCTCTTAAGATATATCTTCTGTCAAGATGATTTTTGAGTGGAAAATATACAGGGAGAGGTGAGTGCACCCAAACTTTTTCAACAAGTATGAATCTATTATCTATAATAATATCAAGCTTAATGGATGGGAAAGTGTAGCCATATCAAATATAGGAGCTCAGGATGTTGTGTATCTGGATTTGCTCCTATAATTTTATGAATCAGTTTGTTTTTTACAGAATATGGCAGAGAAAAGTTCTCCTTCAAGATTTATGGAAAGACATATGCACTCTCTTACACCAAGGCTGATATCTTGGTGGGATTATCATATGAAGGAGAGGCCGAGTTTTTTCCCACAAATTACCGGATGTGCAAGGATGTTCTGTAAAAGTGAAGGATATGCAAACTCTTGGACTTACTGATGTCAAGACCGCGAAGATTGCTCACTTGTCTACTAAAAATCGGATCCTACAGCTATGGGTTCAGGGATTTTTCGTACTGAGAAAGGGTGAGAAGGACACTCTTAAGAAAAGTGATATGTATATCTTAGATTTTTTGGTAAATCTAATAAAAATCAATCTGATGAAGCACATTCTCATCACGATAGAGAATATCAAGAATGATAATCTGAGAGCACAGATTATCATGTATCATGCCCTACTTTCCAAGATGATAGTTCGGTGCCTTGAATCTTTCAATATCCCTTGTAGTTCCAAGCTAAGGAATTGAAAATTAATGACAATTAGTGATGATACCCTCAAGAGAATGAATTTTGGATTTTCTAAGGAATCAGGAGAGTTTTATGATCTGACAGTAGAAGAGGCAGAAGCCGTTCTGAAAAATGATGAAGAGGTTGAACAGTCAAAGAATGTAGGAAAGAAGAGGAAGCTAAAGGAAGTAGAAGAAATAGAGAAAACCACTAAGGCCAAAGAAACTGAATCCTCACCTCTAAATCCCAAAAAGCAGAAAGCCTATCTAGATGAATTTGTTGCCAAATGGAGGGAGGATAAGTAGAATAAAAAATAAGGGGAGCCATAGTTTGGACTAGATCCTGCTAAGGCCAAGGAATTGAATGAGAAAGTATCTGATGAGCTTGAGAAGTAGGGCAAAGAGAAGAATCTTAAGAAGAAAATGTCAGAGGATGAAATTTTTAAATCCGTTCTAAGGGATACTGAAGTTGCATCCAAACAAATTCCCATACCAAAATCCTTCCTAGTAGAACCTTTGCCTAAGACTTCGGGAAAGAAGTTCATGTCTCCAAAAAAATCCAATGAGAAGGAGGTTGAAAAGGAAGATGTGGAAGAAGAAAAACAAGCTAAAAGCACTGAAAATACAACTGATTTGATAAATCAAGTAAAATACTTTCATGAAAAGGAAAGTTCTTCTGAAAATTTGTCAATCTGGACTTCTCAAGATAGATCTTCAAGACTTGCTACTCCTAGAAGTTTATGAGAAGGCTGAAGATGAGGCGAAAAAGTTGTCTGAGGAAGAAAGCTATAATCATCACTTTATTCATCCTGAGGATATTGAGGCTGGAGCTAAGAAAGAAAAATTTGATGAAGAAAAGATTGTCCAATTATCTGGAAGTGAGCATGAGTCTCCAGAGGAAGAAGCTGTTCCGAAAACTGACAAAGGGAAACAAGTGGTTGTTGATACACCAACAAAGGATATTTTGAGGAGGAAGGTAGCTGGTGGAACTTCTAATAGGAAGCTGGTTGAGCTAGAGGAAGAACCATCACTAAGTAAAGTGTTAGATTCGGAGTAATCAGCTTTAGAACATGATTTTGTCATTCAGTCCCTGAAGAAGCTAATGGATACCATTCTGATCTTTCCATCAATTGAATCCAGATGACAGATGATCTGGCACAGTATGAATGAAAAATCAGACTTTGTATCCATGGTGATGGATATGTGTATAATGGTTCAGGCCGAAAACAAGAATTTTCTTATCAATTATGAAGCTCACATAAAATCATGTAAGAAAATGACCAACTGGTCGAAGAAGATTTTTGAATACTTGAGAGAGTTTGATCTTCAAGAAGATGTCAAGGAAGATTTTGATACCGAAGATGTCAAAATCAAGGATCTTAAAAATAGATTTAAGGATAAGCTAAATCATAAACAGAATTATTGGGTTCAAGATGTCAAAGATCTGAATGGGAAGCTGAATTATGTTGTCCAATGTTGGAAAACAGAAAGGGATCTCTGGATTGAGATTCGAGAAAATCTAGTGAAGTAAGATGAATTAATGAAGGCTCAGGAAGAGGCCATGAATGATCAGGAATACAGGATCAATGCATTAGAAAAGAAATAAGAGGAGGATCAAAAAGAATTAAAGAAGCTGAAAACCATTGTCAAGAAGCTGATACCCAAGGAAAAAGAACCAAAATAGATCCAAATCTGATCTTTTTCTGTATCTATTTTTCCTTGTAAAAATCCTTCTAATCATAATGAAATTGTGGATGAATGTTTTGGATGTTTTTACAAATATTTTAGGTGCCATATTTTTTTTCCATTCCCTCAATTTTTTTTAAAATTACAAAGGGGGATAAGGAAAAAGAATTCTAAGTAAAAGAAGAAATATCCCTAAGTAAGGGGGAGTTTATCTAAGGGGGAGTTCTCATTACAAATATTTCCACTCTCAAGATAATAAAATTTCTCATTCTGGAAATCTAAAATACAATCCTTAGAGTTCCAAAGCCTAAGGGGGAGTTAGTCATATTCACCATTGTTCATAAGTAAAGGGAGATAAGCTTTATTTCAAAGTCTAAATTTTTTTAAGTCCTTATATTCTTTTTCGTATGGTTGTTTATGATTTCCAAAAAAGGAGAGATTGTTGAGTTAATAAGGTTTTCTTTATGAGTTTTCCATTCCTTCATACATGGGGGAGATTGTTAAGTCATTAAGGCTTTCCTTATAACTTTACAATTCCTTCTTATTTTGAAAATCACAAACACCTTATCTAAAGGCAAATTTCTTTCTACCCTCATTTTACTTATTTAAGGAAAATTTCCTTCCTCAAAGAAATTTATCCTTATCATGTTTTTCATTGTTCATATCATAATTTTTCTATGTTGAAAATTTGGTTTGAAACCAAAACCTTGGAATCCTATAAATACTTAGAGATGAAGCATTCTGTTTTAGAATCTGAATTCTCAGAATTCTGATTATGAATTCTGGTTACGAACTCTTATGAAGATTTGACTCCAAATTATAATTACGAATTCTGGTTATGAACTTTAGGAGTTCTAACTCTGAATTTTGATTACAAATTTTGGATACAAACTCTTATGAAGTTTTCACTCTGAATTCTAATTACTAATTCTGGTTATGAACTTTCTGAGTTCTAACTTTGAATTCTGACTACGAATTCTGGTTACAAACTTTTCTTAGTTCTGACACCGATATTTTTGAATACAGACTCCAAACTCTTATGATTTATGACTCATAATTCTAATGAAATCTAGCTCCGGACTTTGTAAGTTATGGTTCTTAATTCTAGTGAATCTAGACTCTGAATTTCCTTGAAGTTCAGACTTCAGAATTCTATAGAATTCAGGTTCCGAATTTCTATAAAACAGAATCCGAATATCTTTGTATTGTAGATTTCGAATTTAATATTGCTTAGAATCCGATCTTTCATTTTTGATTACATTCTGAATATTGTATTTTAGTTATGTAATCAAATTTTTCTTATACTTGTTTTGTTATAAAACAATTTCATGCATTCAGTTATTGAATAACCATTGTTTGAGTGACACGTGTATAGGTCCCTCCGAAATTCAAGGAAAAATATGACCGTTGGTGGAGGGAGCCGACCTTTGAAGTTGTTCCAATAAATAGGAGCTCATTTGAAAGAGTTACACACTATTCTATGACTCTAGATATTACATGCTGTTGAAGTAATTTCTAGAGAGAAACTCTCACTACTTTGTGCGTACTGAACTTCTTGTTCATACTTTCTTTGTGCGACTCCAATTGTTGCTGTGTACAATCGAGGGATTCTGGGGATAGGAAGATAGAGGTGCCGACTAACTTGAAGTTGAGGGCTTTCTTGTTGAGGAAGACAGTGGTTCCAACTAACTTGAAGTTGAGGTCTTGCGGGGATAGCAAGACAGACTCTGATCTTCGTATCGAGGGCTTACCCTGGTGTGGGTAAGACAAAATTTCTTGAAAGTATAAATCAAGGGGCCTTTATCCAAGGTTGTTGGATACCCTTTTCTTCGGGTTAAAAGATTTACCTTTTTACTTATTTTGTTACAAGTTTTCCACAGCATTTTTATTGTTGAGGAAAGTATAACAATCTTATACTTACTTATATTTGTACTCTGATTTAGTTAGATTCTATAGGGTTTAAGGAAGAATCTTTATCTTTGTAAACTTTCATTAACTTTCATTTCCAGAATCACTTTTCCATAATTGCTCTCTCAGAATCCTATTTCCTATTTCAAGAAAGTTAATAGATCTAGAGGTCTTTTGAATTACCTTGTTTAACATTGTTAAACATAGCCATCTTTATAGTTTCAAAGGATTTTTTTGAAGTATACAATTCACCCCCTCTTGTATTTTAGAATCTCATCTTTACATATTTGATCCTATATTTGGTATTATAGAGTATATCATAATCAGACATACCATCCCTAAAAAACATTATCCTTTTGGGGACACACATTACAAACACCATCACATATACTAAATGAAGTACCAACTAAAACAATAAATGGTATTCCATATGAATTTTAGAGTGTAAGAAAAACCATTTTATCAAATTTACGTGTGTGGAAAAGTGATGCACTTGTTAAGGTCTATTTAGGTAAAAATCTTGTACCCTGAGGAAAAAAGTGAACCTTTATAGGATTTGATGAGTAAATAAGGGGATATTACCTCTAAGACACCACAGAAAAAATGTTATAGTGGAAAGACACAACATATTAATTGAGAGGGATCATATCTCAAAAATAGATGGTTTGATTGAGATATACTTTAATGAAGTCAAGGATCAAGGAACATAAGAGTTAGTACAAGAACATATTTCACAAATCCTTATGGATGAAGAAATTATTCTAGAGAGGCAATTACTGAATAGGAGTACAAGCGGGGTTAGATAATTATAACTTTATGGTTTTCTAGTCACCAAGGATGGTGACTCATTATTAGTTTATAATAATGATCCTTTGAGCTAAAAGGAAGTAGTAAGTGACACAAATGGAGCTAAGTGGAAGGAATCCATGAATTTTGAAAAGGATTCCATGTACCAAAACCAAGTTCGGATTTTGGTAAACCCTCCAGAAGATGTAAATACCATTTGTTAGAAATTGGTATTGAAGAATAAACTGGACATGGAAGGTAATATTAGTACCTATAAGGATTAACTAGTTGAAAAAGGGTTTAAACAACATTAATTAATTGACTATGACAAAACCTTTTCACCAGTTTCAATGTTAAAATAAATCAAAATTCTACTTTCCATTATGACCTTTAACAATTATGTGATTTTAAAAATGGATTTTAAAATGTACTTACTTAATGGTAACCTTTAGAAAGATGTCTATATGACACAACCCGAAGGTTTTGTGACTCCAAAGGATTCCTAAAAGGTATGCAATTTGAAAAAAATCCATTTATGGATTATAGGAAGCATCCATGTCATTGGACATTTATTTTTATGAGGCCATCACAAAATTTGGGTTCACAAAGAAAAAATGTGATCCATGTGTGTATAAATTGTGACACCCAATCCTATTTCATGTGTAATAATAATATTCTATGGTTTTACTTCATTTAATTTTCATACTATCCAAATAATGTTTTCAAAATAGAAACAAGGCATCTTTTATTTAATTAAACACTGAAACAATTACATTATAAAAAATCCAAAAGAGTCATGATACCCTAGTATACCTACAAAGAGACCTATATACATAACTAGGAGGCCACAAAATACAATAAAAATACCAAGAAAATAGTGGATGTCCTTCGGATCCATCACTATAAAGAACATTATATCCAGAACCACAATAACCATGCTAAGCATTAAAGGAATGATGAGAACCATTTTCATCATGTTTTCTTGAAGTTGGAACACCCTAATAATGTTTTTATAAGTCCTTAAAGATAATTCAACCATTTCCTATTGTAGGTGATTGTTCAATCTATAATGGATATAAGACCTTATAGCCATTGGGTATTCTGGTTATTTTATTTTAATTATTTAAGTATATTGAGATTTCCAAGTGTTTTAAGTATCCATTAAAGTAATGTCTTTTAAATATGTTTGTAATTAAATTTTCTTTATATTATGTGTTAAAGTTTAAAATGTATTTGAAATCATAACCCTTGTGTTTTAATGAAAATACCAGGAGAAGTACACACTTGTTACTCCTTGGTTTTTGGTATAAAGAAATATGTTTTTGAGTTGAAATCGTACTTTGGGAAAATGAAATTGATGACTGTGGCTATTTTTAGTGTTTTATCTATACTTATTGAATTTGTTATTTAAGTATTTAAAACATTTAAAAAAAGTCACCTTTAGAAGTTTTCATCCTTGGATGAATAAAAACAAGGTTTTAATTAAAAATATTTTTTGGATTTTAAATATAAAACTAGTATAGGATTTCTATTATGACATATTAAAATTTTATTTTCGATTTTGAACTTTGATATTTTTATAAAAACTCAAATGTTTAGAAGTTAATGAAAATATTAGTTTTTAGAATTTTTTAACCATAATAGTGAACTTATATTCTCTTTATTAGACACCTATATATATATATAAACCTATTTTTATGTTTAATAAAAAATTTATTTTACTTTGCTAAAAAATTGAGTGAGTACCCCACCCAACTGAGGGCAACCTAGAAGGCCAAGACACTCAAGGTCTTGGTTGGAATCTCACTCAGATCCCCTAGGCCAAATAACTAGGATAGTACATGCATGGTGCATGCTAAGTCGCGCGGGCATGCATACATAAGTAGGCCCTAAGCACATACAGGCATGTTCAAGGGTTTACCTGAGCACGCCACTATGCGGGGAGGCATGACAGCATGGGTGGGTGTAGAAGCTCCCCCGTAGAGACCTAGTATGGGGTAGTATCAAAAGGGGGTTGGGGATTTCTAAGCCCATGTCAGGAGCTTCAGGCTTATAAATCCATCCCAAATCCCTCCCATTTTGATGTGAGATAGAATTTTTAAATGGAGATCATGTCTCAGCCATCTGATCTCTCCGCGCCGGATGTAGACCGTCCGATCAGTTCGTCCTTCGAACATCCATAGTCTTGGTTTTCCCTGCATTTTTTTAGATGTCTGATCCTCTCCACGATCTAATCTCAGCCTTCCACTCTGTTAAACTGATCGATCGATCACCACATCCCTCACAGTAGTTTGATCATGGATGCGATCTAATCCTTTCTGTCCAACTCTTTTAAAACCCACAATCCCTCTAAAACCATTAGATCAAGGTACAATTAGATCTCAACTGTACATTTATTCTTTACATCTCCTCTGTTTCCTTCTTCTTCTTCTTCCCACATCGCACCGCACCAGTATCTTTCACTACACTACTTTCTTTTTTTTCCACTACTGTGACACCCAGTGGCCCCTTATCTGTCTCGTTTTCTCCAAGACCGACACACTTGGTGTTATTTTAAACCGAGGCACCTCGATTTCCCTTGCAAGTTTCCTTAAATATATGTTATATATAGTTTTTAAATATAACATTTTTTCACCAAGAACCCTATGAGTTTTCTCCTTCCAGCGTGTTCATTAACCTCCGCTCGACTTATTCTTCTTCTTCGAACCAGGTGAGAGTCCTAGGTGTTTCCTTGATTTGGTTTTTTTATGGTTTATATATATATATATATATGAATATATATATATATATGGATGTTCATAAATCGTACTAATTTTTATTGGATGAACTTATAAAAATAAATTCTTGTTTTTTTAATTGTTCTTATAATGCAAATCATGACACGGTTTTATGTTTGTACCAAAAATTGGATTCACTATATATATACACATATTTATATATGTGTTCTTAATAAAACCATATAGGTTTATTTTATTAAAGGAAGAAGAACTTCTACCCAACTGGAATTCATAATGAATGTGAACCATGCTAGGTTTAGTGGTGATTTATGTTGATGAAATTATAAATATGTAAGTATTATTATATATATATATCAGTTCTTATTGGTGAAACAAACCCTCATTTTTACATTACGATTTAAAATATTGAACTTTGGTTTAAATTATGTTTTTATTATACATAAATTATTTATTGGATTCTTAAATTTTGATGAAGAACCCATAAGTACATAGGGTTATATATATATATATGTGTGTGTATTCTTTGATCATGATATTAATATGGGTTCACAATATGGGTTCACAAAGGATTGATAAAAAGATATAACAAGTGTTTTGAAGTGTGAAAAGTTTTTAAGAATCAATTTGAAATTCTTTTTAGTAATATAAACCCTTTATAATCACTTAATGTATATAAGGATTGCACACTTATTTTCATAAGTTTAAATGGTATTGGTGATGTTAGTAAGTTGTGTGGTTTATTTTCATGCTTTTCAATTTATTACTTTCTGATAAATAGTTGGTTGTACCCTTGTGTTATGTTTATACATAAACATGCATAGTAAAGTGTGTTTAGGCAATCATGCATTCCATACCTCACATGAAATATTTTTTTACATTTAAACTGATTATGTATTCAATCTATGATAAATTTTCATATTTATGCTTTTTATTATTTAATTTCATTATCATTTCCATGATTTGAGCATGTAATGTATATCATGAATTCACAAACATGTATGCTTATATTTTGATTGTTAAATATCATAGCGAAAGGGTTTTCTTAAAAGTATCTTTTTTTCAAATCAAACACTCTATTATTTATTTATCACTCATTTATAAATTTAATTATTCAAAGTGTTATGGGAAACTTTGAATAAGAGAAATTAAATATTAAAAGTGGTATGAGACACTTTGAATATATGACCTTACTTGGTCATATGAGGAATGTATTGGACTATGTATATAATAGGTTAGGGACAGGTTAAAGAAAGTCCTATGGGTTGGGGACTGGTTAATAAAAGCCCTACGGGTTGGGGATCAGTTAATGAAATCCACAATATGCATCAGAAGTTCTCATGAGACAAATCAAGTTATGGTACGAGGCCTTAACATAGTCTAGCATTATATATTACCTCATTATGTTTATAGTATTTAATTGACCAAGTGTGTATTCAACTGGATAATATGATTGGTTAAGAGCATGTAATTATGAGTATCATATGAAGTAAATGTACATGGCATGACATTTATTTAGTACCCATCTCCTGAACATTAATACTAGTGATGGTAGTTTACCAGTTATTTTATAATGTGCATTTTATGTGATAAATTAATTGTGACTTTGTTTAAGCGCAGCTCTGATCATGTACTTTTTACATGTAAATTTTATACCTTCACCCTTGTATGATTCACTTATCATTGTTTAAATAACTCCTAAATAATATGCTGCACACCATGCATTTTGTATAAGCATGCTCATGACTGGAACATGTGTTTTTCTAGCCCTATTAATTTTCCTTAAAATGTTCACTTGAAACTCATGGAAAATTTTCATTTTATACTTCATGTGTTGCAGTTTTATTTTAGAAAATATTTTATGAATATTTTTAAAGAATTTTTTTTAAAATGTTTTATTTGATATATTACATTTTAAAAACCCTCTTACTGGGAATTTGTATGCTCACCCTACATTTTCAATTTTTTATAGGTTTAGTAGATTTTGAGTTACACTGATAGGTTGCTACTTTGTGGAGTTATTTCTGTTCAGTTATGAAGGATTGTAATAATTGTATTTGGTTTTCCAGAACCTAAACCAAAAATATCCTCTATAGTGGAACATGATGTGTAATTTATCATCATTTCTTTTTATAAAAAAATCATTACACACCATGTTTTGTTGAAGATGCACCGTCTCAAGGGAAGTCTGTGGTTGGGGCATGACATAAATGATTTTGTGAGAGTGTGGTCATTTTCTTAATAGTATATGTCGATGACATATTAATTATTGGAAATAAAATACCAGTATTACAATCTGTTAAGGAGTGGTTTAATAAATGACTCGCGATGAAGAAATTTGGAAAGATAATATATATTATTGTGATCAAGATCCATCATGATATAACTAGGAGACTTCTCATCCTATTTCAATATACATATAGTTATAATATACTAAATAGATTCAATATAGAAAAATCCAAGGGGGTATTGTAGATAATTTCACATAAAATTCAACTTTCTAGGAAAATGTTTCCTCAGACACATGTGGAAAGAAACATAATGGAAAGGATTCCATATGAATTAGCGATTGGGTCAGTTATGTATGATATTCTATTTACTATGATAGATGTTTCCTACACATTGAGTATGGTAGGAACATATCAAGTAGATCTAGGTGACCACTATTGGATAAAAGTAAAGGCTATCCTTAAGTATTTGAGGCATACTAAGGATATGTTCCTTATCTATGGAGGAGATGAGGAGCTAGTCATTAGAGGATATGTAGATGCTAGTTTACAAATAGATCATGATGAAATGAAGTTATAAACGAGATATATCTTCACTCTGAATAGAGGTGTTGTGAGATGAAAAATCTAAAAGTAGGTTATGGTCATAGATTCTACAACAAAGTACAAGTATATTGCAACTTCTACGATTACTAAGGAATCAATATGGATAAATTTTTTTCCAAGAGCATGATGTGGTATCTAAAAGTAAAGATCCTATCACACTTTACTATGAAAATACTACAATGGTGGATCTCACAAAGGAGCCAAGGCCACATAAATGGATGAAGCATATACTTCAAAAGTATCATATCTTGAGGTATTTTTCTCATAGAGGTGAGGTTGTAGTGAGTATTATTTCCATGGAAGAAAATGTAGTGGACCCCTTGAATAAATCCTCGACTCTATTGAATCATGATTATTCTGTCCCCATGGTTTGCTAAAACGTTTTTGAACCACACCATGCCCAACCAGGCTACCACCATTGTCAAAAAATGCCTAGATAATTCATTTTAGTCAATCCTTTCACATAGGCACCACCCCTGGTACCACAAGTGCCTCTATGATATATATGTCCCCATGGTTTGATAAAATGGCTAGACCAAGGGCACCATGGAACAACCTATGATGTGGTGAGAATATACATGCCATGTACTCAACTGAACTTACCCCAACATCTACTCGAGACCACATACCCCTACTCAGGCTTCAATATGCTTCTAGAAACATATCATTGATATTTTAAAACACTCGGAACATTGATTCAAACATTGTTTAAAATATAAACTCCACTTTAAATAAAAAATTCAAATTTATATTGAAGCTTCAAAACCCAAAAGTTATGTATCATTAAAACCTCTCGACCATAACTCCTCTCATCATAAAAAATCCACAATAGTTCTTCAAAAATTAATATCAACCTCTCTTGATCATACAATTACTCTCAATCCACTATGTTCTAATCTGGAATTCTGAATGAGAATTTATTGTGAAACCCCTAATATGTGGTGTAGTATTCATCAGTTCTTGATCCACAACTTTTCACCATCACTAAAACACCAAGAAGATGCTCACCCATGCCTATTTATCTTAAGACACCATAGTGTTATCAATTGATTCATCATCCATCTTATGAAACTCCCCATTAGAGGACTCAGCTAATATGGGTTGATTTTCATCCATTGTACTATCCACCATTAGAATCACTATCTGAAACTCATTACCCGTAGTCTATCAATTCGCTCGGTGTGATTTCCATCTCACTACATCCATTCTCACACAAAAACACCGATTGATTTTTCTTTGAATGACTATTCTAAAAAATGACCAGTCACACTCATCGACATGCTATATCAACATCATCCAACATCAATTCCTTTAATCATGAGGGAATCATGAGATCATCCAAACATTCTCACTAAATTATAAACCTAACTCTTAGTGTAGTTCAATGGTTGAATCCTTAACCAGCCAACTCTATTTTCACACGCCACTCATGAGTACTGACACATCTCAAATATAAATCATCCTCATATCACATAAAATAAATCCTTATCCCAATGATAATTCACATACTCTATCTAATATTTCACCCAAATATCAAATCTAGTATGCACCATGGGACCAGATAAATCAAATTCAGCCACTCACCGACAACTAAACATCACATTGACCATCTAATGAATGTTCAAACACAACCATTACCTTACCCATATGAGGGAAATATATCCATGTATCACCACCCATACTTTAACATATGATATTAATGGACATGATTTTTCCACTCATACCCGAGCACCAATATGACACATCAACCGCCACCCATTCCTAGATCCAGGGAGCATCATCCATGAAATCCACCAAAATTCATCCATAAGGAGGGTCACACTCAACCAGACAATGGTCCACTCCCCAAAATACATATTTCCATATAGTTATCCCACATCGCAACTTTAATAGATTATTGTATTACATGTGTTTCACTCCTCCTGATCCATGAACACCACCCGAGAACCTATGACACCATTCTTACTAGACAGTCCATGTTAAGGAACACCATCATGTTGATTGCACCACTAAACACTAATCCATTTTGATTAATCCTATACCATTGAGGGAAAAATATATTTTATATAAAAAAACTTGGGAAACCAATCCCTTAATAATTTCATTAAATCCATTGATCATCATTTGATACATAGTCGTTCATCAATTTTCATCTCAAACAACACCACACATAACCAACACACACCACCACAATATCATACAGACCATGTGGGTGTATTCTTCCATACCACCCAACCACATAAATAAACACACTCTCCTATGATTTGTATCCCATAAGACCTAGGATCATGGGAATAATACATTAACCATGCTTTTCAGACATGTAAATCACATAAATATTGGGGAACCCACAATACTCCTCTTCAAAATTAAGAATTTCATCTATACCATGGACTACTACCTGGCCACCTATCGACCTAAGAATCATTCCAAATCTACAAGCATCAACCCAAACTCTATCCATCCTAAATACACTTATCTAGGATCAAAATCCTCTATTTCATCAGAAAATGTAACCAAAGGCACTTGGACTAGACATCCTATGGACCCTTCCCTCGAAACATTCCTTGATACATGAAGAAATACATGTGCTTCACATTAAAAAAATTTCAAGGCATCACTATTCCTATACCACATATCTATTATCACATATCATGAATAAAATACCATAACCCAAAGAATATACCCATGATTATCATATATATGGTACTAATTATCCTAAGATAATATCTCACTTAGGTTACCCTTGTACATATCACTTGGATCACAAATATTCTGAGCCACACCATAAGGACATTAGACTCTCCCACCTATACACCCAACAATCCCAGTTTTATTTTCCATAAAGAGTGAAAGTACAAAGAAATAATAAACTAGAAATAAACGAGTTAAATATAATAGGCTTAACTATATCCCTAAGACATAAATTATCCAAATTATGAACCCTTCCAATCTATCCAATTTAATAATCCATATCTAGGCCTCTACCCAACTTGAACCTGCATATAATGATGGATGCTCGGGTACCCAAGTACCATGTATGCTTGAGTAGGGTGGGAGTATAACTCAGTAGGGAACCCAAAATGTTGTCCCATAAAAAATGGTAAATAAAGAAACATGTTATATTCTTAGAGTATAAATAAAATAGTGTAGAAGCATAAATAAATATCCATGTTCTATATCATGACACTCAAGATCAAACCAATCTCGCTTCGTCTAGTGAAAAAGTTTCTATGAGCATGTCACAAAATCATTCCAACCAATAGTAGGCCCATGAATGATTCTTTGGAGAAATTACTATGAAATATATTATTATCACGATCAATGGAAAGATTCTAGGAGCAAGTCTTAGGTATCCTATGGTATATTGATCAATCAGATGGTAGTTAATCCCTCCCAGATCATCTCATGAATTCATGTCATGGGGGAGGGGGGATTGTTCCCCTACTATAACATCTTATATATCACATCAAGGTTATTTCTTACCTTCCATCCATATTATATATCACACTAAGGTTGGGTGGGTGGGGTAGCGTTTCCCTCCCATATATCTCATATATCACATCGAGGGTAGTGTATTCCACCCAGACATTTCAAATATCACATTAGGGGAGGGGCAGTGCATCCTTCCCAGATAGTCTCATATATCATGACCAAAGGTTGGATCCAAGGAAATAATCCACGGTATCCCATATATATATATATACATACACATATCAGTGGATAGTGTGTCCCAACCGAATAATCCCATCATATATTTCTTATATGGGTCGACCATCTAAGCAAACATGTCTCACAAAATAGAAGCCAGCCTCTCATGGTCATGACCTATCAAGACCATAAGGAGATCCCTATTTAGGGTTAACATAAACTTGGAGTACTCACTAGGGGATCCTAGGTCAATTCAAGCATAATAACCTTCATTAGTTTCTTAATATTGATCTCATCACTCAGGTTATCACTTGTCACACATAGTAAATAACATCCCTCAACATCATCATAGTCACATATCATCCTCACTGGACTTATAGGATAAACCCTATTGGAATTGGTCTTAAGAGATATACCTAGGATCATCTCATTCTCCAGGTTTTCTTTAGTTGATATACTCACTCAGTAATTCAAAAATTCTCATATATTGGTGGGGAGGAACACTTGTACAACATTCATCTCAACTAACCCAATATATCTAAGTTATCTAAAGGATCTATTATGGAATACTCGGGCCATTATCCTATGTTCATCAAATCCCTCTATAGGGAGGGTATAAGGAACTTATACAAAAGGAAACTACACTTACATAGTTCAATTTTAAACCTATAGTATCTATGTATTTCAAGGAATAGAATCATATTCAAGTCCTCTACCATAAATGGACTAGAAAATCAAGATAGTGAACAGGGTTCAACCATAAACCTTGTCACATGATTTAGTTAATTCATGAAATTTAATTTAAAAAAAATAGTGATATTTAATTAGAAGGTCAATTTCCCTAGATGGTGATACTTTATATCACATAAAACTATATAAATGAATGTAAATACCATGAGGGAATGCTCAAAGAACCACTTACCTCCCTTTTTAGTTACCATCATTTTAATTCACTACCCAACATCTCTTTCCCAATATTTTCTAAACTCTCATCAATATCCCAAGCACTTATCTTATGCCATAACATCCAATAATTAATTATAAATGGTTTATAATTAGTTATTTAATTCTTTTGTAATATTTTTTAGTTATTTCACAATATTATTTAAATAGTCACAACACCTAAAACTTACACAATTACATCCACTCATTGAAACCTTGAGCAACAGTTTGAGTTATGCTCTTGAGACACACCTAATCCTAATACATGACATCTAATTCAATTAATTATAAAAATTATAATTAATTTAACAATTAAATTCAAATAGGTATAAATTCATTCAAACTCAATAGGTTCTCTAATTTCATTGAATTAACAAAACAACACTCACAGAAGGACCATGCCACACTATCAATATTATCCCAGTCAAAATCTATAACAAATAGAAATTAATAAATATCCAAAATTGTCCAATTTATTGAAAGACCTAAAATAAATCCACCTAAAAATTTATCTTTGATGAAATATCCTATAATGGTGTGTGATCATCATCATGGGATATCCTCTACCCATATCATGAAAATGACCTATCATATCTAGATTATTCCACCATGATCTGGTGGAATCATCACGAAAACCATAATTTGGATCACCTAAATCAAAAGGATAATAATGATGAAGAATAAGGTGGGATGAAATAAATTATATCACCTGAAATTTTAATCAGAATCACAACCAAAAACCAACCCTAATAGAAGGGTATAAATGGAAGCAAGGGAGAGGATCTCCCTTGGTTCATTGTGCATGAGGGAGGAAAATAAAGAGGTCTCAGTCCCTTAATAATCTAAGAAGGAAAAGGGGGGCTTCATAAAGAATTTAAATTTCCTAGGGCCCCACGACTTTTACCAATTATTTTCCAAGTTCATTGTTCACATCCAAATAACCTTTTAGAATACCCACATAGTTAGCATCATGACTTATGGCCACTCCTCAGTTTTCATTTTAGATAGGCACCTTGGACACCTAAAATGGTTAGCACCACTTCATAGCCCCCATGCCCATTACCATTTTTCACCATGCTATGCCAAGGTAGGTGGTCACCGTGATTGACCAAACATCCATCCATGAAATTTTGTTCAGCCATTTTACACAGGACACACCCTTATAACCATAGGTAATTATATATCATAGAGGTCCCTATGGTTAGGCAAAACAACCAGACCAAGGGCACCACAATGTAACCTATTCTGTGGTGAGCCTCCAAGAACTATGTGATCACCCAAACTTGCCTCAACATCCACATGATCACCTATAATCTTACTCAATCCTTGTTACACATAAAATAAAATCTCATTGAGATGTTAAAACACTCAAAACATCAATCCAAACATTTATTCTCAAATAAAATCCACTTTAGATAACAAAAGTTTAAATTTATACTGAATTTTCAAAACCCAAAATACAAAGGTCTTTAAATGGTGCAGTACTATCTCATGATGTAGATGGTACTAAAAAGTAAAGGTTAATAACTATAATGGTTCTTGGAAATCACACTAAAGTAAAAATTAATTTGATAAATTTTCTAGTGTACTGTCATACATATAGAGATATTGAGGAGCATGGCTTTGGATTTAGCCTGTAACAAGGAACCTAGTACGAATGGGTAAAAAAAATAGAGCAAAACCATACCTTATAAAATATAAACCACTGCTACACCAACCATCATGCCCTTAGATAATGATATATAGGTGATTATGGCATCCTGCCTTTTTATTACATAACTTTTCATTACATTTTACAAACAGAGGATCTTTAAAGTCTAGTGTCTTGGAAATCAAGAACATAATACATGAGAAACAACATAAAAAATTCTTATAATCCACTTATATGAATTCATAATAAGTTCATAATAAGTACAATTACTGCATCTCATAACCTGGAGACATACATTTAAAGGAAAGGGTGACCAGAAGGACCATTAAGGGTAAACATGGGAATCAGTTTACTTATGACATCAATAAGAACATGAATAAAAACATAAGGACATGAGAAATGAAAGTATATGCATATCATAAAGAAAATAACATGAAACAAAACTTGAATATGTGGATAAAATATTTTATTTAGACATTCATGAACATATCACCAAGGTTTATCCCTGAGTTGTCATAAAAATTACCAAGGTTATTCACCAAGGTATCTAGAAACTTGTCATCTCTTGAGATTAATTCTTTACCCAATGCATTGTAGCGATATCAGAGTGAAACCTTAATATGTCTTTAATTTTATGTGATACACATACATAATAATCAACCATTTCATAAAAAACCCATAGAGAATAAAAGAAATGGGTTTCATTTCAAAATCGTGACGTTTTAAAAGTTCTTAAAAATAAGATCATTATATCATTTATAACCCATGGAAAGGGAGTGAGGGTTATATGTATGTCAATTATAGGATAAAATATATCCTTTTTATATATTTATTAACTCCCATAGAAACGAAATAGGTATGGGTATTCCCATAAATAAACAAGATAATTTCTTGAGAGAAAGAGATAGAAATTTTGAGATGGAATTTCTGCAGCATAACGACTATATAACATGGTTTTAGAAAATAATAAAAAGAGAGGGTACAAGGGTAACCCACTCATAAATATATCATATTAAAATATAAATACAGAATAAAATGGATATAAGATCACTTTATGGATATTTTAATGACATACCACAAGAAAGGGAAACTTGAAAGGAAAGTGAAGATGTGATTTCTTTTACGAGAAATTCGGTAGCCTAACGACGTCACATAAAAATTCAGAAAACAAATTGATGAGAGAAGAAAGGTTATATCATCATTTGGACATGAAATTTACAGTAATAATAACATATAAGAACATACCCTCAACATAAAGAGATGGAAACTAGAATATGCAACATAAAGGAATTCATGACTTAAAAGAGGAGGGTGAAAGGATCCATTACCTTGAAGAGTAACTTCAAAAGAATGAAGGTCGGGAGTTTGGGAGGCTTGAGGGAACCTTGGGAGGACTCCTAGGGAGTTAAGGAGACCATAAATATGTTGAGTATAATTTTGGAATGAAATGAATGAAGGAAATGACCAGGTATTTATAGGGAAAGTGAGTGAATAAATTATTAATTCCCAAGGGACACATCATCAGCGGTATTTGCAAAACCATGGGCTTGCCCACGGCATTTTCACATGGTATTGGACACCTGGGACACCTCATAGCATATATCACTATTCATAAGTCGACCAGAAAGCTAGCATTATTATTACATCATTAATGATGTCATTAAACACCTCAAACTCAAAACTACATTTTTACTATTCACCGAAAATTCAACTCTTACAAAAAAACCCAAAAATTCACCCCAACCTAATATCGATGCTCTGAATTAAAAAATAAATTCCATTTCATGAAAATAATTTTCTAAAAAAATTTAATTTAATTTTTAAATAAAATCATTATTTATTCCAAAAATACAACTTTAAAACTATAACTCATTTTGTAACACCTTAAAAAAGTAATCAAGGTCCCATAAAATTATCATATAACCATAAGAAAATAAAGTAACAATTTATGATTAAATTTTATGAAGATACATTTCCATTTTAAAATTTTAAATTAATTATAAAATTTTAAATAAAATATTTATGGCATACAAAAATACCAAAACTTAAACTATGATCATTTTTTTCACTTTTAAGATGTCTAAAATGTATTTATACATTCATGGGTGAAGTTTCTATTTTTTTGTTCAAATTAATATTCATTACTATTCATATGGATATGTTACTATTCCTAATTTAATATTCACTAAAAACCAACTTGATCTTATTAGACTCTAAATTTCTCAATGATAACAATTGTAGAAGACCATTTTTTGAAAATCATTTCACATTATTAACTATTTAACGAAAAAAAAATATTTTAAAATTCCCTTTTTTCCTAAATTCATCAATAATACACATCCTATATTTATCTGGATATTTGAAATTCACAAAATTTTCCATAAGAAGAAATAAAAAATTTATTTATATAAAAAGATTACACAAAGCAACTAAGGTCTTGTTACATAGCCCCTTATTACACTAGCATAGGACCTAAGTGTTAGGTGTGCTATGGTGATAGAATCTTGCGGTGGCTTGAACAATATTGCCCAAGTGGTGATTTATATCAGCTTGAAATTCTCCCTTAGGTGATTCTGTTCAAGCTTCATACGTTGAAGTTCGGCTTGGTCTTGGTCCAGAGCAAAGCCCATTGATGCTACCTCCTTCCCAATCTCCGATAAATGGGCTTCATTTGGCTCGAGTCTACTATATGAGGCCATTCAATCTTCTTTCTATATTAATTAACCGTGATAATTGTATTTACACTACTAGAAAAGGGGGCATTGAAGCCCCCAGACTCGGGAGACCACCATTGGCGGTCGCTATAGCTAACCATTAGCGACCGCGAATGGCGGTCGCTAACCTACATAAAAAAAATGGGGGCTTCTGCGCCCCCCCCCCCCCCCCGCGCCCTCGATCTCCCTCCGCCCTAACCCCTCCCTCCCTCTCCGCCCTCCCTCGCCGCCCTCCCCTCCCCCGCCTCCCGCCTCCCCCGCCGCCCGGCCTCCCCACCGCCAGCCCTCCCCCGCCGCCCGCCCTCCCCCGCTGCCCGCCCTCCCCCACCGCCCGCCCTCCCCCGCCGCCCGCCCCTCCCTCGCCGCCGGCCCTCCAGCCGCCACCCTCCGCCCTCCGGCCTCTCGGCCCTCCCCCCCCACCCCGGATGGCACCCGCACCCCGGACACCCCCCCCCCCCGCGCACTCCGAACCCCCCCCCCCCCCCCCGCACCCCGGACGCCTCCCCGCACCCCAGACAGCCCCCCCCCCCCCCCCCCCCCCGCGCACTCCTGACCGCCCCCCGCACCCTGGACGCCTCCCCGCACCCTGGACAGCCCCCCCCCCCCCCCCCCCCCCCGCGCACTCCTGACCGCCCCCCGCACCCCGGACGCCTCCCCGCACCCTGGACAGCCCCCCCCCCCCCCCCCCCGCGCACTCCTGACCGCCCCCCGCACCCCGGACGCCTCCCCGCACCCTGGACAGCCCCCCCTGCACTCGGACACCCCCCTCCAAACCCGGACAGCCCCCCCCCCCCCCCCCCCCCGCACTCGGACACCCCCCCCTCCGAACCCGGAAAGCCCCCCCCCCCCCCCCGCACCCCGGACAGGCCCCCCGCACCCCGGACACCCCACCCCGCATCCCCCGACAGCCCCCCTGCACCCCAGACAGCCCCCCCCCCCCCCCCCGCACCCCGGACACCCCTTCCCGCACCCCTGACAGACCCCCGACACCTCGGACACCCCTCCCGCACCTCGGACAGCCCCCCCCCCCCCACCCAGACACCCCCCCCCCTCGCTGCCCGTCCCCCGTCCCCTCACCGCCTCCTCTCCTCAAGCTCCCCGCCGCCGCCGCCGCCCGTCCCCTCCCTTGCCGCACCGCCTTTGGCTCCGGCTCCCCTTCGCTGCCTCCTCTCCCTCGCAGCACCGCCTTCGGCTCCCCTCCCTTTCAGGTTTGTAGCTCAATCACCTAACATGAGCTTTCAGTTACATTATTATTTTATCAATGGTTCATAAACAAATGGTTAATATTTATTTTGAATATAGTTGATTTGAAAAATGTAAATGTAATAAGTATTGTGTAAATGTTTGTTATACAGATATTATTATGGATAAGAGTTGGATTGATCTTCCAAATCGAACGTCTAGAGAATATTTCAATGGCATTATGCAGTTTATTGACTTCACGAGAGGATTTGAAAGTGACTGTATTAGTTGTCCATGTAGAAAGTGTGCTAACAGATATCAATTCACACGATATACTGTGAGGTAGCACCTTTTCTTTAATGGATTTCTGAAAAATTATAAGAGTTGGACTCATCATGGAGAAGAATATGTTCGTTGTCAAAATACAGATGCAGCTCAGATGGATGTTGATGCAAGGATGACTGATCCAATGCGTGAAATGCTTACTGAAATGGTACATGGGTTGATCCTGAAGGCATTGAGATCCAGAATCTTGAGACTGGTGAGATAAATCTTCGCTCTGGTGCAGATCGTGATTCGAGGAGGTTTTATGAAGTACTTGATGATGCGAAAACAGAATTATATCCTGGATGTACTTCTTACAATAAACTGTCGTTTATCGTGGAGTTGTTGCATTTGAAGACTTTGAATAATTGGTCAGACACATCATTCGACATGCTTTTGGTTTTATTGAAAAAAGTTCTTCCTGTCGACGCTACGATTCCTGAGTCGTATTACTATGCTCGTAAGTTGACAGAGAACTTAGGTTTTACATATGAGACTATAGATGCATGTGCAAACAACTGTATGTTGTTTAGAAATGAAACTGCTCATTTGGATATTTGTACGGTTTGTGGCGCTTCCAGGTGGAAAGAGAACACGGGAAATAAGACTCATCAAAGTCAGATTGCGATACAGGGGAAACCGATTTCCGTAAAGCAAATGCGTTACTTTCCCCTTAAACCAAGGTTGAAAAGATTTTTTATGTCATCTAAAGTTTCTAATTTAATGAGATGGCATGCAGAAAGAGTTCATGAAAGTGACATGTTAACCCACCCGGCAGACTCTCATGCATGGAAGGATTTTGATAAGAGACATCCCGACTTTTCTAAAGATGTTCGTAATGTCCGATTGGATTGGCAGAAGATGGTTTCAATCCATTCAAGTCTATGGTTAGTGCAACTCATAACACATGGCCCGTGGTTTTGGTTCCATATAATCTTCTCCGTGGCTTTGTATGAAGCAATAATTTATATTAATTTCCACTCTTATTGATGGACCTAAAAGTCCGAGGGATAAGATTGATGTTTACCTTCAGCCATTGATTGATGAGTTGAATGAATTTTGGGGCGATGGTGTGATGACTTATGACTGCGAAATGAATGAAATGTTCAAACTACATGCTGCTTTATTGTGGAAAATCAATGAACTTCCCAACTTATGCAAATTTATCAGGCTGGAGTACAAAAGGGGAATTTGCTTGCCCTTGTTGCAATAAAAGTAAAAAATCTGTATGGCTTAAACATTCCAAAAAATGGGCATACATGGGTCACAGACGTTTTCTCCCTCCTCCGCACAGGTTTAGAAAGGACAGAATGGCATTTGATGGTTCTAGAGAGTTTAGCCCAGCACCAAAGATCATGACAGGAGTCGAAATGTTATCGCAGATTGAGGAAGAAAACATCCGCACGGTATATGAAATTCAAGATTTGTTGGCTCCTCCAGTACGTAATATTCGTGCTGCAGGTAGGCAGCGCAGTCACAATTGGAAAAAGAAAAGTATTTTTTATAGTCTTCCGTATTGGAAAAATAACATGTTGAGGCATAATTTGGATGTCATGCACATTGAAAAAAATGTTTGTGATAACATATTGTGGACCATTTTAGGTGTCAGTGTAAAGTCAAAGGACCATGTTAATGCACGCCGTGATTTGGAAGAAATGGGTTTAAGGAAACAGTTGCATTTACAGTTAGCTGAGGGAAACAAGGCATGTATGCCTTCTGTACAGTATTCGATGACTACAGAGGAGAAAGAGACATTTCTTTCCATTTTGAAGATGGTCAAGGTGCATGATGGTTACTCTTCTAATATTTCAAAGTGTGTGAATCTGACGAGAAAGACATTGCAAGGGTTGAAAAGTCATGACAATCACATATTACTTCAGCAGTTGATTCCAATCGCAATTTGTGATTGTTTATCCCCAATGTTGTTCATCCCTTGATTGAGATGAGTAATTTTTTTAGACAGCATTGTTTAAGAAATCAACGAATGAGTGATTTAAAAAGTTTGCAGGACCGAATTGTACTTACGGCCTTTGTCACTTCGAGAAACTTTTCCCCCCCTCATTTTTCAATGTTATGGTCCACTTGATTGTGCACCTAACTGATGAAGTAATGGCTGCTGGTCCAGTGAAATTCAGGTGGATGTATCCTATTGAACGGTATTTGAGTACATTGAAAAGATTTGTACGCAAAGAGCTCGTTTAGAGGCATCAATAGCCAATGGTTATTTGATGATGAGTGTACTACCTTTTTTGCAGAATATCTTACGGATGTTGAAACAAAATTAGATAAGCCCTCTCGGATTCATGATGGTCCAGTTGGAGAAAGAACCACATTTGATATGGACAACATCGAGTGGATACAATCACATCGATATATCTTGTTCAATACTCCATCAGTTGCACCATTAATGCAGTAAGTATCTTATCAATGTGCTTGTATAACTTTTACATGTTTTGTTTGCATAAGTTGATCTTTTAAACATCGTGTAATCATTTGATGAAACACATTAATGAGATAAAAGAAGAGATTCATCGTGCGACTGAGTTGCAAATTCAACAATCTCATTATGCGGCATTTCATGATTGGTTCAAGGATTATGTATGTATAAATTGATTTTCATTATGAGTGAAGTATTAAACTAATTCTTTACGCATATATCAGTATTGATTTTTATAAATTATGTAGGTTCGTAAGCTGAGGGAGTTAGAGGACCCCATGCTACCTGAACTATTTATCCAACTAGCTGAGGGTCAATCTATAACGGCTCTTCGTTATAAAGCTATTGATGCTAATGGTTTTCGGTTTCGCATTAAAGATGTTGATGACAAACAAGCAACACAAAATAGTGGCATCGGTTGTCCCTTTGTCGATTATGGTTATTACTATGTTCAATTGATAGACATCATTGAAGTTGTATACACACACAGTTTGAAGTACATATTGTTAAAGTGTAATTGGGTTGATCCAGTGCGTGGATGTAAAGTCGATCAATATCAGTTTTCATTGGTGAATTTTAACTATATGTTATACAGAAATAATGAACGAGTTGATAATGAACCTTTCATTTTGACATCACAAGCGGAACACGTATTCTTCGTTACTTTTCCTTCGGATCCAAGTTGGCAAGTTGTTGTCAAAATGTCTCGGCGAGGAGTGTTTTTATTTGAAGAAGATGAAACCGAGACTGTTCCGTTTGTTTACCAACAACTTGATCAACATACCGTAGTTCAACGTGAAAAAGATATTTATTGGGTCAGAGCGGCTGTTGAAGGAGAAACAGTCGATTTGCATGCTTAATGAAAGGTATAATTGTTTTCCCGCTATTCAGTAGAATGTCCTAGGATATCATAAATTATCTAATCATTTTATAAATCCTTATAAGTTTTAATCATCACTTTTGTAAGTTAATTCAATCATAAATATTTAGGTTGATTAACTTTCTGATTTTTTAAAATTCATTCACAACTAATTATTCAATCCATTTTTTGTTTGATTAACAGTTGTAAAAGTTTGATTTATTAAGAACAATCCAATTTATCTTTTAAACACTTTGGACTCATTACTGATATTTTCTATGACTGCAGACATGTCAGGGGAAGAGGCAGAAGATCCACATCATCCATCTGAGGCATCTATGTCTCAGGGTCGAGGTATGTTTGAATGTCATTGTCTATATTTTTTATGTAATTGACATATATATATATATATATATATAACATTTGTCAATTTATATATAAAATTGTTTTCAACAGGATTAGACTCGGCTGCTTCTTCCTCTAGCAGGAGAGGCCCTGGTCGTGGCATATTATCATGGAATTCCGACACGACGATAGATGTTTCATTTTATGAGGTATTTAATCCCGTGGGACCGAATGCCCCTACATTTATTCGTCAGCTGGGTCATATCATACATGACCCACATCGATTTCCATTGACCACGAGTGATTGGGCTTCTATCCCTCAGGACACATTAGATCATCTATGGAGGGAGGTTCAGGTAAGAAAATAATTTTACTTTATTTTCTATTTATAAAGAATACTAATATGTTTGATTATTTTCTTTATAGAAAAATATGAAATTATGCCCTGAAGAGTTTCGGCCCGTGTGTATGAGCAAATGCCGTAAGATGTGGAAAGATTATAAAGGCAAAGTGAAGAGGGACCACTGGGTACCAAATGTGGGTGCCCTTGACATTTTGGAAAAAGTCCCGAGAGGTGTCCTCCCGGCTCAGTGGAGTGACTTGGTTGCATATTGGTCTACTGAGGGTGTTGCGGTTTGTATATTAATTATTTTATTGTATATATATTTTCAAGAATATGTGATTTGTTTGAAATTTGAATGAATTGAATGTAGGAGGTGTCAACACGCCATTCGGAGAATCGAGCGTTGCAGGGACCAGCTCACAGGCTCGGGACTCGTCACGTGTCTCAGATCCGACATGAGGCATATATTATTCATTTTTTAATTTATTAATTAATATGGTTTTGCGTTTATATTCTTTTAATATACAGTTGCGAGGGCAAGGTGCAGCAACTGATAAAATGTGGGTGTGGATAAGGACTCGTGATCGCAATGATCCAGAGGTTGCAGCATTGATAGTAAGTGTCTGTACTTACCAATAATTACATAAATCTATATATTAACATATATATATATATATATTTAAATATTTCACAGGCTCAATTTGAAGCTGAGTTAGAACATCTGCCAGAGGACCAGCGACAGCTTCCCATGCGACGAGATGAGATCTTTCATCGCATTATTGGTCGGGACGGGCATGGCTATAGTTTGACCTATGGAGCAGGGATTCCTCGTTCTGTAGTGTCACGCGCTGCGGTTGTCGGTCCTGATGTTGCACATATGACACAGCAGATGTCAGATTTTGAGGCACGGCTGCGCGCTTCCGAGGAGACAAATGCGCAATTGACAGCTGAGGTTATAGCACTGCGGGAATATGTGCGTCGAGCTGATGGTACAGGGGATCATACGGCGCAGGTATATACTGTATTTATTTATTTAATTTAAATTATTTTTGTTATTAAAATATTTATAATGTTTATTTGTTATAGGCACCTGGCCCACCTGAAGGAGGTAGCAGTGATGACAACGTGTGACACACCATATATTCACGAGATATGTTTTTTGTTTTTACTGGTAGAGTTGACATTGATGTACTGTATTTATTCATTTAAGTAATGCATTATTACCATTCATGGTGGTCTTTTAAATATTTTATACAAATATTGAGTTTTTGATCAGATAATTTGAATGATTCTACATTTGAAAAAGTCGAACTAATTCCAACAGATCAATAAATCTGATATTATAGATTATGTATTATCCAATATATTTTTTATAAATTTCTGTATGGTATCGATAAAAGAAATATGTATTAATTACATGTTATCACTTCTATTTTTCACTTTTGTAATCAATGGGATGGCCTTTGCACCCCCGGAGAGCCCCCCGCACCCCCGTACAGCCCCCCGCACGCCCGTACAGCCCCCCCCGCACCCCGTACAACCCCGCACCCCCGTACAGCCCCCCGGACCCCCGTACAGCCCCCCCCCCCCCCCCCGCACCCCCGTACTGCCCCTGCCACCCCCGTACAGCCCCCCGCACCCCCGTACAGCCCCCCGACACCACCATACAGCCCCCCCCCCCCCTCGCACCCCCCGTACTGCCCCCCTGCACCCCCGTACAGCCCCCCGCACCCCCGTACAGCCCCCCGCACCCCCGTACAGCCCCCCGCACCCTCGTACAACCCCCTGCACCCCCGTACAGCCCCCCGCACCCCCGTACAGCCCCCCCCCCCCACCCCCGTACAACCCCCCGCACCCCCGTACAGCCCCCCCGCACCCTCGGAGAGCCCCCTGCTCCCCCGTATAGCCCCCCCCCCCCCCGCACACCCGTACAGCCCCCCCCCCGAACCCCCGTACAGCCCCCCCCCCCCCACCCCCGTACAGCCCCCCCCCCCCCCCCGCACCCCCGTACATCCTCCCGCACCCCCGTACAGCCCCCCCGCACCCCCCGTACAAGCCCCCCCCGCACCCCCGTACATCACCCCGCACCCCCGTACCGCCCCCCGCCACCCCCGTACAGCCCCCCGCACCCCCGTACAGCCCCCCGCCACCACCGTACAGCCCCCCCCCCCCCCCCCCCGCACCCCCGTAAAGCCCCCTGCACCCCCGTACAGCCCCCCGCACCCCCGTACAGGCCCCCCGACACCACCGTACAGCCCCCCCCCCCCCCCCCCCCCGCACCCCCGTACAGCCCCCTGCACCCCCGTACAACCCCTCGCACCCCCGTACAGTCCCCTGCACCCCTGTACAGCCCCCCGCACCCACGTACAAACCCCCCCCCCCCCCCCTCGCACCCCCGTACAGCCCCCCGCACCCCCGTACAGCCCCCCCGCACCCCCCGTACAGCCCCCCGCACCCCCGTACATCCCCCCCCACCCCCGTACAGCCCCCCGCGCGGCACGTCCGATTGTGTCCTTTTCAGCACGCGGCGCGCTGAAATGGCGCGTTGGGGTGTCAAAACAACCCGAACGACCTACCGAATGCCACGAAACCATACGACAATATCCGGGGCGTGAATTGTGAAATGGTCGGCCAGACGGCACCTCATTCAGAGGTGTCGTATGACCGTGGCGGCGGAAACGCGTTTCTGACGCCATAAAACACCAAAACGGCGTGTGGCGGTCCAATTCGGAGCAAACGTGCTCCGAACGACCTGAAACTGCCCGGGGAACGATAGAAATATTATTCTTGAGATGCAAGAGGAGGCCACACGTCCATCAGACGTGTGGTGCGCGCGGCACGTCCGATTGTGTCCTTTTTAGTAGTGCGGCGCGCGCTGAAATGGCGCGTTGGGGGGTCAAAACCACCCGAACAACCTCCGAATGCCACGAAACCGTACGGACAACATCCGGGGCATGAATTTTGAAATGGTCGGCCAGACGGCACCTCATTCGGAGGTGCCGTTTGACCGCGGAGGCCGGAAACGCGTTTCCGGCGCCCTAAAACACCAAAACGGCGTGCGGCGGTCCAATTCAGAGCAAACGTGCTCCGAACGACCTGAAACCGCACGGGAACGATAGAAATATTATTCCTGAGATGCAGGAGGAGGCCGCACATCCATCGGACGTGCGGTGCGCGCGGCACGTCTGATAGTGACGAAATGGCGCGTTGGGGGGGTCAAAACCACCCGAACGACCTTTGAATGCCACGAAACCGTACGACAATATCCAGGGCTGTGAATTGTGAAATGGTCGGGCCAGACGGTACCTCATTCGGAAGGTGCCGTGTGACCACGGCGGCTGGAAACGCTTTTCGGGCGCCATTAAACACCAAAACGGCGTGCGGCGGTACCATTCGGAGCAAACGTGCTCCGAAAGACCTGAAACTGCACGGGAACGATAGAAATATTATTCCTGAGATGCAGGAGGAGGCAGCACGTCCATCGGACGTGCGGTGCGCGCGGCACAATCCGATTGTGTCCTTTTCAGCAGCGCGGCGCGCGCTGAAATGGCGCGTTGGGGGGGTCAAAACCACCCGAACGACCTCCGAATGCCCACGAAACTGTACGACAATATCCGGGGCGTGAATTGTGAAATGGTCTGGCCAGACGGCACCTCATTCGGAGGTGCCGTGTGACCGCGGCGGCCGGAAACGCGTTTCCGGCGCCATAAAATACCAAAACGGCGTGCGGCGGGTCCAATTCGGAGCAAACGTGCTCCGAACGACCTGAAACCGCACGGGGAACGATAGAAATATTATTCCTGAGATGTAGGAGGAGGCCGCACGTCCATCGGACGTGCGGTGCTCGCGGCACGTCGATTGTGTCCTTTTTAGCAGTGCGGCGCACGCTGAAATGGCGCGTTGGGGGGTCAAAACCACCCGAACGACCTCCGAATGCCACGAAAACCGTACGATAACATCCGGGGCATGAATTGTGAAATGGTCGGCTAGACGGAACCTCATTCGGAGGTGCCTTTTGACCGCGGCGGCTGGAAACTCGTTTCTGGCGCATAAAACACCAAAACGGCGTGCGGCGGTCCCATTCGGAGCAAACGTGCTCCGAAAGACCTGAAACCGCATGGGAACGATAAATATATTATTCCTGAGATGTAGGAAGAGGCATCACGTCCAGCGGACGTGCGGTGCGCGCGGCACGTCCGATTGTGTCCTTTTCAGCAGCGCGGCGCCGCGCTATAATGGCGCGTTGGGGGGTCAAAACCACCCGAACGACCTCCGAATGCCACGAAACCATACGAGAATATCCGGGACATAAATTGTCAAATGGTCGGATAGACGGCACCTCATTCGGAGGTGCCGTGTGACCGCGGCGGCCGGAAACGCGTTTCCGGTGCCATAAAAACACCAAAACGGCGTGCGGCGGTCCAATTCGGAGCAAACGTGCTCCGAATGACCTAAAACCGCACAGTAACGATAGAAATATTATTCCTGAGATGCAGGATGAGGCCGTACGTCCATCGGACGTGCGGGTGCGGGCGGCACGTCCGATTGTGTCCTTTTCAGTAGTGCGGCGCGCGCTGAAATGGCGCGTTGGGGGGTCAAAACCACCGGAACGACTTCCGAATGCCACGAAACCGTACGAAAATATCCGGGGCGTGAATTGTGATATGGTCGGCCAGACGGCACCTCATTCGGAGGTGCCGTGTGACCGCGACGGCCGGAAACGCTGTTTCCGGTGCCATAAAACACCAAAACGGCGTGCAGCGGTCCAATTCGGAGCAAACGTGCTCCACGAACGACCGGAAACCGCACGAGAACGATATAAATATTATTCCTGAGATGCAGGAGGAGGCAGCACGGTCCAGCGGCCGTGCGGTGCGCGCGGCACGTCCGATTGTGTCTTTTTCAGCAGCGCGGCACGCGCTGAAATAGCGCGTTGGGGGGGTCAAAACCACCCGAACGACCTCCGAATGCCACGAAACCGTACGACAATATCCGGGGCGGTGAATTGTGAAAATGGTCGGCCAGACGGAACCTCATTCAGAGGTGCCGTGTGACCGCGGCGGCCGGAAACGCATTTCCGGCGCCACAAAACACCAAAACGGCGTGCGGCGGTCCAATTCGGAGCAAACGTGCTCCGAACGACCTGAAATTGCACGGGAAAGATAGAAATATTATTCCTGAGATGCAGGAGGATGGCCTCACGTCCATCGGACGTGCGGGTGCGCACGACATGTCCGATTGTGTCCTTTTCAGCAGCGCGGCGCGAGCTCAAATGGTGCGTTGGGGGGGTCAAAAACCACACGAACGACCTTCGAATGCCACGAAACCGTACGACAACATCCGGGATGTGAATTGTGAAATGGTTTGGCCAGACGGCACCTCATTCGGAGGTGTCGTGTGACCCGCGGCGGCCGGAAACGCGTTTCGGGCGCCATTAAACACCAAAACGGCGTGCGGCGGTCCCATTCAGAGAAAACGTGCTCCGAAAGACCTGAAAGCGCATGGGAATGATAGAAATATTATTCCTGAGATGCAGGAGGAGACAGCACGTCCAGCAGACGTGCGGTGCGCATGGCATGTCCGATTGTGTCTTTTTCAGCAGCGCGACGCGTGCTGAAATGGCGCGTTGGGTGGTCAAAACCACCCAAACGACCTCCGAATGCCACAAAACCGTACGACAATATCCGAGGCGTGAATTTTGAAATGGTCGGCCAGACGGCACCTCATTCGGAGGTGCCGTGTGACCGCGGCGGCCGGAAACGCGTTTCGGGCGCCATAAAACACCAAAACGGCGTGCGGCGGTCCAATTCGAAGAAAACGTGCTCCGAACGACCTGAAACCGCACGGGAACGATAGAAATATTATTCTTGAGATGCAGGAGGAGGCTGCACGTCCATCGGACGTGCGGTGCGCACGGGGTGCGTCCGATTGTGTCCTTTTCAGCAGCGCGGCGCGCGCTGAAATGGCGCGTTGGGGGGTCAAAACCACCCGAACGACCTCCGAATGCCACGAAAACCGTACGACAACATCCGGGGCATGAATTGTGAAATGGTCAGCTAGACGGAATCTCATTCGGAGGTGCCGTGTGACCGCGGCGGCCAGAAACGCGTTTCGGCCGCCATTAAACACCAAAAAGGCGTGCGGGCAGGTCCCATTCGGAGCAAACATGCTCCGAAAGACCTGAAAGCGCACGGGAGGATAGAAATTTTATTCCTGAGATGCAGGAGGAGGCAGCACGTCCAGCGGACGTGCGGTGTGCGCGGCACGTCCGATTGTGTCCTTTTCAGCAGCGCGACGCGCGCTGAAATGGCGCGTTGGGGGGTCAAAACCACCCGAACAACCTCCGAATGCCACAAAACCGTATGACAACATCCGGGGCGTGAATTGTGAAATGTTCGGCTAGACGGAACCTCATTTGGAGGTTCCGTTTGACCGTGGTGGCCGAAAACGCGTTTCAGATGCCCTAAAACACCAAAACGGCGTGCGGCGGTCCAATTCGGAGCAAACGTGCTCCGAACGACCTGAAACCGCACGGGAACGATAGAAATATTATTCCTGAGATTCAGGAGGAGACCGTACATCCATCGGACGTGCAGTGCGCGCGACACATCCGATTGTGTCCTTTTCAGCAGCGCGGCACGCGCTTAAATGGCGCGTTGGGGGGTCAAAACCACCCGAACGACCTCCGAATGCCACGAAACCGTACGACAACATCCGGAGCGGGAATTGTGAAATGGTCGGCCAGACGGAACCTCATTCGGAGGTGCCGTTTGACCGCGGCGTCCGGAAATGCGTTTCTGGCGCCATAAAACACAAAAACGGCGTGCGGCGGTCTCATTCGGAGCAAGCGTGCTCCGAAAGACCTGAAATGAGATTATTTCTTGAATCGAAGTTTTTAAATTATTATAGCACAATGATTTGATATTATATATATTATATATATATATTAAAACATTTAAAATATTATATATATATATATATTTAAAATATTGTATTTAATGGTATATATAGGAATATATATATATATATATATATATATATTTATATATTCAATTCAATAAAAAAAATAAAAAAAAAATTTAGACTAGCGACCGTCTATGGCGGTCGCTATAGGGTGCCCGGCAGAGGGGCTGCAGCGACCGCTTGGCGGTCGCTGAAGGCCGATCTCCCGGCCTTCTATAGCGACCGCCAATGGCGGTCGCTGAAAGCCTCTAGCGACGAGGCAACAGCGACGGCCAATGGCGGTCGCTAATGCCCGGATTTTCAGTAGTGTTATAAAAACACAACATTTAGATTTTAGTTTCCAATGGTTATATTGACCAATGATCATATAACAGTCGAAACCCAACGATATCATTTTAATTATAACCACTTTATTAATTAAAGGATATAGTTTTGTCTTATTACAAAATAAAATAACACACTAAATTAGGGAAAAATAATAATTAAAAATTTTGGGTCTTTATAGTGATAATAATAAATATGAACTTAGGAAGATCCCATCTAGTCCAAATCCCCTACATGATATTGATGTGGGCATTGGAATTATTATTGCATACCATGTTAAACAGTCCATGAAGGACTTATGTTCACTATTAGGAATATATGATACTAATACACCACAATATATGATAATTTTCAATGTTAGTGAATCCATGGGGGGGGGGGATAGGTCATGAATTTCTTTATTTTGGCCATCCAATATGTTATATCACACTATTGCACGAATCATTTTTCTGAGTTTAACTTTGTGAGCATTCTTATGAGTGTTAGTTAACAACGAGTCAAGAATAAGTTTTAAATACTTGTTGTAAGGGTGAATTACCATTAGGAATCCAAAATAATACAAAAGAAACAAAGCAGGGGATGTTTTTACAAAGATATTATGCATTGATTCAATGTTAGGGGAAATACCACAACAACATATCGAGGCTAGTTAGAAAACTCTCTTGAGTTTCCAGATACAATGGGATAACCCCTTTATGTATAAAACAAATGAGGAAACTTATTTTTTGTGTGTTAAAAAATATCTCAACCTTTTTAGCACTAAAAAAACACTATAAAAACATACATTTATTAGTGTTTTTTTAGTACCAAGAAATGTTCATCTCAAGTGCTACAGTCACATTCTAATACAAAAAATAGAAAAAATAAAAAAATAAATCAAAAAACTATAAAATACATAAATTCAAAATATATAATCTATTTCATTATATGAAAAAAATATATACCTTAATATTATTAGTTATAGTAGCAAAAATTATAAAGAAATCAATTAGTTAACCAAACAAAGATCACATCATTTTAAGAAGGGAATGTTAATGAATTATCAACCATTCTTTTACTTTTAACATAATAAATAAATATGTCTTTACTTGAGTCAAAAGTCACATATATGTAATGATAAACAATATTTTTTATTTAAAATACTTCACAAATTTAAAATTAATTGAAATTTAATTTTTATATAACTTAATACTCAACTAAAATGTGAAAATAAATACTTAGGCATGAAAATAAAATTAATCAAAAAAATTTATCATATAGTTTTTTGTAACATCCTTTATTTTTTAAGGTATGTATTTTACTTTTTATAGTGTTTATGAGTTTTTTTTTTCATATTTTAGTTGGTTTTGGGGGATAAAAATGAAGGTAGTATAATGGAAAGGTCTTAAGGGGTGGTTAATGCTAGAAATCACCAACAAGAACCATTGGGTACCCAATAGTGGGGATTATGGGTTCTCGGTAAGGGTGGAATGGGGGGGGGTGCTAAATTGGGTTACCGGGTACCCATTGTCCATGGACTAGGTACCTCATAACCTTTAAGGTTTCTCTTTTAATGGTGAAATTTTCATTATTATGCTATCATGAAAATTAGATTATGTATTCCTTTTTTATTTATTCTTGAGATTATTTCTAAGAATTTATTTCTCTATAAACTCTCCATTTAATTCCACAACATCAAGTTGAAATTTATTCCCTATTCAAATATAGAACCACAATTCATTGATGATATTGAATTCATCTCAGTAAGAGCTTCAACAACCCTATAATTCTACGAGTAAGCTATAATATTTAGTCACTGTAACATAATTTTCTTTAGTTTCATCTAGTTTGAATATTTTTGAGGTTTATTTATGTTCTATGATGATTTAAGCCTCTATTTTGTTTTCATAATACTCCTTGAGTGTGAGGTTGTCACAAACCACCCCCACTGGTACCCCTCTCGGGCCTACAATGAAGATGAGTGTGAACCCAAAGACTACATCAAATTGGAAACTGGTTTGTGACTAACACCTAGGTAATATAATATATAAAAATGGGATCCATTACCCCCAAATTCCAAAGAAAAAAATAAACAACCACCAATAAAATATATAAATATAAATAAATAACATAATCCTAGTATATTATATTTCATACAATGAAAATCTAAATGGAAATACCATTGTGAATCCTATGATAGTGACCTAAAATACCTGAAACTCACATACCACCTATAAAAACTAGTAATTTTCTACTCAATTAACAAATCCTTCTTGTGGACCTGAAAACAGTTACACATATATGGGTGAGCATACAAGTTTACTTTATAGGATCCTGCCAAAAACATCTCATTCAATTTTAGAAGAAGCATACTAAATCTATATTGAATAAACAGATAATCCAAATAATCACCTAAATAGGTAAACTATATTTCCATACTCACTAAGAAACACTCACCAAGTATCACATAGAAGCAAGTAAACATGATAATGAAATATGTATATAAGAAAGGTAACCATATACAACTTTCCACTAAATTAGTTACCCCAAACCACAAAGTCTTATTCTATGGTGATTTTATACCCTCCATAAGTAATGTTTCACATCTATAAAAATACAGTTATATCCATATACACATAATCACGCTACATACCATTACATACCCTAATTAAGTAGTAAGACCAAGATCCATAATTTCCCATGTAAATTTTACATTATACCTTAAGTTTTTTACAACCTGTGCATATCAACACCCATAATAACCAAATTCATTATCCCTGGGAAACAAGTATATTTCATAATCTTAAGCTTCCACAACCTATATATACAAGTATATTAGAATTAAGATCCATTACCACTTGTATGAGCACATACACTATAACAATAAGCCACTAAAACCCGAATATGTCTACATATGACCTACGATTATAAGAGAGAGCGGGGAAGGTGGATTAGTTAACCATCTATTTTCTTGACAACCTTGATGTAGGGAATGCACCAAGAATCAAACCTAATATGGGCTCGAACCCCCTAATTGAATTGGGGTGGAGCGTATGAAATAATAAAAAATTAAGATATATATAACACACAACCATTCTAGGGGAAAACTACCAAACCCTAGAATAATTCTAAAGAAAATATCCCACATGAAGACATAAATTCCATCACTAAGGACTAGAATCCAATAAGTATACAAATAGTAAGGTTCAATTCCTTCCTAAAGATTTAGTTAGTTTCTAATAATTTAATCACATTTCATCATTATCCAAGATTAATATTTATATTAATCATGAATCTAAGGATGATAAATTTAATATTATAATAATTTACATGCTATTTAAATATCTTACACATTCCATATTTATTAATATAAATTCATTATAATTTAATATTTTAAAACCCATCCTATTTAATTAATATATATTTTAATTAACATTCCATAATTCTTGGTACCAAGACACATATATTCCTATATCTAAGAAGATCTACATATATCTAAAATGTGAATTAATAATAAAATAATAATAATAATGAAAATAAGAACAATCAATTTAGGATCTCAAATCAAGACACTCATACGATATTATATTAATCTTTTATATCATCCACAATATCTATTATTAACTACATTAATCTACTAACACAAAATAATTATAACATAGCACAACCCTTTCTATTCCAATCAACCATACTAGGTTTTTAATAAAAATAACTCCAAGGGTAATAAATGTATTTATATAGATGATTTTACAATTTCTATGGTAATAATCATCAAGAAAAAAATATTAAATCCTCAAACATTCATAGAAACTATTTTCAATAAGGTTTGAATGAATTTGTATTTTAGACATTTAATTCTAGTAAAAAAAATTCACTTTACCTTGTTAATTATATCAATTATTTATTATTATGTTTCAATTATAATAAATTTTATTTTAGTAGAAATAATAAAATGATAATAATATAATATCATTCTCAAAGAAAATATTAACTATCTTATGTAATTTAGGAAATAAAAATATTCATAAACCTCATCCACCATATTTATCTTTTAATTAATTATTCAAATTTTAACATATTAGACATTCGTTAATGAAACAAGATACTAAAACATAATAAAATGGACACACTATATAGAAAAAATCATGAATCATATCATAGTTAATACATTCTCAAGAAAATCAACCCATGATCTCTTTAAAATAATTCTATATAATTAACATATTAGGTCAAACTATTCCTTTTATTCAATGAAAACTTAGTCACGATAAATCCATATTTACATATATATAAAATAAGAAATTTATGAATCTTCTACCTAATACAAATTCTTGATAACTCAACACATACGAGAAGCAAGAAAGGGTAAGAGGTTTTGATGACTAAAATATTTTTTAGTAACTCATTTCCTGGTAACAAAATATGATCCCTCAAATCCATGTATTTTAGAAAGATTTTGAGAACTATATGAACTTAAAAATAGCTTACTGATCATCTGGGGTCTCAAGAGAAATGTGAAGGATAAAACAAAGGGAGGAAAACTAATAATAAAAATGAAAAAATATGTGAAATGGCCCACACAATCCTCCTGGGTGGTTCCATTTTAAAGATCAATCAATTTCCATATAATTAGATATAATTGAGGGAGGAGTGCTAAATTTAAAATAATAGGTGATTTAACAACATTGCATTTTACTATTGAAAACATCTTTTTTTTAAATAGCGGTTAAATTTTCTTAAATTAAATTTAAATCATGCATGTTAATTATTATTAAATCATAACATATTAATAACTTGAAAATTATATCATAAAACATAAAAGGACAAAGGAATTTAATTATTGTAACAAAAAAAAGTAATTTAAAGGATTAAACAATTTATAATGTAAGTATAAATCATAAAAGAAATTTTATGGAAACCCAGAAAAGAAATAAGGAAGATTCACTTCAGAAGTGACTCTTAAATAGTGGTAGTTACTTTTATATATGATAGAATGAATCTTATACAAAAGGGAAATTACTCTTACACAAAAGGAAAAATAATCATACCCAAAAGGGAAAAAGACTCTTATGCACAAGTTAAATGACTCTTATGCTATAAAGAATCACTCTAACGATTCATAGGAATGAAATTTATGATTCACATGAATGACTCTTACACTTCAATTGAATGAGCCATATATTTTAAAATTTGTCTAACTCTTCAAAACATAATGGTTATTCATAAAGGGTAACATAAGGGTTATTTCATTTCTAAGGGAATATGTAATGGTCCTTCCTATAGTAAAGGTAATTCATAAGGGTCACCTCTAAGACCAGGTCAAAATATAATGGCCATATTAAACATAGCTAAAAATAAAGTTAAAACTTAAAAATAAAAAGTTAATTTAAAATTCAATTAAAATTAGAACATAAATTCTTCAACCACCAAACCACCATAAAATATCCATGGACTCACATGACACCTCATAAATGAAAAAGAACGAGTTTATGAAAATATGGGCCTTTATAAAGGTAGGTGATCTGTTACTTATATTGGTTTTTTAAGATTTTATTTTATATTATTTTTGCACCAATTTGTGCTTTTATAATTCTTGATAGTATTTTACAAGAAAAAATAGATATAATATTGTAAAATATTTTTCTTATTTTTTATGTGTTGTACACAGTTTATAAAACTGTTTTAATACTGATATTATGGAATGACATTAGTAAATTGTTGAAATAAAGACAAAATTATTATGAATATTATGAATTTTATGTAAACATTAATGGTGGATTTAGTTTCATGTAAATAGGGACTAGAATTTATGTTTTGATGTTGGTTTGATGTGTTCACTACTATATAAATTCATATAAGGAACATATAAATTTTGATTTTTTGTTAAGATAGAATTGTTAAAGTTACTAGTATTTAAAGTTTATTTTTTCCAATATAATTAGTATATTTTCATGATAGAATATGTTTTTTTAAAGGGTTAATCATTCCATGTAAAATAGAAAAATTAGTTTAGTGTTTGGGGTGGTTTTTATAGATTGTTTTTGGATTTAAGTGAAGTACATTTGTTGGAATATGGATTTAAATGAATTAAAGTACTGATAATAATGGTTAGAAGGTGTATAATAATGGTTTTATTGTAAGTTCTGTTTATGATACATATAATATGAATTTTATTGTTAATTATTATTTCTAGAATAACCATTTGAAGAATATAAATGGGAATGAAGATAAGGGTAATTGCATGTGTTTTTTGAAAAATAAATTTCAATATTATTTTAGATAACTTATAGTTGAAATAATGATATTATGTGATGAATGGAATTGATTTGGAGTTATTTTAATTTAAATTTCTATATTGTGAAAAGTTCTAGGAAATTGGACACTTTTAGGGAGCCCTGGGCAAGGTTGAGAAGTGAGAAATATTAATATGTGATTGATGTATTTTTCTAAGACTTGAGTTATGTTGGGGATTAAATTAGATGAAATTTTCATGGAATATGTAATTATTTGAGCCATGTTTTTTAATGATTTATTTTACAATTTCCATCAGAGTTATACAAGCATTTTTTGAAGCTGATATGATATTATTTAGGTGTTTTTGTTAACACTGAATACTATATTTTCATGTTGAAAATGATGTTGTTAAATTATTTAAAACTTTAAATATTATTATAATATTTTTATATTTAAAATCCAAGGGATTCATATTGTTTTATTTCATTCCACTAAGTATTTATTCTCAATCCCTATACAAACACACCAAATGTTTGTATAAAATATATGAATTATGTTATAGGTGAAGAAAATAAGCCTTATTATCTTGGTATATAAAGTTAGGTGACATATTGGAGATGAGTATATTGTATTTCAAGTTGTCTGGAAGGGTTTTAAATACTTTATATTATTTTTTCATTTAGTTTTTTTATACATATACTAATGTTTAATTTTATTTTTGTCTTGTATTGATTTATGACTCATATAAGAATTCACAATAACTTAATATGACAGGTTGAGCTTGTTTATATCATTTACACTACTTATTATTATTTTATTTCTATTTTGGTATTTTAATTTGATGGAAAATTATAGGTAAAATCAATCCCCAAGTGATGAAATTAAACCCTTATTGTTAGTTTTCATCCTCTGGTGATTGGGGAGCACACTTGAGGTCGTGTTATTTTTACCTCAGTGGAACGATCATGCCTGGGTAGAATGTTACTAAATAGTGTTAGAGATATTTATTTTCTAAGATATTGATATTTAGGAGTTGGTATATTGGATATTAGGATTTGGGATATGGTGTAGTAGTTTCCTATGTGTTCTTATCTAGCATAACTATATTGAAAGATCAAGTTACTTAGGGAGTAAGTGGTTATATTTTTGTAGTTTGTGAATGAGATTTTGGGATATGATGCTCAATTTATTGAGGCTTAATAGTGTAATATTCATACATCATTTTGACACATATGGGCATGAAATATATTCTTTTCACATGTAATTTTGATTTATTGATGATTTAAATTTCAGTTAAGTAATTTCATTATTATAAAACTAAATTTTTTTTTCCTAAATAAGTTATTAATAATGGATTGATTAGTTAAAATTTTTTAATTGAAATTTATAATGCAATGTGATTATTTTGATTTGAATAATTGCTTTATGATTATATACAGGAAGTAATGTATTATGTTTTTTTTCAAAATTTTATTATTGATTTAAAACTAACATGTTGATATTTGTAGACCTATGGGACCTAATAAGTGATTTGATGAGACTCATGAGAAGTAAAAAAAGAAGGATAATTTTTTGAGGGGTATATGGAAGGGGAAACTAAGAATGGTATTTTTTTAGTGAGATTGAAACTCCTATAGAGAATATGATCACTAAGAATTTATTAAAGGTTATTTAAAATATATTTTTTATACCACCTTAGGATTTCACATTGATGTCATATATAGTTTAATATTTTCTAGAAAATAACCCTCCTATATACAGGATAGATACTTTCCATTGAGGATCTAAAGTGAAATTGGTGGGGAAGGATAGGATATTTAAGCTGATTGATGCTCATGAAGGGAAGAAAGTGAATATGGATGTCTTAATGATTGAGGGACTATCTTAGTGTTAATGGGATATCTTGGACCAAGTAAGAGTGCTGATGTCTTGTCATGGGAAGCTTTTTGGGCACTCTTCTTTGACCATTTATACCCAAAAAAATTTGAGGATAGATAAAGGTCAAGAGATCATGAAACTAAAGTATAGAATTAGTTTATTCTTAATTTCACCTCAAATTTTAAATATTTGCCCAATTTTTCTCCCAACATGATTGCTGATGAGAGTTCAAATGATCACCGATTTAGATATGACCTGATGTTAATGATTCAAAAAAAACATTGTCTTATTTTTTTTACCCACCTTTATAGGTGCAGTGAATAATTATATTATTACAGGGACAAATCATAAGAAAAGAAGAGGTATTCAATGGGATTAAGTGGATCTCATTATGGGAAAAATAGGAAGGGTGATGGATATTGAAGTTATTGAAATATTCTAGGAGCTCAAGGGAATAATTTTTCTTCTCCTTTATATAGAGGTAGGTAACTATTGGAGTTTTATTAGTGTGGATGAAGAGGCTATACTTAGCCTATTTTTCTTATTGATATGAAATAGTTTCACTCTTGTTCTAAAATAGAAAATATTATGAAGTTATATTCAAGGGATCTCAGTGGGGTGGTGGTTGTGATTTATCTTCCACATAGAATCATTTTGTATAATATAGTGCATCATATCATATCACTAGCTATATATCATCTTATAGGCTCGGTAGTGGAGGTGATAAAGATTCTCAAGGAATGGTTTAGTGAAAGGATGCTATGTATGGGAGTTTGATGACTTAGAAGAAGGGTCTATGTATAAGGTCTCTACAGACATGCACTATTGAATCAATATTAGGGGATATTAGAAAGGGTTCATACATGATTGGAGGTATGGTTCTAGTTACCTTTACCATGGTTAGTGTATTTTTTTATTCCAATGCTTCTCATTTTTTTTATGTTTTCTTGTTTACTTACCTGGGATTGGATATGAACTTCTTATTTTGAGTTTTATCTATAAATACCCCATTAGGAATAAGAATTTATCTTATTAATATATTATTATCACATACTATTGATATACCATGACATGGAAATATTTAGGATTTCTATATTCTAAAGAATAAAGGCTTCGATATAATTATTGGAATTTATTGGGTTTTCATTTTCAGTTATATATTGACTGATCCCAGAGATGAATGATTTTTTTATCTTATGTTGAATCTTACAGTTTTCTAAGAGAATGGGAATATCATAAAAATAGATCTGGTTATGATTTAAGGAATCTAGGGGGATTACATATTAGGTAGTAGGGATGGATATTATGTGAATTGAATTTATTTTCAATGTCATGTTTCATCCAATGGTAGATCAATATCGAGAATCAATTCTAGAATATTTTACATGACTAAAACTAAAAATGGAGGTGGAGTTCATGATTAAAATGGTAACTAATACTATTCACATTTATGTACCTTCTTACCATATATCCATAAATAATATCAGAGAGTTAATTTCTCATTCAGTTTACCTTGAATCCTAATGGTTCATCACATAGTGTGTGTGTGTGTATGCAGTACTACATGGATTTTTTTCATTAATAATGAGGGTGATATTTTTTTAATTATATGTTGAATATCATAGATTGAATCAGGATAAAATTAAAAATCAATATCCTTTACCATGTATTAATAAATTAAATAAGTTGAGAGGAGCTTTATAGTTTTCAAATATTGATCTTTGATCATGTTATCTTTAGTTGAGAGAGTAAACTGAAGATGTTTTGAAGATATCCTTATGTATGTGGCATAACCATTTTAATTTTTTGTCTATGTCATTCGAAGTGATAAATGAATCAGTTGCATTTTTTACCTTGATGAACCATGTTTTCCATCCTTATTTGGATTAATTTTGTGATTGTGTATATCAATGATATATTTCTATACTCACGGTTCTAAGAGGAGAATAAGGAACATTTAGATATTTTTGATAGGTCCACTAGGTCAAATATCTTAAGAGGGGGGGGGGGGTGAATTAGGGTATATAAGATTAAAACATTCTCCCTTTTGAATCTTGTTTCATTGTTAGAAAAAACTAAATTCTCTCTTCCTCCTATAGAAATATATAACCAGATATGAAATCATGCACATGACACATCAATTTTTACTTTGTTCACCCTCAATGGGATACATCTAAGGAGCATACAACGGAGATGTAGAGATGTACCAAATTCACTAAGGCTCATAGCCAATAATGAGTATAATGTTTGGGATAGATATTATATGCCTAGAATTGCTGCCGTTGGAAAGGGTTACCACATTCCTCTTACTACGCTCATTGCTCTTGGAAAGGAATCCACACATTGTTTATCGACTTGTTGGTCAAACATAGTTTATGGACATGTAGGACCCTTCACTTGCATGAATTCCTACATCCTCAACTATAGGTAGATGCTCTGTTGAAGTTCCCTTTTCAGCCATAGATGAAGTCCACCTTCTCGGGTATTGTTAGGTACTAAAAAAATCCTTTCACAAACTGATTTGAATCATTTTTCAAGCTTCCTTGAGAAAATCGTAAACCACCTTCTTCTCCCACATACTGAGTATTGGGTTCAGTATGTGGAACACCTCCTTCACATATTTCTTCCACTTCTGCAAACCTCCCTTTATCCACAGACCGCCTATGCCTTCACTGTCATGTACCGCTTCAGCATACCATCTCAGCGAACCTCATTTACGAATCACCCTATGTTCATGAACTGTTGTTTGTTCACGGACTGCCTTAACAAACTTCTATCATGTACCGATCCATTGTTCCTCATCTGCAAACTTCCCTCTATCATGGAACTATTCTATGTTCATCGGCTGCCTTCTCTCCCACGTACCAGAGCTTCCCCTCTGTGTACCGCTTGCAGAATTCTCTCTCTCATGTACTGGAGATTCCTCCTCCATGTACTGAGTCTTCTTTTGTGGGTTAAGAATCCCCACAAACACCTTCGACATGATTACTTCTACGCGAAACACTTTTGGACATTGCCGAATTCCCAAACCAAAAAGAATTTCTCTAATTATATTAGGTCTCTACTCTAATCGGTGAGATTAGAAATTATTATATAGGAAAAGATATCTGCAAAATATGCTAATCTAAGATTTACCAAATCTTCAATCCAGCCTTCACTGCATATCGATCCTTCTGTCGCTGCGAATCCCAAGTCACCAATGAACTATTTTTCCTATACAGTCTATGTACTTTCTTTGTTCCTACGTGGTTGATCTCCTCCACCGACATCAAGCCATCCATGCACTGCATCGCGTTCCGCTGCGAACTATTTTTAGTTTCACTAACTACTCCGGTGTACCATTCTCACCACTCTGCGTACCATTCCTGCCACTCCACGTACCATTCTCGGAACATGGTACGTGGTCCATGAAATGTGGTATGTGGTTCTCATCCTTTTCCAATTTTCTTCAATGTTCTTTATACTGTTAAATCTTATGAATAAATCCTTCCTTTTCCAACATCAAACTTCTTATTTTGAGGCCCAAAAAATTGGAAAACACAGGGAAATTGTACCACCTTAAAAAACTATCTTTGGAAAACACCAACCATACTCATTTTCGGTCATCTAGATTTTTCAACAAACTCAACCACACCCAAAACATACTAAGAGTACACCTTGAGGGATTTTTTCGCAACAATTGTCCTGAATACATTGAGAGATCATTGGTCATATTCCAAGATATTAAAATTTTAGTTCTATATACAAGAGTCAAATATTCCTAGGAATATTACTTTTGAGACTATCATATCAGTGGATCCTAAAAAGGTTGTAGTTATAACACTCTAGCTCGGTTTACCAGGACTGATCTAGTGTATCACATGACCTCATGCTCATCTCCCCATACCAAAGAGGTTACCTAATAGAATTGAAGACTAGAACCATCCATTGGGAAGAATATTCCATTAATATCAGATAACCATAAATAATATAAATATTGGAATCCATAATAATAAGTTAACAAATATCATGTAATCATAGCGGTGATCCAACCATGTAATAATATCTTATATAACATCCAAATGTATCATTGCCAAATGTATAATAACAATCAAAAGAAATTCCCACAATATGTGGATCAATATATACAATAAAAATGAAAAAAATAATATAGAGACACCACTATACAATGATTCTAATGTATGTATGTGAATTTCCTCCATCTATACTCCACCCCACAAGCTCAATCTCCTGATATTGCGACATTCCATTTACTTGGATCCATGAAAATGAAATATACAAGAACACTGAGGAGGCCATACAGGGTGTGAGTAATTAATCCAATAGGATTCCACCAATGATTCCTTAAAAAAGTTTGATAGACATATGTTAGTGGATTCATAGATTAAACAAAAATAAACAAAAAATCATACACCTAGTTGAAGTCATACTATATTATCCAAGCTGCATTGAACCCTGACCATCCATGCCTAGGACCCATGAGAAATATAAGAGTCATATCTTGTATTAAATATATCTCAAATAACATAGTAATTGACACTAAGGCTGGAATAACATAGAAAATCTTCCCAAAAATTGTTTGATACCCTATCACTCAGGGAATGGTCCCTGAATGAGTGTCATACTAACACCATATCACTCAAAGTTATGTCTCGTAACAAAGTCCCATATCAACACCTTCTCACTCAAGGTAACGTCTCATAACAAGTCCCATACCAACACTATCTTAATCAGTGTGAATTTTAATAACTAACTCACACGAACCATTACATTCAAAACATGATCCCCCTCAAGTCCAGAAACAAACTTAGACCCCACACTTTGACATCATACATTCCAAACATTACAAGAGGATAATCTCAATATCTAACCTTAACTCTAAAAACATAGGTCACAACCTATATAATTTCCAACCCATGTACCACATGATTTCCTATAACATATCCCAATGAATCAAAATATTCAAAAAATATCATGGTGACCAACCCTAATCCCACACACTACACTCATTGCTGATAGCCATACCTATCCGAAAACATCAAAACTTGGTAAGGGCTTCCTACCTCAAGGATCATGTAGATAATTCACTATGAATCATCACCTGGTCTAAATCCAATCACCCAATACTCAAGAACCTTAAAAGACCCCAAAAAATTAGGGATTTTTCATTTAAAAGAAGATATAAATAGATAAACTGACACCTTGGGATTCCATTATTTTATCCTTGCCCAAAGTGGAAGAATGAAACTTATAAAGATTAAATCCTTTTTCAAATGATCCTTGGAGAGATCCTGGAACATTAGAAGGAGATAAATGAGTATGGATGATCATACATGGGTTGGGGGTGGATGAAAATGGGGATAAAAGGGGTTTTCAATAAAAATAACATAATAGAACCTAAAAAACACCTAAGCTAACCACCTGGTACTCAGTAAAATTTTAATGGGTACTAGATGCTCCTATAGTCACATGAATATCTCCTTTTAACCAGCTAATGGGGATCCTAGGGTTACAAGGCCCATAAAAATTATACTAGGTATTTAGTATCCTTTTATAGTTTTTTTGCAAAAAGTCCCTAGATACCATTTTTTAAATACTGCTAAGACCCAACATGACCTAAGAACATCACAAAATAGACATAAAATTTGATATAAACCATAAAATGATCTATGAATTCTTCTTGAAATATAGGGGTCATTGAAAACTCCCCCTAAGGGATTCATACACTCAAGAAGCATCTCAGGGTATCCTTTTCAAATATCTCTAACCACTGGCCTCTTACATATAACTTCAACTCCCATTTTTCCTCATGTATATTACTATGTGTCTAAAAAACATATAAAAAGGCATTGACATTCCCAAAAACACCTTATCACTCTATTCCATAATAATCACTGAGAATTCCTCAATGGAGGAATCCACCTACAACTCAACATCATCACTATCAATCACAATGATGGGTCTGACTGGTACATTCGAAGATATAACATATAAAGCACATAATTTATACTATGATATCATAGAGTAAGATCTAATAAGTAATATATAGTATGAATCCATGGTTTCTTCAACATATCAACAAACCATGTTTCAAACATTCCATATAGATGATTCCCCAACCAAGGTGATACCAATAAGAATATCCAATCACCCACAACTTACTCTATGGGTTATTACCTTTAGTCAACATATGATAATTTATTTATCTAATCAGTAACTGATTGATTCCTGATCAACCAAACTCTATTTCTTCTCTCCTCCCCAAGCTTAACCAAATTATACTTGACTCAACTACCTCTAACTAGTATAGAGGGGAGTGGCATGATTGATTATACAGGGCCTTAAAAGGATCCACCAGATTCAAGTCTTGATAATTATTACTATATAAAAAATATTCCATATCAAGATATTTATCCCAATCTCCTTTGAAATACAACACACAAGCCCTAAGAACAACCAAGAGTATCTAGATCATCCTCAAATACTATCTATTTTTCTAAAGATGAAACAATGTAGTAAAATTTAACTAATATAACATAGATTTATGTAATATATACTTGAAAAAAATATGTGAAATGGTCCTCTTGAATTGATAATATGATCATGGGTATCCCATATAACCATACTTTCTCCCACACATACAACTTTCATAACACATCCGATGACTGTGCCTCTTGAATAGGTAGGAAATGTGTGACCTTTATCAATCAATCCACCACAACCCATTCCACATACCAACCATTAAATGTCTTCAAAAGAATTGTGATGAAGTCCATTTTCACCTAATACCAATTCCACATTGGCATTAGGAGTGGATAAAGTATATCTTATGTTCAATGATGCTCTACCATTACCCTCTAGAAGTGATGAAATGATCCACAAAACCTATGATACCCATCCTCATATTGGGCCACCATAAGTGGTGTTGAATCTTGGTACATCATAGTTTACCCCTAGTTGATGACCCACCTTGAGGTGTGGGAGTCCCTCATCAACTTTTCTATTATTGAAATTTAAACCACCTCCATACTATGTATGTACAACACTCTGTACTCCTCCCATGGCCACCCCAGAATGGGCTCATCACCCATAATCTATTCTTATATCATCAAAAAACATTAATAAAGCTCTTAGAAATATTTTACCCAATCTACTAGAAATTGAGTAATATCCATAGAATCAAAATTCATGGAATCCATTCTCTTTTTTATATCCAATATCTATTTCTTAAAGAGAAATTACAACTTCCACTCCTCAATAAATTCCCAAACATCCCACTACTGAGTCTAAATTATTAGATTATCTAATATGAAATTACCATATCCCAAGGTATAAGCAATCAAAAAATTGAATAATTTCTAGTAATCCACCCAACACTTATCTCACAGGTTTAAGTACCACCATGATAAAATGTATTAAAAGAAGTTTTGGTTCATTTAGATGAATGATCTCTCAAAATAGATTTAATGATTCTAAAACATCAAGGTTTTAACCACTACAGGTAGCTCTAAATCAAAGTATAGTTCTACTCATGAGGTCATGATTGAAAAGACCCATAAGTAACCACCTGATACCATGCATCGAAATAGCTCCCAAAATAACCTTATAGGCATATCAATATAAGTTATAACCTATTCTATGATCCAAAAAAAATATAAGGGGTATAGATATAAATTTCCCTTGAAATTCCTAAAAATACACTTATCATTGGTTGGTCCAATTTAACTTCACCCCATTATTAGTTTGTCCCATCATAGGTATTTCTAATTGAGATAAATCCCAAATGAATAGAAATAATTCCAAGCTAATTTAAAAGAAATGTTTTTTATTGAAACAAATTATTTAGCCTAGCCCAAGATGTCAGAAACTCTAGTTTATCTGTGATAACTAATTTTCCTACATTCCATATCACATAACTGAGAAGGCATACCTCTTAAATCAACAAGTAACCCTTAAATTACTTGGTCTACAACAAATATTCTCGAAATGTACATTATATGATTTCAAGGTTATCTATATGAATATATTAGGTCCAAGAATATACCAAAATATTTTCAATTAATAACACAACAATATATTATAAATAGGGATGATTCATGAGACCCATGCACACTACCAGTGCATTAGTCACCTTGAATGACATCACAAGATACCCATATAGCTCATACAAACTCTTAAATTCTATCTATAATATATCCACCACCTTGATATGAAACTTATAATATACCATTCGTAGATCAATATCATAGAATCAATGGAAACAACTTAAGTAATAAAATAAATCATTTATATACATTAGTGGATCCCCTTTATTGACCATAACCTAGTTCATCTTCTAGAAATCCAAGCACAACATAAATATGTCATCACCCTTTTTTGTGAATAAACATGAACAACCCATGAAGAGGTACTCATATTAATAAAACCATTTTCCTCATGATCCTTGAGAGAAACTTTAAACTCTCCTAACTCAGTCAGTTCCATACAACATAAAGGTATATATATAGTCTATATACTTGATATGAGTTCAACAATAAACTCAGTATCACACTTTAGAGGAAAACTAAAGAAATCATCAGGAAGATGATTCTATAAATATATTTTGGAAATGATAAATTACTAGAGGGAGGGTAGATAGAATCACCCTCTATAGAAAACGTTTTTACCATTTATGTTATAATTTCTCAACATAACTGTTGTTATGTTTGAATATACCCTCCTTAACATCCCATTCACCAATAAAGGTATGCAATTTCATAGCAAGGGATGTTGGTAAAACATTACTTCAGCAGAAAATAATGCGATCTGAAAAACATTTCATCCAATTTATATTGAAGATGATATTTAAATTAGACACTAGGACAAATAAATACCATAAGCACCCATAGACACAAACACAATGGAAGACATTGGAAATTTATGAATACGATCTAACTTATTCCCAAGAGGCTTATAAAGAGCTAAAATTTCATATGATAAATATAAATTCAACCCCAAAATAGATTCAATGTGAGTTTATATAAAGGAATGAGAGTGTTTTGTATCAAACATAACAACATAAAGGGTAGAAGTTTCTAAATTCACAACTATCATAGTTGAAGGGCCCTCGACTTTTCCATCTAGAACCTAGTATATAGTATTAAATATAACCATATCAAATCCATGGAATTATCCAAATAATTCATGAATACCTTTTAAAATCGACCCTTGAGGCATTTACTACTATTTCCCCTAATTATCTTGACCAAATACATTCTCTAAGATCCTAGACATGGACCTATTATCCATCCACTAGGGACCTCTTAATGATGCTTTAGAGATTTGCGTATATCCTAAATCACTTCCCAAACGATGTTGAGACATCATCGTATAATAATAATATAGTTCTACTATACTTTTACAAGCATGGAAATCCATCAGTTGGTTAGGACATGTGCTATGAAAATGCTGTGACCACCTATATCTATTACAAAAAATAGGATCCCCTCTTGGTGGAAGAAGTGATAAAACCCTACTTTATCAATACTACCTCTCACCACCCTTGTACATCTATCATTACTCTTATTCTATAAACTATATGATGAACCATTAGATACATTAGATAGGCCACCACCAAGATCAACATGAAAAGGAAGGGAACCCAATTTAGTATCCTAAAATAGGCTTCTCTAAATGGTATGATATTTGTAAATTATATTAGAATAATATTTCATGTTGAACATCATAAACTAGTGCATAAAATTAGAATAAATACCATTACTAAACCTATGATTCATCTAGGCCTTATACCCAATAGTAATGTAAAAAACTATAAAAACTATGAGAAATGGTTGACATAATCCAACATTGAAAATTGTCCTTGATGAAGCTCTCTAAACACCTAAGATTATTAAAAATTAAATTACTTAGTGAAAAACTCCTCAAAGGGGAGGTTCTTGAATACCTCCCATGATAATCCCTCGTACCTTTGGGCCATAACTATGACACACAACCATCTTCTAGTAAACCCCATAAGTATAAAATCTTCTAACTTCACCTTCTAATATTTATATTTCCTAATCAGCTCAAAGATAACCTTAATGATTTCCATCCAATCCTCAACATCATGAGGACCACCAATGATTTAAAAATCCATAGGATACAACATTTTTAAATCCCAGGTGAAGTCTTCCCATTTATATCCCCCTCAATGTGATCCATTACCTAAAATTATAATGATATAGAAAACCAACGGATAAATATTCTCTTCTTCTTAAACTAGGGAAGTGTCCTCAATAGAATTCTCTTATCCTCCTTAATATAAATTTGAATATAGATTATAATCCTTTTTTCCTTGATAAAATATTAGACCTTGTCCCTAGGTAGATCCATGGGATGATATAAAGGTAAAATATTCTAAAATGAGAAAATATATACTTAAAAAGTCCCTTGATAGCTTAAATATAAACAAAATTTAATCATTAATAGTAACACACACATATATCTACCTTAGAAGATATGAAACTACTTACCCAAGTACAAAGCCCACATTTATTTCATTGATATGTTATTCATAGATACATATAATATATTTTTAGATATAATCTATTCAAATTAATTTGATTCCACCAATAATGTATTTTTTAAAATACTAAATAGATTATTCCTTAAATTTAATCAATATAATCCTTTAACAATCAAATAAAAGATGGAACATGATAGGTGAACCTATGTTTCGAATCATGATACATGAATTCATGATCTATCACCGCCCCAAGTGAATGAAAAAAAATCAATAAACCATAAATTCCTTAATATCTCTTGAAGAGTATCATGAAACTATAATAACACAACTAATAAAATAAATACCACTACCATGATTAGTGAAATTAAAACTACATAGTTTATGACCATACGAATTCATAGCATCACACCCGAGTCATGACTATATTATTCCCATTCTACCAAGTCCAAAATAAATAAATCATGGAAATAATGACACTTATATCATTTTTTAATTCCATCCAGTTCATTGGGATCAATATAGGTTACAACCTAGCCTCATAAATACCTCTCAATACACAAGAGGCTTTAGAATAGTACTGAGGGCCTAAACCATTGATTGGAGAGACTATACCATCAATATCATATAATTTTCAATAATATAAACAAATGAAATAGTAACAATTAACGAATAAATAGTATGTAATAACAGTGTTGAGCCAACTAGATAATAAAATAAAATAAAACATCAAAACGGACCCATGTTATATATACAATAATAATAAAAAATACCCACAAGTGGTGGATAAATATGTATGATAAATAAAATAAAAAATAATATAGATTTAGAGCTAAAAAATGATTCTAGTGAATGTCCTGATATTTCCTCTATCTATAATCCACTCTACTAGATCAATTATCGGACATAGGGGCCCTCCCTTTACCAAGATACTTGAAAAAAATCTGTATGTGCCCTGAGATGCTTATGTAAGGCCTATATAATAAATTAAGTATGACACCTCTAAGTGGTCCTTAACATAAGCACAACAGGCATATGTTAGTGGATTCACTATTGAAAAATAAATGAACAAATAAGAATATACCCAAGTTAGGTCATTATTTATTATCCAAACAACCTCAAACCCTATCTATACCTACTTCAGTTCTATTCCAAAAATAAGAATCGTCTTGTTCCTCAAATCTATCTAAAGAAACATAATAAGTGTAATTGAGGTGGGAATAACATATACAACCTCCCATAAAAAAATCAATACCTATCACTCTTGGTAAATTACTTAACCAAGTCTCATACTAACATGTTATAGATTATGTCCAAGTTCAATGAACAATTCTAGTTCCAACACCCCATCACTTAGGGTGTGATTATAGGTTTTGGTTGTATCAGAAGCGTGCGATGGGACATGAACAAATTTTCTTTTTGTCCTGATCGATGATCAATTTGAGATTTACACAATGATAAACTTTATGATACATGAAATTAAATCAAATAATATACATAAGGGATAGAATTCCAAAACCAGAGAGAGGATCATCACATATTATTTATAATCAGTTTAATCAACTAAAGAATTACCTAGTTGGAATTATTTCATTATTGACGAATCTAACAACTGGTCTACGTTTTATGGTCATTAAGTTGTAGGAATCGAAGACGATTCCCTCTAATAGTGATCCAGTCATGTTACACAAGTCTCTGAAACTCACCGTAGGAATCTCTGGGTGCTAGCATGGCAGATCCTATTACCTACATCGTCCGCCTTTGATCGCCTTGAGAATCACTTTCAAAGCGTTCTCCTAGATCTCTATGGACTTAAGAATGAGAGGTGGAGGAAGATCACTCTCTATTCTTGGTATTGTTCTTAGATAAGGGATCTATCTAGGTCTTAATTGGATTCTCCAAATCTGTTGTGCATAACCAAACAAATGAATTATATCTCTGAAAAAATAATATAATTGGGTTTATATATCACTAGGGTTAGAAATAAATAATTGAACAAGTTCCCTTTATTATTTATTTATTCTCTATGTAACCCCTTGTCAAATAATAATAATAATATTATTATTTCTTTACATTATATTAACCTATAAATTAAATTAAATATTATTTAATCAAATAATATTTAATATTTAATATTTCTCACTAAACCATTAAACTCGGTCCGCCATTCCTCCACAATATTTATTGAGCCTTGAATAATGAATATTTATTTGTTAAAAAAATATCACTGCACTATTCACTAATAAATAAATAAATATTATATTCTCTAAATATAAAATAAATATTTATTAGATATTCTTCTCACATTATATTCTCTCGAATATATAGTGGTGGAATAAATGAAATCAAGCAAACATGAATAATTATTAAACCACATTCCAGAATAATATTTATTGAACTTTTTAAATAATAAATAATAATATACTATTTAACTGAGATTATGGATACACTTAGTGTGTGACCCTATAGTACCATTTCTTAATGGAATTAGGTGAAGTAGCCTAAATTCTAAGGTTAGCGCCTAGCAACATGACAAGAAAACCATATAGAAATAAGTTAATTACACAGTGATATAATACCTTATACTAACACTTACTATGTAATATAATGCCTTTATCATGATATATCTAATCAAGTAGGTTGCATGCTGATTCCATCAACCTATATACTCGATGTTACTTTCTTTGACTTCCTGGAAATTGAACTTATATATAGAACACTGTGAATATGGATTTATTTAGGATATGTAATTTCTATAAATGTTCCTAATATATTAACTTTCGTTAAAGAATAGAATGGAAAAACTTTTTCCCACATTTTTCATTAATGCAATATTACTTGTGCTGCACCCAAAGTATCCTACCTTGACGTGAACATCTGTGAGAACAATTTTCATTAATAAAACAAAGCATGCAACTCATAATAATATTTAATAATAATATTAAAGTCTAAGTATCAATACACACTTAGGAAGATAGGAACATCCAATTACACATATAAATATGTATTTCTTACTGGAAAATAGCGTTCTCATAATATCCTACACTGGATATTACCAAGAGCGTATACCATGAGAAGGTGCCTCAAAGTCCTATGAGTCTCCAACCATGATATCCTATATCATTTTCATCCCACAAGTGATATCATCCAAATATTGAACATATATTTAAGAATAGTATCATAGCACTTCGGGGTTCTCATTATAGTGAGGAACTTCTATGACCTTTTTGTGGGATAACTACTCTTACGAAATTATCACATACTATGTTATACAGAATAATAATGCTGGTGTGATAATAAGTTTATTAATATTAAAAATATGAATACAAGTTATCATAAAGTACACAGAATTTGGTTTTAGGGTACCAAATTCAACAGACACCCACTTGTACTAGATCCAACTACCAACAACATTTAGTATACTAACTCTCGCATGATACTCATGCTTCTACTAAGACAAGCCTTTATTCAAGGGGTCCTCCATGTTCTCTTCTGTGGGTACTCTGCTTACTGCAACTTCACTCCTCTGATAAAAATCCCTCCAGAGATAATACTTCTAGAGTATGTTATTTGTCCATTGGTGTGACCTTGGATCTTTTTCAAGATCTAATACTTCAGTATTATCATAATATAATGTGACAGGGTCTTTACTTCTAAGCACCACATCAATCTCCTAGACAAAAATTCTGAATCCAAATAGCATTATAAGCTGCATCATAAGCTTCTATATACTCAGACTCCGTTGTAGAATTAGTGACAACTGGCTACTTTGAACTCTTTCAACTTTTAACTCCTCTGTTGAGATAGAAGAAATATCTTGAATGTGAATTCAGATCATTCTAATATATCTAGAAACTACCATCATTATAACCCCTAATTAACAAATCCTCATCGCCTCCATAAACCAGGAACATATCCTTAGTTCTTCTCAGATACTTAAGGATAGCCTTTATAGTAGTCCAATGTTGTTCTCCTGGATCTACTTGATATCTACTTACCATGTTTAGTGCATAGTAAACATCAAGTCTAATACATAACTTGACATAAATGATTGATCCTATCATAGAATTGTATGGGATCTTACTCATTCGCTCTTTATCTTGTTTTGTGTGGGGATATTTTTTTTTATAAATATGCAAACCATGTGACAATGGGACCAATCCCCTCTTGGATCATTCCATACTAAATATATTTAGTATATGGTCAATATATGTATTTTGAATTAGTCGAAGAAGCCTCTTGGATATATCAGTAATGATCTTTATCCCTAGAATATAGGCTTCTTCATCTAAGTCCTTCATGGAGAACATTTTTTTAACCATTCCTTAACTGAATTTAATACTAGTATATCACTTTAAATAAGTAATATGTCATCAATATATACTACTATTATAAGGACCACATTAACACTAAACCTCTTGTAAACACATGGCTCAAATTTTTTCTTAGTAAAACCAAATTCTTTTATGGATTCATTAATCATATGTTTGATGAACTAGATAATTTATTCAATACATAAATAGATCTATGAAAATTTTAATTCCTTTTGGAATCACCTGGAGTCACAAAACCATCTGGTTATATCATATAGACATCTTCCTAAAGGTTCCCATTAAGGAATTCACTTTTGACTTCAATCTTACAAATATCATAGTCATGGTAAGATGCTATAGAAAATAGAATTCTGATATATTTAAACATATAAATTGGTGAAAAGGGTTCATCATATTCAAATACTTAATGCTATTTAAAACCTTTATCCATTGGCATTGCTTTATGGGTATTTACATTACCTTACATGTACAATTTTCTCTTGAATACCCATTTTCATCCAGCAAGCTTCATATTAACTGGCATATTGACCAAAACCCAAACTTGGTTATGATACATGGAATTCATTTTAGAATTCAAGGTTTCTTTTTATCTTTCATATTTTGAGCTCTATACTACCTCCTTTTAGGAGAGAGGTTAATCATTTTTAACCAATAATGAGTCACCATATTTGGTGATTTTAAATCCATATCTCCCCGGTTCTTTTACCTATCTTATTCACCTACAAAGTACTTGTGTTTCAGGAAATACTTCTTCCACAAGGACCAATGAAATTTGTTTAGGTACCAACTTGTGTGTATCTATACCATTAACCTCATCAAAGTTAATATTTCTCCCACCATCCCTTTTGATGATGTGCTTCCTCTAAATAAATATGGATTTTCTGGTGATAATCACTTTCTTGTATGAGGGGTTGTATAGGTAGTTTCCCTTCGTTTCCTTAGGATACCCTATAAAGATACACTTTGTGCATCAGGGTGCTACTTTATTTCCTGATAAGTCCTTAACAAATGACTTGAAACCCCATACACATGTATACAATAAAAAATGTTTCTTTACAATTCATAAATCAAAGGGAATTATATTTTCCACTTTAGTTGGTACTCAGTTTAATGTGTATGTTGGAGTTAGTAATTCATATACCCAAAAGAATAATGGAAGATCTATATGACTCATTATCCACATCACCATGTTTACCAAGGTATAGTTCCTACTTTCGTCCTATCTACCAAATAGTGGTTTGGTCATTTTTCCCTGTAAACAAGCATGAAATCTTGTATGTTTTTTAGCTTAAAAGAGTCTAAATAACCATATTGACAAAGATTTTACAAATGATTCTCATTTACATGACCAAGATGGTGATTCCATAGCTAGGTGTTATATGATTTGTTTGAACATGATTTTTTTATCAATTACCAATACTTGGTTTTCATAATTTAATACATAAAGACCGTTATTTAAATGTTCCATTCCATAACATATGTTTTCCTAGCAAAATAATTTTTTTTTCCAAACCTAAAAAAACTAATCTGCATCTAGGAATGATACCTAAATAATGTTCTTGGTAACCATCGGTACATAATAACAATATTTTAAAACTAAAATAATTCCTATTGGGGGTGAAAGTTGGTAGTCACTAATGGTTAGAATAGCCAAACTCACACCATTAGAAGCTCATAGATACACCTCTACTCTTGAAATATTTTAGAATCTACTTGGTTCCTAAATTTGGATATATATGTGAGCACCACGAGCTATATCTAATAACCAATGTGTAGAATTTAAAATATTAAACTCGATAAAAAACAAACCTTTAGTTTCTCCTTGTTTTCAGGTGCAGTTCCTTTTCCAGTGGCCAGACTTGCCACATGCAAAACATACTACCTCATTTTACTTTACCTATATATGTATATTTATCTTATTGGAAATATGGTGCTCAAGATCTTTATACTTATTATGAGTCTCATGACCATTTTCCTTGTTATTCATTTTCTTGTTCTCCATAAGAACCATGGGTTTATCAGACCCTCTTCCCTTATCCGCTTGGTGAATCAAAGCAAGAAGTTCCGAAAGACTCTTCTTATTATTGATCATATTATAATTAACAATAAAACAAGACAAGGTCTTAAGAAGTGATGAAATTATGAGATATGTATGCAAATCATCCAAGAATTTAATACCTAAGATGTATAATCATTCAATATAGATAATAATCTTGACTACATGATGCCTAGATGGCATAGAATCTCCAAGATTAGTTTTAAACATAGCCCTGGAGATCTTGTACCTCTCTTGTCTCACCTTCTCTTGATAGAGATCCCAAAGGTGAGACATCATGATATATGTATCAAAATCCTCATTTTGATTCAAAATATCATTAAACTTGGATGATAGCATGAAACACTAAACATTTGTAGCATTATTCATATGTTTCTCATAGAGAGATAACTCTTCATCACTTGCCTCATTTCCAGGAATATCAATAATTGGTTCTTCTAGAAAATAAAATTATCTTTCATGGAAAAGGATAACACGAAAGAACCTTTTACACTATTGGAAATTTGTGTTAGTAAGAAGGTTATCCTCTCAAGTATGGATCAGAACAATAACTTTGAAGTCATTTTAATTACTTTTCTACAAAATAAGATAAGAAGAATTTTAGTACTTTATCTGATAAAATTTAGACAAGTAAATAAATATTATATTTATTAGTCTCCCAAAATTTTATTGAAACCCAATATCCCTCACCATTATCTTAAAAATATCTTATTTCTTGGACATTATAGTGAAAAATATCCATATTACCCTTCTAATTACCCCAAATTTATTTGGTCCAGAAACTCAAATGGTTTTTGGTAGGCATTCCAAATGCCAATTACATTAACTCACAGTTCCTTGATATGCTGAGTGGATTCCCCATTCCTGAAATCCTTAACTTGGATTTCTTCAACCCTTGCCTACTAGTTACACCAAGTCTTACTTTGGAAGTCAAACCTTTATGTGAACAAGTTAATTCAACCAAAAAATTTAGGTTGGAATTCCTCTATAATTAAAATCACCCCAACTTTGGCTTGTCAAGCACTTTGAACTATGGTTCGATTTTAAGTGAAGTAGTGGAAGACTGTACCAACTTAATATATATTATTGAGGTATTTTATACTTTTATGCATAAATTTACATTTATTATCTTCATCACATGATTTTTAATATTAAGTGGATTTAGTTATGTGATTAACCATATATTTTATAATATTTACACATAACCCAATTTATTTTAGTTTTATCTTACATGCTCATTAATTTCATTAATTTATGTAATTGAGACAAAACATACATAATGAAATAACCATGAAAATTGATAGAAATAAAATAATAAATCAGTATGATCATGATATTTTACTAATGTTTAGTTTATCTAGTGGTTGATAAACTAACCTTTGACCCAGGGAAAAACACCTTGAAGTAGTTAAGGTTTGTGTTACACCTTTCCTACTGTCCACCTATATATCTATCTTGGATTGGTTTTTTATCATCTCCAAACTTGAGACACATCCTTTATCATGAGAGATATATCCATTACATATTCTTTTACTCATGCACAGGTGAAGGAAAAATGGTTTTGCATTAAATAAATCGTGGTCACACATTCCCTTATATAATAAGAGGAGAGAAGACATTCATGACAACAATTTAATTTAGTAATAAATTAAATGAAACCAATCACATACAAAGGTGTAGTCTATTATCATGATCATCCACATGCATGCAATAGATTATACATTTAATAAAACTAGAATTCAATTCTTAATCATTATTATTTAAGATAAATCTTCTTTGAATCAATTAATTATCATCTATAATTAATCAATTCTTTTATCTAAATCATAATAAGAATTTCTTTGAGATTATCATACATTATAATATTAAACAAATTAAATAAATTTATTTGAAATTAACTGTGTACATAAATTTACCTTGGAGGCAACATGATGAATACCCATACGGATCTACCCAACATGTATTTTACTCATATACTGTTTATTCTTTGTGACATGTAGAATACATGACTTATCATGTACTTTCCTGACTTGTAGTATCAACTTAATGATTACATGAATTACATGATTTTTTTGTAACATGTCATAACAACTATAATATGAATCATGCATGATATGCTGTTTTGAACATTACACAAATGTTAATTAAACATTATTATATATAAAAATTAAAACCCATCACATGGAATTTTCTATAAACTTAATGACCACATGTAAGAACATGTCAATAAGGTTTACATAATATAATAAATATATTTTAAATCTATATAATTTGGTATAGGTAGATGACATGTACAAGAGAGCTACACAGCATGTATGTCTCTCACCATCTACCCGAGACACACACCAAGGGACTTGGCGTGTAAATCACGCCTCATAAAAGTGTTGTACAATCTATGTACAATGAGATATAAGACATGTGGGATTTGAATTACATGTTCACTAGTCAGGTAGGTTGTGTATGGTAATACAGGGCCCATCTGTGACTCAAAGGGACTATGCTCCATGTACTCTAGTTGATAGTGCACCACCCTGGTCTGGTCAACATGTAGTGTAATTAATAAATTCACCATATGTCATTAATGCAAAGAGTTTGAATTATTTTCTATATTAATTCCTGATGCATTGAAAACAAGTTCAAAATGTGTAACTATGATTACATAGAATATACTCTTGTGTTATTAGGCCAGAATCTTTTTCACCTCTGGATGATATTTTTGATTTTATTTTGTTCATAAAATTAATCATATTTATTAAGTCCACATGAAAAAGAGGGGGAAGAAGCAGATATCACAATTCAGATTAGAAAAATGATTTAACTTGTATTGAAAACTAAATCCCAAATGCGTAAATAAATCAATGATCTTTAAATAATTATAAATAATTATGTGACCACTCTAGTATCACTTGTAGGTTTTGAGCATAGTGTAAGTGTACGATGGATTGTTCCCAACTTTTCTTTTTGTCATGATCGATGATTAATCTATGATTTACACAATGATAAACATCATGATCCCCAAAATTTAATCAAAGAATATTGAAAAGGGATAGAACACCATAACTAGAGAGATGATGATCACATATTATTAATAATCAATTTAATTAATTAAAGATTTACCTTTATAGAATTATTTCTTCATTAATAAATCTGACAACATATCTATATTGTAATATCATTTAATTATAGAAATCAATGATGATTCCCTATAATAGTGATCCACACATGTTCTAAAAGACTCCAAATGTCACCGTAGTAATCTACAGGTGCTATCACGATAGATCCTATTGCTTGTGTCTCTGCTTTTGATTTCCTTGAGAACTAATTCGAAATTGTTCTCCTAGATATCTATTGAATTGAGAGTGGTATGTGGAGGAATATATCTCTACATTTTTTGGTATCTTTCTTAGAGAAGGGATATATCTTGGTCTTGTGAGGATAATCCAAATATATTGTGCACAACCAAACAAATTACTTGGCTCTTTGAGAAAATAATATAATTGTGTTTATATAACTCCCGGGTTATAGATAAATAATTGCACAAGTGACCATTATTACTTATTTAACCCCTTAATAACTCCATGTAAAATAATAATAATCATAATATTTCTCACTGTACTCTTAACTTTCTAATTAAATTAAATATTATTTAATCAAATATTTTTCCAGAATTATTATTTCTCACCCGACCATTAAAATCAGTCATCCATTCCTCTACAATATTTATGAGGATTAGAATAATGACTATTTATTTATTAAATAAATACAACTACATTATTAACCAATAAATAAACAAATATTATATTCACTAAATAGAAAAAAAATATTTATTAAATATTAGACTCACATTATATTCTATTGAATAACTGGTGATGGAATAAATGCGATCAGGAAAACATGAATAATTATTTAACCACATGTGGGAATAATATTTATTCAAATTTTTAAATAATAAATAATAATATATTATTTAACCGAGATTCTGGATACACTTAGTGTGTGACCCTATAGGTCTCTTTCTCAGTGGCATTAGGCAAACCAGCCTAAATCCCAAGGTTTCTGTCTAAAAACACGCCAAAGAACCCATAGAGAAATAAGTAAATTTCACAAGTATATAATACATCATACAAACAATTAATATGTAATATAATACATTTATCAATAAATAAATCTGAAACCCAAACGACCTCATGTCTAGCCACACACATAAACCCTACACCTCAACATAAGACATTCAAACCCTCATATGAGACCACTACCAAGACTGAACCTCACCTCTATTGATATAGGTAATAAATTTTCTCATAACAAATCCATGTAACACATGATTTAAAATAACATGTCCCAATGTATCACATCAATACTAACCCATCTAAGTGAAAAAACCTAATCCCTGGTACCAAACACAATATGAATGTAATACCTCTATGAAAATCACTTAGTAGTATCGTAGCCGGAGTGACACATGACTTAAGGTGTACCTACCTCTATGTTAGAGGCTATAAACTAGTAAAGATGGAATAAATCATACATTTGGGAGACTATTACCTCAATATTATAATCATCAATAAAAAATGAATAATAAAAAAATACACAACAAATAATAAGAGTACATAAAAACCAATAACACACCAATGTCATAACATGTTCATATAATCATACATCCCAACTAATCATCTACTAGGACAATAAAATATACAAAATGAAAAAAAATTATTAAATTTAAAAGGAGGCTTTAGTGAAACTATGATCCTCGCCTCAATCCGATCTATGATCCAAATCAAGCTGCTCCATCCCGAACCACTGTAAAACCTATGACCAGATATATATAATAATAATATGGTATATACATGCACTGAGGTGACCATTTAGGGTGTCAGAAATACATCTTAGTATGATCTCACCACGTGACCCAAATATATTCCATTATATCCATTTGTATACAGAGGGAAATAAATAACAAAAAATATTAGCACACCAGAATGCATGTCAGGCCATCATGTTATAATTAGGAAACTATGAAACCCAACCCTACAAGTATTAGGAAATGATGGAAGAATAATAAATTTACTCATACTATAATTCCCAACCCATACACTACAACTTAGGGTATAATGTCATACCATGTCCTGTCAAATACCCTCTTGCTTCATATAGTTTCCATACCAAACTTCAGTCACATCATACCAATTATTGACCTCTACCCTCTTACTTAGGGTATAGTATCTTACCATGTACATTGAAGTCTCAAATAGAGGAAATCCCATCATAGGAATGACTAAAGAGTGTCATACCCAGACATATAGAGTAATGAGAAGTCCAATCACATGATGGTGATTATTATAGTATCTAGGGTGATGAACACTTATATGGTGTAATATACAAACTTTGAATCCCATGTACCATTCCAAACCCATCCATAAAAACCTCTTCATAATTACTACACCACATAGGTAGTGAATCCTAAGGAGGCTAAAAAAAGAGTCAACCTACCACACAAGTAGAACTATCCCTCTTAGGGTAAGTCCCATAGATAATAACATATCTAAAAATCATAATAAGAAATTTGAGGAAGGAATCACCATATCCCACATATCACACAAGTTAAAAGACACCATTACTAAGTAGTTTCCATAACTAGTCACATATCTCAACATCTCCGGAGGAAATATAAGGAGGGAATTATAAAATCCAACCTCCAACACAAGCTAAACCATACCATCACCATGTGGGTACCTTGACTATTAAAATATTTTGGGTAACATAATAAGTGATTCGATGAGGGAATAACAATAGAAAAACTCTCACATAAGACAAACCACACCATCACTAGGTGGGTCCCATGGTTATTAATGATTATACTAGGAAACCCATGATCAGGTAAAACAATTCATTACAAAAATAGTGACTCCAAATATATATCTTAGATAACAACCCATATCCTATTTATCTCATGCAAATCACACCCAAAGTACTAGTCACTCTCAACCTCGTACTACATCTTGATGAACATATCATCATCTATCAAGCCTTATATGATAATCTAAATATAGAAGACCCTATCACATTGGGTATAACATAATGAACCTATGGACATTCCCATATAACACAAAGGCATAATCTATTATATTCAGATCCAAATCAGTATTTTTTCCTCAATACTAAACCACACCAGTCACCCAATGGTGATCCCATGACCCATAGTTTACATGAACCTACCCTCAACAATCTAGATCAATAACTTTTTTAATTCTAGTTTCACAACCCAATCCAAATAACCAAGTAATGATCCGTGCTAAATCACTCTAAGACCCTTGTAAACCTAAAATCAAGTCATCAAGATAGTTCTTACAATCCTCACTTGGGTTCCATCTCACATAAAACTTAGGAGATCACTCAATCCCATAACATGGAGTAAACCCTCCCGGCCACACTATCTTTAGCTCCAAATGACTTATCCCACTCATACATTCCATTAATACACTCCTCTACCCTTAATAGTGTGTTTCTAACCTAGAATGAGATATACGATTGACTTACCCATCATCCCTAGGGCTAATCCTCTCATTATTATGATTCAAGCCCAAGTAAGACAACCCATGATATACAAAAATCATCCCAAATACCTATACCTACCATAGGTCTCCTATAACATAATCAAAATCTTTTAACCCTATAGATATAATCACAACGTGATTCCCAAAATACCCTATGTGCTAAGGAGAACCTGCTCTAACTCTAGGAGGCTCATTGTCACCCTATTTATTTACCTTTGATTCCCTTAGTCCCTATCCAATATACTGGAACATATATTCTCATTTATAAATGAACAATCATGCATAAAAAATTTAATTTAGTATTATAGGGGCCATATACCTCAAACACAAATTTAACCCCCTTTAATACAAGCTCAACCACCATCGCTCAAGCTCATCCAAGCCCAACCGACCTTCACCCATAAAAACAAGGCCCTAAATCTATGAAAATTCATCTAAATTAATTGGAAATAAATTATAATTAGTATTAAAACTAAAAAAATATTAATTACACAACTAATTATTTTGAAATACTCTATGAATTACTCACCATGAGATCACTCATGATTTAATCATTAAGAAAAGAGGCACACACCACACTGAAATCGACTAGGACCTCTAACATAAAAAATCCCTAATTTCTAATTTCAAATAATATTTTAATTTCTCCCAAAATGATGGAAATTTATAAATAAATAAATGTTAAAACATATCTAAATGAAACTATTTGAAACCTGGTGAATTCATTTTCTTAAGGCATCCTCATTCCACAACACATAAAAGCTCCAATATTTGGGATGATTCTACCATTATATGGAGGAATTATCACATAAACCATCACCTAAATCATAATAAATCAATGAAAAACAATGATGGATATGTAAAGAAGAATTATAAAACCCTACCTTAAGTGATGAATCAAACAACCATTAAACACCATAGATCAAGAATATTTTAACAGAGAATAGGAAGGGTGTGAAATCCTGTTATTAGTTTTAGGTATTCCTTGAACCCTTTTTTGATCATGATTTAATAGGGTTTGTATCAAGTTTTTTCAGGTGATATTTTGAAATTTTTGGAAGTTTCTGGACTGTGCATGGTTAGAACATGGTTTTCCCAAACCGTATGCCCACCCAATGAAAACCATGAAACCATAGAAAATGAGGGTTTTCATGATTTAAGCACGGTTTGAAAAACTGTGTTCCCACCTAGTATAAACCTTATGCCCCAATATAGGGGCATAAGGTTTTATGAACCATGTGGCCTTACCTAGAAAATTTTTCTGACAGTTTTTGTTATTCCAATAATTATTTTAAAAATACCCAAACCCATGTTTAACCTCCTACTCAACCCAACTTCTCATATCTCATTTTCCTTGGTCTTGAGGGATCTCCAGAACCCATTTTGGATCCAACAAACCATTAATAGGTGGATATAAGTGTGGAAGATCACAGTCAATTCCTCTTCGGTAAGTGATTATCCTCCTATTCCTTCTCTCCCACTCTCTCTATCTTTCCTCCATAAGGTTTGTTAGATCATAATGTGTTTGATGGATATAAAATCCATTGATTTTGATCTTGATTCGAGGCTTGTTTTTGAGACATCAATTTCCATTGTTCATCATTGGAAAATACCATTGTGGGTGTTGTGTTATGTGATCTCTATGATTTTGTTTAATATTGCGACAATTTATTAAACCTTGATTTTCTTGATTTAATTTAATTTGATTTCAATTGAATTATGAAAAACAAATTTTATGTGATTTGGAATCAAAAATTGATTTGCTATGGAATTTTGGGAAAACCCCCAATTTTTAATTGAATTGGAATTTGGGGTGTAATTTGAGATTGATGGAATTTATGAATTTATTTTTAGAAAAATCGATTAAATTGAAATTATAAAAAAACTGTTATTATTTTATTTAAAAAGGGAATGAATTGATGAAAACCCCATGTTTTGTTTTTAAAAGTGAATTGAAATTTCGAAAATGAAAAGTGTGAAATTGAACTATGAATGATGATTCATTTCAAATGAAATGATTTACCTTTTTTTAATTAATTTATTGATTTAGCACATGTGTGCCTGGGTAGTTAGTGGGTTATTTGATACAAGAATTCTCGGATGAAAATTTCAGAGAAATGGAATGATGATGAGGAATTTAACCAAAATACAGTTAAGAAGATCATATTTCTAATGGAATGTCGATGAGTCCTATCCATCCCATGCTTGAGGGACATGTTTACAAATATTCCATTACCACTAACATGAGAGTATGAGAATCCTATAACTAGAAACTATCTTTCCAAAGGCAATATGAACATGGGGCTTACTATGTTAGTTTTGATTATAAATTACATTGATTATAAATATGATTTACTCATCGCTAGTTATTTATATAAACTATTTTATATAAAATGTTTACTTAATCCATTATTTGAATTTTTCCCATAATTTTGAAATGAAAATCATGTTTTGTTTTAAATACGATATTTTATCACTATGCCCCATTTTATTAAAATTGTAAGAATTGTTTGGTTTATTCTTATGGAATTTGCTTATGGAACACTTTCTAAGACCCTAATAGGATTTTTAGATCACACCCTACCCTTTCCTTCAAGAATTTATATATTTTCTTCTACTAGGTCCAAACAATGGGGAAGTTCCTCTTAGAGGAGGTGGATGTTCTTGATCTTTTAGGTCTTTGAGTCATGTGTCCTTTAAGACTTGGGTTGCTTTCCTTTTTAACTATGATACTTTGATGATGTTTTGTTTGGGTTTTGATGTACATATTTGGTCTAAAGATATCCCCCTTATGAGTTTTGATTATACTGATATGTATCTATTTCTTCTACTATTTATATGGAAAAAACGATTCCCACTTTTGTTTTGTATGATTCCAGGGACTATTTGTCAAACCTTGGGGATCGAGAATACCCTTCAGGCTTTGTCGGTGTTGGCTCGAGTATTAGGGTACTAGGGTATCTAGGCTAGTTTATGAGGAAGTAGTATCAAAGATGTAGGTTGATCGTATTTCCTTGACATCCGTATTCAGTTAAGATATCCTGTCAAGAATTAAGAGGTATTTATGAGTGAGTGCCTAACTGATCTCATCATAACGAGCCTTAATTCATAATGGGTGGTTTGGGGAAGAAATATTGAGGAATAATTTGAGTATTTTACCTAATTTTTGTTTTGATATTTAAAATCCAAATCTTGTATTCTTATGTGATGGTATTAATTGACCTATTTCTCTTGTTTTAGTATTGATCTATGTAATATTCTAACATATTCAATGTTGTATACTTATGTTTTGTAGCATCCTGCCACTGAGAATATGCATGAATAATTTGAACAAGAATCTATTGATGAACCACAACAAGTGAATCCTACCATGGACCAAAATCTCAAGGAGATTATTTTGCATGCTTTCTAAGCTCTGAGACAGGTACCTACACCTATTCCCATCTAGCCAATAGTTTTAAGACATCAGAGGGATGAATTATTGATTTTTTATCAAGAGTTCCTTCATAAAAATACACCAACATTCCAAGGATCTAATAATCCTCAACTAGATGAGGATTGGTTAAGAAATACTACACTTCTGTTTTAGTTCTTGTAAACACATGATCAAATTAAAGTGAAATGTGATGCCTTCAAGATAGAAATAACTAGAAAAAGATTATAATATTTAATGGTTACAATGAAGAATCATGATGTATTAGAGTGGAATGAATTTAATGTTCTTTTCACCAAACCATTCTATTTAGATTCTATGGTGTTGGATAAGGCTATGGAGTTTTTCAAAATCTATCAGGTTGATAGGACCATGACTGAGTATGTGAATCCCTTAAATGAGAATTTATAGTCTTCACCTAAGATTGTATCAAATGAGAAGATGAAAACTCGATAGTTCAAGATGGGACTTTTATATGATATTCTTTTTTAGGTTTTCTTACTGAAGCTCTCTTCTTATGCTGAGGTTTCATATAGGGCATTGATGGTTGAACTTGATAATGCTAGTAAGTTAGGGTTGATAGTTGTTTATTTTTCTACCAGTGGTAGTTCAATGAGTTCCCATAAAGGGTAGAGAAAACATGATGAGTCTCATAGTGGTTATCGATATTAGGGTTCTTCTAGACCTCCTTCGCTACCTAGAAGAGGCCCTTGAACTTGATTCTATTATGGAAATCTTGGGCTTTTGAAATGGGTTTGTACCAAGGAACCCAAGATATGTGGTTCCTGCAGACACTCGGGTCACTTGAAAAAATTATGTTATATATTCTATTATCCACATAGTATAATGGTGTCAATAACACACAAAAATTATATAGTGGAATCAGGTGCTTTATGATCTAAGGGGTTTTAGCCCTAGGCATCCAGAACAAAGCTTCTTTATGTAGTGGAAGAGTTTCTAGAGAAATATGATATGGGTCCAGTAATTTTGTGAGGTACTGTCACTATTACATAATCTTTAGTGTCTTCTTTATTTTATACTGGTTCATCTTATTCATTTATATTGACCTATATTTTGAACTTATTAAATCTTTCAATGGATCTTTTATCTTATGTGATGGATATTACTACACCCCTCATAATGAAGACAGAGAAGGGTCTCCATTATCATAGTTATGTTTTATATTTATCAGAGATTGATATTACTTTGTATTTTATAGTTCTCAACATGAAACCTATTTATGTCATTCTCAAGATAGATTAAATCATTTCTAATAAGGCCTAAATTAACTATCATCTTTAATGGGTCTTCTTTTATAAACTTGGTGGGGTGTACCGTATCTTTCAAGGAGAGTGGGACCCAAGGTTGAGTATAACTATACCTTATTATCCAAAGTTTATGAAAGTAATATCAAGGTTTGATTTTGATATGGAGAGATAATATTTGAGCAGTGATCAATGTCATGTTTTCATCGAGTTTCCTAACATTTTTCCTTCTTAATTCTCTGGTCTTCCACCAATAAGGGAGGAGTTTTCTGTTGATATAGTATTAGGTAATCAAATGGTATCTATTACTTCTTAAAATGTGGAACCAACTGAAATGATAGAGCTAAAGACTCAGTTGGATGATCTTTTAGAGAAAGGATTTATACACCCAAGTGTATCACCTTGGACTGCACATGTTCCCTTTGCAAAGAAAGATGATGAAACAATTCACCTATGTGATAATTATCAGAAATTAAAATAAGTTATTGTAATGAAAAAGTATCCATTTCCATGGATTTATGACCAGTTTGACCAGTTTAATGGGGGAAAAGTGGTTTTTGAATATTTATCTTTGATCTGGTTATCACCGGTTGAGAATAATGGAGTATGAAATTCATTAAACTGCCTTAATGAGCATGTATGGCCATTATGAGTACCTTTTCATTCCATTTGGACTAACAAATTCTCTTTCATTCTTTATGAATTTTATGATCATGGTCTTATATGAATATATTGATACTTTCATGGTGTTCATGTGGATGAAATACTGGTTTATGCTATGTCCAAAGAGAATCACATGCATTATTTGAGAGTAGTGATGGCTTTGTTAAGAAATCACTGACTTTATGCCAAGCTATCAAAATGTGAGTTTTGGATTCAATAAGTGAAGTTCTTAGGGCACATGGTATAAAATAATGGTATCTCAGTTTATCATAATAAGGTGAATATTTTTATAAAATTGGAGGAACCATGTAAGTTTGTTGAGATTTGGAGTTTCTTCTATTTAAATGGGTATTTCTCTTAGTTTTTGAAGGATTTAAAGAAGTTAGCTTCTCTAATGACCACTCTCACTCACTGGGAGTGAATTTTTCTTAGGATGATAAATTTCAGTGTTCTTTTCCTGTGATGAAACATATTTTTCCATCTTTTACAGTTTTGACTCTTCCAGATGCATGACAAGTCAATGTTGTATTCTAAGACACATCAAGCTTGCGTTCGGTCTGTGTTCTTATGTAGGGTGATCATGTGGTAGCCTATGGATCTCGATATCTTAGGCCACAAGGGAAGAATTATCTGACCCATAACCTTGAACTTGTAGCTTTGATTCATGAACTTAAGAGGTGGAAAATTTACCTTTTTAGAGAAATATTACCATGTATTCCAACCATAATATCATGAGTTATATCTTATCTCAAAAATATTTGAATCTCCACTAGAGGCTTTGTTTGGAGTACCTATAGTCTTTTGATTTAAACGTTACTTATACCCCGTGGAATGTGAATGTTATCACTGATGCATTGAGAAATAAACTTATAACCTCAGACCTAAAATAATCATTATAATAGTGAAAATTGATGGCTATTTTTTCATAGTTGCATATAGGATTCCATGAAATAGGGAATGAGGTGGTCTTATCTAGTGTTCAGTTGAAATTTTATCTTCTCAAGATTCATCTTTAGGAACAAAAAATTGATGATGAATTCAATAGAATTAAAGAATCACTTTATGGTGGGGAGACCATTGATGAGTATTCATTATCCACAGAGGGTATTCTATGTTTTCATAATTGGTTTGTTGTGATGTTAGATTTGATAAAATATATAAAGGGGGGATTTCCATAATTCCTTGTGGGAAGTGCACCCAGGAACCAAAAAAATGTTTTATGTCATGCGACTTTGATTTTGGTGGCTAGGTATGAAATGGGGAATTGCTGATTTTTTTTTCTTATTTTTATACTTTCCAAAAGGTCAAGGATGAGAATCATAGAACTTAGGGTTTTTTATCCACTTCCAATGCCCATATGGAAGTGGGATTATAATTCTATGGACTTTGTGGTTGGGTTTCCTCTTACCCAAATAAATAATAATGTGATATGGGGTGTGATCGATAGGCTAACCAAATCAGTTCCCTTTATACCCATTAATGATATAACCAAAGTTTAGGGTCGAGGAAATCTCTACGTGAGAGAGATTATTTTTTTTCGTGAAGTTACACCTGATATAGTCTCTATAGGGATCCTTGTTTTACTTTTCTCTTTTAGAGAGGCCTCCAGGATATATTGGGATCTCAGGTTCATTTGAGTACGACATACCATCCATAGATGGATGTCTAGATAGAGAGTGATATAATGATTCTGGAGGATATGATTCATGTATAAATCCTCAATTTTGGTTGAGAAAGGGATGAAAATTTTGGACTGGTTGGATTTTATTATAATAATAGTAACTAGTACATGATTAGAATAGATCCTTTTGAGGCATTGTATGGATGGACTTGTAAATATCTATTGTGTTGGTTGGAGATTGATGAAAGTTCATTAGTTGGACCAAGATTGGTCCAATAAATGACAAAAAGATTCATTTTATTCACCAGATTATGTTAATGAAAAATATTTTGTATAAATCTTATATAGATCTTCATCATAAACCATTGGGGTTTTTAGTTGGTTATCAGGTGTTCTTGAATGTTTCTCCCAATTTAGGATATTAGTGGCTTGGGAGGCAATGTAATATTTATACTCATTTTTTGGGACCTTTTTAGGTTTTTTAGAAGGTGGGTAAAGTGAATTACCTTTCATTACATCTTCCACAGTCGACATCAATACATAACATGTTCCTTGTATCTTAACTACAAAAATATCTTTCTGATCCATATTTTGAGCTGGAGTGATCCTGATGTTAAGCCTAATTTACCCGTGACTGAGTATCCAATAAGGATAGTTGATTTTGAAACCAATTTACTTCATGAGAGGAATATACCTTTGATTCATGTGCTATGGATGCATGATTCTTATATGCATGAGACATGGAAGAGGGAGACACTAATGAGAGAGCAGTGGCCTCATATTTTTGATAAGGAAACTTTTTGATAGGATTTTTGGAGATATAAATTTTTTATGGTGGGGAGGTTGTAACATTATGTTAATGGTTTCTAGGTACCTCTTGAAACCTATTTTTTGATCATTCCTTGGTTGGGGTTTGTCTCAGGTTACTTTAGGTGAGTTTTTGAAAATTTTAGAAGTTTCTAGGATGTGCATGGTTGGCACATGGTTTACCCAAACCGTGTTCCCATCCTAAGAAAAACATTCTACATCAGATAATGAAGGTTTTCATGTTTGGTGTATGGTTTTAAAAACAATTTTACCAACTAATAGAAACCATACACCCCAGTAGAGTGGTGCATGGTTAGGGTGCATAGTTTTTCTAACCATGTGACCCTTCCTAGCTAACTATGCAGACAATGTTTTTTTATTCCAAAAATTATTTAAAAATATACAAACCCCTGTTTAACCTCATGTTCAACCCCAACTCCTAATATCTCAATTTCCTAGGTCTTTGGGGCTCTCAAGAACCATTTTATCTCCTCCAAACTCATATCTAGGCAGATTGAAGTGTGGAATATCTCGTTGGGTCCCTCTACGGTAAGTGATTCTCCTCCCATTCCTTCTCTCCCACTCTCTTATTCTTTCCTCCTTAGGGTTTGTTAGATCATATTGTGTTTGATGTATATAAACTCTTTTTATTTGGATATTGATTCTAGGTTTGTTTCTGAGATCTCCATTTCCGTCATTCGTCATTGGAAAATACTGTTGCGGGTGTTAATCACATGATATCCATGGTAAAGGTTGGTGGTTGTAGTTTAGATTGCTCTAATTGTTGAAACCATTGTTTACTTGATATTATTTAAATTGTTTTCTATTTAATTATGAAACCCCAATTCTATATGAATTAGAAATGGAAATTAAATTGGTATGGAAGTTTTGTAAAAAACCCCAATTCTAGTGGAATTTGAATTTGGGGTGTAAATTTTGATTGATAGAATTTGTGAATTGATTTTGAGAAAAAATAGATTAAATTAAACTGATAAAAACCTATTATTGGTTTTATTTTTAAAAGTCATGAATTGATGAAAATATCGTGTTTTGGTTTTGAAAGTGAATTGGAATTTTGAAAGGGAAAAGTGGGGAATTGAACTAATGAATAATGATTGATTTGAAATGAAAATATTTTCCCACTTTCAATTGATTTATTGATTGAGCACATGTGATCTTGGGTTGTTAGTGGGTTATTTGGGACAAGCATGGTATTATAGTAATTACATAATAATGGATTTGTGATTAAAAATATAACAAAAATATTGTTAGGTAGATCATATTCTTTATGGAACATTGATGAGTCCTATTCAGCATGAGCCTGAGGGATGTGTGTACACATATTATATGATCACTGATATGAGAGTGTGAGGATCCTATAACTAGAAAATATCATACCATAGGGAATATGAATGTGGTGCCTACTATTACTATTTTGATTATAAATTCCATTGATTATAAAACTACTTAACTCATGCCTAGTGAGTTATATAAACTGTTTTATATAAAATGTTTACTTAATCCATTTATTGAAATGTTTTCCATCATTTTAAAATGAAAAGAATATTTTGGTTTAAATATGAAATTGTATCACTATGCCCTATTTTATTAAAATTTCAAGTATGATTTGGTTTATTATTACAGAATTTTATTATGGAACACTTTGTGAGACCCTACTAGGATTTTTAGATTATACACTACCTTTTCCTTGGGGAATTTCTATATTTTATTTTACCAGGTCCAAACAAAGGGAAAGCACCTCTTGGAGGAGGTGGATGTTCTTGATCATTTTGGGCTTGGATTGATGTGTCATTTGAGACTTGGGTTGCTTTTCTTGCAGCTACTAGACTTTGATGATGTTCTATTTAGGTTTTGATACACCTATTTGGTCTGGTACTATCTCCATAAGGAGTTTTGATCATACTGATTTGTACATACTTATTTGAATATTTATGTGAAAAAAACCATTCTAAATTTTATCTTGTATGATTCCAGGTGCTATTCCCTAACTCATTGGGAAGAGGAATGACCTTTGGGCTATATCGGTGCTAGATCGAATGTTAGGGTACCGAGGTATCTGGGATAGTTCATGAAAATTAGAATAGGAGATCATCCTCCCCTTACTTGCACTTACATAAAATTAAGAATTTCAAATGGGGATTTCAATTCAAAATACAACAAGATGATCCTAACCTTGGTTTTTGAGTGTGAAAAGTTTGTAAAATCAAGTTAAACCTTATATATCATACATTACATATCATCCCTTACATACCATCCCTTATAAACCAGATACATAACCATATTTTTGTATCATTTGGACCAAACCTTGCCTATAAACCATATATATTAGAGTATCCTTACACATTACAGGGAACCCTTATATATCAATGGGTTAACCATTATGAATCCCATGGTCATCCTTATGTATTATAGGGTTTCTGACACTGCTAATTTCTCTCTAAGTACAAAACCATACATAAGATCCATAATATCTTACATACCATAGGGAATCCCCAAAAAAACATTATGTAGTAGGTAAACCACACCTATCTGAGAAATATAATATATTATATTTAAATATGTATGATATTTATAATACATAAGAAAATTACCTTATATAGAAAATCAATACGCAGGATAATTCCATTACATTAAATTCTTCCTTTTAACAAATACATAAGATGGAAGTTATTTCCTTTGATATATATATATATATTTATTTACATAATATATATTCATTAAGTAATATAACTTCCCATAATAATATATATTTGTTGGAAAAAATCCCTCTGTGTGTCCTCTCGGAATTTTTTCGATGTGATTGTGTTTGTTGACAAAGCCAGATGACCGCAGATGAGTATGGTTGGTGTTTGCTGAAGGGTACGTGGTCGTGTACCAGACAGCGAGAGTAGTACGTGGGAGTGGTTTGCAAAAAAGGAAAAGGTTCATGGCAATTATTTGTGGTGAATGGAATACGGTATGTGGAAGGTTCGATAGTTTGCAACATGGTAGAAGAAAATGGTGTTGTGTAGGAGCAAAGGCAGTATGAAAACCATCGTGGAAAAATGGTTCATGTTATGGGTGTGGTTCATGGGGGGAGGATCGGTATGCAGTGGAGGCTATACCAAATCAAATATTTGGTAAATATTGGGTTAGAGTAGGTATCATTCCTATATAAGGAGTGATAATCCCACCAATTATAAAGGAGAGTGAATATCATTAGTGAAAAACTATTTTATTACGGAATTCGGAGAAGTTCGAAGGAAGTTCGCGAGGATAATTCCATGAAGATTGAAGTGGTTCGCATGGAAGAAATTCTTCCAAAGGTTTTTTTTGGGAAACTGTATCACAGATCGGACATGGTACACAGAGGAATAATGAGTGGTATGCAGGTGGTTAGCAAAGGTATTCCAAAAACAAAGAATAGTATGCAGACAAAGGGTGATTTGCAGAATAGGTTTGAGGAGTCAGTACGTGAAGGCGATACGCGACTGCGAAGGAAGAGGAGTCTGCAGATGAAGGGAGATTCGTATAAGTGGTAGCGGTGTATAGAGGAGGTGTTCCGCATACCAAACCTGGTACTCAGTACGTTGGAGAAGGAGTTGGTTAACGATTTTCTCAAGGAGGCTTGCAAAAGCATCTAATTAGTTTGCAAAAGTGTTTTCTAGTACCTAGTAGTACCCGAGAAATTGGACTTCATCTACAGGTAAAAAAGGGACTTCAACAGAGAATCTACCTAAAGTTGAGGATGCATGAATTCTTGAAAATGAAGGGACCTACATGTCCATAAATTGTGTTTTATCTACAAGTATATAAACTGTGAGTGAATTCCCTTTCAATAGTAGTAAGCGAAGGAAGAGGAAGACGATGACCCTTTCGATCGGCAGTGAGCCAAAGAAAGAGACATAGGGAGTGACTCTTGGGAATATAGTGAGAAGACCCTAAACCTTGTAGAGGTAGTGAGCCTGGGCATAAAATATCTATCCCAAAATTTTTACTCATTATTGGCAGTGATCCTTAGTGAATTTGGTACATCGGCACATCACTGTTTTATGCTCCCTAGACGTAGCCCAGTGAGGGTGAACCAAGTAAAATTTTTTGTGTTATGTGCATGGTTTTATATTTGTTCTTATACTACTATGATATGAAGAGAGAATTGAGTTTTTTTAACAATGAAAGAAGATCCGAAAGAGGAGAAGTTTTAATCTATCATACCCAGATTCACCCCCCTCATAGGGTATTCAACCATGTGGACCTAATAATTGGTATCAGAGCGAAAGGCTAAAATTCATTGGTTTGGCTCTCTCTTAGAAGAAGAAATGGAGGTGATCAATCATAAAGTAATTCTGATCTTCGACTAAAATAATTTTCAACTATGGAAGAATTAGATCCAACACTACTTCCGATCGTTAGGAATGGATGTCTTCACAATATCCATGCATGGAATATCAACTGACATTAATAGTGGTGGTTTATCAGATGCTTAAATAAGGGAATTCTAACACCCCAAGAATTTACAGATAGATTTAATACAGAACTCATGAAATACTGAGTTTCTACAAAACACCAATCTATTATAACCTAGCTAGTAAACATAATTTTTCCACCTCTTTAAATTGAATTTTCAAAAACTGACATACACGATTACATTCAATAAGACAATTAGAGTCTAATAAGACAAACATATTTTTTGATGAATAGTAACATACCGGTAGGAATAGAGATGAATAGAAAATCATCCAAAAAATATAAACTTCCCCCATGAATGTATAAATATAATTTAGACATCTTAATAGTGAAAAAAGGATCATAGAATAAGTATTGGTATTTTGGTATGTCAAAAATATTTTAATTACAATTTTATGTTTAATATAATAATTTAAAATGGAAATTTATTTTCATAAAATGTAATAATAAACTATTAATTTATTGTCTTATGGTAATAAGATAATTTTATAGGACCTTGATTAATTTCTCAGGGTGTTATAAAACAAGTTATAGTTTTAAAGTTGTATTTTTGGAATAAATTATGAATTTACTTAAAAATTAAATTAAAAATATTTAGAAAATTATTTTCAAAAATTGGACCTCATTTTTTAATTCTAAACGTTTAAAAATGTTTGAGTTGTATTTTTGGTATTTTTCTAAAATACTTGAATTTTGGGTGAATAGTAAAATATGATAATTTACGATAAATGCTAAATACATGATTTATTGAGTCATAAGTGATGTAAGGATGATGTGAGCCCACTTGGTTTGAACTCACATGCACTTATTACTATTTATGGTCACATTAATCAAACATTATTTCTTGTCTTGAGCAAAATAATTAAATAATGAATTAAATATTCAAAATTCACTCATCTCTTCCACTATAAAAACCTCCATTTAGTCCCTCTTCTCTTCACTCCTCTCAAGACTTTTTAGTTGTATACAATTTGCCCAAATATCCTCCCAATATCCTCCCCCACTTCCATAATCCCTTTTTATCCCCATAAAGACCAAAACCTCTCCCCTAAAGAGGCTCTCAAGGAAGATTACTTCAATAGGTAAACACCTCTTTTCATTTCTTTTATTTCAAGTTCTCTTTTAGGTGGTATGTATTTCATGTTTCCATACCATATTCTTATTTACATTTTATTCTGTCCCTATACTATCTTATGAGTTTTTTATGAATGGGTGACACCTTTCTCTTCTCTTTTTAATGTATACTAAAACCATGTTGCATAACTGTTATGTTGCAGAATTTTCATCTCAAAATCTCTATCTTTTTCAAGAACTCTTATTAGGTTATTATCATTTAATTTCAATTGTATTATGTTGTGATATGTCATTATATATACCCATTACTTTAAATAGTATGTAGTAGTGATGAGATTCCCTTTTTCTCTCATAAAAATATTTTATGAATTTCTAAGTGACACAGTTATGATGCTGAATTTTTGTAAAGGATTTCTAAACTTTTATTTTATTTCAAGTTCCTTTATTTTATTCTTCTTTCCTAACCTAATATCATCCAAATGTTATGATAACTATAGTAACATTCATGTAATATAATTTTGCTGTGATAATGGAATAATTCATCCTCATTTCTCCTTGCCCCTTCTTTTATACTAGAAATGAAAACACTATCTAATATGTGTTAATTTATCACATTCAAGGATGACATGATTTAAATTTCTATTAGCATATTCAATTATGGCCCTGAAACCATTTTTAAGGTTGAACTAGACTATAATATATGTATTATAAATTATTTAATGTTATGAAATCCCTTTTTACACATGATATTAATTTATAAATCAAAATGAGTTCATTGTGATAAAAAACCACCAATTAACCGAAACAATTATCAATAAAGTTTTATATAATGATTCATATTCACTCCCAATAACCAAATGAATTTTATAATTATGTAATATTTTGTATGTTCACTAATAACATATAACTTCATTTCTATAAAACCATTATTATTCTACATGTTTATCCGTACATGAATATAAGTAAACCGATCATGAAAACCAAGGAAGAAAACCCTCCTGAACAATGAAATTAAACATCATAAACCGATCAAGAAAGACACGAATGAACACAATAAGTATATAATAAATAAATTAAATAAATAATAGGTTCTATAAATATTAATTAATGAATTTAATTTGGTTATCCCGGACACTAAGATCATAGGAAGAACACCATCAGACTTAAGGTAAGGGGTTTCTTCATCTCACTTCCATTTTTGTGAGATATTCCGTATTCACTACGATTAATTGTGTATGGTGTATGTATACTGCCCATTGATGTTTCGTACCATTAATATATTTATTTTAATGATATTAAATGTATCATTTGATGACTATTATTTTTGGGGCATATAATTCAATTGATTACAAAGTTGTAAGCATTTTCTACCCGAACCTCCATTTTCATCCGGGTTTCTCTTATTCCCTATTCACCTCTTGAAATTCTTATTTATTATTATGTAATCATCATATATTATGTTTTAATGTTCTATATATTTTTACCAATCACAATCTTTCCTTATTTTTTGGGGAATTACATTTTTTAAAATAATATTTCAAAAAAATTCTTCTGAAATGCAAGCCTGATTCAAGGAACTTCTAAAATTATTACCTATTTTAAAGTTCACTATATAATATGTTTTATGGAATTTTTATCTTTATAAAATCAAAAAATTTAACATGAAAAATCGATTTTGGTTAATTTCTTGTTTTATGGAATCAAACATGTCTTTTTTGCTTTAAAATCCTTTAATATTTTTCTTAAACCACACTAAAATGTTTTATTTCTAAAGCTTCTTTAAGAACTCATTTTTAAAAATTTCACCTCAATAAGACTTTATTTAAGCCTCAAATATAATTTCAATGACCTTAAATTTTATTTTATTGGGTATACATGTTTACAATCTTACTTCATGGTAAATACAAATGATTTTCCAAAAGAACTCTTCTTTCAAAAGTAAAAAAAGGTTTTTTCTCATCTCACATTATCATTTATGAATTATATGCCTTTTTCACCACTTATTACATGATTGTGGTGTATGTAATTTACTTGGGTAAATCATATAAAGAGTCTCCTTATTCTCATGATATTCTAATGAAATATTATTTGAATGTTTCAAGGTGGTATGGGACACTTTGGAATGTTTAAGGACTGTTTCCTCGAGAATTTTTTCAATGGTCTCAATTGAAAATATATTTCTCTATGTAAACATCCTTTGTTTAATCTTTTAATTCATTGAGGTTTATCTATTCTTATATCATATCCAATATTTTTTGAAGGTTTTATGGTTATTTTTACTATGGATGTGCTATTTTGATACCATTCACCAAATTATTCCGAATGGTTAGTGTTTACGTTCAATGATTGGGGAAAGTTTTTTACATTTCATATGTTAGTTTCAATATGATTCTATATATTTATTAATTTTACCAATTTCATATGAAGAATGCATTGGACTTATTATGTGATGGTTGGGGCCCACTATATCCCCTCGAAGTATTGGTAGGTCTCATTAGACAAATATATGTGGACTTGGCTGAGGCCTTTCCCATTTTGAGATATGGTTTTGGATGAGGCCTTAATAATTTTTAAAAGTCTTTTCTAAGGCATTGATGGTATGTTTTAGAATATCCAGAATATTAATTTTCATTATTATGAAGCTAAAAATTCATAGTTCATGTGGTTATTCAATTATTAGAATACTAATGATTATGTTTTGTTGTGCAAATAGATACACAATTCATATTCTTGCCATAATGTGTTCAAGTTTATTTTTAAAGGCATGTGTTTTTAGTTATTCACCATGATTAATGCTTATGTTTATTATATCTTCCACTATATTTCATTCCCTTACTGAGCATCTAGGATCACCGCATTCTTATGTTTTTTTTCTCAGGTTATGAAGAAGTTTATTCTGAATGACCTCCAAGGATAAACATAGAGTTGTAGATGTTCCCAATAAAACTTATATGTTGTATTTATTTTGAAGTTGTAATGTTGAACCTATGTATGTATCTAGTTTTCCAAAACTACAAAACTACATGGTCCTTTGGGATTTTATTCCATGTAATCATACCAATGTACTAAAATAATGCACCGGCTCTAAGTTTTTGGGGTCGGGGTGTTACATTTGGTATCAAAGAAAGTTTGGTAGAAAACTTAGAAACTTGAATGAAAAAGTAGATTAGTGAACAAAACCCTAATATATAATTTAGGGATAAGAATTCAAGGACATCATATAATTTTAGAAAGGACTATATTATTTGGTTTATCAAGAAAATACATCCCTATTTGGATACGAACAAGTAGAGGTGGATCTGGCACAAATGAATCTAGGGGTAAAACCTAAAAACACTACTTTGAGCTAGACTTGAATTGGAATTGGTGCACAATAATAGGCCTTGTTGCAATATTGGTTCACCACTCTCAAGGGATATTCTTTGGTTAATTCATAAGCTTATTAAAAATAATTAAGAAGGATTTATGCACCCAAAGTAACACAAGTATATGGTTCTAGGATTTATGATGCATAAATTTATGTTATGTGTTATAACATGTTTAGAGATATAGAGAGTTCATAATTTTATAAGCTAATATATAATATGGAATTGATTATAAATGGTGGCTAATAGAAGGAATGAGAACTTCCCCAATTCATGTGATGCAAAGAGTGAGAAGAATCATATCTGTAATGGTCTTATGCCATCATTTCCGAGAAAGATTTTCTCCCAAGTATCCTCATCATATGAGGAAATAGTATCATGTGTTAACAAGGTATGTAAAGACTTCTATGAGTACTATGAATTTTAAGGGAAGTAAAGGAATAAGAGGATGGTAGAGAAAAAATGGTTAAAGGGAATAAGGGAAAGATTTATTTTCCCACATGTGATAATTGTGGAAGGAAACACCTTGGTATATCCTTGTGAGGAAAAGGAGTTTTCTTCAAGTGTGAAGAAAAAGGACACCATGATAATAATTGAAATACAAGAAAATAATTTTCCTATATTAAATGCTTCAACTGCAAGGATATGGGACACTATGGGAATCAATTTCCCAAGCTTCATGGAAATATAGCTCTGAAAAATAAAAGGGATCAAGGTCAAGATTATGATGTTACTACAGTTGAAGTAGAATAAATAATTTATTTATGTTTTTGGAATAAAGACCTATGTTATGATATTCTTGTTATAATAATTCTGAGATATATAAGGATTGTACGACAATACTATTTCATTAAGGATCTGAGGTTGTATGGTGAATGGTACAAAGGAAATGTGATTCATTAAAAAGTTCAACATTTTAGAAAACACACGACTGAGGGAAAGTAAACCCTAAATATATATCTCATGTTGAGATAATGATGAAGAAATGATTGTTTTAGATAAGTATTGAATAACTTGCAACTAATTATTGACTTGTCAAGAGTGGTCTATACTATCGTCGATGGAGTTTACAAAAATTTTGGATTTAAAGGAATATATCCAATAACTTGTATCTTACTTAAGGAATACAGAAGAATGCATATTTCCAATATGGTTTTTACGGTAATTCAATTTATTACCAAATTTCAAAAGAATACATGATGAAGTTATTCACATGTTCAGAATGTGAAAATTTAGAGCTGCTCCATGCTGATTAAGGGTTAATTATAAGTTCATCTCAGAAATTCATAGACCTTAATTATAAAGTGTTGAATAATTATGAAATAGTTTAATTAGATCATTGTATGAGATTTTATATATTAATTTATTTCTTCACCATATGGCATAACCTGTGCTAAATAATATGGTATAGATAGTTTAAGGTGAAATCAAAGGATGAGTTTGTAAATAGAAACGTATATTTATACTCTTATAGAAGTGGAATAATTCCTAGACTCATGGAAAAGAGTCTTAAATAAAATCATGCCCTACTTTCATAATATTTGATAATATCGATGATTTTTATAGTAGTTTATAGTTTTTTGGTAATGAAATTTCATCTGAACATGTTCTCTATCATGTTACTTAAGAACATTATAGTTAGATTTTTCTTTAATTTCTAGGTTTTTACTCCCAACTAATGTCACCCCATTTGAAAGCATAATTTTTGGGGGTGACCATTCCATTCCCCTTAACCTCTTTTAGGAGGATATCTTATTAACCCTATTTCTGATGGGGGTTTCTAGCAAGGGAATTTTCAAGCATCAACCTTTAATATTTGAAATGCAGTTTTGAATTAGGTGGATGGAATTCTATTTAGGGGGAATATTGAAATGCCCCAGGAATTTATTAATAGATTTAATACAAAATTCATGAAACACTGAGTCTCTACAAAACACCACTCTATTATAACCTTACCAGTAAACATAATTTTTACACCTCTGTAAATTGAATTTCGAAAAACTGACAAACACTATGGTGTTCACTAAGACATTTAGAGTCTGACAAGAAAAACATAATTTTTGATGAATTTTAATATACCATTATGAATATTAATATACCCTTATGAATAGTAATGAATAATAAATCATCCAAAAAAATAGAAACTTTTCCCAATAATGTATAAATATAATTTATACATCTTAAAAGTGAAAAAATGATCATAGAATAAGTATTGGTATTTTTGTATGTCATAAATATTTTAATTACAATTTTATGATTAATTTAATAATTTAAAATGGAAATGTATTTTCATAAAATTTAATCCTAAAATATTAATTTATTTTCTTATGGTGATAAGATAATTTTATATGACTTTGATTAAGTTCTCAAGGTGCTATAAAATGAGTTATAGTTTTAAAGATGTATTTTTGGAATAAATTATGATTTTATTTAAAAATTAAATTAAAAATATTTGGAAAATTATTTTCAAAAAGTTTAATTGATTTTTAAATTCTACACATTGAGAAATTTCTGAGGTGAATTTTGGGGATTTTTCTAAAATACTAGAATTTTGGGTGAATAGTAAAATATGATAATTTACGATAAATGCTAAATACATGATTTATTGAGTCATAAGTGATGTAAGGATGATTTAAGCCCACTTGGTTCAAACTCATATGAAATTATTACTATTTATAGTCACATGAATCAAACACTATTTCTTTTCTTGATCAAAATAATTAAATAATGAATTAAATATTCAAAATTTACTCCTCTCCTCCACTATAAAAACCTCCATTCATTCCCTATTCTATTCACTCCTATCAAGCCTTGTTCCTTGTATAAATTCTACCCAAATATCCTTCCAAGATCCTCCCCCACATCAATCATCCCTTGGTCTCCTAAAAAGACCAAAACCTCTCCTCTGAAGAGGATCTCAAGGAAGATTACTTCAAGAGGTAAACACCTCTTTTCATTTCTTTTATTTCAAGTTCTCTTTTATGTGGTATGTATTTAATGTTTCTATAAAATATTCTTATTTACATTTTATTCTGTTCATATAATATATTATGAGTTTTTTATGAATGGGTGACCTCTTTATCCTCTCTTTTTAATGTTTTCTAAAACCATGTTGCATGGTCGTTATGATGCAGGATTTTCATCTCAAAATCTCTCTCTTCTTCAAGCAATCTTATTATGTTATTATCATTTAATTTCAATTGTATTATTTTGTGATATGTCATTACATATCACTCTTACTATTTATATTATGTAATATTTATGAGATTACCTTTTTTCTCTAATCAAAATATTTTATGAATTTTTAAGTGATGCAGTTATGCTGCTGAATTTTTGTAAGGGTTTTCTCAACTTTTCTTTTATTTTTAGTTCCTTTATTTGATTTTTCTTTCCTAACCTCATTTCATCCAAATGTTATGATAACTACATTACATTAAATGTACTATAATTTTTTTATAATGTAATAATTCATCATCATCTCTCCCTTCTCCTTCTTTTATAATAGAAATAAAAACACCATTCGATATGTGTTAATTTATCACATTCAAGGACGATGAGTTTTAAATTTCTATTATCATCTTCAATTATGGTCATGAAACCATTTTTATGGTTGAAACAGACTATAATATATGTATTAAACATTATTTAAGGTTATTTAATTCTTTTTTTCACATGATATTTATTTATAAATCAAAATGAGTTTGTTTGATAAAAAACAATCAATTAACCCAAATAATTATCATTAAACTTTTTTATAATGATTCATATTCAATCCAAATAACGAAATTAATTTAATAATTAAGTAATATTACGTATGTTCACTTATAAAATAACTTCAATTTTGTAAAACCATTATTTTTCTACATGTTTATCCGCACATGAATATAAGTAAACCGATCATGAAAACCAAGAAAACCCTCTAGAACAATGAAATTGCACATCTTAAACCCATCAGGAAGGCCATGAACTCTAGTAGAATTAAGGCCTTTAGAAACTGCCAAAATTCATCGCAAAAGGCCTTTAGTGGACGCCTAGCGTCCGCCAAATGGCCGACGCTTTAGTCCTGTCACATTTGATAATAGCGTCTGCCATTTGGCGGATACTATAGACGAGCCAACATTGACTATAATGACCACCATGTAGCAGTCTATATAGGTGATATTGGCGGCACCTATAGCGTTCGTCAAATAGCAGATTCTATAGCCCAGTTTGGATTTGGCTACAACATCCCCAATTTGGCAGACGCTTTAGGTACCGTCGATATCACATATAGAGACCCCCAAATGGAGGTCCCTATAGGTTATTTAATTTTTTTTAAAAGTGTCATCAATACAATAAAAAAACCCTATATTTAAAAATCACAAAAATTTAATCTTTTCCAAAATATCTAAACTCATACGCGCATAAATCTCTTCATCTTGTCATCTTCCAAAAATCCACATCCATCATTGAAAAAACTGCATGACAAAATTTAATAAAAAAATTAGTACAAAAAAACATCCAAATAAATAATTGAAATGAAATAACATATATTTCAATTCAATCCTACTATAACAGATAAAAAGTATTTGATTTTGAAAATATATTAATAATTTTGAATACCTTTTTAAAAATTTAAAATCATTAATTCTATGGTTCTAATCAGACCATATTTCCAATTGATGTGTCCTATGATGACACACATCACAAATAATAATTAGAATGTTTTCCTATGATTTCAAATATTTCCATTCTCATTCGGTATACATTTGATCGTTAAACGCCTGTTTTGATCGTTTATAGAATCAGAAGTGCGTTTTCGGTCATCGCGGTCACACGACATCTCTGATTCACGTATGGTTTGCCCGATCATTTCAAAATTCACTCACCGGTTTTTATCACCTAATTTCATGGCATTTTGAGATCATTCGGCTTGTTGTGACCACCCCACCCACCTTTATCAAGTGCTCCAAACACCCAATAAACACATATGAAGCCGTACCGCAAAAACTACACATCCTATTGATGTGTCGTCTTCGCATACATGTCACGAATAATAATTAGAATGTTTTCCTATGATTTCAAGTCATTCATATGTCGTTCGGAATGCACTTGACCATTAAACACCTGTTTTTGTCTTTTATAGCACTGAAAGTGCATTTTCGGTCACCGCGGTCACATGACACCTCTGAATGATATGTGGTCTACCTAAACATTTCACCATTCACTCACCAATTTTTTTCTCTTGATTTCATGGCATTCTGAGGTCATTCAACCAGTTTTGACCACCCCACACACATTACTCAAGTGCTCCAAACACCTAAAAAACATATTCAACCGTACCGAGAAAACCACACATCCAATTAACATTATTTCTCCATGTAAACATCAAGAATAATAATTATAATGTTTTCCTATGATTTCAAGTCATTATGATGTCGTTCGGTATACATTTGACCGTTTAACACCTGTTTTGGTCATTTTTGGCATCAGAAATGCGTTTTCAGTCACTACGGTCACACGACAGCTTCAAATGATGTGTGGTCTACCTAAAAATTTCACAATTCACTCTCCGGTTGTTGTCTATTGATTTCATGGCATTCTGAGGTCGTTCGGTCGGTTTGGACCACCCCACACACCTTTTTCAAGCGCTCCAAACACCAAAAAAACACATATTAAGTTGTACCACGTAAAACACACATTCAATTGACATGACGACTCTACATACATGTCAAGAATAATAATTATAAGTTTTTCATGTGATTTTAAGTCATTATGATTTCGTTCGGTATACATTTGACCGTTAAACGCCTGTTTTGGTCGTTTATTGCACCAGAATTCCGTTTCCAGTCACCACAGTTACACGACAACTCTGATTGACGTGTTATCTGCCCAAACAATTTTCAATTCACTCAAAAGTTTTTGTTTCCTGGTTTTATGGTATTCCAAGGTTGTTCGGCCAGTTTTGAGCACCCCACACACCTATTCCAAGCACTTTGAACACCTAAAAAACACATATTCACCCATACTGTGCAAACCGCATATCCGATGTTCTGTTTCCACGTACATGTCATGGATAATAATTAGAATGTTTTACTATGATTTCAAGTCATTTAGATGTCATTCGGTATGCATTTGACCGTCAAATGCCTGTTTTGGTTGTTTATGGCACCAGAAGTGCATTTTCAGTCACAGCGGTCACACGACATCTCCGATTGACATTTTTTCTGCCTGACCATTTTAAAATTTACTTTCCAATTGTTTTCACCTGATTTCATGGCATTCTGAGGTCATTCGGCCAGTTTTGACCACACACCCACCTTTTTCAAGCGCGCCAAGCACTGAAAAAACACATATTTCGGTGTATCGCACAAACCGCAGATCCAGTTGATATTCCATCTCCACATACAAATCAATAATAATAATTATAATGCTTTCCTATGATTTCAAGTCATTATGATGTCTTTCGGTATACATTTGACCGTTAAATGCCTATTCTTGTCGTTTGTGGCACTGGAAGTACGTTTTCAGTCACCACGATAACACAACAACTCTAATCAATGTTTGGTATGTCCGGAAATTTCAAAATTTACTCTCCGGTTGATGTTGCTTGATTTCATGGCATTCTGAGGTCGTTAGACCAGTTTTGACGACCCCACGCACCTTTTTCAAGCACGTCAAACACTTAAAAAACACATATTTAGTCGTACCGTGCAAACCACATGCCCGATTGACATTCCGTCTCTGAATACACATCACAGATAATAATTAGAATGTTTTCCTGTGATTTAAAGTCATTCTGAGGTTGTTTGCTATGTATTTGACTGTTAATCGCCTATTTTGGTTGTTTATGGCACTGAAAATTCATTTTCAGTCACCGAGGTCACATGACACCTCCAATTCACGTGTCGTCTACCCGATGATTTTACAATTCACGTGACAGTTCTTTTCACCTGATTTCATATCATTTTGAGGTTGTTCAGTCAGTTTTGACCACCCCACACACCTTTCTTAAGCATGCTAAACACCTAAAAAACACATATTCAGCCATACTGGGAAAACCACATGTCCGATTGACATTCCATCTCTGCTTACACATCACGGATAATAATTAGAAGGCTTCCCTATGATTGGAAGTCATTCTGATGTTGTTCGGTATGCATTTGACTGTTAAACGCCTGTTTTGGTCGTTTATGGCACCAGAAGTGCGTTTTTGATCACTGCAGTCACACAACACCTCTGATTGATGTTCTAACATTTTAAAATTCACTTTCTGACTGTTATCACCTAAATTCATGGCATTCCGAGGTCATTCGACCGGTTTTGACCACCCACACACCTTTTTCAAGCGCTCCAAACATCTAAAAAACACATATTCATCCGTACCATGCAAACTGTGGGTCCCATTGACGTTATTTCTCTGCATACATGTCATGAATAATAATTAGAATTTTTTACAGTGATTTCAAGTCATTATGATGTTTTTCGTTATGCATTTGACCGTTAAACGCCTGTTGTGGTCGTTTATGGCACCAGAAATGCGTTTTCAGTCACCGCGAGCACATGACACCTCTGATTGCAGTTTCATCTGCTTGACCATTTCACAATTCACTCCCCGTTTTTTGTCACCTAATTTCATGGCTTTCTAAGGTCATTCGGCTTGTCTTGACCACCCCACACACCTTTCTCAAGCGCTCCAAACACCAGAAAAACACATATTCAGCCGTACCACCCAAACTGCATATATGATTGATGTGTCGTCTCCGCATACACGTCAAAAATAATAATTATAATGTTATACTATGATTTTAATTCATTCAGATGTCATTCGGTATATATTTGACCATTCAATACATGTTTTGATCGTTTATGGCACCAGAAGTGCATTTTTGGTCACCGCGGTCACACGACACCTCTGATTGACGTGTTGTCTGCATGAACATTTTATAATTCACTTTCCAGTTGTTTTCATCTGATTCCATGGCATTCTGTGGTCCTTCAAATGGTCTTGACAACCCCACACACCTTTGTCAAGCACACCAAACACAAAAAAACACATATTCTATCATACCAAGAAAACTGCATGTCTAATTGACATTTAGTATACTTTTACACATCACGAATAATAATTAAAATGTTGTCCTATGATTTCAAGCCATTCTGATGTCGTTCGGTATGCATTTGACCGTTAAACACCTGTTTCAGTCGTTTATGGCACCAAAAGTGCATTTTTAGTCACCACGGTCACACGACACATTAGATTAATGTCATGTCTGCCCGACCATTTCAAAATTCATTCTCTAGTTGTTGTCTTCTGATTTCATGGATTTCTGAGGTCATTCGGCTAGTTTTGACCACCGCACGCACCTTTCTCAAGCGCGTCAAACACCAAAAAAACACATATTTAGTCATACCATGCAAAAAGCATGTCCGATTGACATTATGTCTTTGTATACACATCACAGATAATAATTAGATAGTTTTCCTATGATTTCAATTCATTCCGATGTCATTTGGTATGCATTTGACCATTAAACATGGGTTTTGGTGGTTTATTGTAACGACCCAATGTTTTTCAATGAACATTACCTTCCCATAAGTATGTCGTAAAATCACATGAAAACACAACATAATGAACTACTAGGTTATAAGTGACCTCTAAACATAAGTTTGACACTTCTGTGTTTTGATTTTTGAAAATCCGGCATACACGGTTGTAATCAGAAAGTTATTTGGAGTCTGATAAAGAAAACATAATTTTTTGGTGAATAGGAACCTACCCTAATGAATAGTAACATGAATAGTGATATAACCTAATGAATATTAACATCACCTATGATAGTATAAAAATAATATTTATGTTTGAGTACAATATACCTGTATTTTTGAATAAGTTAATGAATGTTTTAAAACTGGTTTTCATACTAAATTATTATTTTAATTAAATGTTTAAATAATCATATTTAGAAAATTATTTTTGAAAAATGGACTATATTTTTGGATTTTACACATCAAAACATGGTTAGGGTGAATTTTTGGGATTTTTCTGAAATACTTAATTTTTTTTGATGAATAGTAAAATACTGTAATTTACCGTATATATGCATTATACGATAAATAGACTATTCCTAGCATCATGGATGATGTCACCACCCTTGGTTCGAATTCACATGATCCATTTAGTATTATTGGTCATGGAATACTAACTATTCCTTGTCTTGTGAAGAAATAATAAATTAATGATTATAATATTATGAAATCCCTCCTCTCCTCCACTATAAAACCCCCCTTCACTCTCTCTTTTCTTCACTTCTCTAAAGCCTTGTGACTTTCCATTATTCTGCCCAAATCACTCCCCAAATCCTCCCCCACGTCCAAAAGATCCTAGCCTCTTCAAAATACCAAAACCTCTTCCCTTAACAGGTTCTCAAAGGAGAAAGTCTCAAGAGGTAAAATTTCTCTTCCCAATTTCTTCTTTTCTTTTAAGTTATTTATTGTTAGTTCTTTCCTCACCTCCCTTCAACATAATAGTATGATAAATATAGTAACATACATGTATTTGAATGTTTACATACTAATGGTATATTTATTTATCTTCTCTCCTTCTCCACTCTTCTATTTGAAAGAAATGAAAGCACCGTTAGAGATGTGCTAATTTAGCACATTCAAGGACAACGATTTATCAATTTCTTTTATCATCTTTGTTTCTGGTCATGAAACCATTTATGTTATCGTTGAACCAGATTATTATATATGTTATATATCCTATTTATGTTTCTGTAATTCTTATACACTCATGATTTCAAATAATAATACAAAAAAAGTTAATTATGGGTAAAATCGCTAAAATTAATTCAAGCGTTTATCATTAATGTATTATGTCTTGGTTCTCTTTCAATCCAATTAACCAAACGAATTTTGTAACCATGTAACATTTTTGATTTTAACTAATTATATATAACATCAATTCTATATGACCACTTTCATCTTATATTTTATCCGAACCAAAATACAAGTGAACTGATCATTAAAACCAAAGGAAACAAATGGACCCGAACCATGAAATTGAACCTTATAATCAATCAAAATGGGTATAAATGAACTTAAAAAGGTTATAATAAATATTTTACATGTATATAAGGTTATGTAACTATTTATTAATAAACCTAAATTTACTATTCAGGTCATTAGTATCAAGTGGAGAACACCAACGGACTTAAGGTAAGGGATCCTCCCCTTTCACTCTTAATCAAGATTGTTCTCTATGCTATGCCTATTTTTGTGTAATAAAAAGTGATGGGGTATGTTTATTCACCTTCCCAATACTACCATAATGTTTTATAAGTGATGAGAATCCCCTTTTCTCTCTCATCAAGCCCTCTTGGGTACACCCGACACCATGCCGATAAACTCGTAACGAATTCTACCCAAACCTTCTTCGTTCGTTCGGGTTTCCTTATCTTTCTATCAAAATAGTGTTATCATATCTATTTATGTGAATCCTATGAATTATTGATAGTTTTAAAATATTCTAATATCAATACCCTTTCATCACTTTCTTTTGGGGATATACATGTTTTTGAAAGATTCCCTCAGAACTTTCCGATAAGCAAACATGTTTTAAGGGGACTTCCCAAATTTTTACCCAATTTTCATGTTCACTATATCCTCTGTTTTAAGATACCATTGTCTTTATAAAATCAGTATTTTTATTATTAAAAAATTGTTGGTTAAATTCTGGTTTTATATAAAATAATGTCCTCTTTTCTATTTGAAAATCTCTAGAGTGTTTTCTTTAAAACCGCACAAAAATGTTTTAAAGCTAATGTTCTAAAATACATTTCTAATATGTTGTCACTTGTTTTTGAAACCACTTACCATGTTATATATCTATTTTACCCTATGAACATCCATGTATTTTCTAATTCTTTTCTTACATGGACACTTTAATGATACGCCCATTGGTTATGATTTATGTCATGATTGTGGTACCCAATTCTTTCCATGGGTACCCTTATGTTTATGTATGGTTGATTATGTATGATTATTTATATTAAAAGATTATTTATGTGGCATGAATATTCATTAATCTATTGAGATGGGTGCGCCCAGATATCACACCAATGCATTGTGTAAGGTTTAGTCTCATGAGATGCGATGTGAAACGGGATTGTCGGTTAGCCTTGAACCATACTAAAGAAATGTTTTATGATTCTTCCACATTTATATGATTCCATGCTTATATAATCCCATCATTATATTAAATTATTTTATAAGTTTCATACTTTTGATATCATTATGTCATGCCTCCTAACTCATGTGCTTGAGATGTATCCTTATGTTCATTACCTTACTGGGCTTTTTAGCTCATCCCTTTGTTCATGTGTTCCCTAGGGTACCCTATGCAGATTTAAGGTCTCAAAGGAAGTTAGGATATCATTATGGAAATTAAATAAAAAAGTGTTCTTTTTAGACCCATGTTTTATGTTAATGTACCTAGTCTTCCAAGACACTAGACTAAATGATCCTTGGATTGTACTCTGATGATTAATTATGCTTATAATCATGAAATTTTATATGTAAAATGATCGGGTCACTATATTTGGTATCAGAGGCATAGTCTAGTTATTTTTGGAGATTAGTAATAGAGCACCTTAGTGAGAACCTTAAGGATGAGATGAAGTATAACAACAGGCCTTGCTGCACTCTTGGTTACGACACTCCCGAGGGATATGATTTGGTAGATTTATGAGCTTAGTACAAACCATTATTTAGGAAAAAAAATCCCATAAAAATAAAATTCAAGAAATAAATCGAGGATAACATAGGTTTTAACCTAAGTAATCACAAGTTAGGATGTACTTATTCATTATAAGTTTATCCTTTTATGTTGAAAGTTTATTTTTATACTCAATAAATAAGTATTCAAGCCCCCTAATTGTATGTTATTCTTTATGAGTTAATGGCGAGAAATAGAAGAATGTGTTCCAACAATCAATGTGATAGGAAATGTGAAAACCACCCTAATGATATGTCTGAGATGATGGGAGCCCAAGTTGAACATATTGTGTACTTGCCAAATCAGCTATTGAAAATCACAATCAACAATTGGTACATAGTTTAATGCCCAAATTCATCAAGGAGGAGGAAGATGACATCTCAATGAAGTTCTTCTGATAAAGGTGATAAAGGAAATAAGACCAAATTTCCTTTGTGCAAAAAGTGTGGAAAGAGGAATCAAGGAGAATTTCACAAAGGAACCAAGAGATGTTTTAATTGGTGGAAGGTGGGGCATAAAATAGCCAATTGCAATAAAAAATGGATAATGTGATGAATGGAGATAAGGTTATATCTAATGTACCTTATACTGTTCATTATCGTGAATGTGGAGAACTTGGAAATTATCCAGGAAAATGCTCCACTGGAAGGGATGAGAAGCATGATGAGCATTAACAATCTCCAAGGACAAGGGGACAATGCAAGTCCAATGTTGATATAGATCATGATGAATGAAGTACATGTAACCTCTTTGAAATTGTTATGTATGTCATGTTGTATTTCAGTTCATGCCCTATGAGCATGTCTTAAATGTTTTCTAGGAACATCGAGTCGCTACTTAAAATGATTTTATATCATTTGGGGAAAACTTCTATGATTATCTATCACATGTTGATGTTTGTGAAACTGTTCATCTTTGAAATAATATAAGTCTCCCTTTAGTGTAATTTGATGCAGTTCTGGGCAAGGATTGAATTTATAGATCCAACATAAATAGCTTCAAAGAAACTCTTAGGCTATATACTAATGGAAAATGATAAAGTGATTGCCTATACCTCACAAAAGTTGAAAATCCACGAGCAAAACTATCCCACGCAAAATCTGGAGTTAGCAGCTGTGATCTTCACATTGAAAATCTGGATGCATTAACTCAATGGGGAAAAGTGTGAGATATATACCGATCACAAGGGTCTCAAATATATATTCACATAGAAAGAGATTAATGCGAGCCAATGACGATGGTTAAAGCTCATCAAGGATTATCATTTATCAATCCACTACCATCCTGGTAAGGCAAATAAGGTGGAAGATGCTCTAAGTAGGAAGGATCCTACATCCTTATCAATGATAAGAGTTGAAAAGGATCCAATCTTATTAGATTTGATGAGGATGGGCATGGGAATCATTAAGGGAGGAACATCATCAATCCTTTCTCAAATGATTTCTCAACTATCCCTTGTGGAGAAAATAAAGGATGATTAAAGAGAAGATGTGGAGATTCAGAAGAGGGTGGAAGCTGTTAGAAATAGGAAATCCTCAGAGTTCAAGATTGATAAAGGAGTTGTAAGATTTGGGTCACGACTATGTGTACCATTTGATGCAGGGATAAAGAAGGATCTTCTAATTTATGCACATAGCTCATCCTTCTCTTTTCACCCAGGGAGCAAAAATATGTATCGTGATCTTCGAGAACACTAATGGTGGGACAATATGAAGAGGAAGATCGCAGAATATACATCAAGATGTCTGGTATATCAACAAGTGAAGGCCGAGAGGAAAAAGTATAAGGGGATGATGCAATAAATATTCATACCAACATAGAATTGGGAGAATATTATCATGGACTTTGTCACTGGACTTCCAAGGACATCTAGAAGGAACAATGCTATATGGGTTATTGTGGACCGTCTTACAAAGACAATTCAATTTATTTCAATTCGAGAGGACTTCTCATTGGATCGACTTGCACTGATGTACATCAATAATGTTGTATGTATGCATGGAGTACCACTATCCATTATCTCTGATCGGGATCCAAAATTTACCTCGAAGTTCTGGAAAAGTCTCCAGCGTGCTCTAAACACCAAGTTGAACTTTAGCATGGCCTATCATCCTCAAACTGATGGCCAGTCTAATTGAACTATTTAGACAATGGAGGAAATGTTTAGAGCATGTTTTATGGATTTCAAAGAAGGATGGGACCAACATCTTCCTCTGGTCGAATTCTCTTACAATAAATAGTTTCCATTAGATCATCTGAATGGCACCATATGAAGCCCTTTATGGGAAAAGGTGCAGAACACCGGCATGTTGGGATGAAGTCAGTGAGCGTAAGATGCTAGGACCTGAAATGGTCGGAGAAATGGTATAGAAGGTGAAAACCATTCAGCAGCATATCAAGGTAGCCCAAACTCTATAGAAGAGTTATGCAGATAACCGTTGGCGAGACCTTGAGATCAAAGTCAGAGACATGGTATTTCGACGCATATATCTGAGGAAGAAGGTCATGAGGTTCGGAAAGAAAGGGAAGTTAAGTCCTAGGTACATCGGCCCCTTCGAGATCCTTGATCAAGTTGGAGCTGTGGCCTATCAACTGGCACTTCCACCTACTATGTCGAAAGTACATGATGTCTTCCATGTATCCCTCTTGAGAAAGTACATACCAGACCCCTCATATGTATTCAATCTAGAGGTGGTACCATTGGAGATTGATCTTTCTTATGAGGAAAACCCATTAAAGATCTTAGATCGTAGAGACAAATTTCTACAAAATAAGACAATGCACCTGGTTAAAGTGTTATGGAGAAACCAAAAGTTTGAAGAAGCAACATGGGAACCAGTGGAGGTGATGAGCCCAAGTTACCCTCACCTGTTTATGGCCTATAATGTAAAACAAAATTTCAAGGGCGAAATTTTATAAGGGGGGAAGAATGTAACGACACAATGTTTTTCAATGAAAATTCCCTTCCCATAAGTATGTCATAAAATCACATGAAAACACAACATAATGAAATACTAAGTGCTATGTGACCTCTAAACATAAGTTAGACACTTCTGTGTTTGGAATTTTGAAAATCCGGCATACACGGTTGTAATCAAAAAGTTATTTGGAGTCCGATAAAGAAAACTTAATTTTTTTGATGAATAGTAACCTACCCTAATGAATAGTTACATGAATAGTGATATACCCTAATTAATAGTAACATCACCTATGATAGTATAAAAATAATATTCATGTTTGAAGTACAATATAACTGTATTTTAGAATAAGTTAATGAATGTTTTAAAACTGGTTTTCATACTAACTAATTATTTTAATTAAATATTTAAATAATCATATTTAGAAAATTATTTTCAAAAAATGGACTTCTTTTTTGGATTCTACATGTTGAAAAATGGTTAGGGTGATTTTTTGGTATTTTTTAGAAATACTTGAATTTTTTTTATGAATAGTAAAATACGGTAATTTACCATATATATGCATTATACGATAAATAGACTATTCTAGCATCATGGATGATGTCACCACCCTTGGTTCGAATTCACATGACCCGTTTACTATTCTTGGTCATGGAATTATTACTATTCCTTGTCTTGTTAATAAATAATAAATTAATGAATATAATATTATGAAATCCTTCCTCTCCTCCACTATAAAACCCCCCTTCACTCCCTCTTTTATTCACTTCTCTCAAGCCTTGTTCCTTGCCATTATTCTACCCAAATATCTCCCAAAATCCTCCCCCACTTCCAAAAGACCCCAACCTCTTCAAAATACCAAAACCGCTTCCCTTAAGAGGTTCTCAAAGGAGAAAGTCTCAAGAGGTAAAATTTCACTTCCCAATTTCTTCTTTTCTTTTAAGTTCTTTCTTTTCAGTTCTTTCCTCACCTCCCTACACCATAATAGTACGATAAATATAGTAACATAAATGTACTAGAATGTTTTCATACTAATAGTATATTTCTTTATCTTCTCTCCTTCCCCACTATTTTATTTGAAAGAAATGAAAGCACAGTTAGAGATGTGCTAATTTAGCACATTCAAGGACAACGATTTATCAATTTCTTTTATCATCGTTGTTTATGGTCATGAAACCATTTATGTTATGGTTGAACCATATTATTATATATGTTATATATCCTATTTATGGTTATGGAATCCTTATACACTCATGATTTCAAATAATAATACAAAACAAGTTAATTATGGGTAAAATCGCTAAATTTAATTCAAGTGTTTACCATTAATGTCTTATCTCATGGTTCTCTTTCACTAAAATTAACCAAAAGAATTTTGTAACCATGTAACCTTCTGGATGTTCACTATTTCTATATAACATCAATTCTGGATGACCACTTTCATCTTATATTTTATCCGAACCTAAATACAAGTGAACTGATCATTAAAACCCAAGGAATCCAATGGACTCGAACCATGAAATTGAACCTTATAATCAATCAAAATGGGTATACATGAACTTAAAAAGGTTATAATAAATATTATAAATGTATATAAGTTTCTGGACCTATTGATTAATAAACCTAATATGACTATTCAGGTCATTAATATCAAGTGGAGAACACCAACGGACTTAAGGTAAGGGATCCTCCCCTTTCACTCTTAATCAAGATTGTTCTCTATGATATGCCTATTTTTGTGTAATAAAAAGTGATGGGGTATGTTTATAAAACATACCCACACTTAAATAATATTTTATAAGAGATGATAAGCCCCTTCTCTCTCTCATCAAGCCCTCTTGGGTACACCCGACACCATGCCGGTAAAATCGTAACGAATTCTACCCAAACCTTCTTCGTTCTTTCGGGTTGCCTTATATTTCTTTCAAAATGGTGTTATTATATCTATTTATGTGAATACTATGTATTCTTGATAGTTTTAAAATATTCTAATATCAATACCCTTTCATCACTTTCTTTCAGGGATATACATGTTTTTGAATGATTCCCTCCTTAGAACATTCCGATAAGCAAACCTGTTTTAAGGGGACTTCCCAAATTGTTACCCAAATTTCATGTTCATTATATCCTCTATTTTAAGATACCATTGTCTTTATAAAATCATTATTTTTATTATTAAAAACTTCTTGGTTCAATTTTGGTTTTATATAAATGAATGTCCTCTTTTCTATTTGAAAATCTCTAGAGCGTTTTCTTTAAAACCGCACAAAAATGTTTTAATACTAATGTTATAAAATACATGTCTAATATGTTGTCACTTATATTTGACACCAATTACAATGTTATATTATTATTTTACTCTATTAACGTCCATGTATTTTCTAATTCTTTCCTTACATGGAAACTTTCATGATACGCCCATTGGTTATGATTTATGTCATGATTGTGGTACCCAATTTTTTCCATGGGTACCCTTATGTTTATGTATGGTTGATTATGTATGATTATTTATGTGGCAAGATTATTTATGTGGCATCAATATTCATGAATATATTGAGATGGGTACGCCCATATAGTTATCCAATGCATTGGGTAAGGTTAAGTCTAATGAGATGCGATGCGAAACGGGATTGGCAGTTAGCCTTGACCCGTACTAAAGAAATGTTTTATGATTCTAACACATTTATATGATTCAATGTTTATATGATCCTATGCTTATATTAAATGATTTTATAAGTTTCATGCTTTTTACATAATTATGTCATTCCTCCTAACTCATGTGCTTGAGATGTATATTTATGTTGATTCCCTTACCGGGCTTTTTAGCTCATCTCTTTGTTCATGTGTTACCCAGGGTACACTATGCAGATGTAACGACTCAAAGGAAGTTAGGAGCTCATTATGGAGATTAAATAAAGAACTGTTCTTTTTATCCCCATGTTTTATGTTTATGTACCTAGTCTTCCAAGACACTAGACTAAACGATCCTTGGCTTGTACTCTGATGATTAATTATGCTTAATATCATGAAATGTTATATGTAAAAGGATTGGGTCGCTATATTTATGGCATCATAAGTGCATTTTCGGTCACTAAAATTACACGACACCTCTGATTGATGTTTCATTTGTCCTTCCATTTCACAATTCACTCACTAGTTGTTTTCGTCTGATTTCATGAAATTTTGAGGTTGTTCGGCCGGTTTTACCTCCCCGCGCACCTTTTTCAAGCACATCAAACATCAAAAAAACACATATTCAGCCGTACCATGCAAAATGCCCATATGATTAATGTGTCATCTCTGAGTACATGACATAAATAATAATTAGAATGTTTTCCTATGATTTAAAGTCATTCCGATGTTATTCGGTATGCATTTGACCGTTAAATGCGTGTTTTGGTCGTTTATGGTACCAAAAGTGCATTTTTAGTCACCACCATCCCAGGACACCTCTGATTGATGTGTCGTCTGCCGAAACATTTCAAAATTCACTCATCAGTTGTTGTTGTCTGATTTGATGGAATTCTAAGGTCATTCGACTGGTTTTGACCACCTCACGAACCTTTTTCAAGCACGCTAAACACCAAAAACACACATATTCAGTTGTACCATTCAAATCGCATGTCTGATTGATGTTTCGTCTCCGTGTATATGTCAGGAATAATAATAAGAATATTTTCCTGTGATTTAAAGTCATTACGATGATTTTTGGTATGCATTTGACCGTTAAACATCTATTTCGGTTGTTTATGGCACCAGAAGTGCACTTTCAGTCACCTCGGTCACATGACACCTCCGATTGCCATGTGATCTGTCCGACCATTTCAAAATTCACTTGTTGGTTGTTGTCGCCTAATTTCATGACATTCTGAGTTTGTTCGGTTGATTTTGACCACCCGACACACCTTTTTAAAAGGCGTTAAACCTTTAATTACCACATATTTGGTCATTCTGCACACACCACAACTCTGATTGGTATTCCATCTCCTCAAGCACCTCAATAATAATAATAAGATGATTTTCCTATAATTTCATGTCATTCTGAGGTCGTTTTCTATGGATTGGACTGTTAAATGCCCGTTTTGGTGTTTTATGATACTAAAAGTTCATTTTCTTGCATCGCGGACAAAAAACACCTCTGATTGAAATATCAACTGCTCGACCATTTCAAAATTCATTTATTCATTGTTTTTTTTCTGATTTCATGGAATTCCGAGTTCATTCAGTTGGTTTTGACCACCCAATGGACCTTTTTAAATGGCGTCAAATCATTAAAATCCACATGTTCTGTCATACGACGCCCATCGCACATCCGATTCATGTGTCGTCTCCTCACACACATCAAGAATAATATTAAGATGATTTTCCTTTGATTTCAAGTCATTCCGAGGTCGTTTTCTATTAATATGACAATTAAACGCCCATTTTGGTGTTTTATGACACTAAATGTTCATTTTTCATCATTTTGGTCAAATGAAACCTTCGATTGACGTACCCTCTATTCTTCCATTTCAAAATTCATTCCATGGTTGTTGTGTTCAAATTTTATGGTATTCTGAGTTCATTCTGTTGGTTTTGACCACCCAACACACCTTTTTAAAGGGCGTTGAACATTTAGATACCACATATTTGGTAATTCTAGGTGGACCTTACATCATATTGATGTTCTATCTACTCGTACAAAACATTAATAATAATAATATTGTGTTTCAAAATTTTCCGGTCATTCCTATGTCGTTTGAAATTGAATTGACCATTAAACGCATGTTTTGGTGTTTTATGACACTAAAAGTGTGTTTTCAGTCATCTATGGAAAATGACATCTTTGATTGACGTTCCGTCTACTCATCCATCTCAAAATACACTATACAGTTATTTTATTCTTTTTTCAGTGTATTTGGAGGTTGTTTGGTTGGTTTTGACACATGGACACACCTTTTTAAAGGACATCAAACATATAAAAATCGCATATTTGGTAATTTCGGGAAGACCACACATTAAATTGATGTCTTGCCTACTCATACACATCAAGAATAATAATGGGATTATCTTACTATGATTTCAAGTAATTCTAAGGTTTTTTGTTATATATCTGAATGTTCAATGCATGTTTTGGTGTTCTATGACACTAAAAATGTGTTTTTCATCATCTCGCCCAAACGACAAATCCAATTGACATACCATATGCTCTACCCTTTCAAAATCCACTCTATGGTTATTTTCATATGATTTCACTGCATTCGTTGTTTTTTAGCTATTTTTGACCCCCTGCGTGCTTTTAAAGGGTTTCGAACCTTTAAATACCACATTTTCGGTCGTTTTGGACATACCGCACGTCCGATTAAAATTTTGTATGCTCGTACACAAAATGAATAATAATGAGAATGTTTTCCTAAATTTAATGGTAATTTTAAGGTTGTTTGATATTGAATTGACCGTTAAACGCACGTTTTGGTGTTTTATGATGCTAAAAGTGTATTTTATATCATCCTGGGAAAATTACATGTCTGATTGACGTTTTGTCTACCTAGCCATATCACAATTCAATTTATGATTGTTGTTGTATGGTTTTAGCTCATTCTGAGGCCGTTTGGTTGGTTTTGACCCCTGAACACATATTTTTAAAGGATTTAAAACATTCAATGTTAGTTTGTTTGAGTTGTTTTAGCAGAAAGCATCAAATGAAGACAACTCCAACAAACACAAAAGAGCTAACATAAAATCTACAAGAAGTTACCAGTTTGGATAAAGACCTTTAAGAACCCATAGTTTTTCTCTGTATTCATTCAAGAAAAAATGAGAAAATTATAATAAATACATTTATAACTAGATAAATCAATTAAATAATCATATCATGTTTTTTTCAACGTTAAATATCATATGTTTGGGCTGGATATGGAAGAAATGCAACCTACCAGTTGTAAAAAATCATCCCATGAACATATAGTCAATCCAAAATCTTCAACCATGTCCCTTTCCTCTGGCATAACCCTTCCAAAGCAGAGAATTTCTACACAAAGAGTAGCATACAGGCTACCAACAACCACTTTTATTGGCCCCACAACTTAAAAGTTGTAGGGAACATACTTCGCAAAAAACTTGTTGTCTTAGGTAATGTATTCAAAATCTGAAAAGGAAGGGAATGAGATGACAAAGAACCACACAATATTAAAAAAATCTATAAATATTAAAGTAAACACATCACTTTATCCTCATTAATGTACCTTAGAAATATTTTTCTCATCTAAAAATGCAATAGACACCTCCACATGGCATATGATGTATTATACTGCATCAAAACCTAAAATAAAATAGTAAAGAAACCAAATAAATTATCGGTTTGATTAATAGAATGGTTGAGAATGGAATGAAATGAAATGGAGTGGAATGAAATGTAGTTAAGTTGGAATGAGGTGGAATGGAATGAAATGGAATTTAATGGAATGAATAAATAATAACAGTCTATTTGGTTACTTTTTAAATTATATTGTTTAAATAAAAATATATCCCTGGGTTAAAATAAAAAAGGAAAGGGGAATATTTGCCTTTATGGTTCCCTTCTTATACTGATGAAACCATACTAACACCCCTAGAGGTGTAATTAAATATTACTTTTTTTGGAACCATATCTCCATTAAATTTCATATTCATGAAACCAAGTGGTGTAATGATGTATCATTTCATCCTTTAACCAAACCAAACGTGGTACCATTTCCCATGAACATTTCTGTTTGAAAATCAACTAGACAGGCTGTTAGTAAATTATGAAAAGTTATATTGTGAAGGAAATAAGTTGAAAAAAATGAAAATAATAATAATAATAATAATAATAATAATAATAATAATAATAATTTAAACCTAATGTGTTATATAGAGGAACACAATAGAGTCCATGAGAATTTCATGTCTTTAAAACACAACAAAACATTTCATGCAATGGAACACAATATGGTCCATGAGACTAACACTGAAGCATACCACTATGCTCATAAACCACTTTGGGTTGTTGAAACCATAAATTCAATAGTGTCCTCCCTACAAATCACAAATCAGTAACAACGTAGTCAAATTTAATCATTACCAAAATCCAGATACTAATGAGAACATTTTAGTTTTTTACATACTTTCTTGAGCTCGTAGCTTTGGATGGATATCACAATTTTCATTACAAAATCATTAACTTCTTTGTAAGTTATCCATACATATTTAACATGATACAAAACAATCAAAATCATTAGTTTAAGGTCCATGAAAGTTGAAATAAGGAATTGGGCCACGTACACAAGCCTCAAAATTTTATTATACCTTCCCATATGCAATGCAATGATGACCAAGCATTGGATATTGTGGGTATTTCTCTGCAACCAAGCTGTAGGAAGCAATGAAAAATGTTATCAAGATTTTTATACACAAAGAAACACAATTATACATCCCTAATAACCATATAATGAATTAGGTAGTGGAAGTGGGTAACATGGAGTAAGCTAAATATTTGAATAGGATCAATACCAAGCATGAGGCATAGATAAGACACTCTACTGATGGTTCTCAAAAGAAGGGTTTCTTAGAAAGTTGTTTCGATGGAATATGTAAAAGGATTTTATGCACCATATTTTAGAAAATTATTTGTCTATTTTCTTCTCCTATATATTTAGATGTTGCCTCCCACACATCCATTCAAATTCCCATTTAGTTTTTATATCCCAGTAACTAACAAGGAAGAAAGAAAACTATAGCATATGAGAAAAAGAAAAAACACATGACAATATCAAAATAAATTCACAACATCGAACATTTGAACCACTAATAAGAAAATTTTGATAGAAAAAAATTATGAAATTCATAAAATTGGAAATATAGGAGTGCAAGAGATCACACCTAAACATGGGGCGAGAGTCTTTAACATTCGGGCTCGACAACATGGGTGGGAGGAATCGAAATCAGTGCTTGAGAGGGGTGAGAGGGATCATTAGATCTTTACAAGGGCGAGAGGGCTAAACGGAGGTGGAAAATCTCAATGACAGAGCTTGATAGGGGAGGGAGGCTTGACAGAGGTGGGAGAACTCGATGACGGGGGGCGATGAGTTGGAATCGTCTGACGGTGGTGGGACAGAGGATGGAGGAGCAGGGTTGGGGAGGTTGTGCATGGGAGTGAAAAAAAGAGACAGTGGGGCTCGATGGGCCAGAAGCTTTTGACAGTTGCGGGATGTAGGATGGGGGAGCGGGGTCAGGGTCGGGGGGCCGATGGAGGATGGGGGAGCGTGGTTGGGGTTAGGGGTCGCGGGGTCATGGGGTCACGGGGTCGCGTGGGGGAGGGTGAATGAAAGAGAGTGTGTGATTGAGGAATTTTAGCATGGGAGTAAAAAAAATGCAGCTACCACTATTCGGCGGTCCCTAATGTTGTCAATAGCGACCTCCAAATGGCGGTCACCCAGATCCTTCCTCTACGACTGCTCAATTTTCTACTAGTGGAATGAAATCAATAAATCTATACAAAATAAATTTAATAAATAATAGGTTCTATAAATATTAATTAATTAATTTAATTTGGTTATCTAGGACACAATGATCATGTGAATAACACAATCTCACTTAAGTTAAGGGGTTTCTTCATCTCACTTCCGTTTTTGTGAGATATTCCGTATTCACTACTATTACTTGTGTATGGTGTATGTATAATGACCATTGATGTTTCATAACATTAATATATTTATTTTCATGATATTAAATTTATCATTTGATGACTATTAATTTTGGGGCATATAATTCAATTGATTACAAAGTTGTAAGCATTTTCTAGCCAAACCTCTATTTTCATTCAGGTTGCTCTTATTATCTATTCACCTCATGAAGTTCTTATTTATTATTATTTAGTCCTAATAAATTCTGTGTGAATTTTCTATATATGTGTACCAATCATAATCCTTCTATATTTTGTGGGGATTTACATGTTTTAAAATAATATTTCAAAACAATTCTTTCGAAATGCAATCCCGATTCAAGGAACTTCTCAAATTCTTACATATTTTTATGTTCACTATATAATCTATTTTATGCCATATCTATCTTTATAAAAACAAAAATTTTAACATGAAAATTATATTTTGGTTAATTTCTTGTTTTATGGAAGCAAACATGCCTTTGTGCTTTAAAATCCTTTAATATTTTTCTTAAACCCCATTAAAATGTTTTATTTCTAAGGATTCCTTAAAAACTATTTTTTAACAATTTAACCACTATAAGACTTTATTTAAGCCTCAAATATAATTTAAATGACCTTAAATTTTATTTTATTGGGTATACATGTTTAAAATATTACTTCATGGGAAATAAAAATGATTTTACAAAAGAACTCTTCTTTCAAAAGTAAAACAGAATTTTTCTCATCTCAAAATATCATTTATGAAGTATATGGGTTGTTCACCACTTATTACATGATTGTGGTGTATGTAATTCCCTTGGGTATATCATATAAAGAGTCTCATTATTCTCGTGATATTATAATGGAATATGATTTGAATGTTTCAAGGTGGTGTGAGACACTTTGGAATGTCTAAGGATTATTTCCTCAAGAATTTTTCAATGGTCTCATTTGAAAATTTATTAGTCTATGTGAAAATCCTTTGTTGAATATTTTAATTCATTGAGGTTTGTGTATTATGATATCATCTGAAATATTTTGTTGAAGGTTTTCTGGTTATTCTGACTTAGATGTGCTATTTTGATACCATTCACCATATTATTCTGAATGGTTAGTGTTTACGTTCAATGATTGGGGAAATTTATTTACATTTCATATATTAGTTTCAATATGAATTTATATGTTGATTATGTTCACCCCTTTCATATGAGTAATTAATTGTACTTATTATGTGATAGGTGGGGCCTGCTATAGCCTCTCGATGCATCAATAGGTCTCATGATAAAAATAAACGTGGACTTGGACGAGGCCTTTCCAATTTTGAGATATGGTTTTGGCCGAGGCCGTAATCATTTTTAGGTGCTTTGTAAAAGGCCTTGATGGTATGTTTCATAATGTCCATCATATGAATTTCACTCATTATGAAGCTATAAATTCATAGTTTATGTGGTTATTCAACTAGTATAATACTCATGATTATGTTTTTTTTATAGAAATAGATACACAACTCATATTTATTCCATAGTATGTTCAAGTTTATTTTTAAAGGCATGTGTTTTTAGTTATTCAACATGCTTAATTCTTATGTTTATGATATCTTCCGTTGTATTACTTACCCTTACTGAGCATCTAAGCTCACCCCATTCTTATGTTTTTTATCAGGTCATGAAGAATTTTATTATGAATGACCTGCAAGGATAAACTTAGAGTTGTGGATGTTCCGAATAAAACTTATATGTTGTATTTATTTTCCAGTTATAATGTTGAACCTATGTATGTATCTGGTTTTTCAAAACTACTAAACTAAATATTACTTTGCGATTTGATTCCTTGTAATCATGCCAATGTATTAAAATAATGCACTGGCTCCAGGCTTCTGGGGTCGGGGCCTTACAGGAATTAAATGATGATACAAAAGGGGTCAATGATTTAGATGGAGCCCTATAAAATACTATTTATAAATATGTGATTTATTATAAAACATCACATGCTATACGAGAAAATTTTTTGAACATTTATGAGGGAGACACAAAAGTATGAGAAGTAAAGCTGCAGGTTCTTTGGAACAAGTATGAGGATCTCATAATGAACTCTAATAAGACTGTTGATGCATTTTTAGATAGGGTAAATTTTTTTGTGGAAGACATGTGGGGTCTTGGAGAAGTCATTGAATATATAAGATTGTGAAACATGTTTTAAGGAAACTTCTACCGTGGTTCAATTATAAAGTTTCAGTATTGGAAGAGAAGGACTTGAAAGAGATGACACTGGATAGCCTGTACAGTACCCTTATAGCATATGAAATGAGAAATGATGATAATGATGTAGTGGAAAAGGGGAAGTCCAAATAAGTGGAATTCAAGTCCATGAAGAATATCTCTGTTAAAAATATCCCTGAGTATGGCAATTTGGATGAAGTCATTTCATTTCTATCCTCAAATCTGCAATGGGGAGAAGGAAAGTTTAAAGGAAAACTTCCATTTGTATGATTTTGATGCGGAATGATTGGGAATTTTGAAATAAAGTGTAATAATAATTTTGATGATGATGATGAATATAATGATGAAATTCCCCAAAATAAGTATTCATAAAATGTGAAAGGTAGGATAAGTCCTAAGAAAAAGTTCTTCAAAAAAAAGAATCTGCTTTCAAAAGAAGATGAATGTTCAGAAGAATCTAAGGTAGAAGAGTTGCAGGACTGTAAGGATCATAAAGTAGATGCTTTGGTGGCTGTTGTCAAAAATTATTTAACAAGAGAATAAAGTGATAATGAATAAGGAAAAATTGAAGGAAGAGTTGATCTTCAAGATGAACTAGAAGATTCTCTTAAAGAGGTAGATATTTTGAGAGCTGACACAAAGAAAGGTAACAAAGTTGTTCATAATGAAAAATTCTATATGCAATAGTAGGAAAAAAAGAATTCTGAGTTAAATGTAGAAATTGAAAAGTTGAGGTCTTCAATGCTAAAAATCTCAGAAATGGTGGTTGGGTACAATCTCAACATCTAAGAATAGAAAATTGAAATCGATAGTTTGACTAAAAATAGAAAAGATCAAATCAAATGTATCAAATAACTTGAAGAGGAAGTCTGCGGTATATGACAAATAGTAAAAGATTAGGAGAAGCTATTAAATCTTAGTTAGACATCAGGAAAAATGATTATACAGGAAACCAAGAAGATGAAATTTCAGGAGAGTTGTCTAGAAGAACAGAAGCAACAATCAACTATGAAATATAAGGTTTGTATGAAACTTGATCTAAAATAGAAAGCAGTTATGGTTCAAGTCAGACCACAAGCACCTACTCCAAGAGTTAATATTGATTTGGGTATGAATCAGAATCAAAAGATTCAAAGAATCCAAGGTACAACTAGTGGTGAATAATTTCTATATAGGAATATACCTCACATAAGATGCTATTGTTGTGGTAAGATGGGACACTCTCAAAATTCATGTTTCCTAGAAAAGAGGTACCAAAGGGAATAAGACCAACATAGGTGGTCATACAAAGCTCAAAATTCTAGTTCATCATTTGATGGTCATTGTTTCAGGTGTTAAGGACCCTGACATATGGAAAGATATTTCACATCAACATTTCAGATGAATGTGCTGAGGCAGACTGAATTTTTTCATAAGAATCATCCAAATGTATCTTCAATAGAGTTGAAAATTCAAAATCAATTTTCAGTTCTTCATGTTGAAACTGGTCTGTCATATACTGGGGAGGATCAATATTATCATTCCATGTTAGGTATGGAGTCAAAGACTTGGGTCAAAAAGAAAAGGGCAGAATAAGCTATGGTAGTAGAGATTGTGTTTATGGCATCAGATTGCCCTAGGATATAGATCATTGACAGTGAATGCACTTTCTATATGATGGGGAATAAGGATCTAGTGACTAGAATCAGGTACAATAATGAAGGTATTGTAATATTGGATAATTATGAATGATTGAAAATTATTGGTTTAGGAAAAGCCATGTTTTGAGGAAAAACATGATATGAGAATATGTCTTGGTTGTTGAGAGGCTTAGTCAGAACTTTCTTAGTGTCAGTCAATTGTGTGACTAAGGGCATTCTATAAGTTTTTGAAGTAAATTATGCATCATCAAGGAAAGGAATGGTGATATTGTGTTTCAAGTAAATCATACAAAAGGGAATCTCTACCTCGTGAGTGGAGAAGATGATATGTGCTTTCTATCCAAGGATAAAGAAAACAAGTTATGGAAAAAGCGTCTTAGCAACATAATCCAAGATTCCCTAGAATATCAAGTGAAATATGATGCTTCCCAAAATCTCCATTGATTATCACATGATCATACTCATATGTGTGATACCTACCAACAAAGGAAGATCATTTAAAATGCACATAAGCCAAAGGAGAAAAAGTAAAAAAGTTTTTTTTTGAGTTGGTGCATATTGATGTGTGTGGGCCAATTTCACCAAGGGATATTGATGGGAGGATATATTATGTTCCCTTCATTGATAGATATAGCAGAATGTCTTGTGTTTCAATAATCACCGACAAATTTAAAGTTTTCAGTTTCATTACAAGATATCAATGAGAATGTGAAAAGATTCTTGGTCAGAAAATCTAGGAAATTCAAACAGACAATGGAACAAAGTTAAAAAATATCCATGTGGAGGATTATCTTGAGAAAAACAAGATAAGGAATCAAGTTTTATTAGTAAGAAATCCACAACAGAATGGTGTAGTTGAAAGAAAAAATTATATTATCAACAACATGGCTAGAACAATGCTCATTGAGAAAGACCTTCTGGAGAAATTATGGAAAGAATCCGTCATTGAAGTAGTTTTAAGTCTTCAAAATTAAATGTTTCATTCTCAATAAGAAGAAACATAAGAAGTTTTAATCCCATGGAGATGAATGGATATTTCTTGGTGACTCAAATAAAATAAAAAGCATATAAATGCTTCAATAAGCAGCTAAGGAATATTGTTTGAAGCCATGATGTACCCATAGTGGAGAATTAGTAGAATCTTTAGCAAATACATGATATGTCTCAAGAGGATAGTGATTAAGAGACAATCAGATCATGAGAAGCTCTAGTTCCATATAATAATTCAGAAGAAGATTGAGATAGTGAGAATAATGATAATAAATTCGTGTCTACACAGAGATCATCAAGGAGAGTTGAAATTGATAGACCAAACATAATTGGTGATCAGAAAGTACAAGTGTAGACAAGGAAGATGAAGTCTCTACAACAAGCATCATTATTATCACAAGTGTATTCTAAAATATTTGATGAAGCAGGTGGAGATTAGTATTGGGTTCATGAAATGAATGAATATCTTGACCAAATTGAAAAGAATCGGATGTGGGAGATTGTTTCAAGACCAGTAGACAAGAATGTCATCGGAAAAAATGGGTCTTTCACAAAAAAATGAATGAATATTGTGTTTTGATTCAAAACAAATCATAACTGGGGTGCATAGGGTACTCCCAGATAGAGGGTATTGATGTTGATGAGACATTTTCACCTATTGCAAGGCTGGAGACAATCAGATTATTCTTAGCCATAGTAGTGAAAAGAAAGTTTAAAGTTTTCCAGATGGATGTCAAGTTAGCAGTTGTAAATAGAGTTATGGAATTAGAAGTTTACATTGAAAAACCATATGGTTTTCTCATTCATGAAGGTGATAATATAGTTTGTTTCATGAAGAAGGATTTATATGGTTTGAATAAGGCATTAAGATCATGGTATTCAAGGATTGATTAGTTTCTTAAGAAGCTCAGTTTCTAGAATAGTGGAGTTAAATACAATCTATATTTAAATAATAGTATTAGTTAAAGGATTATGGTAATAGTTTTTGTCAATGAAATAGTTTTTGGTGGATCAGATGAGGCACAATGCAGACAGTCTTCTGAATTCCTGAAAAGAGAGTTCCAAATGTCAATTAATGGTGAGCTGGCATTTTTCCCTGGCTTATAGGTGACACAAGGAAGAAATGTCACTTTTATTTATCAATATAAATATGCTAATAAGGTTTTGAGAAGGTTTGGAATGGATAATTCTAAAGATATGAAGACTCCAGTTTCTACTCAGTTGAAAATGTCACGGGATGATGAAGGCAAGGTATTTAATATCACAGAATACATGAAAATCATTGGAAGTCTGTTGTACCTAATAGCAACAAGGCATGATGTTGTATTTTCCACTTGATAAGTAGAAAGGTAAAAAATCCATCCTAAGGAGATTCATATTATTGTATTGAAAAGAATACTTCGGTATAGCAAGGGCACATTGGATTTTGGCTTAATGTATAATGACAAATCTCTGCCAGAGCTATTGGGATATACAAAAGCAAATTGGGCCGGATCAATAGATAATATGAAATCAAAATCTGAAGGTGCCTTTTATCTTATAGGATTGTATATTTCTTAGTTGATAAAGAAACCAGATTTCATTTCATTGAGCACCATAGAAGCTGAATATATTGCAGCTACTCATGCCTGCATGCAATTATTGTGGATGAAGCAACAACTTGAGAATATGAGAGTTATAGTGAAATCCCTAAAAATAATTAATTTTGATAATTCAAGTGCTATTAATCTGAGCAAAAACCCTGTCCATCACTCAAGGACAAAGCACATTGAAATCAAATATTATTTTATCAAGGAAAAGGTAGAGCAAGGGCTTATAAAGTTGGAGTGTGTACCGACAGAACAAAAAGTTACAGATATTCTAACAAAGGCCTTACCCAAAGAATAATTTGAAATACATTGATTGGTCTAGAAGTCTAGTCGAATCCCCATACTTGAAAAAGTGTGGATGTGGGACCCCCTCTCCCCAAGGTGTCATGTGTTTTTTCCCATTGTACTGATATGTGTTTTTTTACCTTGATGCAGACAACCTTGAAGTGCCCTTCAGGATCATTGACAAAGGGAGAGAAAGTTTGACTATTCAGGGGGAGAGAAGACATGAGGAGGATATGTTAAGTGGATCAGCAAGATAGAGGGAGTATTAAATCTGATTATGATAGTAGTGATCGATCAAAGACTACATATCATGACAGTCGAGGTTCATGATGAAATCAGTTGATTGGTTTCAAGAGTTGGTGTTATGAATGAAGTGATTCATTGATGAACTTTGCATTATACTATTATTTATCATGTCGATGATATATCATGTGGTATTTGAGTATTTGTTTATTAAATCCTTGATTTCTATCTTAATTGCATGAAGTTAATGCTGAATGAATAAGTACATAGCCTTGATAAGGTATTAAAATGTGAAGAGTTATTGTGAGAAGAGTTGTCAACAAACCCAAAGGGGGATATTGTTGGGAAAAAATACCTCAATGTGTCCTCTTGGTATGTTTTGGGTACTATTGTGTTTGTTGAAAAATCCAGATGACCGCAGATGAGTATGGTTGGTGTTTTCAGAAGACATGTTTTTAGGGTGGCACAATTTCATAGTGTTTGCCAAATTTTTGGGCCTCAAAATCGGGAATTTGTGTATAGAAATGTATATTTTTATTCATAGGAATGGGAATTGTGATGAATGGAGAAAAAAATATGAAAAGGAAGAGAAATGTAGAGCCCAGGACATGGATCAGGTACCATGTCCGGGAAGGGTACGTGGACGGGTATCAGGTTGCGAGAACAGTACGTGGGAGCATTTCACGAAACTAGAAATGGTTCGCGGCAATAGTTTTTGGAGAAATTATTATGGTATATGAAATGTGTGATGGTTCGTTGTATGGTGGAAGAAAATGGAGCCACGTAGGAACAAAGACAGTACGCGGACTGTCATGGAAAAATGGTTTGTGGTACGGGTGCAGTTTGCGGTAGGAGGATTTGTATGCGGTGGAGGCTATACCAAATCAAAGATTCGCTAAATCTTGGGTTATTGGATTTTTTAGGTATCTTTTCCTAGATAAGGAGTGATAATACCGTTGATTATAAAGGATAGATAATATCATTAGAGAACAACTATTTTCTCTGGGAAATCAGTGATGTCTGAAGGAAGTTTGCATGGAGAATTTTGCGAAGGCTGAAATGGTTAGCACAGAAGAAATTACGCCGAAGGTTATTGTGGGAAACTGTATCCCGCAAATGATGTGGTACATAGAGGAAGATTGTTTGGTACAAAGGTGGTTAGTGAAGGTATTCTTCTAACAAATAATAGTTTCTTGGATAGAGGGTGATTCACATAGGAGGTTCGTGGAGTCAGTATGCAAAGGCGGTACACGAATGCAAAGGAAGATGAGTTTGTAGACAAGGGTGGTTCTCTGAAGTGGAAATTGTATTCACAGTAGGAGTTCTACATGCCCAAATCAGTACTCATTATTCAGTAGAAGGAGGTGGTTCATGGTTTTCTCAAGGAGTCTTTCAAAAGCTTCAAATTAGTTTGCGAAAGTATTTTTCGGCAACTAGCAGTACTTGGGAAGTTGTACTTCTTCTATGGGTGAAAAAGAGAATTCAACAGAGCATCTACCTATAGTTGAGGGTGCAAGAATTTATGAAAATGAAGGTACCTACATGTCTATAAACTATGTTAGACCTAAAATTCTATAAAAGGTGAGTGGATTCCCTTCCAAGAGCAGTGAACGAAGGAAGAGAAAGATAGTGACCCTTTCCACCAGCAGCAAGCCAGAGAAAGAGGCATAAGGAGTGACCCCTGGGAATGAAGTGAGCAGACCCTAAATCCTATGAATTCAATGATCCTGGGAATAGAAGATCTAGCCCGAATTTTGTACTCATTTTTAGTAGTGAGCCTTAGTGAATTTTGTACATCAACACATCATTGTTGTATGATCCTTGGACGCAGCCCAATGAGGGTGAAACAAGTAAAAATTATTGTGTCATGTACATGATTTAATATATGTTCATATACTTATATGGGAGGAAGAGAGAATTGAGTTTTTTTAACAATGAAACAAGATCCGAATGGGAATAAGTTTTAATCTTTCATACCCCGATTCACCCCCTCTTAGGGTATTCGACCTTGTGGAACTAACAATATTCCTTATGTAATACATTATCATTATGTACTAAAAATAAAACCTTATGTATCAAATAAAAAACATTACATATCATATACATTACCATTCTTACATAGATTAATAACTCCCTAGATTTAATCATAGCCTATGATATCTATTGAATCATAGCTTACAATATAGAACCAAAATTATATAATGTGATATATCATATTATATGATACATGTGAACCGTACCTTATGATTCATTAGCCTATAATTCTATAAACTTTCTGAATTCACCTCCATGCTTCTTGGTTCATTTTTATTTGATCACAATTACTCCAAATCATTCCCAAACACATCCTATAGATGTCCTTACTTGTTATAAATGAAAAAAACAAATTATATTATATATTACCTGAACCCTAAATCATAAAATGAAAATATATATTCTTTTAGATACATATATAAAATCCTATGGTATACTTTCATCATATAGTGATAGGACATGTGATATATGGCATCACATGTGTGTATTTGGCTATCTCTTACCATATGGTTTCATCAGTTATGGACCAATATGGTTGATTCACTTATTTATTTTAAAATAATGTACATTCATTGAAGGGTTTATGAATGTTAAACACCAAGAGTTAGTAATGGAATCATATGAAATCCATTCCCATACAATCCTTATAAATTAATATAGTCAATAAAAAAGATTCCATCCCTCGCATTTTTTATCTCCTTGATGCATGTTATATAGTTGAAGTTATCTTCTCCTGATAGTTCATTTATCTTTATTTAAGAAGGTTATTCAAAACCTTATGAGGATCAATACCCTCTTGTTGGGAAAAAGAGTACAAAGGGCAATGTAATCCCTAAAAAGTAGGAGGAATTTGGATGCTGATACTTTGATCTTCATCAGGTATACATCAAATTATAAAATATGGATAAAAACAGTAAAAAATTCCCACACATTTTCATTTTACTTATATTCATATTGATAGTGTTTATGATAAATCAGTTATTTCGTGAGTTTTTTCTATTATTTTTGAGCATGTGATGATCTTCTTAAACCTACCATTGGTATAAAATATACCATCATCAATAAATGAACATGATTCAATTTGGTTTTCCTGAAGATATCATAATACATCCAAAGTGATATTACAAAATACGATATGATGAAATTATTATATTTTTACCAGTTATAGCATATGAATAACCCATATCATAAGGTATGATATGCATGAAACCCACAGATTGATTTGGGCTATAAGATATGACATAAGATATCCAGAATTACGATCTAGTTATGGATTTCATAAAAATAGAGCATCGTAATGTATTTTTGATATTAATGATTTCATAAAAATGACTAAATACTTATGATATATGAAGTTGTAAAAGATTATATGGATCATTGAGTACTATTGGTTATATTGTATAATATTATTGATACTTATAGTTACTCTTACATATCAATCATAATTTATGACTAGTAATTCCAATTATTAGTCATAAAATAGGACACACGTCAAAAATGATAAAAATTTAACATTTTATTCGATTTTATTATGGTTTATAACATGTTTATAAATAATAAGTGTTAGGATATGTAAAATGATATTTTTCACGTCTAAATAAAATAAAAATGTCCATATTTTATTTTCATGTTATAGAATATAAATAATGAGTGTATATATTTGTTCAATCCTTTCAAATATTCAACTTTATAATTTTTTTTATCGATTATGAATATTGTGTGTGCTTAATTTATATGATAAATTTATTAGAGTATATTTTATATCCATGCTTTACATGTGTGATTTAACACCATAAGATTTTGTTTTCATATTGTTAGATTAAATTTAGTGTTTTCGACACTTTCACTGGGGCGCGTGTGTCCGTCTGCATGAGTACAAAAGGCGTGGTTTTGTTGCCCCACATTCCTGCTTTCCAATGGAGGGTGGCATCCACTCCTTGTTTAGGGACGTTTTCTCCTTGATTGAAACAAGATGATGGGATGTCAGTTCTCCCTTGAATGGATTCCTCCTCAGAACTCATCACCTAGTCTGGGTATCCCTTATAGATTTAAGACGTTGTTCGTGAAACTCTTCCTAGTGCCATATCTTCATAGACACTAGTTAATTACACTGCTTCTGTCAGGATATTCCAAGGGGTCTAGTCAGGGCAGCAACCTTCAGTCAGGGGAGTAGTCACGTTGGGCATCACTGGCATGTCTGGACGCTAGGGGATTGGCATGTATGGGTTTCTTCTCCTTATTATAGGGCTTCTCAATGGCGTGAAATCCCGAGGCATCCCAAATAAAACATGGGTAATCATATTACATGGGAATGTATCTAAGATTTTCCTCATCTTCCAATGTTTAACACAGGGTATGTCGCAAGTTTAACATACAACAGAGATGGATTGAACTTATCAGAACACTGACTAGAGTGGATCAGATGGGGAAACCCCCTGGAGGGAACACCGATGCTGGGGTCAATGTGTGGTTGGCTTCCTGATTGCTGTTAAATGGAATTAGGAATGGGGTGGCATGATCCCACCAGGATTTGATGGCCCCTGTAAAGATCAGGATGGATGATGGAAGGTTTCATGGTCCTGTAATATGAAATTAGAATTATTAACAACTTATTTAAGAACCTATTAGACATGTATTCAATTTATCATAATTCTGTTTAGTTCATTTATGCCCTTATTGATAAGTTATTATATTGAATTTCGTCGTTCCAGAGTGTTCGTTTTCTTTATTTTCATAATCGGTTCACTTGTTCTTAAGTAATGAAGTTTATGTAGAATGGATGTAAATCTATAGAATTAAAATTAAATATTATTTATAAACCAACAGAAGTTTTAATGGTAATTTCTATCATCTGGATACATGTAAAGAGGATGAATCATTAGATGAAATATTAATGAAATTCACTTAGATTATTTTAGGGGTATTTTGATAACTAAGAACTAGTTTGGTCATAAGATTTAACAATATGTATGTATACCGATTTATGAATATTAATTAGGTTATAATACATATATTATAGTCTATTTGAACCATCAAAATGGTTTCATTACCAGTAATGAATGAGAAATTGACGAACAAAATCTCGTCATCTATGGAGGTTATAAATTGGAACCTCATGGACGTTGATCGCATTTATAAAATAAAAGAGAGAGAGAGAATAAGAATATTGATGATGGTTCTTCCATTCACATGATATAATTCTAGTATATAGATGATACTATATCTATCATGGTCATTTGGATAGAGGAGGTGAGGAGAGGATAACAAATGAAGATAAATTGAAATGAAACTAAATGAACAAGAAAGGTGCTTTACCTCTTGAAATAACCTCTTTGAGAACCTCCTTAAGGGAATGGATTTTGGTATTTTGGAAAGAAAAATAGATTCTTGGATGTGGGGAGTTACTAAGAAAGGTTATTTGGGTAGAAAATTTAGGATCCTCAAGGCTTAGAGGAGTAAAGAGAAGAGGGAGTGAGGGGGGTTATAATGGAGGAGAGGAGGGTTTTTATAATTTCTTAATATTTAGTTTATTACTTTCCCTCAAGGCCATATTTATTGATGATTCCATGAAAAATAATAATAATAAATGCATTTTATTTTGAACCAAGTGGGCTTACATCACTTATGATGTCATAAATAGTGTATTTAACTGATAATTTGTATATATGGTATTTTACCGTATTTCACTATTCATCAAAAACATGAGTATTTTAGAAAAATAACAAAAATTCAATCTAACCATTTTTCGATGTGTAGAATCCAAAAATGAAGACCATTTTCAAAAATAATTTTCTAAATATAATTAATATAATATTTAATTAAAATCATAATTTATTCTAAAAAACAGTTTTAAAACATTTATTTACTTATTCCAAAACATAGGTATATCGTACTTCCACTTAAATATTATTTATATACTATGATAGGTAAGGTTAATATTTATTAGTGTATATCAATATTAAAAAGGGTATTTTACTATTTATAAGGGTAGGTTGCCAAAAAAATTTAGTCAGAAGCAACGCTTCTGACCATTTGTTAAGAAGAAATAAAAAGTACAGATAAGAGGTGAGCAGGATCAAACAAGCAGTAATGTCCTCATACACCTAACAACAGGCCTAGATATCATAATACTACATATCATTTCCATAATCAGATCCACTAGAAACCTCCCACTCAGATTGAGATTTATCCTGATTAAAAATCTTAAGAATATTTGTGTCCACCTTCCTGGGCATGTTCGAAGAGGATCTAGTAGTAAAGTTCCTAGGAAGGTTAGAATAATCCATGTGTGGTATCCACTTTGAGGGAACAGATGTGAAAACCTCACCAGTAGTCATATTTTCCTTTCCACTCAAAATCACCTCCTTGAAAGATGCGCGCCCACCACTACTCAAAGCCTGAATAGAGGTATTATGCTTCCTTTCATCCTCAAAAACATTCTCCCATTTCCTAGACAACTTAGATGATTGAAAGAGATTCTAAATTTCCTGATGATAGTCAACACCTTGATGTGCATTAGCCTGATCAGAGACATCAACCTAAGAGATATCAGGGATCATCAACCATAGAGACCGTGTAGGAAGTTCCCTAGCTGAAATAACCTCTTCAGCAATATCAACCTGATGAAAAAAGGGGCCATTATGAGCTTTCTCTAGAGATACATCCACCAACAGACCTTTACCTTTAAGATTAGACACATGAGAATCAGACTTCCCATAAATCATCACATCAGTGATAGTAGAAACCAGTTCCTTGAGTGCATCACCACCATTAACAATGGGCTTTGATTTCCTTCGGCAGAGTTTTGTTGGATGACCCCTCATTCCACACTCCTCACATGAGACATGCTGCCGAAATGTCTCCAAAGAGTGTCCAACAACCATACATTCATTGTAGAAGAGAGGTTTTTTCTCATATTCAACATCAATTTCAATGTTATCAGAAGGATCAGAAAGAGTCACCTTATCAACTAATGTAGAACTGAGGTCAACCTCCACCAACATCCTAGCAAAGTGACCAAACCTGACATATTCAGTCTCCTTGTCGAGACATATCGGGGGTCCCAATTGTTGTGGCAATGGAATGAAAAATCTTCAGATGCCAAAGGACCCAATTCAGCCCATTCAAGCGAACCTAGACCTGATAAAAGGCATTTCTTACACACAAGACATTAAAGTCCAAAGACCATTCATGTAAGTAAAGCCAACCAGGTTTTAATAGCAAGGTCCCAATACTCCAAGAATGATGTTTCAAGTCATCTGAAGGAAATAGCCAATGAAAAAAACCTCGACCAAGAGTAACACATTTCCAATTAGAGAAACCCCATAAAATTGAGATTTGACTACTCAAATCTTGAAGCTTCCATGGTTTTTGACCTTTAGGTAAAATAATGTGTTAAATCAAAGAGTTTTTTCCAATTTTCAATCTCTCAGCAAGAGTTGCGGGGTCAGCTTCAACATGAGCAGAGGTGCCTTTACAGAGAATCCTACCATGACATGAGTCTTTAAACATACCCAGAGAACTAATTCCATTTAACATTGGTCCTGAAGTTATATTCTTTAAGGAATCAACATAAGAGTGAGAGGAAAAATTATTACCACCCAATAGAGTTGAGTCCATCCTATCATCCTGCTTCTCCTTCAGATCGGACATCATTCGTGCATCACCACGGTTTAACATCACTCTATCAGCAAGCTGAGGAAGCTCTATTGCCGAACGATTGCGGGAATTAGCAGGACACCATGATTCTTGCGCCACATCAGCAGATCTAACAGGTAGATTTGAGGCGAGCTGAGAAGAGGCCAAATTGCAGGTCACCAGCACATCCTTAGGGTTGCAAGAAGCAGCAGGATGCCATGGGTCACAAACAGGTGTAGACACTGATGCAGAACCACCGGGGAGAATAAGCTTGATGCTGAGGAAGTGCAGAATGTCCATGACCAAACCCTAGACTCCATTTCCGTAGTTGGATGATCTCATTTGCGCAGCCCACATCACCATCAGGGTAGGTTATTATTCACCAAAAATTAAGTTTTTCTTATTGAACTCCAAATAACTTATTGATCACCACCGTGTATGTCATATTTTTGATGTTCACATCACTGAAGTGACAAACTTTTGTTTATTTGGCTAGGTTATAACAAAGTGGGGTTTGTAGAGACTCATTGATCCATCTAATCTATAATAAATCTATTTGTAAATTCTTAGGGCGTTACAATCATGAAACAAAACCAGTAATACCACTCTTCATGTCAAGCCACTAGAACTGACTTCAGATTCCATTATACATCTTCCTAGACCATGGATACACCACCCATTTTGAATCATGATATTAACTCATCAACTCCTCTCTCATTGAGGTTGGTACTACAATCCACGCATGTATGCTAATCAGGTTTTCATTGTTTACTGTCCATTGAAGGACTTTATCACCACTTTCCAACCACTCATGCATCACTCCATATATGGTATTTGGCCCTTGGCCAATATTCACCTAGTCTACTAATGAAGATGTGATAAAAAAGGTCTTACATGTCATCATTACCTGATTATCATATACTTCCAAAATCTATTCTTTTATCAAACTCATCAGACATCATTCTTCCCATGAAGGTCTCTTACCAAGCCCCAGTGACCAAGCCCTAGTGTCTGTAGTATTTTTCTACTGATAGAATATGTAGTAAAATTATCATTCCATTAAGCATAGGAAATATCAAAGCCGAATGTTTATAGATGCTCCACTAAACTCCTCTACCACATACTGAGGTTCCATTGAGAGAAGATATATCAGAGGTTTTCTGGTATATGTAAACAACAAACCTCTCATTGAATATACAATGTCACCAACAGTTCAGGGCTTAGACCATGACTACCAAATCTAAGTCATGTTTTGTGTAGTTCCATTCATGGGGTCATAACTAATGTGACACATAAGAACCTATATAATCTCAACTCAAAAACTTTTAACTCATTCTTAGTAACCCTTTTCATTAGTTCTACTAAGTGGTAGAAGTCTTGAATGAACCATTGATAGTATCCAACCAACCCAAGGAAACTCTTGATCTCAAAATTTTTTTGAGGATGATACCAAGACACCATCTCTTACACATTCACTAGGTAAATATAAATTTATAATTCAAATATAACATAGCCAATAAAACAAACCTCTTGGATCCTTAAATTACACTTCGAATTCTTGTCATAATATTGATGTACTTGGATTATAATCAATATAGTCTCATGGTGTACTGTGTAAAGTCCTGGTTCCGGGTGCCACTCAACGGGTGCCCCGAACCCAGTTCACCACATGACCTCAAGAGAATTTCCCCAAACGCCAAAGGCTCCCAACTAGCAGTGAGGGCCTAGGTCTGATAGTGGGGAAACTATTCCCTCCTTTGTCAAAGTGTAGCATAGCAGAATAGCATATAAATATACAACAACAGTGGATGCACCAACAGTATATGTATATAACTGAAATGGATGACTGATATGAAAACGGGAAACCAGCAGTCATGTATATATGAATATGCAGCATGTCACTATTCTATAAAACAGCAAGAACATGTTTCACTGCAATACAATACATTACAACTGAAGTAAAATTACAGAAAATCAAAACAGAACAGCCAGCGGCATCGCGAGCCAATGCTCGGTCCCATGCTCTCCTACACCCAGCAGCAATCAAGTACATGTATAAGGACCCTTTCCCTTATCTACACCTGCAGAAACGTAATCTGTTTGGGCCGAAAATCATGAACCAAACAGGGTGTGAGAAATAATTCCCAGTAGGCACCCACCAAAGGCCCGTGCCCAACTGTGTGGAAGCATGCAACAATAGTGTGCAGTAGTAAAATGCAATAAGCTAAGAAGTACTCAAAAGTAACTAACTTACCAGTGATATTTCCATTTTATTATTCTTTTAATCCATTTCATATAAGAAAACACAAAAGTGAATTTCTAAGTAACCAGTCAGTGTCCACAGACACTCAAAACTTACCCTCAGGTAATCAGGAACGTAACCCGCAGGTACTTGCCCAGAGGCAGAAAAGATTTTTCCCTCCGGTGTACGTAGTGTCGCCCACAGGCACAGAGTCTATTGCCCACATGCACGAAAGAAGTTTCCCTCAGGCTAAGATAAAAATTTCCCTCAGGATAAGTAAAACAACACCTTCGTGCTGAAGTAACTGGGCCATGCCCCACATATCACAAGAAATTTAAAATACAATTACTCTCAAGGAAAAAGTAATGCAGAATATAAACAAGGCATACCCTCAGGTATCCTGGCCAAACAGCTAAATAGAGGAACGCACCCCTGGGGTGGTCCTGGATCCAAGCAATGATCCCAAACAACATTTTAATATCACATTTAATTACCTATACAATTATAGGTATTTAAAATAGCCCCATCCTCAGCCACACGACACCCCAAATATGGGTTCGTATCTCAAAACACACAAAAACGTATGACAGTTGGAAAATTAAACACCAAGCCACCTACCTTCAACACCCACGAACGATATACGCGAATGACAATCCTCGATTTTTCCTAGAACGATGTAGATCTAAGGTTAAGGAAAACCCCATTCAAACTTAAATAACTTCCCTTGGAGGATGAATTGGTAAGAATTAATCCAATATAAAGGAGAACTCACCCGTTCGGTTCTAGGGAGATTGACGGTGTAGAAAACGTATTCCCGATGTACGCTCGGTGGATCTCCAAAGCTCCAGCCTCCCTCTTCCACTCCTTCTTCCCGTTCTAAGCCTTCCCTATGAACAGGGGAGGATAGTGCCCATTTTAAGTGAAAAAAAGTACACGGTGTGTATTTCCAAGTACACGGTGTGTACTTCTCATTTTTTAACTGTTCCTCTGGCGCTTTCCTGCCAGTGTGGCACTGCTCACCTGCCGACATGACTACATGACATGTCTCCTTGAGTACACGGTGTGTTCTGTCACACAACTGGCCACCGCCTTAATATTCATCTATCGACTGACTACACGGCGTGTAAGGGACCACTACATGGCGTGTAGTTGGTCTTTACACCCTTCGTTGCCGACATGGCTACACAAGCTATGTACTCTTCCCACATGGCCAAAAGTACACGGCATGTGGAAAAGTACACGGATTGTATTTCCAAAAATTTGGGATTTTTCCCCATTTCCCATATTTTCTGAAAAACACTTAAGGAAAAGAGAAAAGAAGAAACCCGTACCTCAAAACTGTGAACCGAGTTCTTACAAACTTCCCCCTTAAATCAATTCTTCCCCGAATTTCCCTTCCAAGGGTAGTGAAGATACAACTGTAAATAACTCCATCTACTGAGCACGTACATCAGTCTCCCACTCCCAGGTTTCGTCCTGCACTCGACCATGCTGTCATAGCACCCGTACGAGAGGAACTAACCGGCCTTAGAGAACCTTCGTTCTCCTATCAACGATACGAATCGCATGCTCCTCAAAGGACACATCTACCTGAAGCTCATCATCCTCGGGCTAAAAAATGTGAGATAGGTCTGAATGATAGCGGCGCAACTGAGATACGTGGAAGACGTCGTGCATGGCTCGGTACCTCTGCAGTAACTGAAACTTATAGGCAACCAGACCGACTCTCTCCAAAACCTCAAATGGACCCACATAACTCGGTGAAAGTTTACCCTATCTCCTGATCCGCCTGTGTCCCAACCTCAGCAAAACACGCAAGAAAACCTGATCCCCGACCACAAACTCTAAAGGTCGTCTGTGGTGATCAACATATGATTTCTGACGAGATTGTGTGGTAGCCATTCGATTCTAAATCAACTGAACCTGCTCAGATGTCTCCTTCATGAGACGTGGTCCCAGTAAAGCCACCTCACCTGCCTCTAACTAGCACAAAGGTGATCGGCATGGCCTACCATATAAAGCGTTGTATGGTTCCATCTCAATAATTTCCTAGAAACTATTATTATAAGCAAACTTGACTTGGGGTATATGCTTCTCCCAAGAGCCCCCAAAGTCTAGGACACATGCATACATCATGTCCTCAAGCACCTGTATCGTACGCTCTGACTGGCCATCAGTCTGAGGGTGGTAAGCTGTGCTCAAGAGCACCTATATACCTAGTTCCCTTTGAAAAATCTACCAGAAACGATACATAAAATGGGCATACCTATCTGAAATGATATAATTAGGGAACCCATGAAGACATACAACCTATAGGATATAAAATTTCCCAAGCTCGTCAACACCGAAGGTCTCCTTGATCAGCAAAAAGTGAGCTACCATCATGAGTCTGTCCACAACAACCCACACGACATCATTGCCTCTAGGTGACCTCGGAAACCCCATCACGAAATCCATTGCGACATCATACCATTTCCACTTTGGTATGGGTAACTGCTGTAACAATATAGATGGTCTCTGATGCTCCACCTTCACCTGCTGATAGGTGTAACACCTCATAAAAAACCAGCTATATCACTCATTATACCCGGCCACCAGTACTAACATCTCAAGTCTCGGTACATTTTGGTAACCCCGGGATGAACTGCCCAAGCTGAGGCATGAAACTCCCACATCAGGTCCTCACGTATATCCCCTGGAACCTATACTCATCCATGGAAACACAATACCTTATCATTTCCTATCGTCCACCCAGGAGGAGGGTCCTCACTTGCCACCGACTCCCATAGCACTAGGCCTTCTAAATTAGATAGCTATCTTATCCTCACTCTATCCTAGAGGGTAGAAGTTATAGCCAAAGATGAAATATAGGTCTGCCACTGACTATCGTGCACCTCCAAATGCATCTTAGAGAACAAATCCATGAGCTGCCACTTGCCACTGGCCTCCTGCATAGCCTGCATCTGAGTCTTCCTGCTCAGTGCATCAGCTACCGCATTACCTTTAACAGGTGTATAGGCAAGCTCGAAGTTAAAGGACTGAAGGTATTTAACCCACCTTCACTGTCTCAGATTCAAGTCACACTGAGTAAAGATATACTTGAGAATTTTGTGATTGGTGAAGACCATAAAACTTTCTCCCAATAGATAATGTCTCCAACAATGCAACACATGCACAACTGTAGCCAACTCGAGATCATGCGTCGGGCAATTCCTCTCATGTGGCCTCAACTTCCAAGACTCGTATACAAAAAATCAATCACTCTATATCAACACTACTCCCAGACCAATACCTGATGCATCACAGTAAACTATATAGCTCTTCCCTTTCTCTAGGAGTATTAGGACTGGTGCTGATTTCAACCTTCCTTTTAGGTCCTGAAAGGCTGTCTCACAAGCTTCTGACCAAACGAACTTCACACCCTTCTTAGTCAGACCCGTCATTGGTGCTACTATGTGGGAGAAGTCTTGGATGAAACGTCTCTAGTAACCATCTAGCCCTAAGAAACTCTGTATCTCAAACACGTTCTTAGGCTGCTCCCAGGAAACTACTGCTCTTACCTTCTCTGGGTCCATGGCAACTCCTGCCTCTGAGATGATATGACCTAGGAAGTGAATTAGGTCCATCCAAAAGTGGCACTTTGAGAGATTAGCATATAGACGATGCTATCTCAGTGTACTCAATACAATCTCAAGATGGGTGGCATGGTCATGTCGAGTGTGAGAGTACACCAAGATATTGTACATGAATACTACCAAAAAAGAGTCCAGATAAGGATGGAACACACGATTCATCAGAGCCATGGAAACTAGTGGCACATTCATGAGTCTGAATGGCATAACCGTATACTCATATAGACCATACCTACTCCTAATATATGTGAGAGGTATATCAGATGGTCTAATGCACAACTGATGATATCCTGATCTCAAGTCAATCTTCGAGAACACTCATGCTCTACGAAGTTGATAAAAAAGATCATTAATCCTCGATAAAGGATATCGGTTCTTGACCGTTAACTAGTTCAACTTCTGATAATCCACATAGAGTCTGAGGGTACCATCCGCCTTCTTTTAAAAGAGAACTGGCGAACCCCATGGAGAAGTACTGGGTCGGATGAAACCCTTTGCCTGTAACTCCTCTAACTGCCACTTGAGCTCCTGCAACTCAGGTGTGACCATCCTATAAGGAGGAATGGACACTGGTGCTACCCCTGACACAAGTTCGATAGAGAAATCTACCTCATGCTCCGAAGGAAGACCAGAAAAGTCATCCAGGAAGAAATCCCTGAAATGATCAACCACTGGAGGGAAATCCTTCTGACAAGTACCTTGGTCATTTAGATATAAACTCGCAATCTAGGCTGTGACTCCACCTCACCCATGATGATCTGGTCCATCTCGACTCGCCTGAACATCCCATTCACCATTGTATAGAAACTATCCACCCTCTGGTGACGTGAAACTCACCCTGTGATGATAACAGTCTACAAAGGCTTGAAAGGGAACCAACCAGTCCATCCCAAGAATGATGTCATAAGTTGTCATCTCTAAGACATAGAGGTCCCAAAGAAAGTGACACCCACCAACCTCAAGGGGGTTCTCTTTGCACTGACGAACACTAGCCGTTCTAGTCCCCAACGGAGTGTCTAGCATCATGATATCATAAGAAGTAGAAACACAGATCCCAAGGATCTCCACAATGGGTATAGATATGAAACTATGAGTAGCACCCGTATCAAAAAGTACTGAAGATAAGACAAAAGCTACTAGAATAGTACCTATTGCTGTAGAAGGTCCAAGATCTTGCTCCTACTGGGTCTGTAGCACTGCATATGTCTGCCCAGTGCTGTGGCCCTGCGACACAGCCTGACTACCCTAAGCTGTCTCGCCCTACTACCTCTGGGATCCTGGTGTCTGGATACCACGGCAATGACCACCATCTCTGCCTGCACGCCCTAATGTATTCCAGTTCCCTGACTGGTAATAAGCCACTAGTCCTACTCCCACACATAGAGTCTGCATAGAACCCTTCTCACTAGCCACTGGTGGAAATGCCCTACAAAAGTGTTGCAGATGACCCATATTACAACAAGATCGGCACTCCACTAGGTCTTGTGGGCACTATGGTCTCTTATGACCTTCTTTACCACACTAGTAGCACCTGACCTGACCACCTGGAACATCCTTCTTGCTGGTACTGCCACTCTAGGAGAATTCCATCTGTCTCTTCCTCTTACTAGTAGAAATAGTACCAAAAACTGGTGCTGAATCACCCTGGCCCACACCACTAGCTTCCCACAGGTTCCTCTCTATAATCAGCACCTGGTTCACAATATCATGTACTGAAGGAAACCTGAAAACATTCACCAGTTCTTGGATGTCATACCGAAGACCATCCTCGAAGCGCCTGGCCCTCAACATCTCATCACCCACCAGAACGGGTGCCAAATGCTGAAGCTCGGTAAAGCGAGTAGAATAATCCATCACTAACATAGCGCCCTGTTGTAGATTCATGAAACCTCGAGATCTATCTTCCATTTGCGTCTTTGGAAAGAAGAAGTCGTAGAAGACTGCCTGAAAATTTTCCCATGCCGTGTCTCTGTGATGCTATGTCTGGGTGGTAGCATCCCACCACCTCTTGGCGGAATCACGCAGCATGTACATCGCGAGCTTAACCCTCCACCCTGGAGGCGTCTCATGATGCTTGATGGTAGTCTGCATCGATCCAAGATAAGACTCCACAGCCTGTGGTCCAGTATCCTCTAAAAATGTAGGCAGATGATGCTGCTGAAATATAAGAGTCAGCTCATCCATAGATGTGGCAGCCTGCGGTGATTCCTGAAAGGTTTTCATGAACCGCATAAAGCCTTCATGGAACTGTGCCTCTGCGCCTGTGTCTGGTATAACAGATGGCACCGCATCTGGCTCTACTGGAGGATCAACTGGTAGCCCATGGCCCACCATCTTTGGAGTATAGTCGTCGCCGCTCTCCTGACGAACAACGTGCGGTCATCTCAACGGCATGACACTACAAGATCAAATGCACGCCTTAGAAAAGATTATTAAAGACTGAAAAAGAAGAAACCCAAAAGGGAACAGGAGGAAGAAGGAATTCAAAATTAAAAAAACAATACTATATGGCGTGTATATTGACTACTCGACATGTACTTGAATTCCCTTCCCATGCCCGGGTCCTTCTACACGGCTAAGCCACACGACTCCCATTGAAAAAAACTACACGACGTGTATATAATCTACACGGCTGTATGGTGTAATTTTTTCCATCTACCTGTGTCGTTTGTGAAACGAACGACTACCCGGCTTGACACTACACGATGTGTGAAACCCGCACACGGCGTGTACGCCACCCCATTTCCCAGTCAAACGGTCAGGTCCACATAGTCTGTCCTCAGAAAAGACTACACGGCATGTCCCACAGGTACACGTCGTGTTCTAGACAAGCTCCGCTGACCTGTGTTGTTAGTTACACGTCTAGACACATGGATCCCACTACACGGCATGTTCGATATACACATGGTGTGTACTGGAAAGGATTACACCGACCCATGTTTGTTAGTTACACGGTCGGGTCCCCAGGTCTCACTACACGGTGTGTTCCATAGTGGATACAGCGTGTATGTCTTATGGTCTCTTTCGTCCGTGTTGTTAGTTACACTGGTGGACTCTGGGTCAACACTACACGGCGTGTACATCTGGTACACGGCATGTTAACCCCAATCATTTCCCTTCCCCGTGTCCCCGTCCACATGGTCTGTGACACAGAATGAGACTACACGACACATACTCCGGATACACAGTGTGTACTCAAAAAGTTTATTTTTCTTTCCGAATAGAAGAACATACACGATGTGTCTAAATTACTACACGGTGTGTATACTTGGTTTTCCAGACAGTATGCCTCAAAAACTTCTCCGGAACCCAGAAAATACCGAAAAGCGACACCTAAGTGCCAAATTCCGATCCGTGAGGGCCCATACTCCCTACGAATCAAAGTTTGAAATCTTATCTGTGTTTTAACAAAATAAACAGCTAATGATCCACCAAATTCCGGTCAACGAGGGCCCATACTCCCCAAAAACCAAAGTTTGGCGTCTATTCTATAAACATGCTCATACCAAAATACCATATCACATAGCAGGTATTTATCAAGCAGCTATCACAACAACATTCTTTTCTATCACAACAACTATCACAACAACATGCAATTTATAATGCACCTACATGGCATGGAACTATGCATGGCATGTGATTTATAGCATGTGCCTAAATGATGCATGAGATGGCATACCCTCAACTCATCGGGTTGCAACTAAATAGAACCCATATATAAAATATCTACAGCAAAGTCAAAAGTGCGTCACCCTTCGGTGAAAATCAATTCAGCTGTAAAATTGAAAAATCAGAAAAATTGCAACATAAGGTAAATTGGCTTTTCCCTATACACGGGTTAGCTATTCCCAGGCACAGCTTATTACCAACTACTATTCCCATCCTATCCTTGACTAATGCGCCAAATAGTAAGTCAATGAAAATGACTCCTTTTATGCCACTTTGTAACGTCCTGGTTCTGGGTGCCACTTAATGAGACCTTAATATGATGAACGCACAAGAAATTGGAGGCAGTGGTGGCTGAAAACCATAGAAATGGAGGAGAAGGAGGCATGACCAAGGGCTCCCTTGGAGATACGCTTGACAAAAAAGAGAATTAGATGGGGTGGGGTGAAACTTAAATAGAAAGGTGGAGGGGTATATTTGGGTTTTATTTTATTTCAAATTAATTTAACTTATTATTATTATTATTTTCATTTTTTTTTTAAAATTGGGCATTACGCATGTTTTTACAAATCTTTTGACAACCATGTAACCCATAATAGAATTCATGGGGAACACCGCATAGGTAGGGTTCATGGTTTGGGAAACTCTGCATTGGTCGTGGGTCTCAGATCTATCAAGTTAAAGACACGCTTGTATGATATGTGCATGGTTTCTACTAACTGTGTGCTAATAATGTGTCTAAGAAAAAATCAAAAAATTTACAAAATCGAAAAAATCTTGGCCAAAAAATAAAGAAATGAAGTAAATAAATTAATAAATAAAATATAAAAGAAAATTAATTGGGTTAGGGTGTGACAATTCTCTTTGTCATATGCTTTCTGCCCCCAAAAATCCTCAACTAGCTCAAAGGGCCAAAGGAAGATACAAGATCATGCCTCTTCAATCAAAAATTGATTCTCTAAAACCAAGTAACACCACAAAAATCACCAATAAAATCTTATGGTAATAACCATAATGATACTCAATGGCCTCTCAAACTCAATTCATATCCTCAATAATATTTAAATCTAGGACTCAAACACTCACTTTCCCACAAAATCATCCACAAGGTATCTTAAGCCGAATCATCAGAGGGAACAAGGTGAAACTAAAAATGGAGGTCTCTCCACCATTTTATAACCCCTTTAAAGATTTCATCCTTAAATAAACCCAAGTCTTGATATTCACACTAATCAATACATGACTCCAAAAGAATGAACACCCAAAGATCTTGAATTGGCCTTCAAACTCAAATAAGGAAATCAAAACCATCAATTAAAGAAAAAAAGTATCGATACCCATGCATAGTTTCTCTCCTATAATGATACACCCAAGACATTAGATCAATATAACTAGATAATATCCCAATGGAAACAATACTATTGAAAAAGGATTCAAAATAAAGTGGCTCAATTGAGACTCTCAATCAAAAACACGTCCAAAAAAACCCATTGATCCAAACATATATGTCTCCAAAATCATAGGATGAACTTTTACTAGAATAAGGAAAACCCAAGAGAGACAAATGAGAGAGAATATGGAACAAGAAAATTTACCTTAAACCAAATGTGCCTAAACAAGTGTAGCTGATTCTAGCCTTAGAATAGTAGTAGAAGTGGAAGAAACTTGGAGTGTCCTAACTAAAGCATCGAGACCTTGATGAATCCATTTGAATAAATGGAGAACCTTTTAAGATATGACTTAATCCAAGGGTGATAACCTACCTAGTTCCTATGAACACACCTAATAAATCTACTTTACCAACTCATAATTCCTCAAAAAAAATATAAAAAACCATTTTAGAATCCTAATGGTAAAAAAGGAACCAATAATTACCGAAATGAGAACAACTCAAATGTTGTAAACCTTTTACGAAGAGACTCAAGGAATTCCTAAAGAGAGAAAATAAACAAGGGAATATAATAAAGACTCCATTATTAAGAGGGGTTTCATATTTTACACTAAACTTGGAGTTTGGGTAAGGTCATCAACCAAAAATATAGTACTACCTAGCTACAAGAGACACCACTCTGGGGTATCCTAAGAAATGAACTCCTTAAAACCCACTTAAACAATCTAGGGGGTAGGCCAGTCAAAACATCATCAACAAATTAAAATCAATATGAATCAAGAGTTAACTCACCCATATTCAAAATCAAAACACGAAACAAAAATGAAATTCCACATTAATATTCCAAAATAATGATTCAATGACCCCTATTTTTTAAAATAATTTCAAAACATAGAATTTACCCCATTTTATAAGCCTTTTTATTATTCTTTAAAAGCCTCAAAAAATATCCTTCAATTCACATTAAAAAATCCCCTAAAAATTTAAAACATTACCATTCACTATTCAAATTGAACTTCCTGTTTGCGAAATTACAAATTAACCAATTTTAATTTATAGAAATTCCTTTGTAAATTATAATCATTCTTGTTTTCAAATTTAAAATTTTCATTTGTAAATTATATTTCAAAACCAAAAATATCTTTTTAAAGTCACCTTGAAAATCCAAAGACAAATTTCTTTTCAAATAATTTTAATAAAAATGCATCTATTACCTCTAAACAAAAATTGAGCCTTTCTACCCAAAAATTTAAATACAATATTAAAAAATTAATTCCCAAAAATTACAATCTTGATTTTAGAAAAACAATTTTAAAAACATAAAACCCCTTTATCAATTTCCCAAAATGTAAAACATCATAAAAATACAATAAATAGCATTTCAGAACATCAAAAATTTATAAGAGGGACTAGTGGATATGCATGATTGAGCCACATGGTTTAGCAGACCATGTTACAAGCATGAAACTGCCACTAGAAGTCACAATAAATCATGAACTTGGTCTCTAAATGGGTTTTTAGGCCTTTTGAGATCACTGTGTAATACTAATTTATTCCCATTATCGTCCATCAAAACATAGATATCATTTAAATAAACTAGAACTCCATAAATAAATAAAATACTCAATCATGAATTCTCATAGAAACACAAGGTTCAACACTAAAAGTGTTGTCCAAACAATTTTTCGTACCTACACCAAAAATCTAGACAATCCTATCTCTATCTACCTTTATATCTCAAATAAAAAGGGATATCTAATACCATTTTTTCTTGAAGAAACCTAAGTCTTACCTCCTTTGGATGACCGAACCAGCCTGCGATATACCAAAGGCATGTTCCCGATAACCTTAGGTTGGAAACTAGTGTCGATCATCAAATTAAAACTGATTGGGAATGATTTCACCCAATAAATAATTATGAAATAAGCAGAATAAAATTAAATAAAATTTTTGCATGTCTCATTAGTAAGTTGGGTATCCATGCCAAATTAAATAGGCAGATGAATATAATAAAAGAAAATATAAAGAAAAAAGTAAACAAAATTAAACTAACCAATCCCTCCACTCACACCCAATATCCATCCATTGTAATGAAAAGCATATCTACCACTAGTTCCCTCCTGGCCTATTATATATATAGCTACCATCCATCCATAGAAAAAATAATGTCCTATGTGGCCAATGTGATAAAAGAAAACAAAAATAAATAAAATAAACAACATAGATCTTCATTACTATAAAAGTCACCATCCAATTACCAACACTCAAAGATTGATCAAGAATAGAACCAAAACCTGAAACTAAAATGATAAAGATAGGCATAATCATAATGATCAATAGGCATTAAAAAGGTAAACCAAACCCCATATTCATGTCTTTAAATAAAATAGCCTCTTATTCTAGTTTGAAAATAAAATTATCAAAAAAATAGGCTTGTTCCCTTCTTTTATTTAGAAACAAAATAAATTATTTAATTCATTTTCAAAGACAATATATTTTTTAAAAACATGAATGGAAATTAATTTTTAAGAAAACATTCATTTCAAACATTAAATAGGGAAAAAATTAGTTTGCAAGAAACATTTTACATAACAAAAATTAAACAATTTATTTATTTTGAAAAGAAAGCAGGGAAGATAAATAAATAGGAGAAGAAAAATGGTTACACTTAGGTCACAAGGTTAGGCCTTAGGATCCTCATACTCTCGATGATCAGACTATATATATATATATATATAATCATTTTGTGCTTGATCCATTAACCATCTCACGTAAAATTTAGTTTATTGAGTGTTATAGTTTGATCCTACTATGATGGGAAGTCAAAATCTTTTCTATCTCTAACTAACATAGTTGTCCTAGTATACCCACCTAAGTACCTGGAATTTCCATGTGTTATTTCCAATAATCAAAATAAATAAGGTAGGTGTGATATCAAAAACCAAAACATAGTCAAACAGTAATTAAAATCAAACATATATCATTACTGGACCTCCCTAAACCACCAATATAAATCCCCTTCATAAAATCACATCAATATGAAAAATATAAAAGATCCAAGTCCAATTAGTAAAATGACATTACGGAATTTCATTGGAGTGCACCTCGTTTTTGTAAAGGCTTTTGAAGGAGCTGACCGATCCTCATAATTAACTTTTAAAAACCAATTAAAATTTATCTTGAAAACCAATTTCATGTGTCATTTTCAAACTCTTAGTATTTCTATCTACTATTATTCCCATATAAGCTGACATATATATGTGTATATATATATATATATATCATATTTCAAAAATTCATATATTCTCATGTGAATTTGTATATATTTATATATGTGTGATTACTCATATATATGTGTATAACACCAACATTGAAGGATTTATTTTATAAAAAACACCTAAAATTTATAATTAATTTTTAAAGAAAGGTAGAACTTTTCTTTTGAATCCAAAACATTTTTTTAGAATATACAGACTCACTAATACATGACATTCAAGATTTTATAAAACATCTCATATGAATATTTAGTAAAAAAAGGCTTTTACCAACTTCCAATTTGGGGAAAAATTAAATTTATGTGGAAATAAAGTGGAACATTATTTTTACTTCAAATATTCATTTAACATAATAATAATTATTTTAAATCTAAACAAGGAATTAAAAATTCATGAAATAAAGGTTCTGGAATTTAATGACCTAAAATAAGGGGAAACCTTACTAGAACATTCCACCTTTGGTGATGGTGGAATTATTCCACATAAAATAGGTTAAATAAACTTTAAATAACAAAAAAGAAACTAAAAATCACAAAATCCCTAATTAAAATTTATCCATATATAAAAAGATCATGAAACCCTACCCAGATATGATGGAGAATTCATCACCTTTAATGGCCTTGTCTAGAAAGAGCCTCAATCAAACCCTACAAACCCTAGGATCCAGAAAAACCAAAAATGAATCCCCAAATTGGGTTAGGGTTTTTTCATGGTGTGAGAACAATAGAGGAGGATAGAAAAAATAAAGAATAAAATAAGGTGGAAAGGATATGTGACCATACTACAATGAACATGAAATAAATCGGGGAAGGCGGCAGCCAGAAACCATGGCAAGGGAGGAGGATAAGGTGTGTTCAAAGAATTCCTTAGAGCTGTGTGTGATGGATAGGAGAAGGGGAGGCTGGTGGGTGTGACATAAGGATAAAGGGGGGGATTAAATTTAGGTTTTATTTTATTTTTAATTAAATTAACTTTATTATTATTATTATTACTATTATTATTATGATCAATTTCCTTTATGTTTTTTGGAAAACTAAACATCGTGCACGGTTTGGATACATAGTTTTCCAAACCATGAACCAAACATTCACCCCCTATGGGAAGGCTTAGGAAACATTGCATGTATAGGGTGCATGGATAAGTAAAACATGTGTTAGCCATGCATCTCAACTTTTTCAAGTGACAGATGGACTTGCATGGTATGTGCATGGTTTCTACTAACCATGTGATAATTGCGAGCCTATGAAAAAGGAATAAAATTTCAAAATATTAAAATGGATCAGCCTAAAAAATGAAAAATAATTAAACAATAAATAAAATAAAATATAAAATAAATTGACTAGGTCAAGGTGTGACTTGATGAAACCCTCTGTCTTCAGGTCCTCAAGATGGATCTTAAGCTCTCTCAACTTAGCTGACACTATATGATAAGGTGGTATAGATATAAGATGAACTCCCAATATGAGTTTTATCTTATACTCTACTTCTTGATCAGGTGTAAGACCTGAGGAGTCATATGGAAGTACATCCTTAATGAGTTCGACAACAGGAGGTAAATGAGAGGACCCTATATCCAGTTTTGGTTTGAGAACTAAGCCTTCAATATGAAATGTGATGGATCCAATTTGGATCAAATCAAGTCCCACTCTACTATATTATACACCCTACTCATCAGTTATCAAAAAATTATCTCCCTTAGGTGAAATGAAGGATACCCTCCTCTAATAATAGTTGATGTGAAAATGAGATATTTTTAGTCATTCTATTCCAAAGATCTCATAAATTCTAGTCATCGTATGGATTATGAAATCTAATAGATGTATATATATAGAAACAACTACCGAACACTCTAGACATCTCTGGATACGATCCACTTTCTTCCCCAAGGGTTTGTTGAGAGAAAGAAACTCTAAGGACAACTTAGTAGGTAAGTCAAAACCAGAAATAACTTGAGAAAATATAAAAGAATGGGAAGAAATAGTATAAAAAAGATAAGTGTAATGGAAAGAGGTGATTAATAATATACCTTCAATGGTATTTGGTATCTCTCCCAATTTAGTCAATACATGGTCTGTAACATACACTTGGGATGCCTCAGCTCCATGTCCCTGACCCTAAGGTGCATGAATCACCTGATTCAATGTTTTATGATGAGTTTGAACATATTGTTGAGGACCCCAATTAGATCCTTGGGTCATCATTCACACATTTCATGCACACCTATGAAAAGACAACCTCAAAGATCTAGAGCAGTACTTGCTGAGATGCCCCATCTTGTAGCACTGCAGACACTTTCTCTGAGGAGATGGGAAGAACCTGTATAAATGTTTTCCCATCCCGTAGTTGAAAAAATTGGAAATCCTCCAGAGGGGGTTGAATAAATCAAACTATGCTCAACCTTCCTACTGCCACCGCATTGAATTCCCTTGGTCTTCCTCTTCCCACTACCATATGTGACACTCATCACAACTATAAGAGGTCAACCATCCTAAGTTCTGAAGGATGGATTAAGACCAGCTTCTTGATCCTCCTCTAGGACCTTCTCAATAGTCAAGTCCTTTCGTATAATCTATAAGTACATCATTAGGTCAAAGATCCTAACCTTCCATTTGATATTGTGGTAGAGACAAATATAAAACTTCTTGGCCTTTTGTGCCAAATTTTCGATCAAGTGGGGAGTGAAACAAATTAGTTCAGTGAAATGAGAGGAATACATAGATATCATCATGGATCCCTATTGAAGTTCCATTAATTCCAAGGAATGATTCAGATTTAGCATATCAGGAAATAGTTCCATGAATAACGGGTTCCTGAAGGCCTCCCAAGAATGAACCTCACATATATCTTCTTTTTCCATGATGCCCACCATCTCTTAGTTGGTCACTAAAGCATAAATGTTGTTATCTTGACTCGTTGGTCCCCTTCCGTCTCGACCAAGTCAAATATAGCCTCAATAATGTAAATCTATTCATCAACATCATGTGGTACTCTAGATCCCTAGAAGATTGGAAGACGTTGGAGATGAAAGTCTTGGGTGTAGTTAACCAAGGTCTTATGTACCCTTTGACATTAGGTGGGTTCAATCCGAAAGACTCTCAGTAGAGGGGCTATAATGCCCGAACCACTGAAGTTGGTGTGGGGGCATGCTCAGGTGTATTCCCCTACATAGATTGTGGTGGAACTGGTGTGTCCATCCTTTTTAGAGAATTCTTCCCTGCTTTACTAAGTGTTCTAGTCAATCTTCTTCGATGAAGAATTTTTTGGAATGCAAAGGGAATGTTTGGAATACCTAAAATAGATTACTTACATGATCAATTTAAAAAGATGTAAGGTATGCACAAGAGAATTAAATTAAAAGGCCTATTCTAGGAGATACCCACACACATGGTATAACCCTCATAGTTCTACCCAAAGATCAATCCTAGTACTTCGTACCTTCACAGTAGTCATAATCATATACATAAGAAACATAACAGAATACTAATCTTTAACTAACTAATTCCAAAATATATATCACGACAGTAAACATAGTTATACTAATCAATAGTTAGCACAGATTAATGAATATAATTAAATAAATACAATACAGTAAAAAATAGAAATATATATGAAATGTGATCCTACATGCCTAGTCATGATTCATGAATGCACCAAAATTTCATTAAAAACTATAAGAAAAATTCCATTACTAGTGACTCAGAGTTCCGTTACACCTGAGTTGACCCTTCTCAAGATTGGTGAGCATATATCTTGATAGTCACAAGGAATCAAGGTAGATTAGGCCTCAAGGTCATTGCATCATGTCTATTCATTGAGTTAGACCACAATTCCATCATACCCATATTACCACTACCACGAGACTGACCTCAAGGCCTTCATGCCCCTATCTCGTGTCTAGGTCCATTGTTGTTGTTGTGGGATTTCATGCACAATCCCCATATAAGTGATAAACATATTGAAGGTTCCGAGCGCAGAGGAAGCTCATGGGTGGACGTGCCCACTTGTATTTTTTTCATTAGAAATGATCAATCCGGGATCAATACAATGATAAACACCGGTCTCCACGGATCGAATCATAGAAATAGAAAAAGAAGAAGAATAGTCCTGGAACCATAAATGTGTATAATCACAGGTTGATTATAATTAATTTAATTAATTGACAAGAAATTCCTTTTATGGCATTCTTTCTAAATTTATATTTCTGATCACATTTTGATTTGATTCACCATTGCATCACATAAGCCAAGTGTAGACTTCCTCTAACAGGGATCCACACTTGCATCACATATCTCTAGACGTCGCCAAAGGAATCTCCGGGTGCTAGCATGGAGAAGACTTTGCTCGTGTTATCCACCTTAGATTGCCTTGATCTGGTGGAGGTGGATCTCTCTCAGTCTTGATAGTGTTCTTGGAGGATGGAGTTATTTTAGTCTTGAGAGAATTCTCCAGAATTGTTGTGCACAATGACTCTCTTAGAAAAAGAGTTGGGGTTGTGAGGATATTGATAATCGGGTTTGAGTTTGTAGATTTATGACAATAAATAAATGCGTTATGCATTTTATTTATTTCATTAAAAGTGTTATGCGTTTTATTTATTTAATTAACTCTTTTGAAAACCCCATGTCGAGTCATTAATTCCTTGACATGCTCCCACACTGATTGTAATAAATACAATTTAATAAAACGATATTTCCTCAAAATCCCAACTGGAAAAACTACATGGCATGTAATCATAAATACACGACGTGTACTTGTCTTTCATTGAAAACTACATGGCATGTACATTTAATAATACACGATATGTACTTGTTTTCAAAATAAAAACTACACAGCGTGTACTCATTAATACACAGAGTGTACTTGTTTTCATTTTATTATTCCTCCAAAATTAAAATGATTTAGGCTTCCTTAAATGATTATTAAACCACATACAGGAATAATCTTTATTCTACTTGAGATACTTGAATACACTTTGTGTGTGACCCTCTAGGCCTCTTTCTTGTTGGAATTAGGTGGGTTTGCCTAAAGACCAAGATTAGTGTCTACCAACAGGTCAAGGCACTCAAGAGAAAGAAGTTGACGCTGCATTAACATATCACCTCATACGAACGCTTACCGTGTAATTTAATCCCGTTGTCTCAATATCTCATCAAGAAGGTTTCATGGAAGTTTCATAAACCTATATTCCTGATCTTTCATTCTTTGACTTCCAGAAATAAACTCGTCGTGTCACCATGGAAATGGAATTTGTTCGATAGTTCTATTTCAATCAAAGGGCCTGAGATATCTACTTCCATAAATATGGAAGGGAAAAATCCTTCCTCGACTTATCCATTAACAACATGTCATTCGTGACACACCCAGCGTACCCTACTTCCCGCCAACTGTCTTTATGACAGTTTTCTTCAGCAAATCTAAGTGCGTGAGTCATGACATGAGTTCATGATAATCTTCCCATCTAAGGACCATTACACATGCTCATAGATAGTAATGTCTAATGACACCAAAACATGAGGAATTAATACTGGTGGGTTTGTTCTCATAATATCCCATCTTGGAGATTACCAAGTGCGAAATACACGAGAGAGAGTCTCGTCTTCTTACGAGTACTCACACATGATGGTCTGTATACTATGTGTCCTATAATAGTATGTCATCCAACCACAAAACTTTATTTAAAAATATTGTTATATCATTTCAAGGTTATCATCATAGCAGGGATCTTCCATGACCTTATCAATGCAACAAATATTCCAGGACATTATTATATTAAAGTAATGCAGAACAATGAACAATAATAAGTGAACATTCATGTAATCAAAGGACAAAAAAGTTGATTCTCAGGACACCGACCCTAACAAACTCCCACTTAGACTAGAGCCAACTACCTACTACTTTTACTCTTCTAGACCTCACATGATGATCATGATTCTACTGAGTCAAGGCTTTAGTAAAGGGGTCTGCCACATTCTCATCCACGGAAATACTACTCACTACAACTTCACCTCTTTGAGAAAAATCTCTCAAGAGATAATACTTTCAAAGGTTGTGCTTTTTCCGATGATGTGACATTGGATATTTTGAAAGTGTCACCACTGCAGTATTATCACAATAGAGTGTGATAGGATCTTTAATTCTAGGTACTACATTGAGCTCTTGGAAAAAAATTTGCATCCATACTACTTCTTTAGCTGCCTGAGAAGCTATGATATACTCGGACTCTACTGTAGAATCCGCAACCACACCTTTCTTTGAGCTCTTCCAGATCACTACACCTCCATTCAAACTGAATATGTATCCAGTTTGCGACTTCATGTCATCTTGATCAGTCTGGAAACTAGCATCTACATGTCCTCTGATGACCAATTCCTCATCTCCTCTACAAACCAGGAACATATCCTTAGTACAGCTCAGATACTTAAGGATAGTCTTGACTGCCATCCAATAGCGGTCTCCTAGATCAGCTTGATATCTGCCTACCGCACTTAATGCATAAGCAACATCTAGACATGTACATAGAATTACATACATGACTGACCCAATATCAGATTCATAAGGGATCCTTGCCATTTTCTTTCTTTCTTTAGGTGTCTGAGGACACATTTTTCTGGAAAGATGAATTCCACGTGACACTGGAAACAATCCCCTCTTGGATTGTTCCATACTAAATCTCTTCAGTATCTTGTCAATGTATGTACTCTGACTCAGGCCCAGCATTCTCTTGGATCTATCATGATGGATCTTGATCTCAATCATATATGTTGCCTCGCCCAAGTCTTTCATAGAGAAGAATTTATCCAACAATTCATTAACTGACTGTAAGACGGGTACTTCATTTCCAATTAGTAATATGTCATCAACATATACTATTAGGAAAACAACTACACTTCCACTAAACCTTTTTTAGACACAAGGCTCACATTTGTTCTTAACAAAACCAAATTTTGTTAAGGCTTCATCAAAAAGAATGTTTCATGACCTAGATGCTTGCTTTAATTAATAAATGGATTTCTACAACTTGCATACCTTTTTGGAATCTTTTGGAGTCACAAACCCTTTAGGTTGTGTCATGTATACATCTTCCTGGAGGTTCCCATTAAGGAATGCTGTTTTGACATCCATTTTCCAAATTTCATATTCATGATAAGTGGAAATAGCCAATAGGATTCTGATGGATTTCAGCATCACAACTGGTGAAAAGTTTTCATCATAGTCAATTACTTGAAGCTTTATAAAACCTTTTACAACCTGTCTTGACTTATAGATGCTAAATTTCCCCTCCATGTCCAGTTTCTTCTTGAATACCCATTTATTACCAATAGGATTTATATAAACTGGAGGATCTACCAAAATCCAGACTTGTTTTTGGTACATGGAATCCATTTCAGAATTCATGGCTTCTTTCCACTTGGCAGAGTCTGTGCCTTTAACTGCTTCCTTTTTTATAAGAGGATCATCATTGTCAACCAATAATGAGTCAACATCCTCGGTGACAAGAAAAACATATCGTTCTGGTTCTCTTACCTCTCTCGTGCTCTTACGCAGTTCTTGTGTCACTGGAACAGATTTTTCTTCCATGGGGCTTTATGGAATCTATTCTTGTACCAACTCATGTGTATCTTGAGCCTCAACTTCATCGAAGTCTATGTCACTATCCCGTTTCGATATGTGCTCCCTCTCAAGGAATACAGAATGTCTTGCCACTGTAACCTTTTTATCTATGGGGTTGTATAGGTAATATCCCCTTGTTTCCTTGGGATATCCTATAAAGATACAATTTGTGCCTTAGGGTGCATGTTTGTTAACTGAAGAGGCCTTAACAAATGCCTTATAGCCCCACACATGTAAATTTGATAACATGGATTTGCGTCCACTCCATAATTCGTATCGAATACCATTTATTGATTTAGTGGGTACTTGGATTAGTATGTGTGCTACTGTTTGTGATGCATATCCCAAAAGTATAATGGAAGACTCACATGACTCATCATTGATCTCACCATGTCCAATAGGTTGTGGTTCCTCCTTTCACTTATACCATTACACTGAGGCGTGTAAGGAGGAGTGAGTTGAGATAGAATCCCAAACTCCTGTAAGAAATCAATGAAGTCCTGATTAAGATATTCTCCTCCTCTGTCTAAGCAGTGTTTCTTAATCTTTTTACCAAGCTGGTTCTCAACTTAATTCTTGTATTCTTTGAACCGATCAATATAATCTGACTTTTACCTCATTAAGTAAATATATCCATATCTACTAAAATCATCAGTAAAAGTTATTAAGTACAAGAACCCACCACTTTCTTCAACTGGAAATGGTCCACATACATCTGTGTGAACTAATTATAGAAGCTCTTTTGCCCTTTTACCATTCCCACTAAATGGGGATTTGGTCATTTTGCCTTGTAGATACGCATGACATACACCAAGTGGTTTTACTTCAAAGGAATCTAAATACCCATCTTGATGTAATTTTTTCAAATGTTTCTCATTGGCATGACCAAGCCAGTGATGCCAAAGTTTGGTGTGGTATAAGTTATCTGAATTAACTATGTCATCGATTGACATTACTTGGTTTGTGTAGTCGAACACATAAAGGTCGTTATATACATGCGCCCTACCAAAAAAAATGATATCTTTATAAAAGTAGCGACATTCATTTCCAAAATTGAAGATGAATCCATCAATATCTAATCTGGATACTGAAATAATGTTTTTGGTTACAAGGGGTACATAATAACATCCTTTTAATACCAAGACCATCCCAGTAGTCAATGTGAGGTGGTAGTCTCCGACAGCTACAGCAGTGAGTCTGGCTCCATTGGCTGCTCGCAGATCCACCTCACCTCAGTCAATCTTTCGGAATCTACTTGGTTCCTGTATTTGAATACAGATGTGAGCACCACAAGAAGTATCTAATACCCAATTAGTAAAAATAGATAGATTGCATTCGATAACAAACGCACCTAAAGCTTCCCCTTGCTTCCTTGGATGGGTGCAGTTTTTCTTCCAGTGGCCCTTCTTTCCAGATGCAAAACAAGCAGCCTTCGGTTCTCTTTCCTCCCATTTGATCTTCCTTTTCTTGGAAGGCCTTGAAGAAGATTTGGGCTTAAAGCTCTTCACCTTCCCTTTCCTTTTATTCACCATAAGGACAGATGTTTTATCAAACTTCATATCATAGTCCACTTGGTGAATAAGGATAAGAAGATCAGACATAGACTTCTCAATGTTGTTCATGTTGAAATTTATACCAAAGTTAGATAAGCTATGGGTGAGTGATGCGAGAATGAGATCGGTACCCAGTTCTTCAGGGAGTTTAAACCCTAGAACCTTCAAGTGCTCAATGTAGCCAATGATCTTGACTACATGAGGCCCAGTTGGGGCACCCTCTCCAAGATTTCTCTGAAATAGAGCCTTGGAGATCTCAAACCTTTCCTATATTTCTCTCTCCTGGTATAGACCACAATGGTGCTCGTGAATTCTATAGTCATCCATGTCTTCATGAGACCTCATGAGCTCACTAGACTTTGATGATATCATCAAACATTGAACACCGAGTGCATCATTCAAATGTTGATCATTGATCAGGAAATCTTGATCACTCGCCCCTTGGGTAGGAGAATCAGGAAGTGAGGACTCCAGCATGTAAAACTTTTGTTCATGGTGTAGGATAACCTGAAGGCACCTAAACCATTCCTGAAAGTTACTTCTGGTGAGGTTATTGTCTTTATCCAGAATTGATCTCAGAGAGAATGTGGTTGACGAGCTTTTCATATTGATTCTACAAATTAAAAGAGCAGATTTATCAGTACTTTCTTGATTACATTTTATGAAAAATAATAAATTAATTTATTAATTCTCCCACTATTTTATCATGTCCCAATGGTCCTCACCATTAAACTCAGAATGTCTAGTTTTTTTGACATTCTAGGGGAAAGGATCCATATTCCCCTTCGCATAACCCCAACAAGGGTTGGTCAAGCTATTTGAAGGTATTTAGGTAGGCAGGTCTTTGACAATTGTGAGCTTAGAGTTCCTTGATCTGTTGATTGGACTCCCCAATCCTAAAATCCTGACTTGGATTTCCTCAACACTTGTCTCCATTTTACAACAAGTATAGCAAGGGCTACTCCTCTTGATGTAAAATGTTTATGTCAACCCAAAACTTTCATAAGAGATTCCTTTATAAAATTAATTGTCCCAAAAAGGGTTGATCAAACACATAATTTTATTGAGTATTTCCCTTAATCAAGAAATTGAAGGCTTGGTCTAACATAATATGGTATTTGAAGGATTTTATTCTTTATGCGTAGTTTTTCATTATCACATGATTGTTAATATTAAGTGATGCTTACTTAAGATACAAACCATGTTCTGATAATGTTTACGCATAGTCCGGTTGCATGCTTGTTTATTTCATTAATTATGTGATCACGACAACACATGCATAATAAATAAACCATGCAATCAAATAGAAATAAAATAAGATGGCATGATCATGAGATTCTATTGGTTATCTTATCTAGCAGTTCGATAAGGTAACCCTGACCTAGGGAAAACACCTTGAACCCGATGGTTTGTGTTTTGCAGCTCCCATTTGTCTACCTTTGCATATTCGTGGGTTGGTTTCACCTCGGTTTTGGATTTTTGAACCATCACCACTGGCTTGGGAGATCCTCCATTACATGGGGTTTACATTAAAGAAACCATGGGCACGCAAGCCCTATATTTTATTGGAAGAATGCTTGCAGGCCAATGAATTTAAATTAAACAAATTTAAATGAAACCATACACACATACAAAGGGTATTTGGTCCAGCTCATGATCATCCATAGCATTCAACGAAATTTATGCATATTTAGAATACAAATTCTTTTAATCGTTCTATTATTTAAGATAAGTCATGCTTGAATTAAATTAATTATGATATTATAATTAACCAATTATTTATCTTAAATTACTTTCTGAATTTCCTTGAGATTCTTCCCATCCGTATTCCTTGTACAGGTCTTTGTACTATTGGAGGAAACCTGGTGAAATTCCATTTCTGTAAAGTACACGGCGTGTAATATAGCCTACATGCCGTGTATCTTTCACCCTTTATCCAAAGTACACGTCGGGGGCTTTGGCGTGTTTTCTATACTTTGGGAATTTTGGAGTGCACTATGTGTAGATTAATCTAACATGAAATGTAATTCCTTGTTACGTAGTTACCGGTCTGGGAATCCCGTGTATGCGGAACACGACTTCTCCTTGTACACGGTTTCACCTGGACTGGATCAGACTACACTGTGTGTTGATTCAACATACACGTCTTGTATTCTATTTTCCACGCGCTATTCAATTCTAGTCAACATGGTGTAATAAAACTCAGGTATACTCAATTCACATGACGTGGTTTGGTAGACCAGTACTGGTTCGTTGAACCTAAGTATACGGTGTGTAGTTTTCACTACACATCTTGTATTATTGTGTTTTACAAACAGAAAGCGCGGCTCCTCCGGATGAGATCCTCATTTTTAATTTAATCATAATTAAAATTAAAAGATTTTTTCTGTGATGTGAATCGGGAAATGAAGGAGGAATAACAGATCTCGTTTATTCTATTTTATAGAATGATTTATCTTGAATTGAATCAAATATAAATGCATAAATTATCAACAAAAATTAAATAACTACAATCAACATTGTAACCTAGCTCTGATGCCAATTGAAGGTTCTGCATGCAGCGGAAGCTCATGGGTGGATGTGCCCACTTGGATTTTTGTCATTATAATTGATCAATCCGGGATCAATACGACGATAAATGACAGTCTTCACGGACTGAATAACTGAAATAGACAAAGAAGAGGAATTGTCCCGGAACCATAAATGTGGATCGTCACAAGTTTATTATAATTAATTTAATTAATTGAAAAGAAATACCTTTTATGGCATTCTTTCTTCATTGATATTTCTGATCACGTTCCGATGTGATTCGTCATTGCGTCACAGAAGCCAAGTGTAGACTTCCTCTAGCGGTGATCCACACGTGCACCACGCATATTTAGACGTCTCCAAAGGAATCTTCTGGTGCTAGCTTGGAGAATCCTTTTCTTGCATTGTCTGCCTTAGATCACCTTGATCCAGTGGAGGTGGATCTCTCTCGGTCTTGAGAGTGTTCTTGGAGGACGTAGTTCTTTCAGTCTTGAGAGAATTCTCCAGAATTATTGTCCACAATGATTTTCTTAGAAAAAGAGTTGGGGTTATGAGGATATTTATAATCGGGTTTGAGTTTGTAGAGTTATGACAATAAATAAAAGCGTTACACATTTTATTTATTTCATTATCTCTTGAAAACCCCATGTAGAGTCATTAATTCCTTGACATGCGCTCTCACTGATTATAATAAATACCATTTAATAAAACGATATTCCCTCAAAATCCCGACTGAAAAAACTACACGACATATAATCAGAAATACACATTGTGTACTTGTTTTTCATTAAAAAATACATGGCATGTACATTTAATAATACAAGGTGTGTACATGTTTTCAAAATAAAAACTACATGGCATGTAATCATTAATACACGGTGTATAATTGTTTTCATTTTATTCTTCCTCCAACATTAAAACGATTTAAGCTTCCTTGAATAATTATTAAACCACATATGAGAATAATCTTTATTCTACTTGAGAAACTTGAATAAACTTTGTGTGTGACCCTCTATGCCTCTTTCTCATTGGTATTAGGCGAGCTTGCCTAAAGTCCAAGATTACTGTCTAGAAACGGGTCAAGGCGCCCAAGAGAAAGAAGTTGACGCCACATTGACGTATCAACTCATATGAACACTTAGCATGTAATTTAATCCCTTTGTCTCAATATCTCATGAAGTAGGTTTCATGGATGTGTCGTAAACCTATATGCTTGATCTATCGTTCTTTGACTTTCATAAATAAAATCGTCGTGTAACCATGGCCATGGAATTTGTTTGATAGTTCTATTTCAATCAAAGGGCCTGAGATATCTACTTCCATAAATATGGAAGGGAAAAATCATTCCTCGACTAATCCATTAACAACATGTCGTTTGTGACGCTCCCAACATACCCTACTTCCCGCCATGTGTGTTCGTGACGGTTTTTGTTAGAAAATCTAATTGCGTGAGTCATGACATGAGTTAATGATAATATTTCAGTCTAAGGACCATTACACACGCTCGTAGATAGTAATGTCCAATGTCACCAAAACATGCATAATTACTACTAGCGGGTCTGTTCTCATAATCTCCCATCTCGGGGATTACCAAGTGTGAACTCCGTGAGAGAGAGTCTCGTCTTCTTATGAGTACTCACAAATGACGGTATGTATACTATGTGTCCTATCATAGTATGTCATCCAACCGCAGAACCTTATTTAATAATATTGTTATAGAATTTCAAGGTTTTCATCATAATGGGTATTTTCCATGACCTTATCAATGCAACGAATATTCCAGGATATTATTATATTATAGTCATGCAGAACAATGAACAATAATAAGTGAACATTCATGTAATCAAAGTACAAAACAGTTGGTTCTTAGGACACCCACCCTAACACATATCACAATGGTCCACCTTTTCTAAATACCAGTATAAATTTCTCTAAAGGAAATATAAACACACACCACAACAGAGCATATAAATGCGGAACATATCATATCATCATGATAGTTAGTAGAAACATATATACACATGTGATCAAAATCAAACATGGTCTAACAAGATACATAGCTGTACCCATGGAATCAAGCTTCACATATGGTCTCATGGCTACACGCGCACACAAACATGTCATCACAATCAAGAATGGTCAATCAATATTTGCCTACACAATTATTGTATCTAGGAAACAAGGTTATACATGGGCCCTGGATGGTAAGAGACTTCTTACCTCATGTATGTTGATGTAGACATCAACATAAAAATTTTCCAAGAGTATATTCCCAAATCTCACTTGTGAACCACCAGATCCAACTAACACTTTAAGGGTACCTAGAACTAATTCCATTCCAATATAACAATGGTTCTAGAATGAGACTCAAGAAGGAATCAAGATAAGGGTAAAACTAACACTTACCCAACATTCAACGCAGTCAATATCGGAATTCTAGTATGGTTGGGGAAGAAGAACCCCACTGCTCCCAGAACAACAACTAAAGAAAAGATGTTCATCACTCTCACGAGTCTAGTTTAGAAAGAATAGGTATTAATCTCTAAAGGCTTGATTTTACAGCTGGGGTGACCAAGGAGGGTTGAGAGGACAATGGTTCTCCAAGGAATGAGACTGATCTCAAGAAAACCAACCCAACCTCACCATAGGTTTTCCTAGAGCATTTGGAAATCTTCTAGATTGAAGGAACAATCAATAAAGTAGTGTGGATCAATTAATAGAGGTAGGAATTGAATTAAAATCACATTCAAGACCCCTCATTAATATTCATGCATTTTTTCATTTGAAATGTGTGACGTATATGAAGAACGACGGTCGTTTCAGCCATTTGAATTCTAGAATGACTGTCACTATGATCGTGGTGTCCTCAAACACACCATCCCAGGTAGCTCGACATGGTCACCCTCTATGATGGTATTCTACGATCATGGTAATTTTTGGCTCACCATGCCCTTCATTTTGGAATAGTGATCCCAATCTAGTCGTTTTGCTCATGAGTTACCCCAGCGCTTCATACCCCTGGCTAAGCCTTTCTTAACCATTGTCCTTTCCCATTTTACACAGGGGATCCCCAGGCACCAACACGGCCTTCACCACAGCAGCGGTGTAGCCCGTGTTGAACCAAAAAGCCTCCAAAACACTCAGGAGCTACTAAAAAACTTGCAAGGTTCCAACCAAGCATGGATCAACCCAAAAATGTAAGGGAGACGATGGAAACATGACACAAAATTTAAGAAAAAAACTATGAGGTTTTACATCTAAATATTATTATTATTATTATTATTATTATTATTTACTTGGATTGCGCTAAACATACAAATAAATAAATTGTATTTTTTTTAAATAAATAAATAAATATTTATTCAAATAATATCCAATTTTTCATCACTCATCAAACCATTGAACTCAATTTGTCAATCTTCCTCAATATTTATTTTAATTGAATAATGACTATTTGTTTAAATACATAAATATCATTGCATTATTCATCAATAAATAAATTAATATTATATTAACTAAGACAGTGAATAAATATTTTTTCAATATTCATGTAACAAAATAAATAAATATTTGTTATCATGTGGATAAACCAGAGTAAATAAATATTATATTTACATAATTAAATAAATAATTAGCTAAAAAATAAAAAAATATTTAATATTTAACTCTCATATTATTGTCTTGAATAACCAGTGATTGAATATATGAAAAATCAACATGAATAATTGTTAAATAATGTATGAAAATAATATTAATTCAACATGTTAAATTTATAAAAAAGGTAACTAGGGTTATGAATACACTTAGTGTGTGACCTTGTAATCTCATTTCTCAGTGGCATTAGGTTGTTATGCCTAATGTCAAATGTTAGTGTCTAGTAACATGTTAAGCAACCCACAGAGATAAGTTAAACATCACAATGAAAATAACCACATATTAATGTACATTGTGAAATATTGTCCATTTGTCTTGATATCTCAAATCAAGCACATTTTATACTAGTATCATCAACTCATGTGCTAAATGTATCTTTATTTGACTTTGTAGAAGTGAACTTGCTGAAAAAACCATCATGAATATGGATTGATCAAGAAGTTCAATTCTCCAAAAGGGTCTAGGATATCTACTTTCACTAATGAACTAAAGATATAAATCTTTTCTCGTATTATTTATTAATGTAATATAAGTCATGACGCACCAAATGTATCCTGCCTCACCGCAGGAATATGTCGTCATGGTTTTTATCAATACATCAAATCATGCGGCTCATGATATGAATTAATAATAGCATTAAAATATAAGGATATGAGTTTCAAATATTTTAATTTACAATTTACATCAGAATTGAGATAATAGTATTTATAAATGATGTGCTGCAACATTACTGGCCATGCAGCAGCCCCCTCCCCAAGGTATAAATTCTCGCAACGCACGGTTTAGACTGTTTCTTGCAGGTCTGCGGAGGCAGTACCGTTTTGTCGGCCTCCAGTAATCCGACAGTTGTGATCAAAATGCTTGAACCTGAAGTAATCCCATCGGACGGCCTGGGGAGGTGGCTATCATGGCAGTGGATGGCAGGCCCCCCACACGTGTCGAGCATGCATGTACGACACATATGTCCCAAACTGAACTCAATTATTCATTACCACGTGTAGGGAGTCTTCCCCTGCCACGGTCAGAGTTATCTACATTAGGATATTACTAAATAATAATAATTTAGGATTAATTTTATTTTTTAAACTTGATTAGGTGAGTGAGAGGACCCGGTCCGGAGGGATCCGGCTCGGGGAGACCCTGTCAGCACTGGCCGAACTCCAGGAACACAAATACCATGGGCCGTAAAATGTTGTGGTGAGGGTCAATAGGGATTAATTACAATGTATATAATTAATATAAATATGATATATATATATATATATATATATATATTGTTGTGAAATTGATCGAATGCCGATTGAAACCGCAAAGCATTTCAAAGCTGGAAATGTAAGATCGATCGTAGGCGAAGCGAATCGTTGAAAAAGGGAGTGTCAAATTTGCGTATGACGATTGTAACGACAAATATAAATACAAATACATGAAAAATAAGAAGTAGAGATAAAAAATGTAGAGCCAAAAGTCCATATTATTTCATTAACATATCACCATATTTATAGAGTACATGAGATCTGATTCAACGGTGAGAATATGAAAGGTTGTCCATTAAGAGGGGAATTAATTGGGTATTGAGGAGTCATACTTATTATCATAATTATGAAATCTATTAATAATGTTTCATAACACTCCCCCTTGGATGTCATAATTTCATAGAACCATATTTAATCTTCACTTAAAAAAACCCTGTGGGAAAAATAAGTAAAGAAAAAATAAATTAATTCCATGTCATGTTGCGTCATTAAAAACCTTATCAGAAAAATCTAGTAGGAAAAACATGATGAAGGGAAAAAGAATTCAGTGTTCCCAATTCCCCCTGATTATATCATTTAGTTATTTCTTCAGGAAATCAATTAATATTATTATTTAATTATGTCTTTAGGACATGGTAGGAAGACCATAGGTAATAATGAATGGTCTCATTAAAAATTACAACTCATGGGGAAGACCAAAAATTTCCATTTATTATAGATATCCATAATAATTTATAACATTCCTTGGATATCTATTATGATTTATGATTGCCTCATTAAAAACCCCATCATGTTAAAACCCTTCAGGGGAAAACACTTGATTAGGGAAAAAGAGTACAGTAACATCAAGTCCCCAGAGTGTTGCCTCGTTAAAAACCTTATCAAGAAAACCCAGTGGAAAAAACTTGACTAAGGGAAAAAGAGTACAACAATTACATCTCCCATTCATAATGATCATCATTTATCTCATAGAATGTCCATGATCAATCCATAACCAAAACATTCAGTTTTTAATTTTGGAATAATAATAACTTATACCCTTTAGATTTCAATGAATAGGGAAGAACATTACCTTGCATCATAATCTGATTCATTGTAATTTTCAATGTACATATGCACATGTACATTTATATCCTTCAGGGATTAATAAAATGGGCATTTATATTTAATCCTTCTGGGATAAGTATGTTCTTCATCAACCCCTTATTTATGAAATCTGTGACTCTTGAAAGAAAGAGATTTATTTATTCATTAAGGGTAAAACCATTCCAAAATTTATTATTTCATCTATAGGATGATTAATTCAAAATACAAGGACATTACATGTAATTTCATGATCAAATAATTCATTGATTTTAGACATCTTTAAGACTTTAGATGTTTTTCAAAACACCTTAATAATATGATGGATACAATGATTCATACAAACCATGGGATGATAAATTCAATTTATATTATTCCTTAACTTAATATGGATAAATCTTATTCAGTTCACTGCATAATTTATCATATTAGGTGAAACATCCATAATTTTGAATATGCTTCAGGCATTTCAAACCCTTCTGGGATTCATATAAATATCCAAATAAGAATATAAGATCATTGATATTCAATAGTCTTTATAGTTTTGATAATCAATCCAAAACTTTATATATTGAACATTTCATAAGTTTATTTAATAATTTTGGCCAATTATTTTGATGTTGACATCTCTCAAAATCTATTGCCATCAATGAGTTTTAAAATCATTCATAGAAAATATATCATCAACAAAATTTGATTAAGATCTCATAATTTTTCTGGTACCAGTGTCACTTCAGGGACAATATCTAAAAAGATATAATTTTGCTGATATATTCATTTTCCTCTTCAAGGGAAAATATATTTATTTCTTTCTACTCATGATGAATAATGATTTTATATAATCAGTTCAAACACACTTCAGGTGTGTATAATCAGACTATTGGTTTCAAACACTTTACATTCATGTAAGTGTTGTGAGAATCTTGTCAATGGTTCTGTAGGACCATATAATATATGATACCCAGTATTTCATTTAATCAACAGGCATAACATGCAATTTATACTCACCAGCAGAAAATAACACATGTGATCATTTAGTGGATGCATCTTTCTTATAGATGGATCACATGGTGGGCGCGCCCAATATATACTTCTTCATAAGTATATGAGAAATTTATTTCCATAATAGCAACTAATGATATAAATAATTTACCAAAAAAATGAGTACCTTGGGGTAAATTATCATACAGGGGGAATTCATAATTCATTGATAATTTTGTAGACATGCATCCATTAAATAAATTCATCATTCTCCCCCTGATGGATGTCTACTATATTATCAATTAATCGATGCTCATGTATACTTGAAACAATATATTTCATTATAATTGATCCCAGATGGCCTAAATCATTATTTCATATATTTGAAGATCCAGGATCCGTAAACTTCTGGTTTACCATTATTGATTCGATTGTATACAACAAATTCTTTATAATTACTTTTATGAATGATTTTTACATACCGAGTTACCTTTTTTTTGTCTCCATATGATATTCATTTTCAAGAATACCATTCATATATCTCATTGAGACTTTAGATATAACAAATCATTATGAATTTGTACTACCAGGTAAGAATATATTCGCTCTTCTGGAGTCATTTATTAATTTTTACTACTGGTAAATGTACTTATATGAGCATATACAAATTCATATATGAGTTCTTTTGAATAATTTAATCAAAATAATATTTGTAAATATTTTGCTTCAAGATTGATGCATATAAGATCTCCAGGATCTTTCATTGTGTAAACTCATACCTGTCGTTATAATTTCTCCTTATGGTGGTTGATGAATTCATAATATAATCATAACGGGTTAGGCCTATCACCAAGAAGATTATTTCATAATTTAAAACTTCTTGGCCAAAATATTTTGGAACTTTAGTCCCAAATATTATTTTGCAATACATCTACCTGGGATAGGATCCCCCACGTCTTTTGAAGCTGGTGAATGTGGTAGTGATAACTAATGTGGAAGAATCTTCTGGATTCATAACACATACCTTATCACCATCCAAAATAATAATTCATAAACAACATTCACTTGATCAAATGAAGAAGAAATCATTTGATCAAACCTCATCAACTCTCAAATATTCATGATATCATATCAAATTTTTTCATGAATAATTTCATTCGCTTCAAGGAATGAGATATAGTAATTAATACTACATTCACATCACAGAATTCATTCATTCATCAAATTTCATGATCCATGAATGATAATTTATTATTTATAAATAATTATCATCTTGTATAAAATATAAATTTTATTCATTATGATGATCATTGCTTTAACCACTTCAGGTGGTACAATCATTTTCATAATATATATCAGATTATGAAAACTATGCAATTCAATCATTTCATTTATGAATTACATGAATAACCACATTCGCTTCAGGGGATAACTGAATTACATGATATGATATTGATAATCTATAAAAATATGAAAAATAATAATGTTTCCCTTTATATTGTTACTGTAGGAACAATAAATGATAAATAAAGATATTCTTCAATATAATGTCAAAGGACATTATTTTCATATCATCCTTCAGGGATGTATTATTTTATAAATATTCATAAAATTTATTGTGCTCTGTAAACATTTATTGTCATTAAACCACTTCTGGTGGTTATATTTTTATTATTTGTTATAAACAAATACAATACAATGATCATTCACAAAACATCACATTCACCTCAAACTTGATTTTATAATAAAATCAGGTTTTTGTATTCACTTAAGGGAATGAAATAAATCATTTTCAATAAATATTATCATTCACTCCATGAAACAGAATAAAATTATTTGTTCGAGTTTTATAGTATCTTCAAGACAATTGCATGAATATTCAATTCAGTAATTTCATCAATTTCATCCAATTTGGGGGATTAATATATATATAATATATTTACTCTTGTTCATAAAGAATATTTAATTTCTCTAAAACATTTTATAAAATAAAATAAACAGAAAATAAATAAAACAAATTTTTAAAGTAAACATCATCTCTATCTTGAACCTTTATATAGTATAATCAAACTTGACACCTTCAGGGTGAACAAGAAATAAGAGAGATGGAATTTCATGGTTTATGGAATGATTAGAGAACTTTAGATAGACGTACGAATGGTACGCGATGATCATCAAACTTTGGCTCAACATACGATGGGTATGCGATGTTCATCAAACTTTGTCTCAACATACGACGGGTATGCAATGTTCATCGTACTTTGTCTCGACGTACTATGGGTATGCGATGTTCATCGAACTTCCTCTCGATGTACAATGTGTACGCTATGTCCATCATTCAACGGCTCGATGTACGAGGGGTACACGATGTTTATCATTCAACGACTCAACATACGACGGGTATGTGATGTTCATCATTCAACGGCTTGACGTACGACGGGTACACAGTGTTCATCATTCAATGACTCAACATACGACGAGTACGCGATGTTCATCATTCAATGACTCGACGTACGATGGGTACAAAATGTTCATCATTCAATCACTTCTGGTGGTATAGTTTTTTTATTCATTTGATGAATGATGTTTGTCTCGGCATCGACCACATCAATTATTCATCAAACACATCCTCTCCAGGGAATGAAGTAAAATTTGTCAACCGCGAGTCTTTACAGTTCTTCAGGAGCTCATTAGTTTTCCCGCAAGAAAATATTAAGAAAATTGTATATTATTTTCAGATTTATCAAGAGGGTAAAAATAAATGTAACAATATCTTACATGTAAAATAAAAATGGCCTTTTTTATGCATCACTTAGAATGAGTGGTGTCAATGCGCATGCGAAAGAGTATGTCAAGAGAATAATGTTTATAAAAACACGTGACATACATTTTTCCCACAATTTTTTTTCTTATGCTGATGATGGGGATGAAGGCAACATCTTCACGATGCGCAATGCGGAGAGGACGATCTTGCTGATAACGTGTTGTGAAATTGTTCGAATGCTGATTGAAACTGCGAAGCATTTCAAAACCGGAAATGTAAGATCGATCATAGGTGAAGCACATCGTTGAAAAAGGGAGTATTGAATTTTTGTATGATGATTGTAATGAAAAATAGAAATAAAAATACAAGAAAAATAAAAAGTAGGGAACACAAAATGTAGAGCCAAAAGTCCATATTACTTCATTAACATTTCTCTATATTTATAGAGTACATGAGATCTGATCCAATGGTGAGAATATGAAAGGTTGTCCATTAAGAGGGGAATTAATTGGGAATTTAGAGTCATGCATATTATCATAATTATGACATCCATTAATAATGTTTCATAACACACACACACACACACATATATATATATTAATAACTTAACAATTATATAAAGATAAATGATATATAGTTAATATGTTATATTTAAATTTCTATATTTATATGTCTATGTATATATGTGTATGCATTATGGTGTGCGTGTGTTTTGTGTATGTGTACAGATGTATGTATGTGTAGACTATATATATGTGCATATGTATGTGAGATGTACATATATGTGTATAGATCATGTGTACATGTGTATGTATGACATGTACTTATTTCATATTTGATGTATTTTTTTCAGTCCACCGAAAAAGGTTGATGATAACACTGGACGAGATGCATTGATTCTGGCTCGGGATGAATCTGTTTCAAACAATGTAGCTTCTTGTGGAGGGTAGAAGTTTCTATCTACTATCCACAAGGGTCAACGACATTTCTTTTCTGATTTTAGGGATGATCTTGACAGGGCCGACCTAGGTGATATGGTTTCTCAAGAAAGGACTATGATATCTTTTCCTTTTTGAAGAATATGTTGAGATAAAAGAGTAAAAGTAAAACTAAAACATGTAATTTTACACATTCAAACTAATTGAGTTTAATTTTAAGTTTTTTTGAGTTGTTTTTTATTATAACATGATGGGTATAAAATGAACATATGATAACATCAAAAAATGAGTTAGATTCTATCTTTTTTTTATGACCATAAAATTAGGTATTCCCAAAAAAACTTACCAATTACCACATATTTGAATTCATAACCAAGCGATCATACCTCTTATTTGGAGGAGACAATTGTGTTCAAAGGATGGAAGCATAATGATACCATATCTTTAAATTGAAGGTGAAGGAAGGTTTAGCATTCTTCTTATTTGAAAGTGAGTTGTACAAGGAGGCGCATGATCCTTGAATATACAAAATTATTAAAGTTACTCTATAGAAAATATAAATGTAATGCTAAAAATAAAAAGAAATTAAATCCCATTACAAAACCCTTTACAACTTCAACAAAATGTAGAATCAAAGATGCTGAGGAAAACGAAGAATAGACGATGTAGGAAAGTTAGGATGCACAGAGGTGAACTATGCGGGGAAGCAGGTTAAGCAGAGAAGCGAGAAGGTTAGCAGATAATCGACATTGCAAGGATGTTGGGAGGCACAGAGCCAAATGATGTGGGGAAGAGGGTTAGCTGGAGAAGTAGGGAGGTGAGCAAAAAAATGATGATGTGAGGAATTCGGGAGGTGTAGTGGTGAATGATGCAGGGATGTGGGTTAATCAGAGAAGTGGGAAAGCTGAGAGACATGGAGGTGAACGATGTTGGGGGAGTGAGTTAACTAGAGAAGCAGTGAAGCCAGATGGCACAAAGGAGAGAGACATGGTTCCCCCTTGAAGCTTATTTCCCTAGCTCGAGGGCTTGTAGGGCTTGCGCTCGGGCCAGGTCGGATCTTGATGCCCCGAGAAAGAAAATTACAAGGAATGGATCACTTTCTTTTGTTGAAGTTAGTTCAAAGGTTCTTGAGGAGAAACTTTAGGAATGAAAATTCTCAATCCTCATTCGACTGATTATTCCACAGAAGAAAAATCCTTGGAACCATGAAGGTTTGAGGAAGTAGCTAACATAGATTTGGTGTTTTGGAGGCTTTTGTATTGCCTCAATTGATAAGGGGTACTTTCATATCGTTTTCTTATAAAAAAAATCCAAGGCCAAAGCATGAGGCTTCGAAAATTTCTCTCTTAAGCCAATACTGCTTAAAATTCAAGATTGGGATCCTCTTTTTGATCCAATGACGGCCAACAAATCGGTCACACAAACTTGGATCTGTATTCACGGACTCATGGTTTTTGTAGCACTACCATATCTTATGGGATATTGCTCCAGTCGTTGGCGTTTCTATAAAATTTGAAAGGGAGACCAAACGTGCACGATATGGACACTTCAATAGAATTCTCGTTGAATTTGATATTGCTTCTCCTCTGTTCATGACCGTTATGATTTTTTCTTCTTGGTTTAGGCTGAAATTGGAAATTGAGTTTGAGAGAGTTCATGATCACTGTTTTCAATGAAAATATATTGGGCATGTGGCTAAAAAATGTCACAGAAATCTGGAGTGTTCTTTTTATATGAGATCTGGGCACTCACAAACTCATGTAGGTAAAAGTAAATGGATTATTCTCCTTTTGATCAAGGGAACTCATTGGTGGACAATCTATTGGGAAAGATGACAAGCGATGAACTCACAAACAACAAAAATACGAACGTGCAGCAGAAAAACCTTTCCCTTAAATAGCGGATGCGTAGCGACAAAAATAGGTGCAAAATATAAAATTGACACCAGAAATTTTTACGTGGAAAACCCAAAAAGGGAAAAAACATTGGACCTAGTCCAGAAAGAGGGATCCACTAAAATAGATAAGTACATTGTAGAGACTACCAAAAAATGAAGGGGATATCAAAATTAATACTTAGAAAAATAGTGGATCAAAGTCAGAGTATAGATATAGTCTGAATGAATCCTGAAATGAAGAAAGTAGCCTGCTAAAGAAACCCAAATAGTTCTAACCGTGAAAGAAGAAGATTAATTTTTGAACAAAAGTGCAGATGAAAAACACTAGGATAGAATCAAAAACCACCGCAGATGAAAGACGATCAAATTAGAGTAGTTCCACCTGTTGCAGATCTGAAAACCACTCCTTGAAAATGCAACTGCATTTCCTCCAACAACTGCCAAGAGAGGAGCCACAAATCTCATATAAATATGAGATTCATCACATGATTTCCCATGTATCTCCTAAAAGATATCTCATATCTTATTAAAGATATTAAATATATCTCATCAAAGATATCAAATATATCTTCTCAAAGATATCAGATATATCTTGTCAAAGATATCAAAATATCTTTTTTTAAAGATATCAGATATAAAAAAATATATTAGGGCCAAATGAGGAGGCACCCCAAAAAACTCCCCCTCCAACTCAATTAGGGATCATCGCCAACCCTGCAATTAGTCGACAAGTCTCAAATTTTCATTTGGGTAAACTCTTGGTCAACATGTCTGACCCATTGTCATCAGTGTGTATCTTCTCAAGCTCTAACTGTCTTGATTTAAGAACATTGCGGATCCAATGATACCAAACATCGATATGATTCGACCTGCCATGAAAAGTTGAATTCTTTCCCAAACAAATAACGCTCGAACTATCACAAAATAAAAATATCTATCTTGATTAAAATTGAGCTCTCGAATAAACGTTTTCATCCACAACAATTCTTTTCATGCCTCTGTAGCTACAATAAACTCTGACTCTATGGTAGATAAAGAAACACATCTCTGCAACCTAGACTGTCAAGATACATCTCCCCCTAAAAAAGTAATCAAATAGCCTAAAGTAGAATTCCTCGAATCGATATCTCCTGCCATATCTGAATCTGTAAAGCCACACAGCATAGGTTAACCTTTTCCAAAACACAATCTCAGATCAGAAGTACCACGAAGATAACGAAAAATGTACTTCACTTCCCTCCAATTCTCTATGCCTGGATTTGACAAAAAACAACTTACCACACCAACTGCATGAGCTATATTAGCTCTAGTACATACTATAACATACATCAAACAGCAAATGACAGATGAATAAGGTATGTGCTACATCTCCTCTCTCTCTTCATCAGTAGAAATCGACTGACTGGTGTTGAGCTTAAAATGTAAAGAAAGAGGAGTACTAACAACTTTAGCTTTATCTATATAAAATCTCTGAAGAACCTTCTCAATGTATCTCTATTGAGATAACCACAATTTCTTGGACTTCCTTTCACAGGAGATCTTCATGCCAAGAATCTGTCGTGCTGGCCCCAAGTCTTTCATCATAAAAAAATAGAAAATATCCTTCTCTGATGTCATATGAAAACAGAAACCACTGTCAACAACCCATCAAGAATGATCAGAAACAATATTAATGGAGTCATAAACAATAACAAGATCACCCCTTATAGTGGCAGTGACATGATCACCTCCATCGACATTCTTCTTTTGCTGATTTCCTTCATTATGTTTTCTCTTTTCAACTGATAACAAAACTTCTTAACATTCCTCTTCTTACCACAATGATGACATTCAAAATATCTATACTTTGATCTAGATTTGCTTCTGCTTTTACTCTTTCCTCGACTGCTCTGTCCCTGATTGTTTTCTTGGCTTCTCCCCCTGTTCTCTGTGCCTAAAAGCTCTGAAGATTTATCTTCAGTACGTCTCCTGATTTCTTCATTCAAAATAGAAGAATTAACAAAACTGAATGTCACAACACCATTAGGAGTATAATCGGTTTGAGTAACACATAAATTCTCCCAAGAATCAAGTAACGTGTTATGCAATAAAAGTGCAAAAACCTCATCTTCAAAATTGAAACCCATGTCAAAAAACTGATCAAAAAATCTCTGTATTCACTTAAATAATCAGAAATAGATGTAACTTCTATGTACCTCAAATTCATCATTTGTTTGAGAAGAAACAATTTATTTTTTCCTATCGTGGAAGCATAGGTAGTCTCGAGCTTCTCCTACAATGTTCTGGCATGAGAGATGTTGACAATGTGGTTAATCAAGTTTTCTTAGACCCATTGGCTAATTAATCCACAAACCATCTCATGCTCGAAAACCCATTCTCCATCTAACATTCCTTCTGGCTTCTGGGTTCTAAAAACTGGAAGATTCATTCGCTTGACAAAAAGAAGATCCTTCATTTTAAGTCGCTACATATGATAATTGGTACCATTCAATAAAATAATCCGACTATAAATGGCTTCCATAATGAATATGAAATAAAAACCAAACCCTCTGATACCATATGTTGAGAATGATGTCAAGCGATGAACGCGCAAACAACAAAAACAAGAACGTGCAGTGGAAATACCTTTCCCTCAAATGGCAGATGCATAGCAACAAAAATAGGTGCAGAATATAAAATTGACATCAAAAGTTTGTATGTGGAAAACCCAAAAAGGGAAAAACCATGGGACCTAGTCCAGAAGTAAGGATCTACTAAAATAGATAAGTACATGGTAGAGAATCCCCAAAAATGAAAGGGATCTCAAAAGTAATACTTAGAAAAATAGTGGATCAAATTCGGAGTGTAGATGCAGTCTTAATGAAGCCTGAAATGAAGAAAGAAGCCTGCTAAAGAAACCCAAATAGATCTGACCGTGAAAGTAGAAGATTAATGTCCGAACAAATGTAAATACGAAAAAAACTGGGATCGAATCAAAAACCACCGCAGATGAAAACCAATCAAATCAGAGTAGTTCCACCGGTTGCAGATTTGAAAACCGCTCCTTGAAAATGCAATTGCAATACCTCCAACAACTGCTGAGAGACGAGCCGAACAACTCATATAAATAGAAGATTCATCACATGATATCCCATGTATCTCTTGAAGTATATCTCATATATTATTAAAGATATTAAATATATCTCATAAAAGATATCAAATATATATTCTCAAAGATATCAGATATATCTCGTCAAAGATATCAAAATATCTTTTTTAAAGATATCAGATATAAAAAAATATCAGGGCCAGATGAGGAGGCGCCCCAACACATTCAACAGGATGATTTTGAGAATGCTGGTGAAACATCCTACATTACTTCTCTTATACAGGGTAAGATGGATACTCATTCTAGTAGGGTTCAAGATGCTTGTCTGTAGGGTGAGGAAGTTGACCGAGCGGTTGTCCCTACTATTGTACAACAGAATGCCCAGAAGGTGGGGGATGATCCGTGTCCTAATTATGATGAAGTTATCATGGATTCAGCTGATATGAAGAATGTTTTTTTCATGAATCCTGACAATAGTACGAGGAATAAATTACATCAACAAAAAACCCTTTCCCGTAAGAGTGATACAATTTTCAATACCATATCTCATGTGATATCGCTCCAGCCATTGGTGTTCCAATAAAATTTGATAGGGATACCAAATGTGCATGATATGGACACTTTTCTAGAATTTTCATTGATGTTGATATTGCTTCTCCTATGTTCAATACCATTATGATTTTTGCTTCTCAGTTTAGGCTGGAATTAGAAATTGAGTATGAGAGAGTTCATGATCACTGTTTTCAATGCAAATGTATTGGGCATGTGGCTGAAAAATGTCACAGAAATCTGGTGTGTTCTTTTTGTATGCGATCTGGGCACTCACAGACTCATATAGGTACAAGATAAAGGATTATTCTCCTTTTTTTCAAGGGAAATCAATGGTGCGCATTAAATAGGCTGATTTTGAGAATGTTGGTGGAACATCCTATGCTGTTACTCTTATGCAGGGTAAAATGGATACTCATTCAAGTAGGGTTCAAGATGTATGTCTGTATGGTGAGGAAGTGGACCAGGCTGCTGTCCCTACTACTATACAGCATAATTCTCAGAAGGTGGGGGTGATCATTTCCTTGATTATGATGAAGTTATCATGGACTCAGCTTATATGATGAATGTTTTTTTCATGAATTCTGACAATAGTAAGTGGAAGAAATTACATCAATAAACAACCCTTGCCCGCAAGAGTGATACAATTTTCACTACCATATCTTATGAGATATCACTCTAGCTGTTGGAATTCCTATAAAATTTGACAGGGATAACAAACGTGCATGATATGGACACTTCACTAGAATTCTATTTTAAGTTGATATTGATTCTCCTATGTTCAAGACCGTTATGATTTTTTCTTCTCAGTTTAGGATGGAATTGGAAATTGAGTATGAGTGAGTTCATGATCACTGTTTGCAATGAAAATATATTGGGCATGTGGCTGAAAAATGTCACAGAAATCTGGTGTGTTCTTTTTGTATGAGATTTGGGCACTCACAGACTCATGTCGGTACAAGCTAAAGGATTATTCTCCTTTTTTTCACGGGAACTCGATGGTGGGCATTCAACAGGATGATTTTGATAATGCTGGTGGAACATCATACATTGTTGCTCTTATGCAGGGTAAGATGGATACTCATTCTAGTAGGGTTCAAGATGTATGTTTGTATGGTGAGGAAGTGGACCGAGATACTGTCCCTACTACTGTACAACAGAATGCTCAGAAGGTGGGGGATGATCAGTGCCCTGATTATGATGAAGTTTTCAGGGATTCAGCTGATATGATGAATGTTTTTTATGAATTCTGACAATAGTGAGGGGAAGAAATTACATCAATAAACAAACCTTTCCCACAAGAGTGATACAATTTTTGGGTCTTCTGGAAGTGCTTAATGTTATTCCAATAAGGTGGCAGTAAATAAATATACAACCCTGTATGCTTATGTTTACTTGGGCTCTATCAATGAGGATAGAGGTTTCAAGAGGAAGGATCTCCTTGACATAATGGGAAAAATTTAGATGGTAACTCAAATCAAAGAGCCTTTGAAAAATGATCTAAATATACCTCATCTCAATGAGGTGTCTCACAATGGTGGGAATGGATAGGAACATGAGGTGGAAGGTTAGGTTTCACTCCAATCTAGTGAGTATCCTTTGACTCAGGTTTAGTCAAGTGAGGCTATGGATACCCGAGGGTTAATGGCTAAGCATGAATCTATGATTAAGGGTAATAAACTTCTAGTGGATGAAGAGAGCTTCAAATTGTTCATCCCTCATAAATCCCAAACTTATGATCCTCAAACTCAAACTGTACAATCTGCACCCACTCTGATCCAAATATAGGATGACCCTATAGGTAGCATGACTTTTCAGGTTCCCCCCATATATGATAAGAATCCAATTATCAATCCCTCAAGCATGAGCACTGATGGCTTGGAGAGTTTGGAGTGGTCTTACCCACCAAATTTTACTAACTTAATAAAAAATTCATATATCTTTTTTGGCAAGGCCTCTAATGAATTTAACTGGAAAAAATTCTAGTATCATTCCTTATAAGGATCAGGAAAGTGAAAGGTCAATTGAAGGCCTCAATAAAGAAGCGACATAATGGTTTTTTCTATAGTTTGAGGTTATTTTTTCTATGATGGAGCCGAATGTATTTTTTTTCAATGAATATTTAGTAGTTCAGAAACTATTATCAATACACATTGAAGATGGATTCCGATCTAATCAAGAGATAGGATTTCGGGATCTATCTTGGAAATTTAATATTTTCTCCACCCCAAAGGACCTCTTTGAATCATCATCAGATGAAGAATACAAGGTCCCATAAAGATCCAAAACATGGAGATGAGGGAAACATCCAAAGGGCAGAGGCATATATCCTAGGGATTTGGGATCTAGAGTGACTCATAAGGATTTACATATTTTATTAAGCTCTCTTTATTCTAATGTGACATTTTATGCCTTGTTTGACCTACTTCCCCACCTGTATGATTCTGTTTTATTTATAAATTTGGGGTCATGAGTTTGGTTTCCAAACCCATGGATGAGTCATTTTGGGTATATGATTAGTATTTATGAAATTTTATTTATTATGTTTTTATATTTTTAAAATGTTTGAAAGTTATATAATTAAGTTATTTAAATACATTTTTAATATTTACATCATTTCTGTACGTGTTTCAAATTCATGTAATTAATATTGTAAAGAACTCGACCCCAGTATATTGGAGCTAGTGCCTTACTTCATTACATTGGAATATAAATAATGAAGGCACATCCCTAAATACCGAATAGTTTATTATTTTGGAAAATCATATTACATATATGAACTTTACATTACAACAAGAAATGAAATACAACATATCAACTTCTCTTGAATCACACGTAAACTCCTAGATTATCCCTACAGGTCATTCATAATAGACATCTTCACATCCTAGGGAAAAATAAAACATAATAAAGGGGTGAGATAATATTCTTAGTAAGGGTAAGAAATACAATGGAAGCATAAATAAACAATAATTCATGGAGAATGACTGAAAACACGTGCCATTAAAATTAAACATGAGCATAATATGGAAGGAATATAAACTGATTAAATAATTCCATAACAATACTTAACCATGTATATTCTACTAGTAGAGTAATCACATGGACTATCAATTACTAGTTTCATAATTATGTAATGCATAATGCTAGACACCATAAACATACCATCAAGGCCTCAGCCAAGACACCATACATAATGGGTAAAAACCCAGTCTAGTTTGTCTCATGAGACCTACTGATGCATTGAGGGGCTATAACGGGCCCCACCTATCACTCACTAAGTCCAATGCATTCTTAATATGAAAGGGGTGAAACACAATCAATATATACATTCATATTGAAACTAACATATTAAATTTAAATAATTTTCCCCAATGAGTAAATATAAATACTAACCATTCAGAGTAATATGGTGAATGATATCAAGATAGCACATACACAGTCAAAATAATCATAAAATATTCAATAATATATGGTAGATGATACCATAAAATATTAATCCTAATTAAACACAATAATCAATAAGAGTGTTTAAATAGATGAAAATACTCTTATAAAATCATCGAGTAATTATTGAGAGAAATACTCTTTTACTTTATAAATAAGTGTTCCTTTGGAAAAATATTTGCATAAAACCAGAAGTGAACTAAGATAGTTTTTTCATAATAAAATGAGTTAATTTATAAAAATAATGTTTTCTTAAAATAGATTATAGATTTCAATTGAAAATTGGTAAGAATTTTAGAAGTTCCCTTGAATCGGGCTTGTTTATCGTGAAGAATTTGAGAAAGATCCTCTTAAAACATGTATCTCTCCATAAAATAAATGAGGATTTAGATTTCTACATAGAAAATTCAAATAATTTTTTTTTGGTTTACATAAGAATAATTAATAATTTCATTAGGGTAAAGAGATAAAAATAGTAATCTAAAAGAAAATGGAGGTTCGGGTAAAAGCCTTTACCTTATGTCTAAATATGTTTTTCACTTGACCTTAAGGTCCTGAAATATGAAATTAGGATCATAAATAATTTAATTAAGAATCTATTAGACATGTATTTAGTTTATTATAATTTTATTAAGTTAATTTATGGCTTTTTTTAAAGTTATTATATTGAAATCCGTCGTTTTGGAGTGTTCGTTTCCTTGAGTTCATGATCGATTCACTTGATTATAAGTAATGGATTTAATGTAAAATTGGTATAATTATAAAAAATTGGTATTAAATTTTATTAATGAATAAAAATAAGTGTAATTGGTATTATTTATTATTTTGTTTCTATATTTTATGATGAATCATTATATAACATATTAATGATATTCATTTAGCTTAATTTTAGCGTTTTTTCGATCACAATGAACTAGTTATGTTATATTATTTAATATCATATATATACAATGGTTATAGAGCCTTAAATAAGTTATAATAAATATTTTATAATCTGGTTCAACTATAAAAATGGTTTCATGACCAGACTTAAAGGAGAAATTAAAGAACTAAAGTTCACCGTCCATGAAGGTTGTAAAATGACACCTCTTGGATGATGATTTCGTTTTTAAAATAAAATAGAGTGTAAGGAGATTGAGAGTGGATATTCCATTAACATGATATCATTCCAATATATATATGATTTTGGAGATATTATTATCATTTGGACAAATTATGTGGGAAGAGGATAATAAAATAAAATAAATTCAAATGAAATAAAAATAAAAAGGAAGAGGGTTTACCTCTTGAATTATCATCCTTGAGAACCTCCTTAGGGAAAGGGGTTTTGGTCTTTTGGTAAGACCAAGAGATCCTGAACGTAATAGAGATATTATGGAAGAGTACTTGGGTATAATTTTTACAAGCTTCAAGGCTTAGAGTTGTGAGGAGAAGAGAGGGTGAGGGGTGGTATTTATAGTGGAGGAGGGGTGATTTCTCATCATTTTATTCATTATTTTATTATTTTTCTCAAGATAATCAATATTGTTGATTGTTGTGAATAAATATAGTAATGAGTGCATGTAAGATCAAAATAGGTGTTCTTACATCATTCATGATGATAAGAACAATGTATTTATCTTATAATGTATAAATATTGTAAATTATAGTATTTTACTATTCAGAAATATTCAACTACTTTAGAAAAATCCAAACAATTCACCCTATGCCATTTTTCAATGTGTAGAATCCAAAAATGAACTCCATTGCATGATTTTTTTCCTGAATATAAGAAATTTAAATTTCAATAAAAATTACAATTTACTTGAAAAATACAGATTTTAAAATTTTAACTGCTTTTATAACACTTTGAAAAATTAAATAAGATCTCATAAAATTATCCCATAATATTGAGACAATAAAATATTAACTTATGAATAAATTTTATTTAAATAAATTTTATTTTAAATAATTATATTAATTCTAAAATTGGATTTAAATATTTATGACTTATAAAAAATGCCAACAATGAAGTAATATTTTTTAAAATATTTATTTACTTATATAATGATATAATTATATCTTATTTTCACTTATAATATGCCTAAATTATATTCTTACTTTTATATGTGAGATTACTATTCAATTGTTCATATTTCTATTCATAATGGTAACATTACTATTCTAAAGGGTTAACTTACTATTCCTTTAGTATAGGTTCTCTAATTTCTAGAATCACTTCTTATCTCATTGATTCTTTATTTATAATGTTTTTATTGTGTTCTAAAAGTGGTTTTATATGATTTATACAATATAACATTTTTATAAAAAGGAAAAATCCTTTGATAAATTTTTTGGGTTGTTACATTCTCCCCTCCTACAAAAATTTCATCCTCAAAATTTCCATATTTTTACCCCAACAAAAGATTTGGGTAGTTATTCATTATATTCTCCTCAGGATACCACATCGCCTCTTAAATTTTATGATTTTTACAAAGTACCTTGACTTTCCAAGTCGTCTGATTCCTCAACACTTATTCTTTAGTGTCTAGAATCAAAATAGACTTTTCTTAGTAAGACAAGTCAGGTTCCAATTATATTCCCTTAGAAGTTAGTACATGTGATGATTCTGGTATATACTTTCTCAAAAAAGATACATGGAACACATTTTAAAGTTTATAAAGGCTAGGTGTAATAGAAAAATGATAATCCACCACCCCAATTATCGCCAAGATTTCAAAAGGACCAGTGTACATGGGGTTTAGTTTTCCTTTCTTTCCAAATCTTATAACACCCTTCCATGGGGATACTTTCAATAAAACATGATCTCCCACCTGAAATTCCAAATCCTTTCTTCGATTATCGACATAAATCTTTTTCCTACTTTGAGCTACATTGATATGGGTTTGAATAGTCTTTAACTTTTTTTGTTGTTTTCTCCACAAGATCTAGGCCTATAAGCTTTATTTCACCATCCTCATCCCAAAAAGTTTGTGTACAAAATCTCTTTCCATACAATTATTCATATGCTTCCACTTTAATACTAGAATGGAAACTATTGTTGTAAAAAAACTCTACTAAAGGTAATTACTGATTCCACATACCTTGGAAGTCAAGTGATCATGATCTCAACATGTCTTCTAAAGTTTGGATCATCCTTTCAGACTTCTCGTCAGTTTGAGGGTGATAAGAAGTACTCAATCAAGGCTTAGTATCCAGGTATTTATGAATAATTTTCTTGAATTTTGATGTAAATCATGGATCATGACCAGACAATATTGAAATAGGTGCTCCATGAAGTCTTAAAACTTCATTAATTTAGATCCATGCAAGGCACTCTAGTGGAAAATCCTTCCTTATAACGATGAAATGTGAAGATTTGCTAAGTCGATCCACAATTACCCATATTGCATCATTCTTTCTTGTAGTTTGGGTAATCCAGTGACAAAATTTATAGTAACTTTGTCCCATTTCCATACAAGAATAGGAAGAGGTTGCATGAATCCTCTAGGATGTTATTTTTCAAGCTTCACTTGTTGAAAAACTAAACATCATGCTTTATAATCAACAATTTCACATTTCATATTATCCCACTAGATTTTTTCCCTCAAATATCTATACATATTAGTTCTACCAGGGTGTATAGAGAAATTTGAGATATGAGCATCATCTAATAACTGCCTTTTTAGCTCTGGTATAGTGGGAACAAATAACGTCATCCCAAATTTCAGAATTCCATCTCCATACACAAAGTTTGCCAACTTCCAATTATTCACAACATTAATTATCTTTTGAATATTCTTGTCATCAAGCTAATAAATTTTAATCCTTTCCAATAAAAATGGTTGGGAAACCAATTGAAAAAGTATTGATGTTTCACCTTCCTTAATAATTCCCATATCTATATTTTATAGATCCATGTACATAGGATCCTTGTCAATTATCATTTTTTTCATAACTCCACGATCCTTCATGATCAATGCATTTTTACCTTATTTTCTTTCCCTGGGTAGTATTGCATTGAACTATCATAATTACCTAGTAGCTCAATCCATCACCTATCACTCATGTTGAGTTCTTTCTAAGAGAAGATATATTTCAAACTCATGTGATCAATATATATATATATATTACATTTCTCATAATATAGATAATGTATCCGTATCTTAAGAGAAAATATTACAACTAATAACTTAATATAACGAGTTGGATAGTCCTTTTCATGAGTTTTTAATAGCCTTGATGCATATGCAATAACTCTATCATTCTGTATAAGGACACAACCAAGCCCTTTCTTTGATGCATCACTATAAATAAAAAATCCACCATTTCATGATGGAATAGTCAATATTAAAGTATTCACTAACCTCTCATTCAATTCATCAAAACATTTTTCACATTCTTTTGTCCAAACAAACTTAACCCCTTTACAAGTAAGCCTGGTTAACGAGTTAGCTATTCAGGAAAATTTATGAATGAAATGCTGAAAACAACTTGCTAAACCAATAAAACTACGTACCTCAGTTATCTTTGTTGGTGTATGCGATTCCTGGATTGCCTTTAACTTTGTAGGATCAACTTAGATTCCATCCTTAGAGATAGTATGACCAAGAAATGAAACCTTTTGAAGCTATAATTCACACTTTCTAAACTTCCCATATATCTTTTTTTTCTAAGATTCTTTAGAACAATGCATTAGTGATTATAATGATCTTCATAACTTTTTGAGTATACCAAGATATCATCAATAAATACCAAAACAAAGTCATCAAGATATTCCTTGAAAATTCTATTGATTAGATCCATCAAAACAAAGGTTGAATTAGTCAGTCCAAAAGGCATTACTGTAAACTCATAACATCCATACCTGGTACGAAATGGTGTCTTTGGAATATATTCCTATTTAATTTGAAACTGATGATATATAGATCAAAGGTAAATCTTTGAAAAACATTGGGCTCTGTGAAGTTGATAAAATAAATCATCAATGCGAGGAATATGATACTTGATCTTTATCGTAATAGCATAGATTTTCCTATAGTCAATACACAGCCTCATGGATCCATATTTCTTCTTAAAAAAGAGAACTGGGGATCTCCATGTAGAAATTCTAGGATGAATAAATCATTTATCCATCAATTACTATAGTTGTTTCTTTAGCCCCACTAATTTCACTATGTATATTCTATAAGGAGTCTTTGATATAGGCCTTGCACTAGGAATTAAATCAATAGAAAACTCAATTTCCTACTCTAGAGGATGTTGAGGTAAATCCTCTTGAAATACCTCAATATATTATTGAAAAATAGGTACATCATCAATTGGAATATTTATTTCCTCACCCATATATATTGTTTTCTCTTCAACCCCAATAACTACATTTAGAATAGATACTAGGGGTGGATCAGGATAAGAATCAGATGGTTAGGTTATTGATCTAAAGATAAGGGACTCTACATTATTCTCAAAAATTGTGAACTCCTTCTTATTTCAATATATTTTCACATAATAATTTGAAATACAATCCATACTAAGAATTATATCAAATTAAATCATAAGTATGATGATAAGTACAGAAACTAAATCATGTTTATGTGTCATAAATGGGACTGATTGATACATATTTGTTGTAATGATACTTACCATAAAAGTTTTTACTAGAAACTCCTTTATAAAATCAAATTGGAAATGTCGCATTTTCCTAGAAAACCTGGATGATATAATTGAATTCAATGATACAGAATCAAATAAATCATTGACTAAGTTTGAGGAAATGATTAGAGTACCTGCCACCACATCATTAGGAACTTCAACCTCAATAATTGTGATCACATAACCTTGGCTTTTCTCCCCTGATCCTATCCGAGTAATTTTTCGTTGACATTTAAGACATTCATATGAATAATCACACATCTCTTTACAATTATAGAATTGAACATTGGAAGATTATTTCATTCCCTTGCAATCAAGGAATTGGTGGCCTTTTTCTAGACACTTGTAACAGGCTCCCATTCCCTTTAGGAAAGTACCAGGGTGTTTCTTCCCAAAATTACTGTAAGGTGGAATGTAAACTCTTCCATTCTTCCCCATTTTATTATTTCATTTTCCAAATTGTTAAGAATCCCTCTTCTTCTATTTATTTTCATTAAAGTCATAAGACTTGGTGAATTATTTTTCTATCTTGATAGCACATGCGACTATATCTTCATATGATGAGAAAGTTTGGAAGACCAATGCCCATCAGAGAAATGGTTTTAAACCATCAAAAAAACAATCAATATTTCTCCTTGGGTTATTTATGTAGTCCAAAACATTCTTTTCTAACCTTGTGAAGTTATCTTCATACTTTGTAACATTCTCATCCTCATTTTTCCTCAGACTCATAATCTACCTTTGCATATCTGCTCGTTGTTTATAAGGAAAGTATTTTTCTAAGAAAATTTCTTTAAATTATCTTCATTCCATGTTTTCTATTTATTCCCCCTCCTTCATATTTTTAATCACTGACCACCATTGATATGAATCTCTCGATATATGATAAATTACCATAATAAACTTCTCCTTTTAGTTACATCCCAAAGTTAGAAATATCTTCTCTAAAGAACTTATCCACTTCTCTACTATAAATGGATTCATAGTCCTATTGAATGATGTAGGATATTCTCATATAAAGTGGTCTAACACTTCTCCTCTACATTGTGGATCCAAATGCTCCATATGAGTAATGTTATTATTCACAACCTTAGTCAGCTGCCCCAATATAGTTAAAAGTTTCTCAGCACCAGTCATAGCTCCAGAAACTACATCATTATCATGAATAGTTGGAAAAACCATATATTAGATATGTATGTTCATGCAGTTTCCATTCCTTCCACTAGGCTCCGTTTCTAAATAATGACGTACACTAAATTAGGTTATGAATCATAATGTATAATGTCGAACTAGAAAAACATTTAACATAAATTGAAATTTCATGCATGTCTAATCTTATAATCATAAGAATGGTTTCTTTTGAGACATATTTAAATTTAAATCCTTCATAATGGTGTGTAAATAAAATATTAATTATCCTAAGAATATCCCCCAGGAGTGTCAAACTAGGTGCGTAGTAGGGCCTTTTATAGTGTACCAGGTTACCTTGAGTCTGGCCTGAGACACCTTGTTAGAGTCGTTACTCCTAGGTACATCTATACCATAACCATGTAAACCTAAAGTTTCTAAACAAGGATGTATTTCTATGAATATCCACATAATATCAAATTTACCAAAATTCTAGGATGTTCTTGTATTCTTATCCTCAATGTCTATCTTAGTGTTTTGTTCCCCAATCTATGTTTTCAAAATCTAGTTTCCAAGGAATCTATTAAACTTCCTCTAATACCAATTATAAGGACCCAAACCCTAGTATCCCGGAGATAATGTCTTACTTCATTACATTATCATATAAACAAGGAAGATTCATCCCAAAGGACTGAATAGTTTAATAGTTTGGGAAACCATATTACATATATGAACTTTAAATTACAACATGAAATCAAATACAACATATCAACTTATTTTGAATCACACATAAACTCCTAGATTATCCCTATAGGTCATTCATAATACACATCTTCTCATCCTGGAGAAAAATAAAACATAAGAAAGGGGTGATCTTAGATACTTAGTAAGGGTATGAAATATACTGAAAGCATAAATAAACAATAAGGCCTGGTGAATGATTGAAAATACATGCCATTAAAAGTAAACTTGAGCATAATATAGCTAAAATATAAATTGATTAAATAATGCCATAAAAATACTTAACCATGGATATTTTAGTAGTCAAATAATCACTTGACCTATCAATTACTAGTTTCATAATGTGGAAATGCATAATGACGGACATCATAAACATACCATCAAGGCATCTACCAAGACACCGTACATAATGGGTAAAAACCCATCCTAGTTTGTCTCATGAGACCTACCAATGCATTGAGAAGATATAACGGGCCCCACCAATCACTTTCTAAGTCTAATTCATTACTCATATGACAGGGGTGAAGCATAATCAATATATAAATTCATATTGAAACTAACATATGATATCTAAATAAATTTTCCCAATCAGTAAACGTAAACACTAACCATTCAAAGTAATATGGTGAATGATATCAAGATAGAACAGTCATAGTTAAAATAATCATAAACCATTCAATAAAATATGGTATATGATATCATAAAAGATTAATCCAAATTAAACATAAGAATAAAAAATAGTGTTGAAATATTTAAAAATACTCTTATAAAATCATCAAGTAATTTTTGAGAGAAATACTATTTTACTCTGAAAAGAAGAGTTATTTTGGAATTTTTTTATAAAACCAGAAGTGAAATAAGATATATTTTTCATAATAAAATGAAATATATTATGAAAATAATGATGGGTTAAAAAAAATTATATAGTGCACTTGAAAATAGGTAAGAATTTGAGAGGTTTCCTTGAATCGAGTTTGTTTATCGAGAAGAATTTGAGAAAGATCCTTTTAAAACATGTAACTCCTCATAAAAGAAATAAGGGTTATGATTAGTACATATAACATTGAAACATAATTTATGAGGTGTATATAAGAATAATTAGGAACTTAATTGGGGTAAATATATAAAGAGTAACCCAAAAGAAAATGGAGGTTGGGGTAGAAACCCTTACCTTATGTCTGAATATATTCTGCACTTGACCTTAAGAACCTGGAATATTAAATTAGACTCATAAATAATTTAATTAATAACCTATTAGAAATTTATTTAGTTTATTATAATTTTATTAAGTTCATTTATGGACTTTTTTTGAAGTTATAATATTGAATTCTGTTATTTCAGAGTGTTCGTTTCCTTGATTTCATGATGGATTGTCTTGATTATAAGTAATGAAGTTCATGTAAAATGGGTATAATTATACATAATAGAAACTAAATGTTATTAATGAAAAAAATAAGTTTAATTGGTATTTATTTTCATATTTTATGATGAATCATTATATAACATATTAATGATAAACATTAGCTTAATTTTAGGAGTTTTTTCGATCACAATGAACTAGTTTTGTTATATTATTTAATATCAGGTATATAAAATGTTTTCATAAACATAAATAATTTATAATAAAGATTTTATAATCTCTTTAAACTATAAAAATGGTTTCATGAACATACTTGAAGCATAAATTAACGAATGAAAGTTTGTCGTCCATAAAGGCTGTAAATCGGCACATCCTGGACGATGATTTTGTTTTTAAAATAAAATAGAGAGAGAGAGTAAAGATATTAATAATGGATATTAAATTAACATGATATAATTAAAACATATAAATGATACTTATGATATCAGGATCATTTGGACAGAGGAGGTGAGAAGAGGATAAGAAAATAAAATAAATTGAAATGAAATTAAAAGAAAAAGGAAGAGGGTTTATCTCTTGAATTATCCTCCTAGAAAACCTCATCCGGGAAAGATATTTTTGTATTTTGGTAAAGGAAAGAGCTCCTAAACATGGGAGAGAGACTATGGAAGAAGATTAATACATATTTCAGGGTTACTGTAGTAGTACTGTAGCAGGTACTCTAACAGATACTGTAGAATCACTATAACAGGTACTGTTCGACACTGTAGTAGCCAAAACTATATATCTGTTTTATCCTTTGGGCCTTCGGTTTAGTCCTCGAGTCCTGCAAGGCCTTCGGTCCACCTAAGGAATTTGGGCCAGTAAGGCTTTTGGGCCACCTCAAGGCCTTCAAGATACATGTAATGCAGATGCAACCAGACAGTCTTCAATGAACAAGGCTCCAAATGAGGATTGAAGAGTAGACGCATTCACCAGGGCCAAGATAATTGGAATTGGAATAATGAGAGGGTATGAAATTTTCATAGGTACCAGGGATTTGCACCTCTGCACATGGTAGCTAGCCGACCAGCCTTGCAAAGGTGGAGAGCTAACATCAAGATATATTTTTGGGGAGGGGTAGTTTCAAGTAGTCTTATTGGGATGAATTCTTCTAAGGCCTTCAGTTCATGTAACATGTATCTAAATCCTAAAGGACATGTAAGGGTTTACCTTAAACCCTTGAAAGTGGAATTATCAAAAATCAATAAAAAATGAAGGCCTTCGGGCCATTCAAGTAGACATTGTATTTATAGTGGAGGAGAAGAGTGATTTCTCATTATTTTATTCATTATTTTATTATTTTTCTCAAGATAAGCAATAATGTTGATTATTATGACTAAATACAGTAATACGTCCATGTGAGTTAGAACGAAGGTTGATTACATCATTTATGATGTTAGGAATAGTGTATTTATCTTATAATGTATAAATATCGTAAATTACCGTATTTTACTATTCACCAAAAATTTAACTATTTTAGAAAAATCTCAAAATTTAACCCTAACTATTTTTCAACATGTAGAATCAAAAAATGAACTCCATTTCATAAAAATAATTTTCTAAATATGTGAAATTTAATTTTCAATAAAAAACATAATTTACTTGAAAAATATAGATTTTAAAATTATAATTGATTTTATAACACTTTGAAAAATTAAATAAAGTCTCATAAAATTATCTCATAAACACGAGACAAAAAATATTAACTCATGATTAAATTTTATGAAAATAAATTTTATTTTAAATAATTATATTAATTGTAAAATTGGAGTTAAATATTTATGAATTACAAAAATACCGACAATTAAGTAATAATTTTTAAAATATTTATTCACTTATTCAATGATATAATTATATCATATAATCAATTATAAGATTACTAAACTATATTCATACTTTCATAGGTGATTTTACTATTCTATTGTTTATATTACTATTCATAAGGGTAACATTACTATTCCAAAGGGTTAACTTACCATTCCTTTGGTATAGGTTCTCTAATTTCTAGGAACACTTCTTATCTAATTGATTCTTCATTTATAATATTTGCATTGTGTTCTCAAAGTGGTTTTATGTGATTTATACTATATAACATATTTATAAGAAGGGAAAATCCTTTGTTTGGGTTGTTAAAAATCATATATAAAATCATATTTTAAAATATTGTTTTACTAAATTCTATTTATTCATTTTTAATATTTCTTCAATTTAATATTAATAATTTATTTTAAATATTTTTTGACTTTTATATTAGTTGGAATTTAATAATTTTATAATATTTATTTATTCATATATTTATTTACCATACATGTAATATTTTCAATATGTTTGTAATTTATATGAATAATATTTATTTATTTTTTGTTTATTAAGTTTTAACATTTAAAATATGTTTGAAATTTATACAATTAATCTATTTAAATGATTTTTTAAGAATTTTATATATTAAATCGTTAATATTTTTTCAATTTATTTAATTTTACTTAATCATTTTTAATATTATTTCAGTTGGTATTAATTTTTTTTTCATTTTTTATATTTATTATTTTTTTCAATTTTTAGAATTTTTTCATTTTTTAAAATTTATACATATTTATTTAATATGTTTTAATATTTTCAATTTGTATTCATATTTATTTTTATATATATTTATTTATATTTTTTGAAATAATTTTTATAATTAATAAAACATATCAATTTTTTAAATATTTTTGAAGTCTTCATTTTTAATTATTCAATTTCACGAATTTTTAACGTCCATGTATTTAAGTTTTTATATTCATTAATAACGTTAAAATATATTTATAAATGAATATTCACTATATCTATAAAATTATATATTTATAATTATAAATAAACCAATATATATATATAAGATATTTATATAATTATAAATAAATATTTTTTAAGGGGGGATATCCTTTTTTATTGAAACAAATAATATCTTGTTATTTTTGGGCAGATGGGTCTCATTACCTGACCATTGTAGTCCCAGAGGGTATTAAGTCCCAATACAAGACCCATACGCCCAAAACCCACATATCGGTCCCGTGCACCCTACTCCGCCAAATCGTCATCATCGTGCATCATGATCCCCAATGCTTTGTACTCACAATCACCACCTCTTATGAGGATGCCAATCACCTCCATCATAGTTCCAGGCACCCTTCTCAGCTTGTTCATCACCGCCGCAACACTTTGCACCCACAGCCAGCCGATAGGCTCCTGTAAAGCCTCCGCACCCATGACCAACCGACTAATGACTTACGCATGCTAATCAATGCTTGTTTATATTTATTTATAATTATATACATAAATACATATTTACAATTCTTTAAATATATTTACAATTATTTGAATTTTATTTATAATTATATACATTTATATTTATTTATAATTATATACATTTATTTTTTTATTATATTTATTATATTATTAAAATTAATTATTACATTTTATTCAATTTATAGATTTATATTTAATATACACTATTTATTACTATTTATAATATATATATGTATAAATTAAATTTATTCATTTTTATAAATAATTATTTCATTAATATTTTTTCAATATTTTTTTAATCTATTCATTTTTAATTTTTATTTTTTTAATTATTAAATTTTATCCATTTTATATATTTACATTTAATATATACTATTTATTACTATTTATTATATGTGTGTGTGTGTCTTTTTTATTTATTTTTATTAATAACTATTTAATAAATAATTTTTTTAATATATTTTGTAATTTATTATTTATTCATTTTTATTTTTTTAATTATTTTATTTTTTTCAAAAAACTTAGTATTTATAATTTTTAATTGTTTTTTATTAGAGTATTTAAAAAAATGTGGCCGACAATTGGGTCGGCTGGAAGGTGGGCCGTGTAGATGGGATGGGTATAGTGACTGGGAAGTTGGGCTAGTACATGTAGGGTTCGACTCATGTGTGAACATGTATACAGGTGCCTATCCCCCACAGCTATGTCATGTTTTGATAAGGGAACACCAAGGCTTACAAAGAGTAGTCTAAACAAACAGGAAGTCTGATGTAAGATGACTCGAAGGGTCTTTATGAGTGCATTTTTAGCGGTGATAAAGAATTATTTTTATCAACGCTAATTATAAAGCACTGATAAAACATATCTTTATCAACACTAAAATTCCAGCACTAATAAAGATGGGTTTTATCAGTACTTATTATTTTAGCACTGATAAACCCACTCTTTATCAACATTTTTTAAAAGCACTTATAAAACTCTTCCCAATCTTTTAATATAATCATGACATAGTTTTCCAACCATGTGTCGTTCAAGCTCTCACAGAACCGAAGCTTTATCTTCTTTCTCCCATGAACATTTCAAATTAATTGACACTTTCAAAACACATGGTATGTGACTTGTGATCTATCATTACACCTCAAACATCTTTGTGTGTTTTTAATTTTCCCAAAGAGTTTGAATGGCGCGTCCAAGCAATCTTATTTTTCCTTGATCTACATCATTGATGTTCTACCCAATGTCCCTTTCCTCGAGCCATTGTTTCTTCACCCTCTCCCTCACCCTCATAATCATTTTAATCATTCATCATAATTTCTCAACCTGATTGCATGGAGCTCCTAGCTATGCACCGTAAAAAATATTTCCACTTATCATGTATGGTGGTGAATGCAAATGAAAATTAGTTGGAGTCTTTTGCAGTGCACAGATGGTAATATTCTCCAAGTTCCAAGTATCCATCCCACTCTCATGGATTAAAATCAAATAATTCTTCCAATTTATTTCATTATCAGGCATAATAACCCCAATCATTTTAATATTTCCTAATTTATTTATAATTTTCATAGGAATTATGAAATGAGTTTAATTTAGTTCATATGATTTGTTCTAATTTTTTATATTTATAGTGCATGATAATAAATTATTTCATGATACTTTTGGTACTTATACACACATTCATTGATATAAATATAGATACATTGTTGCATATCTTCGCACAATGATGTGTGAATATGTGCAGCATGATGAGTGATAACTATATTTATAAATGCATACCTGTGTAAGGACAAAGGGTGGTTCAGGAACTCAAATTCTATATCTTGATCTTTGTTTTTAATGTTGTTCTTAAAAATTGGATTCTCTAAATGGTATTTTCAAAAGTTAGTAGTCATTTTAAATTACAATTCCCTGATTGTATTTTTTTACTCACATGCCATGTTTTATCGAAGGTGATTTAATTGTTTTAATCCTTGTTATAATGATAGTGATGGTTTTTATACATCTTGGCTTGTTTAAATTTTTTAATTTAATTTAAGAAATTATTATTTTTTAAAGTGACATGTGCTATTTCATGAATTTAATTTCTTGGAATGTTTTTTTGAAATACCCCTTTGATAAAATATTAAATTTTTGAAATTGGAATGGATCATGGGAACACCAACATGAGACTTCGGGTTCATTTGATTTAAATTCAATAGTTTCTTCAAATGTTGGGTTATCAAGACCATGTGATTGGGTCCTATCAACATTTTTGTTATTTGAAAAAAGCTCAACTTCATCTCCTAAGAATCCTTTCACTAAAACAGCACTTGGACCCTCACATACCATGTGGAGAAATGAATAAATATCAACACCTCCCTCTTGTTGATTTCAATCACTTGCACCTTTTTCAGGATATTTTCTGTCTATTTAATTATGTGAGATATCATCGAATTAATCCTATATGAGATCATCTTTTACATATTTCTCACTCCAATTTCATGGAGATCCATACTTAATGAGTATGTGGATGAAAGGACCATTTGTGAACCATAAAAACCCGTACCACTTATCATGTAAGGTGGAGATTTCAAATGATAAGTAGGTAGGGGTTTTATAGTCCATATATGGAAATCTGCTCCAAGTTCCAAGTATGCTTCCTACTCCCATGGATTAAAATCAAACAATTATAAAAATTCTCTTCCATTACCAGATATAATATTCCCAATCCTTCCTATATTTTCATTACCATGAATATCTACAATAGGAATTTTGCAACACAAACCACCAAACTCATGTTTTGTTAAAAATATCTTCTTGTAAGAATGATACAAAAAGTGGGCATACACAATAGAAAGTTTCAGATCATTATTAAGTAGGTTAATTTATATGGTTTTTATTCATAGTGCCCTAGTTTTGTAAATTTTTACTCGTAATAGTTGCTTCACCCTGCTGACTCTATTAAGGATTCCTTCCACTTTCATTTCAACCTCGGTTCCAACTAGCAAGTTGGTATTTTTTAGAGTGTTCTTTCTATTTTCCCCAATTTATACTCTAGAATTTTTATAGAGTTTGTTCTCTTTATTGGTTACACCGAGGAAAATTATTGCTTTCAGGTTATCCCAGGTGTCTAGGCTTATACACCAATCATTAGTGTGAGATAAGGCTTTCTGCTGATCCCACTGGGACACTACTTCAACTTGTGTGGAAGTTGATTGTTCCTTCCATACCAATAAGAAGTTTCATTTTTGTTCTTTGAGGCTTCATCCTATCCATGTGAATTTTTTAAATTTTAAGTATTTGTGAAGCAAAAATTAGATTTATCATCAGTTTTTCCTATAGCTTATGAACCCCATCTCAAGACTTCTAGTTTATTGGAATTAAATTCAAGAGTTTATTCAAAAATTGGGTTCTCAAGACCATAAGATTAGGCCCTATGAACATTTTCATCATTTGAAAAATGATAAACTTCAACTCCTAAGAATCATATCACTGAAACACCACTTAACCCATCACCTACCAAGTGAAGAAATGAATAAAAATTAACTTCACCCTCATTTTTTAATCACACCTGACAAAGTTACCGAAACCATCCTTGATCTCTATGTTTTTTAATAGATGAAAATTTAATTATATTATTTGTAACTTTATATATATATCTAACATTTATTACCTTCAATAATTTCTACCAGTATAAAAAAAATCTCAATACGCATCATTCAGATCTTATTATATTAGAATAATGGCTTCAGGTATCTTAAAAGATTCTTTAAGAATGACCTTTTATTGGTTCAAAGAACATAATTTTTGTGTATTAATTTATTATATTAAATATTGATATTTCTAAATCAAATAAGATGGATATGAATTTAATATTGATGAATTCTAATCATATGACAAAATAGCATGAGGATGGAGTGAAAATTTTCATCAAGTTTACAAAAGGTAATGCATATGGCCCTTCTCAAATCCTTTTCCCGTGTTTACACTATTGTTATTCAAGACTAATTAGTCCATAGTATTTGTAATAACACTTAATCTATCATATAATAGATCAAAGTTATAAATGTTGGACTAAACATGGGAAAAAAGTAAATGTAACTAATAAATGGGATAACATTGTGTTTTTTCGATCATCTGGTATGATTAAAAGAGTGAATAATAAAGGAGGATGTATTGAGGATATGATTCTTGGGGTGAACTATGATGGATATCGTATTGAGAAAATGAAAATGAAAATTAAATATGAAATTTGTGATTGTCAATTTTTTTGATAAGTTAAAGATATGGGAAATGATGCTATTGTATGGTGGTTGTAGTAAATATATATAGAATTTTAAGATATACTGAATCTATATAATATAGAATCTAGAAATAGATAGAGTGATTCTAGATTTAATAAACTACTTGATCTCTTGAATGATATGCTCTTAGAAGATAATGAGCTTCCTTGATGAATATATGATGCTAAATTAATGCTATGTTCAATAGGTATGATCTCTAAAAGATACACGCCTTCCCAAATGATTGTATACTATTTAAAAAGAACAATGGATCATATAAAAAATTACCAAGCATGGTGTTTCTTGATACATAAAATATGAATCAGGTCCTATGAAAGATTTATGGTACATTACAATCATTCTAAGGATTAAGTGCCTATATAGAAGTGAGGGGACTACAAGGAAATTGACATGGCACATATATAAAAGAATTAAATATGGGAAACTTCATCACCCAACACACTCTCCTTAGTGAAATAAAGTTCATCACAAGTATCCTGAATTTGGAAATAAGCTGATATCCTTTGTCTTTCTCTATCTACAAATAGAATGAATCCTTTTGGTTTTCAAAGAAGCACTCATAGTACATGGTTGGTTATATTGGTAAATTATTATTTATCACTATGGTTATGTATGAAATGAAAATACATTATGTTATATTTGATTATATCAAGACCAAAAAAACTAATTAATGACATTTATGTATATTTGTATTTATTGATAAAATATTTGAAATTATTGTTGGATTCAGGTGTTACGTTATATGATGCTTATAGAAATGAATATTTCACATTTAGAGACATGTTGTATGAGATGATAAATTACTTTCTTTATTATATAAATTTTTCAAGATATATAATTAAATGAACGCAAGGGTATTCCATTTGTAAATAAGGTACAAAATCAATTAAATTGAAACATTAATTTAAGAGTGTGTTTCTAGGAAATTATAGATTTTTACCATGACAAAATGAATAATGATCTTGGATGGAATCATTCTATGAGAGTTCATAAGAAGGTATGACACCATATCCACTAATAGGTGATAAAAAATTTGAGAAATTAAAAGATATGTACACCAATTTTGTTAAACCTTTTTAAAAAAACTTACAAAAACTAGTTGGAAAAAGTGATTTGTTTTTTTGAATTAATATATTGGATTTTTTTACCTCAATCATTTCCTTGATGATATTAATGTGCAAAATAAAATATTTGATATTGTTATTGGAATGTTACTAAATGGACCCATAAAAAGGGATGGAATTATGGAAAGGTTAGATATGATTTACATGGGGATATGAGAATAGTTGTCACCAAAAAAGAGTGAAAATAGACTTTTCTTCCTCCAACCGCTTACACTATTTCCATGAAATAAAGATAGCACTTCTGTAACTTCTTGAATGATGTAAATTTATCATATGGTTATTCATCATAAATAAATAATATAATTTCAATTACTAGATTTAATTTTTAAGGGTTTGAAATCACATGACTATTATGTTTTGATGCATGATATAATTCATGAATCTTTACATTTCATTTTTCCCAATAATTTCCATCATACATTAACAAAAATCAATTTCATTTTCAAATCTATATTGATTTTTTAGACCTAGAGAAATTAGAAACTATGAAAAAGGAAATTATTGTCATATTATGCGAATTGGAGATATTCTTCCCACAAATATTATTTGATATGATGGTTCACTTAGTAAGATATATTTGACTATGTGGTCCTATAAATTATATATGAATGTATCCCATTGAACGGTATATGAATATTTTTAAAGGATATTTCAAAAATAGAAGTTTTCTAGAAAGTTGCATTGTTAAGCGATATATTGTTGATGGAGCCAATGAATTCTATACCGAATACCTATCTGATCTGGAAAGAATTGTTCTAATAAAATCTCATCACACTAAGCAGCTAGTGGGTGAAGTAATTTATGGAATATATGTGGTAACAATTACTATTACAGAGTGGGAGTAGTTTTACCTTTACGTTTTGCACAACATTTTAGATGTTGTGCCACATGTTGAAACCCAAAAAGCAATAATTTAGAATTTTAATCTATCAAGGGATGAAATATGGATATCTAATACACATAATCAATAGTTTATATGATGGTTTCAAGACCATATTTTTAATGAGTTAACTACAAATATTGATTCAATTTCATAATGACTTCAATGGCTAGCCAGAGGAACAAGCTTTCATGTATTATCTTATAATATTAATGAAATTAATGGTTTTATGTTCTATTCAAATGAACTTGAGGAACACAATACCATGAAATATAATGGAGTTACACTTATGGATTATGTGATGCATGTCTCTGGTACCAAGGACAAAAAACCAATTTATGAGAATATGTCACACTTTGGTATTATCAAACAAATATGGAAGTTGGACTATACAACATTAAAAGTGAAATTTTTTTAATGCAAGAGGATTGATAACTAGATTGTAGTTAAAATAGATGAATTGGGATTCATGAAAGTGTATTTTAATAAGGGAACAATGAAAAACCAATTATAATGGCATCAAAGGAAGTACACGTATTTTGTGTTTCAGGTCCTACAAAATGAAAGTGGTCAATTATTCTATTTTCATCCAATACCACTAAAGGTTCAGATGTAAATTCAACTAAGGATGAACCATTACTTGGGGAATCATAATCATTTCATAGTGGTTCCAATTTAGATGGGGTATTATATGTTATATTAGACCATAATGAGGATATTTGGATACTTTATAGGGGGAAAATCTCTTCAACCTTAAAAAAAGAGAGTTCAATAACCAGGTTATATATATATTTTAATATACATTGAATTACCTTATATTAGTATCTATTTAATACTACATTTATGTAATCTAAATTAAATATTAAACAACTTCTATAGATAATTAATTATCTACATGCCGATGATCATATTCCTGAGGAACAATATATTTATGAACTTACTAATGCTCCTAATGCAAAGGAACAACAAGCTTCTGCACATTTCAATGCTACAAATCCAAAGGAACAATATATTAATGATGTTAAATATGTGGAAATGACAGATAGTTAACTACTTGTATCCCAAAAAAATAGGATCACTGTAGCATGATAGTGTTAGGAAAAATTATTAAGAATAAAAACAAAGGCATCAAATTCAAGGTTGCATGGAATGCACACGACTAGCTTATTAACCCTAATAAAGCCATGTTCAGTAGTTACATTGGGATCACCACTTGAATGCATGTACCAGTTGATATAGATTCATTGAACAATGTTGTGGCCTCACTTAAGGGAGTAATTTTGAAATATATTAGGGTAACTTTATGATATGATTCAATTATTTTAATGAAAAACAAAATAATGAAACCATTATTTACTCTTCATCACCCCTTGTAGAGTGAATTTATAACAGATTCATCTTGAATGAAATTAGTATTAATGATCACTAGAAAGGATAATATATACTTTTAGAAAATTCTTATGAATCGTATTCTTAAATATACAAAATGAAATATAAATCCACAGCCACCATAGATTTATGTACACCTATTAAACCAAAAAAAATGGTATTCATTTATTGTACTTCATGAGTAGGAACATTTTTAGGTACATTGTGATTGGTAATACATTGATTGATAATATATGTACTAATCATTTTGATTAAGAATTTTTTATTTAAGAAACAACAACTGAGTGATGAAATTAAGAAACTTGGAGTAAAACTAATGTACCCCTACCGTAAAGTAAGGATGAGGTACACTTCAATTAAAAAAATGGTACAAATTTTAAATCTATAGTAATAATATTATGTGACATAAAACAACAACACAATTATGTTTCTTTATTTATATGCAGATTAATGAATCAAAATCTAAAATCACTTACATCCTATATCATGTGCTATGGAAGGAGAAATGTGTAAATAAAGACCTGATACTAATATTTTGAAACACACAAAAAGTGTGGGAATCATGTGTAAGTATAAAATAATATATATTTTATTTTAAATTTTTATTTCATTACAATGATTAATTATTTTTATATATTTTTCATCCGAACTAGAAACATGAATTATCATCAGCTGTACTCAATGAAAAACTACTATTGGTGGCCTTGAAGCAGTCGAAACAATATGACCATGTTAGAGGTGTGAGTTTTTGGGTGTCACCTCAAACATAATTTTAGAAAAGAAATGAATAGGAGAATAAAGATAAGAAAATGGAAGAGATGAATTCATGATTATCTACTCTAGATAAAAACTTAATTAGAAGTTTGAGACGTTAGAAAATGTTATAGGAACTAATTAAAGAGAATAAAAAACACAACATAACCACTATATAAAGACACCCCCACCCCCAATAGCTCTGAGGCGTGCCATTCCCCTCAAAAGGATATCTTAGAAGAGGTTATTGATACCTTCATAATTATTTCTGAAAAATGAGAATCAGAAAGACACTGCTATATTTCCTGTACTAATATTCAACATGGTAAAAATTATTGTGATTTATATCTATCAACACCCACCCATCACCTTTTTTCATGGGGTACCATGTAAAATATACAAGGATTTATTATACACTACAAATAACTTCAAATAGATATTATATGAGTAGGGATTCACAAAGATCATGAATTGAGCACCAAGATACTCATTCCGCTTGATGATTTATATATTCATAAAACCGATATTTCTATTGTAACTTTCAAATCATGACCATTTGATCTTGTAAAAAGACATGTCGACAAGGAGTTATTTCTTTACAATTTATTTTTTTATGAAAAACATTTAACAATTAATGAAAAAAGCTTGACATGATGTATGTTATTACAGAAAGATAAAGGGAGGGGGAGAATTGAAATGTAAAATAAAAATGATCTAAAGGATCAACCAACCAATTGAATTGATCTTTAGAAAGTAACTTTACCCCACCTGTTCAAGTTCCAAATTTACTAACATTTAAGGTTCATGTGGATACAATGTTAAAATTTAGTGATACGACCATAATTAATTTTGAAGAATAGATGTACAGAGAGGACATTACAAACTAGATTGGTCTTGAAAATGTAAATTAAATCATAAAATATTAATGGATTGGAGTCACAGTTTTAAATGTATACATGAGGTGTGTTTTCATGATTTGTTTTTCCAATAGTTTATATACTATGTTAATTATGACTAAATACTATTCATATTTTTATGGAGGTGTAAATACCAATACTATTTTAAGGGAAAACCCTCTTAATATAAGTTTAGACTCATTAGTTCTCACATCACTACTACACAACTATTCTCATTGGAACTAAAGTAATATGAACAAATAGAGGACAAAATAGCTGCAATGTTTGAAAAAAATGTACCACAGATATTCTATTTTTAATACCCACAATGAAGGGGTAAAAATCTATAATTTAATAATATAAAATATATTTTTATTCATTTCATTACTTATTCCTTTTTGTTTTTAGGCAGTATTGGTTACTCATTGCAATAAATTTGGATACTCCAAATATTTATTTTTTTGTCTTTAATGCATGGATACCCAACAAACTGACCACATGTGGTGACATTTATCAATTTTTAATACACTAAAAGCAACATTTTACAAATAACATTTAAGTTATAAATTTTATATTATGTTATAATTAAAATTATTTTATGATAGGGTGGTGTTTAAATATTATCAAAATCATAGAATGAGAACAATCCATGAAAAAAATCATATCAACTTCTATAACTAGATAAATATTAGGTTATATATAATAATATTTAACTATAAAAACATATATATATAAAATCCTTATTTTTGTCAATGTTTCTTTAATGATTGAAACGAAATAGTGGAAACTATTATGGTAATTATGTTTGAAAATTTATTAAAGACATCGTATTACATCAATAAATTAGAATCCCTAAAGAGGTATTTTTTATGATAATTAAAATTTTCATCTAAAATATTTATTAATCCTTTATTTTTATATATTATTTCAGTACTACTAGAATTTTCAATATTCATCATATTCAAAATAGGAAATAGATTTTTTTATAAATGAATGGGTAGAATACATTTTTTTTAGACTTTATATAGACATCATAAAGTGGTAACTACTAATTTAGTAAATTTCATTATCATTTTATCTACTGTTTTAGTTCATTTACTTATCATTTTTATTTGATACTTATTTTTTTAATTTTCCTAGAAATCATTAATAAATGAATTAATATATAATTGTTTTTTCTGAATATTTTGTTCTATATTAATATCATAAAATGATAGGAGGTAAATAATTATAGATGAAGTCTTTAATAAGGATGATTCACACATGTACTATGATCATGCACTCAAAAAAGATAATGCACCCATGATGACAAACTTTTCATTTAATTATAAAATTAATTCAACATTCCAGGTTTTTAAACAAAAATATAATTAGATAACTCCAAACAATGAATGCATTATAGAATAAAAATACACGATGTGATGTGTAGGAATTAACCACACCTCAATCCAATACAAGGAATTCCCGATATGACTCAAAGTTTATGTTTTTAGTTTAAAATATACATTTTAGTTCAAAACACACATTACATACTCAAAATTGAGTAAAAAAATTCAGATTGATTTGATACTTTTTAGAAATTATTCATAAGTCATTTGTGACATGTAGTAATTAGCCGCACCTCAATCCAATACATAGTATTCCTGGTATAACACAGCTAGTAACATGTTCAAAGATTCCTATGCTCATGAGAGACTGGAATTCAAGGAAGAAACTTAGATAATGGTGATACATAAATGGTTTAATAATTCATACAAACATCATGAAAAGGTGAATTCCTACTACTTATTTAGTTAATTTTTTCATCATTTTATCTAATATTTTTAAGTTAATTTCCTTATCATTTTTATCCAATAATTATTTTTTAACAGATATTTTGGTAAGAATCACATTTTTTTCAACAATATACAATAAGCTAGAAAAGAGAGAACATGTTCCTTTCATATAGAAGAGGAATCCACATGATACCTAAAATGTGAAGTGAATTGTAAGGACGCATCTACCAAGATATTTTCAAATAGTTGAATGGAAACATATGAGTTCCCAAAAGATATTTTGTGAACATTACCTTTAATGGTGTAGGAATTATCCAAACCTTAATTAGATACACCTTAATCTGATGCAAAATGTTCTCAATGTGAATTGAAGTTTATGTTTTTAGTTTATAATTTACATTTTAATTCGAAATAAACATCACATACTCAAAACCAAGAAAACACATTCAGATTATTTTAAAACATTAGGAAAATGATCCAAAAGTAATTTTTGACATGTGGGAATCAAACACATCTCAATTCGATACACGATGTGTATAGTATGACTCAAAGTGCATGTTTTCATTTTAAAATTGATATTCTAGTTCAAAATACACGTCACATACTCAAAACTAATAAAATTAATTCATATTGTGTTGATACTTTCAAAAAATTATCTATAAGTAATTTTTGATGTGTAAGAATAAACCTCACCTCAATATAATATATGGTGTGATCGGTATGACTCAAAGTGTTTGTTATTAGTTTAAAATTGAAATTTTAGTTCAAAATGAATGCCACTCATTGAAAAAATAATAAAATACATACAGAATATCTTGATAATTAATAAAAATGATTCATAAGTCATTTTTGATATGTATAAATTAGTCTCATGTCAAACTGACACACGATGTGACTGGTATGAATCAAAATATGTGTTTTTAGTTTAAATTTGCATTCTATTAAAAAAGACACACGACGTACTGAAAACCAGAAAAATGAATTCATATTATTTTGATTATTCAAGATAACGATCCATAATTAATTTTAGATGTGTAGAAATAAACCGCTCATCAATCTAACACATGGTGTGACCAATATAGTGAAAAGTGTGGTTTTATTTAAAATTTACATTTTAGTTCAAAAAAAATTCACATAATCTAGAATGAGAAAAAACATTTTGATTGTTTTGATACTTTAGAAAATGATACATAATTCATTATTGATGTGTAAAAATTAGTCGCACCTTAATCTGAAACACTGTGTACCCGGTATGATTCAAAGTATATGTTATGAATTTAAAATTGAAATTTTATTTCAAAACATTTGTCACTCACTAAAACCCAAGAAAACTATCTTGGTTTGCATTTATAAATTAGTACAATGATTCATATATCAATTTTGACATGTAGGAATCAGTCTCACATAAAACTGACACATGATGTGACTTGTATGACTCAAAGTGTGTGTTTTCAGTTTAAATTCACATTTTAATTAAAAAGGAACATGAAATACTCAAAATAGATCAAACAAATTAAAATTATTTTGATACTTTAGGACAATGATCTATATATAATTTCTGACATTTCACATCATTCTGACACATGGTGTGGCCACTATGACTCAAAGTGTGTTTTTATTTAAAATTTTCATTTTAGTTCAAAACAAAAATCATATAATAAAAACCAAGAAAACACATTCAAATTGTTTTGATACTTTATGAAAGTGATCCATAAATAAATTGGGATGTTTAGGAATCATCCAAACCTCAATCCAATGCATGGTATACCAAGTATGAGTCAATATGTCTGTTATGATTTTAAAATTTTCATTTTAGTTCAAAACATGTGTTAATAACTAAAAACTATGGAAATATTCTCTAATTGTCTTTATAATTTAATAAAATGATTCGTATAACATTTTTTATGTGCAGGAATCAGTCTCATATAAATCTGAATCATTATGAGGCTTGTATAATTCGAATTGATTGTTTTCAGTCCACAATGTCATTTTAGTAAAAAAGAATCATGGCATACTCATAACTGAGAAAACACATTCATATTATTTTTATAATTTAGTAAAATTATACTTATGTCATTTGTGATGTGTAAGAATTAACTTTCCATCAATACGACTCACGGTGTGACCGGTATGACTTAAAGTGTGTTTTTATTTAAAATTGATATTTTAGTTCAAAACACACGTCACAAACTAAAAACTAAAAAAAATCCTTAATATTTTTTGATACATTATAAAAATGATCCATAAATCATTTTTAACATGTAGTAATTAAACGTACCTAAATTCGATACATGATCTGCCCAGTATAACTCAAAGTGTATGTTATCAATTTAAAATTGACATTTTACTTCAAAATGTGTGTTACTCACTAAAAACCAAGTAAAAATGCTCAGATTATATTTATACTTTGGGAAAATGATTAATAATTCATTTGTGACATGTAAGAATTAGTCTCACATCAAATCAACACATGATGTGACCCATATTACTTAAAGACCATGTTTTCAATTTAAATTTACATTTTAGTAAAAAAGACACGTGGCATACACAAAATTGAGAAAACACATTCATATTTTTTTGATAATTTAGGAAAATAATCCTTAATTTATTTTTGAAATATATTAACAAGTTGCACATCAATCCGATGCACAATGTGACTGGTGTGACTACAAATGTCTTTTTATTTAAAATTGACATTTTAGTTTAAAATACTCATCACATTATCACAATTTGTCAAACAAATTTGTATTGTTTTGATACTATAATAAAATTATCCATAAGTCATTTTTGATGTGAATTAATCATCTTAACATTAATTCAATACACATTGTTCCCAATATGACTCAAAGTGTCTGCTATCAGTTTAAAATTGAAATTTTAGTTCTAAATTTTTTTAAGTCACTGAAAACAAATAAAAAATTCTCATAATTTATTGATACTTTAGGAGAATGATTTATAATTCATTTGTAACTTGTAGAAATTTATCTCACATCAAACCTAAAAAATATACAACCTGTATGACTCAAAGTGAGTGTTTTCAATATAAGATGATATTTTAGTAAAAAAGACACATGACATACTCAAAATTGAGAAACAAAATTCAGATTGATTTTATAATTTAGGAAAATTATCCTTAACTCATTTGTGATGTGCAGGAATCAACCTCATGTAAATCTGACACACCGTTTTATTGGTATGATTAAATGTGTGTCTATTTATTTAAAATTGACATTTTAGTTCAAAACACACATCAAATACTCAAAACCAAGAAAATGTTTTCAAAATATTTTTATATTTTAGGAAAATGATCCATAAGTCATTTGTGACATATTGGAATCACCCTCACCTTAATCCAATAAAAAGTGTGTCTGGTATAACTCAAACTATGTTTTTTGAGTTAAAAATGAAATTTTAGTTCAAAACGTACATGACATTCTAAAAAATGAGAAAACACATTCATACCATTTTGATATATTATGAAAACAATCCATCAGTTATTTCTGATGTGTAGGAATCATATGTACCTTAATCTGATACAATGTATGACATGTATGAATCAAATTGTGTGGTATCTTTTTAAAAATGAAATTTTATTAATGTATTGTTTCACATTTATGTTTAATTTATTTCTTTATAGTATTACTATCGTAAGAATTATTTTCTTATATTGGTTTATTCTTTTTATCGAGTTGGAGTGGTTTTTTCAAAAATTGATACTATGATCATGATTTTTTGAGAGGGTGTTGAGTCCCAAATTCATTTAAAATATTTATGTTTTTGAATGTTTTTGATAAATTGTACTTTCTATTGTAATTATACAAAATAATGTTCAGAATATCTATAATATAACATTTTTTTCTGTTATTTGTGATGTAATTTTTATTTCAATTAAATTATTACGTTTATATATAGATGGATTTTCTGCTGCAGTTTGTTTTAATTTTAATAGCACACTCTAATATTATAGCCTTTATCGGTGCTATTTCTAGTGCTGATAACGGCCCCCCTTTATCAGTGTTTTTCTAACACTGATAAAGTAGCGCAATTTTAATGGTTCATAGAAAAATAAAACTTTTTTTAATGTTGATAAAGGTCATTTTATGTGGTGATAAAGGATTGATCTATACTAGTGTCTGTTTCACATGAAACAAAGAAAATAAAAAAACTAAAAGTGGGAAAACATAAACATAACCCCAACATGTCACCGTATATATATTCATGAAACCCTGTGCATAAAGAAATTTCATACCTTATATTGATATAATTCCTAACTCAATCAAAACAATCACAAAATGGTAGAAAATTACATTTTCAATCAAAGGAGTCTTTTTATCAAAAATAAGAGATGAATCCGAGTACAAACATTCAAGAGGGGTAACAAAAATATCATCCCAAGGCATCATCCTACACAAAAAATCTACAACCTATTGGGAGGGACCTTTGGTCCCTAATGATTTTTAGATCATCAAGAGTTCCATTGAATAAATTCAAAGAATTAAAAACATTATTTCCATCTCTCTTTGTGTGTTGGGAAGAAATATCATGGTAACAAAGGGTGCATGACATCCCTTCCTCGATTTACTTTGAAAAGTAACCGGATCAGATCACCATGTGACCCTAAGCACACCTCCATGCATGCTAGAGGCTGTTGACTTGAAAAAATAAATCCTAGGGTGTTACTATGGAGAGACTATAACCCCATAAAAGGGTGCATAATAACATAAAATTAATAACCAATCATAATAAAACACAATAAATATATCCATCAATATCAAAATAATCATACAGAAGTAAACAATCATACAGACTCATGGTTATGACAACATAAAACTGGTTTCACACTAAGAAAATCACATATATTTGATAAATAAATGATTAAATAAAGGATCCTCGACAACATCCCTGAGCCATACCTCATCCAACTCATGACCTCGCCCAATCTATCTAGTTGAATGATCTAAATCTGGGCCTTAGTCCAACCCAAACCTCTGAACAATGAAAACCGTTTGGGTAACCAAGTGCCATGGTTTCCTAATTCGGGTGTGGGTATAACATAGTAGGTAACCACCAACATGATCCCATATTTAACATATAAAAAAATTATATCACATGTTTTATTCTCAAAATATAAACAAAAATGTGTGAAAGCATAAATAAATAACCACTGTCGATCCTTGTGTTCTAATGTGACACCCAGGATCGACCCAAAACTACTTCAGCCAGTTTTGAAGTGTCTTAGAATGCATCACCTAAGTGTTACAACTAATATAAATCCCAGGGATTATTCCTAGGAGAAATACATATGAATTCCAGTAGTATTAGGCTCAATAGACGGATCTTATGAGTAAGTCTTAAACATCCAATGTTATACTGATCCCTCAACGAGCAATGAATCCCTCCCAAATCAAATCATGTATACCTATCATCAGGGGGTAGTGTGTCCCATAACATACCACATACCACATAGGGGAGTAGTGTGTCCCTCCCATATATCTCATATATCAAATCAGGGGGGGGTGCGTCCCACTCAGATTATCTCATATATCATCCACAAATGCTGGATCAAAGTATAAAATATAAGGCATCCCATGTATCTACATATATCTCGATGGGAAGTGCATCCCACCCAAATCATCCCATAATATTCATATCATAAGGGTCGACCATATTTTTGAACTCATCACACAAAACAAAAGTCAACCTCTAAATAGCACAACCTATCACTATCATAGTGTACACCCTCTCCAAGGTCAACATATTTCTTGAGAACTCACTAGGGGTCCCTAGTTTATATTGAGTATATGCACCCTTCATGGTTTCCTCAATATCAATCTCACCACTCATTTCATCACACATCACTCCGATGTTAGATCATCCCTCAATGTCTTCATAGTCACATCTTAAACTTATCATCCTAATAGGATAATCCCTATGAGCATTGATCTCAAGAGATGGACTAAGAACCATCTCATTATCTAGGATGCATCAGGTTGTTCTTCTCACTCAACATGTCATCAATCCACCCATGGAACACCAACCTAGTGTAAATATACTAGCGATGAGGAACAATCTCCCCACATTCATCTCAACTAGCCCAATGACTTTAACTCATCTCAATGATCTATCATGGAAAACTCAGGACATTCTATTCCATTTATCCCATAACTCTATACGGAGGGTCTAAGAAACCTTTACCAAGTTCCACTACACTTATATATTTCACTTTCACTGCTCTAATGTCTATGAATATCAAAGAATACAATCATAATTAAGGCCTTAACCATTGATGGCCAAGGCAATCAAGCTAGTGACAAGGGTCCACCGTGGACATTGGAACATTATTCAATTTATTCATGGTGTTTCATTTAAATTAAATAGTTTTATTTAATTATAAGGTCAATCTCACTTAGTGGTGATACCACATATCACATGAAATAATTTAAAAAATGAAAATACCATGGGGCATGCTCAAAATTCCACTTACCTCACTTTGAAGTTACTATCATTTTAATTCACTATTCAACAACTCTTTCCGAAGCCCATACAAACACGCATCAATGGATCAAGAACCTAGATCATTCCATGACATCAATTAATTAATTATAAATGGTTTATAATTAATTATTCAATTATTTTTTAATAATTTATAACCATTTCAAAATTTAATTTTAATAGGCATAATGCCTAAAACCTAACAGATGACATCCACTCGCCGAAATATCAACCAACAAGGTGAGTTATGCTTCGAACACACACATGATACTAAGACACATCATCCAATTCAATTAATTCTAACAATTATAATTAATTATAAAATTTTATTCAAATAGGAATAAATTCCTAGAAACTCATTGTGTGACCTTGACCCACTCGTGGAAGTAACATGGTTCACTCTAGCCATTATCATGGAAAAAATAACTTACAATTGGAACTTGATTAATATAAAAAATCATCCAATTTGTTGAAATACCTCAAATTAATTTACCAAGAAACATACTACTGATGAAATAGCATGCGATAGTATAGAATCATCATTTCAGGACATCCTCTACCCATTACATGAAAAACACCCATCATATTATGAAGATTACACCATGGTCTAGTGGAATGTATTGGAGTTGGTGTCGTAGGACCCACTTATTGTACTTTTATTACATGTATATTTGATATATTGAATATTAATTAAACATATTTTTACATATTTTTCATTGTTATGAATGAATTTAATGTAATAATGTCCTATAGTATTTGTCACATTGATAAGGTTATAACAGTTCACTGCTATGATGAGAACCTTAAAGTGTTATATCAATATTCTTTATATATTTCTATGGTTGAATAACATACTATTATGGGATACATAGTATATATACCATCAGCTTCAAGTACTCATAAGAGGATGCAACTTCTTCTCATGATGTTCGCACTTGGTAATTTTCAAGATGGGAGATAATGAGAACAAACCCACCAGTAGGAATTCCACATGGTTTGGTGTCATCAAATATTCCTATATGTGATCATGTTTAATGGTCCTTAGACTTTGATATTATCATTAGAACATATCATGACTCGCACACTAATATTTACTGAAAAAACCTATCACACCATATGTTGGTGGGAAATAGGGTACATTAGGTGCATCATGATTGACATGTAATTAATGTATAAGTCGAGGAAGGATTTGTCCCTTCCATATTTATGGTAGTTGATATCTTGATGATTTGATTAGAATAAACTATCACCTAAATTCTATGGACACAGTTTATAAATTTGTGTATTTTAGATAATAAATGAAAGATATATCAAGTATATAGGTTGATGATATCACCATGCATCCTGCTTGATGAGATATTATGAAAAAGGGATTATATTACATAGTGAGCGTTCATATGTGGTTATCAATGTTGCGACATTAAGTTATTTCTCTTGGGTTCCTTGACCCATTTCTAGATAGTAATCTTGGACTTTAGTTAAGCTCACCTAATTTCAATGAGAAACAATCCTAGAGGGTCACACTCTAAGTGTTTCCATTAATATCGATTAAATTCCATTTGAATTTCATTAATGGAAAAAATATTATTCTCAAGACTAGGGAATATTTTTATTTAAATTATATTTATCAGATTAATTAAATAAATATTTATTCATGAGCATTCTAATAAAAATATATTTATTAATTTATTGAATATTTAATAGATACTTATTCATCGATATTTGAATGAAATGTTTATTTATAAATAAAATATTTATTCCGGTATTCAATAAATATCAAGGAGTTCAAGCAGATTAAGACTGCATCTAGTGATAAATAATTATTTACAAACTAGAAAATATTATTTGTCATTTGTGAAAGATGGTTCACACTGTAAAGTAATAATTATATTATTACTTTGTGGAATGGAGATTATTAAATGTTTTAATATCGTTTAAGGGACGACATGCCATTAAAAAATATTACAACATAAATTATACCTCTCTCTCTCTCTATATATATATATATATATATCCCATTTTGGATATTGTATATGTAATCAAAAAAGATATAATTTTTGCACAAAACTAATTCTATTTTGACTCCTCCATCTCTCCAACTCTCAATAATGAGAATGTAAGAGAGATTTATTCTATATTGAAGAACGAGCTATTAAGAATGAACAACACAAGAAATTTGATTCGGCGTGCTAGTACTTAGAGATAGAGTGGTATTACTCACAGATCATTGGAGCACGTGCAGATAACCTCAAGAGGTATTTTACCCTTGGATACTCATAATCACAATGAAGTTAATCTGAAAGGGACTTTTGAGATGATCGACATCGATTACATGGAAAGAAATGTAAATCAAGGTAATTGATTTCTTACAATCTAAATGAATTAATTATAAACATAATGTGAAATATCCTCTATTGGGGTTTATGGAAATTGACATTAAAATATATTTTAATTATCTCTTCACCCACCACATTCTTTCTCTCTACCCAAAACCTTCAAGTGTTATCAGAGCGATCATTTTTAAATTTTAAATTATTTATTAGAATGTTGATCTATGAAAAATTGTGGTTAAATTTTTATTTCATGTTATTAATTATTTAATATAATTTGAATTTACATGATTTTACATATTAATAATTTTCATTCAGTGTTTAATTTTCTTAAAGGTCTAAGAAAAGATGAAGAGTGATTATAGATTCTATTACTATCTGCCAAATTTTTGGTTGGTAAGATAAGGTTACATTACTTATACTCAGAATTACAAACCATGGAACCCTGTGTACTACATATAGATATGCCAAGGGATACACGATGTTCCACCAAGTCACTACTTGGAGATCATTTATTGAACACTGAGTGCAGACTAGTCTAGGATAACAAATGGGTTTCCAGATTACATGGAGTGTATCATTGTACACACCGTGTATCCTACATGTATTAACTACGTAAATCACACAATATGTGTGGTCATTATAAATTTTCACATCACATGATAATGACAACAAAGAGAATTTATGATATAAAAAACATTTATATGATGTAAAAAATGTGCATTTCATCAATTCCCATGTTCAAAACACACATTGAAGACCCAAGTGTGCATGTTGGACACATGGAAAGAGGAACACACAATGTGTAGTTGGTCTGTGTTGTGTATTTTGGACAAGGTACACACTACAGACCTAGAAGTTCACCCTAGTTACATGGAAATCGAGATAAACGATGTGTAGATTATATGTAAATGCTGTGTAGTCTCCAATTAAAGTAAAAAATTAAAAATTACATTGAATTAAAAATTAAATTGAATTATAAATTACATCATTAAAACCTTATTTTATTTATTAGAACATCCATGTGTGTTTGAAAATTTAATAATGGTTTTATAGAATTTTAAATTCTCAATTAATTTATAGAAATAAATATTTCATTATTGGTTCTACTATATATTTTCCATAAATGAAAAATATTGGGTATCTCTAATTATGTTTGCATGATCATTAAGATGAAATGGAATTAATTAATTAATTAATCCAAGGGCATTCATCTTAATAATAAATAACGAATAAATAAATGAATACTAGCCAGTTAATTTGGTATATTCGTTGCATGTACAACCGGCCATGAGATTGACCAAGGCCAATACATGTGTTTTCATTTATCTAATTTAATTTATTTAATGGGTTTGATAGTATTTAATATTAAATTAAATTATGGCCTTCATTTCATCCCTCCCTCAATTATTATGCAGGACCTGCATGTCCAAAGATATTTATGTAATACCCTTTAACAAATTCTTTATTTTCCACCACCTGTATATGAGTTATAAATACTTGTAATTAATAGAGAATCCTAAGAAATGTGGAGGTGGTTAAAGAAAAAAACATGATGATTCTAACTTGGTGATACATAGGTGTCCAGGTGGAATACTATAACTCATGCAAAGATCATAAAATGGAGTTATTCTTCTAGGTTATAGGTTGATTTAATTTCTGCTAATTAAATCAACTTTTAGATAAGCTCATGACCAGTTCATTTACTTTATTTATATCTATACATTATTTATCTTATGTTTTCAAGACCAAAATCACATAAATAAATGAATTAATATGCAAAGATGAAAATTAAATTAATGGATTATAAATAAATGTTTTATCTAATATGGTTTATTAATTAAATAAAATCCACTTAATATTAACACACGATGTAAATGATAAAACAAGGTAAAATTTATGCATAATAAATTAAATTCCATTAATTATATATTAATTTATACTTGTGCTTCCATTAATAGATTAAGATTAAAACCAATAGAATTATGTGTTAGACCAACCCTTTTTAGGACACTTATTTTTATAAGGGGAGTTATTATGAAGGTTTTGGGTTGAATTAACTATTTTACATCAAGAAGTGTATCCATTGATATAATTAGTGTAATTTGGAGGTAAAGGTTGAGAAAATACAAGTCACGATCTCATTATCGAGGATTCCACTCAACAGATTAAGGAGCCGCTAGCCTGCAGTTGGCAAAAACCTGCCTACCTAAATACCTTCAAGTTTATTGGCCAACCCTTATTGGGGTTATGTGAAGGGGAATATGGATCATTTCCACTATAATGTCTTATAAAATATGAATTTTGAGTTCATTGGTGAACACTATTGGGACTTAATAAAATATTGTGATATTTAATAAGAACATTTAATTTATTATATCTCACATAATTTTAAATAAAGAAAATTACGAATAATATTATCTTTTAGGATGCAAAACAAATTGAAAGCTTCTCATACACACTATCCCTTCAATATATTTTGGTGAAATAATATCTCCTAACTGGAATTAACTTCCATTAATGGTACAAATTCATTTGATTTTTTTTACCATGAATGGAAATGATACATTCTAGAATCCTCACTTCCTGATCCACCTTTTAAGGAGGTGATTGATGAAGAGTTCCCAGTATATGAGAAATATATAAAAACTTTGGTTGATGTTTGATGTTTTATTATTTCATCTATGTCTATCCAGATCATGATATCTCATAAAAATATGGATGTGTATAGAGTTATCTATCATCTCCATGACCTATATAAAGAGTGAGCTAATCAAGAGAAGTTTGAGATCTCTATGGATCTTTTTCTGGGAAAGCATCAATAATGTGCCCAAGGTGAACCTACTGTAGTCAAGATTATTTGATACATTGATTACTTAGAGGTTCAAGAGTTTAAACTAAATAAATAACTAGTAATTTATCTTATTATTTCATCACTAACTTAAAGATTATCCAGTTTGGTTGTGAATTTTAATATGAAAAACATTGAAAAATCTATTCTAGATCTTATCACCTCTCTTCACCAAGTGGATAAGAAGAAAAAGCATGAAAATCATTCGTTACTTATGGTGAATAAGGAGGAAGTACAAGCAAAAATCCCCGAGGCCAAGAACTATTCATAATGCCCTTCAAAGAAGAGGAAGATCAAGGGGAAAGCAAGGGAATATAATGTTGTATATTTTGCATGTGGCAAGAAGGCCACTTGATGAAAAAATACACTAAAACTAAGAAGTAAGGGTAAGTTTCAGGTTCATTTTTTATTGAGTGAAATTTATCTATTTCTACATATTGGGTATTAGATATAGCTTGTGGTGCTCAAATATGTGTTAAAATATAGAAACTAAGTAGATTCAGAATAATTGATTGAGTCAAGGTAGATATATGAGCATCCAATGGAGCTAAAATTTCTGTTGTATCTATCAAGGACTACCACCTCACGTTGTCAACTGGAATGATCATGATTTTTAAAGGTTGTTATTATGTTCCATTCTTTACCAAAAGCATAATATCAGTGTCCAAAATGGATACTAATGCTTTTATTTTCATATTTTGAATTAAAAGTTTCTTATTTTATAAATATAAATTTTTTTATGCTAGGGAAAATTTAAATAATGGTATTTATATGTTGGAATTCACAAAAAAAGTAATGAAAATTTATAATTAAACAACCTCATATGAATCATACCACACCTAACTTTTGTATCATCAGCTAGTTCATGTAAATGAAAAGTGCTTAAATAAATAACTTCAAGATGGATATTTAGATTCTTTGGACTAATATAATTTGGTTTATGTTATACATTTTTACAAGAAAAAATGACCAAATCCCCATTTATTGGAAAAGGTGAAAGGGCCAACGAGTTTCTAGAATTAGTTCATATAGATGTGCATGGAAAATTTCATATTGAAGTAATGGGTGGGTAATCATACTTTATAAATTTTACTAATGATTTTAGTAGATATGGATATTTCTACTTAATGAAGTATAAGTTGGATTATTTTGGAAAATTTAAGAAATACAAGGATGAATTTGAGAACCAACTTGGTAAATTTTATAAGAAACTCCACTTAGATCATGGTGGTGAATATATCAATCAATACTTAATTGATTATTTATGGGATTTTAGGATTTTAGCTCAACTCACTCCTCCTTATACGCCTCAATGGAATAGTATAAGAGAAAGGAGGAACCACACCTTGTTGGAAATGGTTAGATAAATGACGAGTCATGAAATTCTAACATTATCCTTTTGGGGACACACATTACAAACACCAGAACATATACTAAATGAAGTAGCAACATAAATGATAAATGCTATTCCATATGAATTTTAGAGTGTAGGAAAAACCATGTTATCGAATTTATGTGTGTGGGGAAGTGATTCACTTGTTAAGGTCTATTTATTTAAAAAAAATTACCCTAGAGAAAAAAGTGCACCTTTATAGGATTATATGGGTAAATAGAAGGATATTAACTAGAAGACCGCTTAGACAAAAAAAGTTATAGTGTAAAGACACACCATATTCATTGAGTGGGAGCATATCTCTAAAAGAGATGGTTGGATTGAGATATACTTTAATGAAGTCAAGGCTCAAGGAACATAAGAGTTAGTACAATAACATATTTCACAAATACTAATTGAAGAAGAAACTACTATAAAGAAAAAATTACTGAATAGGAGTACAAGTGAGGTTAGATAACTAGAACCTTATGGTTTTCTAGTCACCAAGGATGGTGACTCATTATTAGTTTATAATAATGATCCTCTGAGCTAAAAAGAAGCAGTAAGTGACACTAATGTTGCTAAGTAGAAATAATCCATGAATTTTGAAATGGATTCCATGTACCAAAACCAAGTTTGGATTTTGGTAAACCCTCCAGTAGATGTAAATACCATTGGTTAGAAATGGGTATTCAAGAAGAAACCGGGCATGGAAGGACAAGTTAGTACCTATACGGATCCATTGGTTGAAAAAGGGTTTAAACAACATTAAGGAATTGACTATGATATAACCTTTTCACCAGTTTCAATGCTAAAATAAATCAAAATTATACCTTCCATTACGACCTTCAATGATTATGCAATTTTAAAAATGGATTTCAAAACGTAATTACTTAATGGTAACCTTTAGGAAGATGTCTATATGACACAACCTAAAGGTTTTGTGACTCCAAAGGATTCCCAAAAGGTATGCAAGTTGAAAAAAATCCATTTATGAATTATAGGAAGCATCAATGTCATGGGAAATTTATTTTTATGAGGCCACAACAGAAATTGGTTTCATAAAGAAAAAATTTGATCCAAGTGTGTATAAATTGTGACACCCTGAACTTATTTCATGTGTAATAATATTATTTTATGGTTTTACTTTATTTAATTTTCATACTATCCAAACAATGTTTTTAAAATATAAACAAGGAATGTTTAATTTAATTAAACACTGAAACGATTACATTACAATAAAGCCAAAAGATTCTTACTACCCAAGGATACCTACTAAAAGTCCTATCAAAATCACTAGGAGACCACCAAATAAAATAAAAAGTCCAAGAAAATAGTGGATGTCCTTCAGATCTATCACTACGAAGAACATTATAGACAGAACCACAACAACTGTGCTAAGAATTAGAGGAATGATGAGAACCATATTCACCAAGTTGTCTTGAAGTTGGAACACCCTAATCATGTTTTTATAACTCCTTAAATATAATTTGACCATTGCCTTTTTAGGTGACTGTTTAATTTATAATGGATATAAGACCTTATAGCCGTTGGGTCTTCTGGTTATTTTATTTTAAGTATTTAAGTATATTGAGATTTCCAAGTGTTTTAAGTATGCATTAAGGTAATGTCTTTTAACAATGTTTGTAATTAACTCTTCTTTAGATTATGTGTTAAAGTTTAAAATGGATTTGAAATCATAACCCTTGTGTTTTAACGAAAATACCAAGAAAATTACACACTTGTTATTCCTTGGTTTTTGGTAGAAAGAAATATTTTTTTGAGTTGAAATCGTACTTTGGGAAAATGAAATTGATGACTATGGTTTTTTTATTATTTTATCTACACTTAGTGAATTAGGAATTTAAGTAATTCAAACATTTAAAAAATGTTACATTTAAAAGTTTTCATCCTTGGTTGAATAGAAACAAGGTTTTAATTAAAAATATTTCTTGGATTTTAAATATAAAACAAGTATTGGATATCTTTAATGATATATTAAAATTTTATTATTGATTGTGAACTTTGATATTTTTTTAAAAACTCAAATGTCCAGAAGATAATGAAAATATTGGTTTTTAGGATTTTTAAACCATAATAGTGAGATCATATTCTCTTTTTTAAACACAAATATATATATATAAATAAACCTATTCTTATGTTTAATAAAAAAATGTATTTTACTTTGATAAAAAGTTGAGGGAGTACCCCACCCAACTGAGGGCGACCTAGAAGGCCAAGACACTCAAGGTCCTGGTTGGCATCTCACTCAAATCCCCTAGTCCAAAGACCCAGGACAGTGCATGCATGGTGCATGCTAAGTCACATGGGATTGCATGCATAAGCAGGACCTAAGCATGCACGGGCATGTGCAAGGGTTTTCCTAAGCGTGCCACCATATGGGCTAGCATGATGGCATGGGTGGGCGCAGAAGTTCACCCACAGATACCTAGTAAGGAGAAGTACTGGGGAGGGGGGGGGGATTTCAGAGCCTAAGCCAGGAGCTTCAGGCTTATAAATCTATCCCAAATCCCTCCCATTTTGATGTGGGACAAAATTTTTAAACAGAGATCATGTCTCAGCCATCTGATCTCTCAGTGTGGGATCTGGACCGTCCGATCAGTTCGGCCTTTGAACATCCATAACTGTGGTTTCCCATACATTTTTCTTCAGATGTATGATCCTCTCCATGATCTAATCTCAGCCATCCACTCTGTTAAACCAATCGATCGATCACCACATCTCTAACAGTTGTCCGATCGTGGATGCAATCTAATCCTTTCCATACAAATCTTTTAAAACCCACGGTCTCTATACAACCATTGGATCAAGGAACAGTTATATCGTGACTGTCCATTTATTCTTTATATCTCTTTCATCGCCTTATTCTTCTTCTTCCCGCCTAACGTCGCACCAGTAGCTTTCACTACACCACTTTCTTTTTTTCCACTCCCGTGACACCCGGTGGCCCCTTCTCTATCTCATTTTCCACAAGACCGACACACTTGTTCTTATTTTAAACCAAGTTGCCTCAATTTCCCTTGAAAGTTTCTGTAAATATATTCTATATACAATTTATAAATACAACCTTTTTTCACCAAGAACCCTACGGGTTTTCTCTTTACAGCGCGTCCATCAACCTCTGCTCAACTTATTCTTCTTCTTCGAACTAGGTGAGGGTCCTAGATTTTTCCTTTATTTGGTTTTTTTACGATTTGTATATATATATATGTATATATAAATGAATATATATATATATGGATGTTCTCAAATCCGGCTGATTTTTATTAGATGAACTTATAGAAAAAAATTCGTTTTTTTTAAAATATTCTTATCATGCAATCACGATATGGTTTTATGTTTGTACCTAAAATTGGTTTCACTATATATATACACATATTTATATATGTGTTCTTAATAAAACCATATAAGTTTCTTTCATTAAAGGAAGAAGAAATTCTACTCTAATGGAATTCATAATGAATGTGAACCATGCTAGGTTTAGTTTGTTTTATGTTGATGAAATTATAAATATGCATGTATTTATATATATATATATATTGGTTTTTATTGGTGAAAAAAACCCACAGTTTTACATTATGATTTTAAAATATTGATCTTTGGTTTAAATTATGTTTTTATTATACATAAATTATTTATTGGTTTCTTAAATTTTAACAAAGAAGACTTAAGTACATATGGTTATATATATATATATGTATATTCTTTGATCAAGATATTAATATGGGTTCACAATATGGGTTCACAAAGGATAGATAAAAAGCTATAACAAGTGTTTTGAATTGTGAAAAGTTTTCAAGAATCAATTTGGAATTTTTTAGCAATACAAACACTTTATAATCACTTAATGTATATACAGATTACACAATTATTTTCATAAGTTTAAATTGTATTGGTTATGTTAGTAAATTGTGTGGTTGATTTTCATGATTTTCAATTTATTACTTTCAGGTAAATAGTTGGATGTACCCCTGTGTTATGTTTATACATAAGCATGCATAGTAAAGTGTGTTTAGACAATCATGCATTTGATACCTCACATGAAATATTTTGTTTAGGTTTAAACTGATTATGTATTAAATCCATGATGAATTGCCATTACGTATTCATTTTCTTATTTAAGTTCATTATCGTTTCCATGATTTGAGAATGTAATGTCTATCATGAATTCCAAAAATCTACGCTTATACTTTGATTGTTAACTATCATGGAGAAAGGGTTTTATTAAAAGTATCTTTTTGGAAATAAAACACTATGTTATTTATTTATCACTCATTTATAAATTTAATTATTCAAAGTGTTATGGGAAACTTTGAATAAGAGAAATTAAATATTCAAAGTGGTATGAGACACTTTGAATATACGACCTTACTTGGGAATATGAGGAATGTATTGGACTCAATATATAATGGGTTAGGGATCACTTAAATAAAGACCTATAGGTTGGGGATCGGTTATTGAAATCCCTACAGGTTGGGGATCAGTTAATGAAATCTCTAAGATGCATCAGAAGTTCTCATGAGACAAATCAGGTTATGGCACAAGGCCTTGACACATTCTAGCATTATAAATTCCCTCATTATGTTTATATATTTAATTGACCAAGTGTGTATTCAACTGGATAATATGCTTGGTTAAGAGCCTATACTTATGAGTATCAAATGAAGTAAATGTACATGGCATGATGTTTATTTAGCACCCGTCTCTCGAACATTAATACAAGTGATGGTAGTTTACTAGTTATATTATGATGTGCATTTTTATGTGATAAATTAAGTGTGACTTTGTTTAAGTGAAACTATGATCATGTACATTTTACATGTAAATTCTGTACCTGCACCCTTATATGATTCACTTAGCATTATTTAAATAACTCCTAAATAATATGCTGCACACCATGCATTTTTTATAAGCATGATTATGATTGGAACATGTGTTTTTCTATCCATATTAATGTTCCTTAAAATGTTCACTAGAAACTCTTGTAATCTTATCATGTTATACTTCACGTATTGTAGTTTTATTTAAGAAAATTCTTTATGAATATTTATAAAGGGAAAGTTTTTAAAAGGTTTTATTTGAAATATTACATTTTAAAAACCACCTTACTGGGCATTCGTATGCTCACCCTACATTTTCAATATGTTTTTATAGGTTAAGTAGGTTTTGAGTTACAATTATAGGTGGCATATTTGTGAAGTTCTTTCTATTCAGTTTTGAAGGATTGTAATAATTGTATTTGGTTTTCCAGAACCTAAACCGAAAAGATCCTCTTTAGTGGAACATGATGTGTAATTTATCAGAATTTCTTTTAAAAAAAATTATTAGACATCATGTTTTGTTGAAAATTCACGGCTCCAGGGAATTCTAGGGTTGGGGCATGAAATAAATGATTTTGCGAGAGTGTGGTAATTTTATTACTAGTATATGTCGATGACATATTAATTATTGTAAATGAAATACCAGTATTAACATCTGTTAAGGAGTGGTTTAATAAATGACTCTCCATAAAGTAATTTATAAAGAAAATATATATTATTAAGATCAAGATCCATCATGACAGATCTAAGAGACTTCTTAGCCTAATTCAATGTACATATATTGACAATATACTAAAGATATTCAATATAGAACAATCCAAGGGGTTATTATTGATAATTTCACATGAAATTCATATTTCTAGGAAAATGTTTCCTCAAACACATGTGGAAAGAAACATAATATAAAGGATTCCATATGAATTAGTGATTGGGTTAGTTATGCATACTATTCTATTTACTAGTCTAGATCTTTCCTAAACATTGAATATGGTAGGAAAATATCAAGCTGATCTAGGTGACTACCATTGGATAAAAGTCAAGGTTTTCCTTAAGTATTTAAGGAATTGTAAGGATATGTTCCTTGTCTATGGAAGAGATGAGGATCTAGTCATTAGAGGATATATTGATGCTAGTTTCCAAATATATCATGATGACATGATGTTATAAACGAGATATATCTTCACTCTGAATATAGGTGTTGTGAGATGGAAAATCTAAAATCAGGCTATGGTAATAGATTCTACAATAAAGTAAAAGTATATTGAAACTTATACAATAACTAAGGAAGAATTATGGATAAATTTTTTTCCATGATCATGATGTGGTACCTAAAAGTAAAGATCCTATCACACTTTACTATGAAAATACTACAATGATAGATCTCACAAAGGATCCAAGGTCACATAAATGGATGAAGCATATACTTCAGAATTATCATATCTTGAAGAATTTTTCTTAGAGAGGTGAGGTTTCAATGAGTATTATTTCCATGAATGAAAATGCAGTGGAACCCTTAAATAAATCCTTGACTCTGTTGAAACATTATTACCCTGTGATGTCTAGAAAACTAAAATTTGTTGGTAGTTGAATCTAGTCAAAGTGAGAGTTTGTTGGATTTTGTGTCATATGACCGACTAATTTTACTTTGATTACATGTATATTTTATATATTTAATATTAATTAAACATCTTATTACATATTGTTCATTATTCTGCATGAATTTAATGTAATAATGTCCTCGAGTATTTTAAGAACTGATAAGGTCATAGAAGTTCCTCACTATTATGAGAACCATGAAACACTATGAAAATATTATTAATATAGTTCTATGGTTAGATAATATACTATGATAGAAAACATAGTATATATACCGTTAGGTGTGAGTACTCATAAGCAGATGATGCTTCTTCCCATGAAGTTCACACGTGGTTATTTCCAAGAAGGGAAATTATGAGAATAGACCCACCGGTAAGAATTCTAAATATTTTAGTGTCATCAGAAATTCCAATTTATGAGAATGTGTAATGGTCCTTAGACTTTAGTATTATCATTGGTGCATGTCACAACCCACACAGTTAGATTTACTAACAAAAATCATCACGCTATATTTTGGCGGGAAGTATGGTACGTTGGGTGTGTCATGATTGACATGTAATTAATGGATAAGTCAGGGAAGGATTGTTAACTTCGATATTTATAAAAGCTAATATCTCATATCCTTTATTGGAATATAATAGTCACTTAAATTCAATTTCCATGGTGTATTAATATGTTTATTTCATATAGTCAAAGAAAGACGTATCGAGCATATTGTTGATGATACCATCGTGCAACCTTCTTGATGAGAAATTATAAAAAAGAGATTATATTACATAATGAGCATTTTTATGTGGTGGTCGATGTGGAAAAATTAAGTTCTTTCTCTTGGGTGCCTTGACCCATTTCTAGACATTGATCTTGGACTTTAGGAAAGACTACCAAATACCAATGAGAAATAATGTTAGAGGGTCACACACTAAGTGCTTACGTTGATCATGATTAAATTATATTTTAATTTAATTAATATAATAAATATTATTCTCAAGACCAAAGAATAATTTTATTCAAGTTATATTAATCACATAAAATAAATAAATATTTATTTGCTGACATGTGTATAAAAATATATTTATTTATTTTATTGAATATTTAATAAATATTTATTTTCTAATATGTGAATGAAATATTTATTTATGAATAAAATATTTCGGTATTCAATAAATACCAAGGAGTACAAATGGAAGAATACCATGTTTGGTGATAAATAATTTTTTACAAGCTAGTCAATATTATTTATCATTTGTACAAGATGGCACATACCACAAAAATAATAATTATATTATTATTTTGTGCCTTGAAGTTTATTAATGGTTTTAATATTTCTAAGGTACAATATGCAATTAAATAATATTCTAACCTAAATCCCACCTCTATAAATAACCCATTTTGATATTATGTTGGTAATAAAAAAAGGTAGAATTGTTGCACATAAAAAATTATCTTTTGACTCCTTCATCTCTCTCCCTCTCAAGAATAATAATGAAAGATAGATTTATTCAATACTGAATAACGAGCGATTTAGAACAAACAATGAAAGACATTTGATTCGCCATGCTAGCACCTAGAGATCGAGTGTCATTCCTCAAAGATAATTGTATTAGTTATGGATCACTACTAGAGGGATTCTACCATTGGATCCTTATAATCTTAATGAATGAAATCCAAAAGGGTCTTTTCGGACGTTCGACATCGACTACGAATAAAGGAACCTAAGATGGGGTAATTGATTTCTTCTAATATAAATGGATTAATTATAAACATAATTCACAATATCCTCTATTGGGGTTTCAAGAAATTGATATTAAAATACATTTTAATCATCCCTTCGTACACCATGTTCTTCCTCTGTGCGTGTAACCTTCAAAATCACCATTAAAACCCTAAGTTGGATCTATAACATCCAAAGGAGTATTAAGAGAAGAAAAATGGGGAATGAAATAGAAAATATATCTTAAAATAATTTCCAAAATCACAACCAAAACTCACCCATAATCAAAGGGGATTGAATAAAGCAAGGGGAGAATATACCTTGGTTTATTATGCACAAGAGAGGAAATAAAAGAGGGAATGATCCCATAATAATCAATGTGGGTAACATGGTGACTTCACTAAAAATTTAAAACATGTAGTGGCATGAAAAATTGCACTATTATATGGTGTGCCTCCCATTAGACCATAAGGATCCCCAATATGGCCATCAACATGGTTTAAGGCCTCTAAATTCTCACCATTTTGGAAAGGCACCTCATCCACCCAGAAAAACATGCCCCACACCATAGTACATTTCCCATCAACGTTTTTGAACCACACCATGCCAAACCAGGCTACCAGTATAATGAAAAAAGTGCCTAGGTAAGGCATTTTAGTTAGTAATTTCACAAAGGCACCACCCCTAGTACCACAATTGCCTCTATGATATAGATTTCCCCCTGGTCTACTAAAACGACCAGACTAGGGGCACCATGGAACAACCTATGATGTGTTGAGAATATATATGACATGTATTCACTTAAACTTACCCCCAAATCTACTCAAGACCACATACCCCTACCCAGGCTTCAATATGATTCTATAAACATATCATTGAGATTTTAAAAGACTCGTAACATTGATTCAAACATTGGTTAAAATATAAACTCCACTTTAAAGAAAATAAAATCAAATTTATATTGAAGCTTCAGAACCCAAAAGTTATGGATCATTAAAACCTCTAGACCATAACTATTCTCATCATAAAAAATACACATCAGTTATTTAAAATTTAATATCAACCTCTCATGATTATAAAATTACTCTCAATCCACTATGTTCTAATCTGGAATTATGAATGAGAATTCATTCTAAAACTCCTAATATGAGGTGTGGTATTCATTAGTTCTTGACCCACAACTTGTCACTATCACTAAAACACTAAGATGATTCTCAACCATCCTTATTTATCTTAAAACACCATAGTGTTATGAATTGATTCATCATCCATCTTATAGAACTACCCATTAGAGGAATAAACTAATATGGGTTAATTTTCATCCATTGTACTCTCCACTATTAAAATGACTTTCTGAAACTCATTACCAGAAGTCCATCAATCTACTCAGTGTGATTTCCATCTCACTACATCCATTCTCACACAAAAACACCGATTGATTTTTCTTTGACAGACTATTCTAAAAAATGATTGGTCACACTTGTCGACGTGCTATATCAACATCGTCCAACCACCATTCCTTTAATCTTGAGGGAATATTGTGATCATCCAAACATCTGCACTAAATTACAAACCCAACTCTCAGTGTAGTTCAATGGTTGAATCCTTAACCAACCAAACCTATTTTCACACTCCAATCATGAGTACCGACACATATCAAATATGAATCACCCTCATATCACAAAAAATAAATCCTTATCCTGATGATAATTAACATACTCTATCTAATATTTCACCCAAATATCAAATCTAGTATTCACCATGGGACCAAATAAATCAGATTCAGCCACTCATACCCGAGCACCAACATGACACATAAACTGCCACCCATTCCTAGATCATGGGAGTATCATCCATGAAATCCACCATAATTCATCCATAATGAGGGTCAATCTCGTCCAGAAAATGGTCCACTCCCCAAAATACATATTTTCTTATAGTTCTCCTTTATCTCAAATTTAATAGATTGTAGTATTACATATGTTTCACTCCTCCCAAGCCATAATCACTACCCGAGAACCTCTGACACCATGCTTACTAGACAATCCATGTCAAGGAACAACCTCATGTTGATAGCACCACTAAACACTAATCCATTTTGATGAATCCTATACCATTGATGTAAACCTATATTTTATATAAAAAAACTCGGGAAACCAATCCCTTAAGAATTTCATTATATCCATCGATCATAATCTGATACATAGTCATTCATCAATTCACATCTGAAACAACACCACACATAGCCAACACACACCACCACAATCTCATAGAGATCAAGTGGTGTATGCTTCCATACCACCCAGCCACATAAATAAACACACTCACCTATGAGTTGTATCCCATATTACCTAGGATCATGTGAATAATATATTTACCATGCTTCTATGACATGTAAATCACATATATATTGGATAACCCACAATAATCCTCTTCAAAATTAGGAATTTCATCTATACCATGGTCTACTACTTGGCCACCTATTGACCTGAGTATCATTCCAAATCTACAAGCATAAAACCCAACTCTTTCCATCCTAAATACACTTATCTAGAATCACAATCCTCTATTTCATCATAAAATGTACCAAAATTCACTAGGACTGGACATCCTATCGACCCTTCCCTCAAAACCTTCCTTGATAAATGAATAACTCCACGTGCTTCACATTAAAAAAATTTCAAGGCATCACTATTCCTATACCGCATATCTATTAGCACATCTCATGAATAAAATACCATTACCCAAAGAATATACCCATGATTATCATATCCATTGTACTAATTAGACAAAGATAATATCTCACTCAGGTTACCCTTATACATATCACTTGGATCACAAATATTCTAAGCCACACCATAAGGACACTAGGCTCTCCCACCTATACACACAACTATCCTAGTTTTATTTTCCATGAAGAGTGAAGTACAAAGAATGAATAAAATGGAAATAACAAGAAAACAAGAGTACTATAGAGGCCTGAAGTAATAGAGACCAATAGCATCCACCCTAATAATGTTCACACCTTCAGGAGGAATAGAGCCCAGGCTAGAAAAGTAGAGAGTCTTAACTCCATGAGTTCCTGAAGAAGTAAGAAAGTGAAAAACCTTGTTCCATTCACTCCAAGTGTGAAAGACCTTCATATGATTGTAAATGAGCCTCTTATACCTTAGAATGATATAGGAAATTTCCCAGGGGGTAGGAGATTGACTAGGTAAATAGTCATGTATAATCATGGAGTCTATTTCGACTACTGTAAGATGAATGTTATTCTGGTTTCACAAGATAAGACCAATGAGCATTAAATTAGCTTACTCTTGAAGAGAATTTACATTACCTAAGTGAGTAAAGAAATCCATAAATACATATCCTTTATGATCACAAACCAATACATTGTCTCACATGTCGACCATGGTGCACCATCATATACATCATAACTCAGATAAGTAACAACTCACATGAAACACCTCCCTATTACCATTTATGATATCACATGAAAACTCAGGGTTTAACTATGTACTCTGGGGTTATCACACATATCAATCATTACATACCTTGTCATCAACCTATTATGGGACCTATCCTTATCGATTATCCATATAAAAGAATCCCCCCATTGAGAATCATGATCTTATCCACATATATATAATGAAATCATCCTATAATGATCCGTGTGAGGTATAACAAAGTTATATAGTTTGGTTAAGTATAATTCCAAAAAACATATATATGGGAAAACACCATATAGGTTCTTTTTGACACTAAAAATAATAGAGTCCAATTTATCTCAGAACTGGTATCATAATCCGCCATTAGGGGTTAATCATCAAGGCTCTCAATTCCTATACCAGCTAAATAAGGGACACTATACATCCCTTACAAGATATATTGTATATTCATCATCAATGATCATCCCACTATAGATCCACATGACCATTCATATGAAGAAAACACAACATGGTCTAGCTGAGTAAAATGCAACCAATAGGTTATATAGAAAAACTCTCTAAAAGTTACTATTGAAGAATTAATAAACTATGCTATTATTATTAGAAATAAAAATTACAAGAAAGAACACCTATTTAAAATATATCTTACATTCCATATATTATGAATAAACATGAAATATTTCCAATGGGCCAAGATCCAACACTAATAAATCATAAATCCATTCCTCATTTGCATCATTTTAGGTGAAGTCATACAACCCTAAAATTAAAAAGAAAAATAAGCAATCCCATATACTTGGTAACCTAGAATATACATAAAAAATATGTTCATGATGCACCCATATGATATTCATCACTAGCTTCAACACATTCCTATTATATATCTACCTTCTCCCCAAATAGCAAGACAAAACAAAAAAATTTGACACACTCTATGATATCAGTCACATAAGATTTAATTTATATTTATGACATCACCAACATAATTCAATTGAAATAATAACTATAATTGGTCTTTATGTGACCTCAGACATGCCTCCCCTTATGCTCGAGGATGATGACTATTAGTGGAGGTATAGGGTGTTATAGTGAAGAGACTATACCCCCATATCAGAGTGTGAAATAATAGAAAAATAATTATAAAATGCACTCCAACACAGAAAATATATCCATTAATATCAAAATGATCATACATAAGCATGTAACCCTACAGACTCATAGTCATGCTAATATATAACTAATCATCTATTGGAATGATTACATATACAAGATAAATAAATGAGTTAAATATAATAGGATTAACTATATCCTTAAGCTGTAACTTATCCAAATTATGAACCCCTCCAATATATATAATTTAACAATACATATCATGGCCTCTACCCAACTTGAATCTGCATATAGTGATGGATTCTTGGGTACCCAAGTACCATGGATGCTTGAGCAGGGTGTGAGTATAACTCAGTAGGGAACCCAAAATGTTGTCTCATAAAAAAAATTTAAATAAAGTACATTACATGTTATATTCTCAGAGTATAAATAAAATATTTTATAAGTATAAATAAATATCCATGTTCAATATCATGAAACTCAAGATCGAACCAACCCCGCTTAATCTAGTGAAAAAGTTTCTATGAGCACGTCACATAATCATGCCAACGAATAGTAGGCCCATGAATGATTATTTTGAGAAATCACTAGGAAATATATTATTATCAAGATAAATGGAAAGATTCTAGGAGAGAGTCTTAGGTATCCTATGGTATATTGATCAATCGGATGGTAGTGAATCCCTCCTAGATCATCTCATGAATACATATCATGGGGGGGGGTGATTGTTCCCCTCCTATAACATCTCATATATCACAGCAAGGGTATTTCTTCCCTTACATCCATTTATATATCACACTAAGGGTGGGTGGGTGGTGGGTAGTGTTTCCCTCCCATATATCTCATATATCGCATCGAGGGTAGTATATTCCACCCATACATTTCAAATATCACATTGGGAGGTGGGAAGTGCACCCCTCCTAGTTAGTCTCATATATCAAGCCCAAAGGTTGGATCCAAGGAAAGAATCCAAATATCACACTAAGGGTGGGTGGGTGTTGGGTAGTGTTTCCCTCCCATATATCTCATATATCGCATCGAGGGTAGTGTATTCCACCCATACATTTCAAATATCACATTGGTATCCCATATATATATATATATATACACATCTCAGTGGATAGTGTGTCCCAACCGAATAATCCCATCACATATTTCTTATAAGGGTCAACCATCTACCCAAACATGTTTCACAAAATAGAAGCCAACCTCTCATGTTCATGACCTATCAAGGCCATAATGCAAACCCTCTTCATGGTTAACATAACCTTTGGGCACTCACTAGGGGATCTTAGGTCACTTCAAGCACATGAACCTTCATGAGTTCCTTAATCTCAATCTCATCACTCAGGTAATCACTTTTCATTCATAGTACATAACACCCCTCAACATCATCATAGTCACATATCAGCCTCACTGGCCTTATAGGATAAACCCTAATAGAATAGGTTTTAAGAGATATCCCTAGGATTATCTTGTTCTCTAGGTTTTCTTATGTTAATATACTCACTCAGTAATTCCAAAATACTCATATATTGGTGTGGAGGAACACTTGTACCACATTCATCTCTACTAACCCAATATATCTAAGTTATCTAAAGGATCTATTATGGACTACTCGGTCCATTCTGCTCTGTTCATCACATCGCTCTACAAGGAGGGTCTAAGGCACTTATAGAAACGGACAATACACTTACATAGTTCAATTTTAAACCTATAGGATCTTTGAATTTCAAGGAATAGAATCATATTCAAGGCCTCAACCATAAATGGACTAGAAAATCAAGATAGTGAACAAGGTTCTACCATAAACCTTGTCACATGATTTAGTTAATTAATAAAATTTCATTTAAATAAAATTGTTATATTTAATTATAAGGTCAATTTCCCTAGATGGTGAAGCTTCATATCACATAAAATTATATAATTGAATGTAAACACCATTACAAAATGCTCAAAGAACTACCTACCTCACGTTTTAGTTACCGTCATTTTAATTCACCAACCAATAGATATTTACCAATATTTTATAAACTATCATCAATATCCCAAGAACTTATCTTATTCCATAACATCCAATAATTAATTATAAATGGTCTACAATTAGTTATTAATTATTTTGTAATATTTTTTTATTATGTCACAATATTATTTAAATAGTCACAACACCTAAAACTTAACCAACAACATCCAATCATTGAAACCTTGAGAAATAGGGTGTGTTCTTATCTTGAGACACACCTAATCCTAATCCATGTCATCTAATTCAATTAATTATAGAAATTATAATTAATTGAAAAATTCAATTCAAATAGGTATAAATTCATAGAAACTCAATAGGTTCCCTTATTTCATTGAATTCCCAACCAAACAATCATGAAAGGCCCATGGTGAACTCTCACTATTATCCTGGTCAGAATATCTAACAATTGGAACCTAATAAATATCCAAAATTGTCCAATTTATTCAAAGACTTAAAATAAATCCACCCAGAAATTTATCTTTGATGAAATTTCCAACAACTGAGTGTGATCATCATCATGAGATATCCTCTACCCATATCATGAAAATGACCTATCATATCAAGATCATTCCACCATGAACTAGTGGAATCATCGCTAAAACTATAAGTTGGATCACCAAATCAAAAGCATAATCATGAGGAAGAACAAGGTGGGATGAAAGAAATTATATCACCTAGAATTTTCATCAAAATCGCAACCAAAAACCAACTCTAATAGAAGGGTATAAATGGAATCAAGGGAGAGGATCTACCTTGGTTTATCATGAATGAGAGAAGAAAAGAAAGATATCCCGATCCCTTAATAATCTAAGAGGGAAAAGGGGGACTTTCTAAAGAATTTAAATTTCATAGGGGCACCACAACTTTCACCACTTATTTTCCAATTTCTTTGTTTACATCCCAATAACCTTTTAGAGAACCCACAAAGTTAACATCATGACTTATGGACACTCCTCAATTTCCATATTAGATAGGCAGCTTGGACACCTAAAATGGTTAGCATCACTTCATAGCCCCCATGCCCATTACCATTTTGACCATGCTACGCCAAGGTAGGGGGTCACCGTGATCGAACAAACACCCATCCATGAAATTTTGTTCAAACATTTTACACAGGATACAACCTTATAACCATAAAAAACTATATAGCTTAGAGGTAACTATGGTTAGGAAAAACAACCAGACTAAGGGTGCCACAATAAAACCTATTCTATGGTGAGCCTCCACGAACTATCCGATCACCCAACCTTGCCTTGACATCCACCTGATCACCCATACTCCTACTCTATCCTTGTTCCACATCAAAGAAAATATCATTGAGATGTTAAAACACTCAAAACATCAATCCAAAAATTTATTCTAAAATAAAATATACTTTAGATAACAAAAATTGAAATTTATACTGAATTTTGAAAACCCAAAATACAAAGGACTTTAAATGGGGAAGTACTATCTTATGATGTATATGGTACTCAAAAGTGAAGTTTAAGAACTATAAAGGTTCTTTGACATCACACTAAAGTAAAAATTAATTTGATAAATTTTCTAGTGTACTATCATACATATAGAGATATCAGGGAGCGTGGATTTGGATTTATCCTGTTACAAGGAACCTAGTCCGAATGGGTAAGAACAACCGAGCACAACCATCCCTTTTAAAATCTAAACCACTAATCCACCAACCATCATGACCTTAGATAATAATCTATTGTTGATAATCTTAAAGCTGAACTTAGGAGGATCCCATCTAGTCCAAATCCCCTATATGATATAGTGGTGGGAATTGAAATTATTAGTGCATACCATGTTAAACAGTCCATGAAGGACTTATGATCACTATTAAGAAGATATGATACCAATACACCATAATATATGATAATTTTCAAATGTTAGTGAATCCATGGGGGGGGGAGGTCATGAATTGCTTTATTTTGGCCATCCAAGATGTTATATAACATTGTTGAAAGAATCATTTTTCTTAGTTGAACTTTGTGAGTATTCTTATGAGTGTTAGTTAACCCCTACAAAGAAATTATGTATTGATTCAATGTTAGGGGAAATACCAAAACAACATATCGAGGCCAGTGAAAAAACTCTCTTTTGAGTTTCCCAATCAAATGGGATAACCCCTTTGTGTATAAAACAAATGAGGAAACTTATTTTTTGTATGTTAAAAAATATCTCAACCTTTTTATCACTAAAAAAACACCATAAAAACGTGCATTTATTATTGTTTTTCTAGTACCGAGAAATGTTCATCTCAAGTTCCACAGTCACATTCTAATACCGAAATAGAAAAATAAAAAAAATCAATAAAAAACTATAAAATATATAAATTCAAAAAATATAATCAATTTAATTATATGAAAAAATGTAACTTAAGATTATTAGTTATAGTAACAACAATTATAAGAAAATAAATTAGATAACCAAACAAAGATCACATCATTTGAAGAAGGTCATGTTAATGAATTATCAACCATCCTTTTTACTTTTAACATAATAAATAAAAGTGTTTATAATTGAGTCAAAGGTCACATATAAGTAATGATAAATGATATTTTTTATTTATAATACTTCACAAATTTAAAAATAATTACAATTTAATTTTTATATAACTTAATACTCAACTAAAATGGGCAAATAAATAATTATGCATGAAAATAAAATTAATCAAAAAAAATTATCATAGAGTTTTTTGTAACATATTATAATTTTTAAGGTATGTATTTTAGCTTTTATAGTGTTTATGAGTTTATTATTTTTTCATATTTGAGTTGGTTTTGGGGTATAAAAATGAAGGTAGTAGAATTGAATGGTCTTAAGGGGTGGTTAATGCTAGAAATCACCAATAAGAACCACTGGGTACCCAATAGTGGGGATTCTGGGTTCTAGGTAAGGGTGGAATGGGGGGGGGGGATAAATTGGGTTATCGAGTACCCATTGTCCATGGAATAGGTACCTCATAACCTTTAAGGGTTCTCTTTTAATGGGGGAATTTTCATTATTATGCTATCATGAATATTAGATTATGTATTCCTTTTTTATTTATTTTAGGGATTATTACTAAGAATGTATTTCTCTCTAAACTCTCCCTTTCATTCCACAACATCAAGTGAAATTTATTCCACATTAAAATATAAAACCACAATTCATCGATGATGTTGGATTCATCTTAATAAGAGATTTAACAACCCTATAATTCTATGAGTAGTCTATAATCTTTAGTCAATGTAACATAATTTTCACTATTTTCATCTAGTTTGAAGATTTTTGAGGTTTCTTTATGTTTTATGATGATTTGAACCTCTATTTTGTTTGAATAATGATCCTCAAGTGTGAGGTTATGACAGGCCACCCCCACTAGTACCCCTCTCAGGCCTACAATGAAGATGAGTGTGAACGCAAAGACTACCTCAAATAGGATGCCGGTTGGTGACTAACATTGAGGTAATAGAATATATAAAAATGGGTTACATTACCAACAAATTCCCAAGAATAAAATAAACAACCACCAATAAACTATATAAATATAAATAAATAACCTAATCCTTGAACATTATATTTCATACAATGAAAATCTAAATGGAAATACCATTGTGAATCCTATGATAGTGACCTAAAACACCTGCAACTCACATACCACCTATAAAAACTAGTAATGTCCAACTCAATTATTAACTCCTTGTGGACCTGAAAATAGTAACACATATATGGGTGAGCATACAAGTTTACTTAGTAGGATCCTACCAAAAACATCTTATTCAATTTTGGAAGAAGAATACTAAATCTATAATGAATAAATAGAGAATCCAAATAATCACCTAAATAGGTAAACTATATTTTCATACTCACTAAGGAACACTCACCAAGTATCACATAGAAGGAAGTAACATGATAATGAAATATGTATACAAGAAAGGTAACCATATACAACTTTCCTGCAAAATTAGTTACCCTAAACCCCAAAGTATTATTCTATGGTGCTCCTATACCCTCCATAAGTAATGTTTCACATCTATAAAAAAAATTATATCCATATACACATAATTAGAGATACATACCATTACATCCCCTAATCAAGTAGTAAGACAAATATCCATAATTGCCCGTGTAAATATACATTATACCTTAAGTTGTTATAACTTGTGCGTATCAACACCCATAATAACCATATTCATTATCACTGGGAAACAAGTATATTTCATAATCTTAAGATTCCACAAACTGTATATACCAGTATATCATAATTGAGATCTATTACCACTTGTATGAGCACATACACTCTAACAATAAGCCACTATAACCCGAATATGTCTACATATAAGCTATGATTAGAAGAGAGAGTAGGGATGGGGAGTAGTTAACCATCTATTTTCTTGACAACCTTGATGTAGGGAACTCAACAAGAACTCAAAACCAAATATGGGTCTGAACCCCCTAACTAACTTGGGGTGGAGTGTATGAAATAATAAAAAATTATGATATATATAAAACACAACCATTCTAGGGGAAACTACCTAACCCTAGAATAAATATAAAGAAAATATCCCACATGAGGACATAAATTCCATCACTAAGGAATAGAATCCAATAATTATACAAATATTAAGGTTCAATTCCTTCATAAATATTTAGTTACTTTCCAATAATTTAATCACATTTCATCATTATCCTATATTAATATTTATATTAATCATCAATCTAAGGAGTATAAATTTAATATTATAATAATTTCCACGCTCCTTCAATATTTTACACATTCCATATTTATTAATATAAAGTCATTATAATTTAATATTTTAAAACCATCGTATTTAATTAATATATCTTTTAATTAACATTCTATAATTCTTCGTACCAAGACACACATATTTCTATATTTAGGAAGATATACACATATCTAAAAGGGGAATTGATAATAAACAAAAAGAATAATGAAAAGAAGAACAATCAATTTCGGATCTCAACTCCAGCCACTCATATGATATTATATTCATCTTTTATATCACCCACAATATCCATTATTAACTACATTAATCTGCTAACATAAAATAAAAATAACATATCCCAACCCTTTCCATTCCAATAAACCATACTAGGTTTTCAATAAAAATAAATCCAAGGGTAATATATGTATTTATATAGATGCTGTTATAATTTTTGTGGTAATAATCATCAAGAAGAAAATAGTAAAACCTAAAACATTCATGAAAACTATTTTCAATAAGGTTTGAATGAATTTTTATTTTATACATTTAATTCTAGTAAAAAAAATCACTTTACCATATTAATATATCAATTATTTATGATTATATTTCAATTATAATAAATCTTATTTTAGTAGAAATAATAACAATGAAAATAATATAATATCATTCTCAAAGAAAATATTAACTATCTTAAGTAATTTAGGAAATAAAAATATTCATAATCCTCATCCACCATATTCATATTTTAATTAATTATTCAGTTTTTAACATATTAGACATTCGTGAATGCATAAAGATACTACAACATAAAAAAATGGATATACTATATAGAAAATAGCCCGAAGCATATCATAGTTAATACATACTAAAGAAAATAATCACATGATCTCTTTAAAATAATTCCATATATTTAACTTATTATGTCAAACTCTTCATTTTATCCAATTAAAACCCAATCATGATAAATCCCTATTTATATAAAAATAAAATAAGAAATTTATGAATCTCATACCTAATACAAATTCTTGATAACTCAACACACACAATAAGCAAGAAATGGTAAGAGGTTATAATGACTAAAATATTTTTCAAGAACTCCTTTCCTGGTAAAAAAATATGATCCATCAAATCCAAGTGTTTTGAAAAGCTATTGGGAACTATCTGAACATAAAAAATATCTCACTAATCATCTGGGGACTCAAGAGAAATGTGATTGTTAAAACAAATGGAGGAAACCCGATAATAAAAATGAAAAAAATATGTGAAATGGTCCATACAATCCTCCTGGGTGGTTCCCTTTTAAAGATCAATCAATTTCCGTCTAATTCTATATAATTAAGGGAGGATTGATAAATTTAAAATAATAGGTGCTTGAACTACATTGTAGTTTACTATTGAAAGCATCTTTTTTTAAAAAATAGCTATTAAATTTTATTAAATTCCATTTAAATCATGCATGTTAATTATTATTATATCATAATATATTATTACCTTGAAAATTATATCATAAAACATAAAAGGACAAGGGAATTTAATTTCTTAACGAAAAAACTAATTTAAAGGATTAAAAAATTTATAATGTAAGTATAAATAATAAAATAAAATTTATGGAAACCCAGAAAAGAAATAAAGAAAAATGATCTTCAGAAGTGATTGTTTAATAGCAGTAGTTAATTTTATATATGATAGAATGAATCTTATACAAAAGGGAAATTACTCTTACACAAAAGAGAAAATAATCATACCCAAAAGAGAAAAAGACTCTTACGCATAAGTTAAATGACTCTTATGCTATAGAGAATCACTCTAATGATTCATAAGAATGAAATTAATAATTCACATGAATGAATCTTACTCTTCAATAGAATGAGCCTTATATTTTAAAATTTGACCAACTATTCAAAACATAAGGGTTATACATAAAGGGAAACATATGGGTTATTTCATTTCTAAGGGAATATGTAATGGTCCTTCCAGTAGTAAAGGTTATTTAGAAGGGTCACCTCTAAGACCGAGTCAAAATATAATGGCCAACTTAAACTTGGCTAAAAATCAAGTTAAAACTTAAAAATAAAAAATTAATTTAAAAATCAATTAAAATTAGAATATACCTTCTTCAACCCCCAAACCACTATAAAATATCCATGGACTCATATGACACCTAATAAATAAAAAATAAAGGGTTCAAGAAAATATGTTCCTTTATAGAGGTAGGTGATCTATTACTTATATTGGTTTTTTAAGATGTTATTTTATATTATTTTTGCATTTATTTTTGATTTTATAATTATTTATAGTTTTTTACAAGAATAAATAGATATAATATTGTAAAATATTTTTCCTAATTTTTATGTGTCGTACAAACTTTATAAAACTTTTGTAATACTGAAATTATGGAATGACATTAGTAAAGTGTTGAAATAAAGACAAAATTTTTATAAATATTATGAAGTTTATATAAACATTAATAGTAGATTAAATTTTATGTAAATAGGGAGTATAATTTATGTTTTGAGGTTGGTTTGATGTGTTCACTGCTATATAAATTCATATAAGGAATATATAAATTTTTATTTTTTGTTAAGATAGAATTGTTAAAGTTACTATTATTTAAAGTTTATTTTTTCCAATATATTTAGTATATTTTCATGATAGAATATGAGTTTTAAAGGTTTAATCATTCCATGTAAAATAGAAAAATTATTTTAGTTCATGGGTGGTGGTTGTTATGGATTGTTTTTGGATTTAAGTGATTTACACTTGTTGGAATATGGATTTAAATGAATTAAAGTACTGATAAGAATGGGTATAAGGTGTATAATTAGGGTTTGATTGAAATTTTTGTTTAAGATACATGTAATATGAATTTTATTTTGAAATTTTATTTCTAGAATAACTATTTGAAGAATATAAATGGGAACAAAGATAAGGGTAATTACATTTGTTTTTTGAAAAATAAATTTCATGATTATTTTGAATTAATTAGAGTTGAAATAATGATATTATGTGACGAAAGGAAGTGATTTTGAGGTATTTTAATTTAAATTTATATATTGTGAAAAGTTCTAGGAAATTGGACACTTTCAGGGAGCCTTGGGCAAGGCAGAGAAGTGAGAAATATTAAGATGTGATAGATGTATTTTTTTAATACTTGAGTTAGGTTGGGGATTAAATTAGATGAAATTTTATTGGAATATGTAATGATTTGAGCCATATGTTTGGATGATTTATTTTACACTTTTCATCAGAGTTATATAGGCATTGGACGAAGCTGATATGAGATTATTTAGGTGTTTTTGTTAACACTGAATACTATATTTTCATGATGAAAATTATGTTGTTAAATTATTTAAAACTTTAAATATTATTTAATTTTTTTTATATTTAAAATCCTAGGGTTTCATATTGTTTTATTTCATTCCACTAAGTATTTATTCTCACTCCTTATATATACACACCACATGTTCTTATAAACTATATGCATGATGTTATAGGTGAAGGAAATAAGACTTATTATCTTGGGATATAATGTTAGGTGACATCTTAGAGACAAGTATATTGTATTTGAAGTTGTCTGGAAGGGTTGTAAATACTTTATATTAGTTTTTCATTTAGTTTTATTATAAATATACTAAGTATTAATTTTATTTTAGAGTGTTGTCTTGATTTATGACTCATATGAGAATATACAGTAACTTAATATGACAGGTTGAGCTTGTTTATATAATTTGCAATACTTATTGTTATTTTATTTATATTTTGGTATTTTAATTTGATGGAACATTATACGTAAAATCAACCCCTAAGTGATGAAATTAAACCCTTATTGTTAGTTGTCATCCTCTGATTATTGGGGAGCACACAAGAGGCTGTGTGATTTTTCCCTCGGTGGAATGATCATGCCTTGGTAGAATGTTACTAAATGGTGTTAGAGATATTTATTTTCTAAGGTATTTATATTTAGGAGTTGGTATATTGGATATTAAGATTTGGGACATGGTGTAGTAGTTTCCTATGTGTTCTTAACTAGTATAACTATATTGTAAGATCAAGTTACATGGGGATTAGGTGGTTATATTTTTGTAGTTTATGAATGATATTTTGGGATATTATGTTCACTTTATTTAGGCATAGTAGTGTAATATTCATACATCATTTTGAAACATATGGGAATGAAATATATTTTTTCACATGTATTTGTGATTTATTGATGATTTAAATTTCAGTTAAGTAATTTCATTATTAGAAAACTAAAAGTTGTTTTCCTAAATAAGTTATTAATAATGGATTGATTAGTTGAAATTTTTGAAAAGAAATATCTGATGTAATTTGATTAGTTTGATTTGAATAATTTCTTTATGATTATATACAAGAATTAATGTATTTGGTTTTTTGTTGAAAATTTTAGTACTGATTTAAAACTAACATGTTGATATTTGTAGACTTATGTGACCTAATAAGTGATTTTATTATCCTCAAGAGAAGTAAACAAAGAAGGAGAATTTTTTGAGGGGTATATGGAAGAGGAAACTAGGAGTGGTATTTTTTTAGAGAGATTGAAACTCTTATAGAGAATATGACCACTAAGAATTTATTAATGGTGATTTTAAAATATATATTATATACCACCTTAGGAGTTCACATTGATTTCATATATAGTTTAATATTTTCTAGAAAGTAACCCTCCTATATATAGGTTAGATACTGTTCATTGAGGATCTAAAGTGTGATTGGTGGGGAAGGACGGGATATTCAAGCTAATTGATGCTCATAAAGGGAAGAAAGTGAATATGGATGTCTTAATTATTTAGGGACTATCTTAGTGTTAGTGGGATATCTTGGACCAAGTAAGAGTGCTAATGGATTGTCATGGGAAGATTTTTCGGCACTCTTCTTTGACCATTTATACCCAAAAAATACCGAGGATAGATAAAGGTCAAGAGATCATGAAACTAAATTATAGAATTATTTTATTCCTAATTTCACCTCAAATTTTAAATATTTTCCCCATTTTTATTCAAACATGATTGGCGATGAGAGATCATATGATCATCGATTTGGGTATTACATGAAGTTAATAATTCAAAAAAAATATTGTTTTATTTTTTTACCCACCTTTATAGGTGTGGTGAATAATTATATTATTACAAGGAAAAATCATAAGAAGAGAAGAGATATTAAATGGGAGGAAGTGAACTTCATAGTGGTAAAAAGAGGAAGGTTGATGAATATTTAAGTGATGGAAATATTTTAGGATTTTAGGGGAATAATTTTTCTTCTCCTTTATCTAGAGGTAGGAAACTATTGGAGTGTTATTAGTGTGGATGAAGAGGATATACTTAGCCTATTTTTCCCTAGTGATCCACAAGAGTTTCACTCTTGTTCTGAAATAGTAAATATTTAAAATTTATTTTCAAGGGATCTCAGTAGGGTGGTGGTTGTGATTTAGCCTCCACATAGAATCGTTGTGTATAATATAGTGCATCATAACATATCATGAGCCATATATCATCTTATAGGCTCGGTAGTGGAGGTGATAATGATTATCAAGTAATGGTTTAGTGAGAGGATGTTAGGTATGAGAGTTTGATGACCAAGAAGAGGGGTCGATGTATAAGGTCTCGACAGATATTCACTATTTATTCAGCATTGGGGGATATTAGAAATGGTTAATACATGATTGGAGGTATGGTTCTAGTTACCTTTACCACGATTAGTGAATTTTTTTATTCAGATGCTTCATATTTTTTATGTTTTCTTGTTTACTTACCTAGTCTTGGATATGGAATTATTATTTGGAGTTTTATCTATGAATACCCCATTGGGAATAGGAATGTGTCATATTAATATATTCTTATCACATACTATTTATATAATATGACATGGAGATATTTAGAATTTCTATATTCTAATGAATAAAGGCTTCGATATAATTATTGGAATTTATTGGGTTTTCATTTTCAGTTGTATATTGATTGCTCCCAGAAATGAATGATTTTTTATCTCATGCTTAATCTTAAATTTTTCTAAGAGAATGAGACTATCATACAAATATATTTGGTTATGATTTAGAGAATCTAGGGGGATTACATCTTAGGTAATAAGTATGGATATTATATCAATTGAATTTATTTTCAATGTTGTGTTTCATCCAGTGGTGATCAATATGGAGAAGAAATTACAGAAGATTTTACTTGATTAAAACTAAAAAGGGAGGTAGAGTTCATGATTAAATTGGTAACTAATACTATTCATATTTTTGTACCTTCTTACCATATATCCATAACTAATATCAGAGAGTTAATTTCTCATTCAGATTACCTTGAATCCTAATGGTTCATCACATAGAGTGTGTGTATTTACTGTACTAAAAGGATTTTTTTCTCTAATAATGAGGATGAGATTTTTTTAATTATATTTTGAATATCATATATTGAATCAGGATACCATTAAAAATTAATATCCTTTACCATGTATCAATAAATTAAATAAGTAGAGTGGAGCTTTTTGGTTTTCAAATATTGATCTTTGATCATGTTATCTTTAGTTGAGAGAGTAAAATGAAGATGTTTATATGATATCCTTATGGATGTGGCACAACCATTTTAATTTTATGTCTAGGTAATTCAAAGCGCTAAATGAACTAGTTGCATTTATTTACATGATGAACCGTGTTTTTCATGCTTACATGGATTACTTTTCTGATTGTGGATATCAATTATATATTTCTATACTCATGGATCTAAAAGAAGAATAAAGAACATATGGATATTCATGTTGGGTCCACTAGGTAAAATACCCTGGGGGGTGAATCAGGGTATGGAAGATTAAAACATTCTCCCTTTTGAATCTAGTTTCGTTGTTAGAAAAAACTAAATTCTCTCTTCCTCCCATAGAAATATATAACCAGATATGAAATCATGCACATGAAACATCAATTTTTACTTGATTCAACCTCAATGGGCTACATCTAAGGAGCATACAATGGATATGTGCCGATGCACCAAATTCACTATGGCTCATAGCCAATAATGAGTACAAAGTTCTATCTAGATCTTCTATGCCTAGGCTCACGGTTGGTGGAAAGGGTTACTATCTTCCTCTTCCTGCACTCACTGCTCTTGGAAAAGAATCCACACATAGTTTATAGACTTTTAGGTCAAACATAGTTTATGGAAATGTAGGTCTCTGAATTTTCATGAATTCCAGCATTCTCAACTAAAGGTAGATGCTCTGTTGAAGTTCCCTTTTCACCCGTAGATGAATTCCACCTTCCTGGGTACTGCTAGGTACTGAAAAATACTTTTGTAACCTGATTTTAAGCCTTTTTTCAAGATTCCTTGAGAAAATAGTGAACCAACTTCTTCTCCTGCATACTGAGTACTGGGTTCGGTATGCGGAACACCTCCTTCGCGTACTACTTCCACTTCTGTGAACCTCCCATTATCCAGAGACCTCCTCTACCTTTGTTGTCACATACCTCCTCTTCATACCGACTCATTGAACCTCCTTTTTGAATCACCCTTTGTCCAAAAACGATTCTTTGTTCATGGGATGCCTTCACAAACTGCTATCATGTACCGAGCCTTCTTTCCGCCTCTACAAACTACCCTCTATCATGGAACTGTTCTCTGTTCGTAGGTTGCCTTCGCTTCCGCGTACCTGATCTTCCCCTCCATGTACCGCTTGTGGAATTATCTCTCTCACATACCATAGATTCCTCCTCTGGGATAATAATCCCTGCAAACACCTTCAGCAGAATTACATTTGCGCAAACCACTTTTGGAATTTTTCGAATTCCCAGACCAAAAAGAAGTTCTCTAATGATATTAGGTCTCCACTCTAATCAATGGGATTATAAATTATTATATAGGAAAATATATATACAAAATATACTAATCTAAGATTTAAAAAATCCTCAAACTAGCCTTCACTGTATACCGATCCTTCTACCACCACGAACCACAAGTCACCAACGAACCATTTTTCCTATCCAGTCAGTGTACTGTCTTTGTTACCACATGGTTAAAATACTCTACTGACATCAATCCATCCATATACTGCACCACATTCCTCCATGAACCATTTTCAGTTTCACTAATTGCTCTACCGTACCATTCCCGCTGCTCTGCATACTGTTCTTGCTACTTCGTGTACCGTTCCTAGAATATGGTATGAGGTCCATGAAATATGGTATGCGGTTCACATCATTTTAAATTTTTTTTTCAAATTTCTCCCTACTGTTTACTCTTATGAAGAAATCCTTCCTTTTCCAACATCAAACTTTTGATTTTGAGGCCCAAAAATTTGGAAAACACCAGAAAACTACGCCACCTTAAAAACCTATCTTCGACAAACACCAACCATACTCATTTGTAGTCGTCTGGATTTTTCAACAAACACAACCACACCCAAAACATATCTAGAGTACACCTTGAGAGATTTTTTCACAACATTTTCCTCGAATACATTGAGAGATCATTTGTCATATTCTAAGATATAAAAATGTTAGTTCTATATCCAAGAGTTAGAGTTTCCTAGGCATATTGATTTTGAGCCTAGCATATCAGTGGATCCTATAATGGTTGTAGTTATAACACTATAGCTTGGTTTACTAGGACTAGTCCTGTGTATAACATGACCTCATGCTCATCTCCCCATACACAAGAGGTTACCTAATAGAAGTGAAGACTAGAACCATCCATTGGGAAGACTATTCCATTGATATCAAATAACCATAAATAATATAAATATTGGAATCCATAGTAATAAATAAATAAATATCATGCAATCATAGAGATGATCAAACCATGTAATAATATCTTATATAACATCCAAATGTACCATTGTAATATGTATAATATAAATCAAAAGAAATACCCACAAGAGGTGGATCAATCTATATAATAAAAATGAAAAATAATAATACAGAGACACCACTTTAAAATGATTCTAATGTATGTATGGGAGTTTCCTCCATCTATACTCCACCCCACAAGCTCAATCTCCTGATATTGTGACATTCCCTTTACCTGGAACCTTGAAAATGAAATATACAAGAACACTGAGATGCCCATGCATGGTGTGAGTAATTAACCCAATAGGATTCCAACAATTATTCCTTAAAAAAGTGTGACATACATATGTGAGTGTATTCATATATTAAACACAAATAAACAAAAAATCATACACCTAGTTCAAGTCATACTATATTAACCAAGCTGTAATGAACCCTTAACATACCTGCCTAGGACCCATGTGAAATAGGAGAGTCATATCTTGCATTAAATCTATCTCAAACAACATAGGAAGTAACTATAAGGATGGAATAACATAGAAAAATTCCCCAAAAAATTGATTGATACCCTATCACTCAGGGAATGCTCCTTGAATGAGTGTCATACCTATTCCATATCACTCAAAGTGGTGTCTTGTAACAAAGTCCCATATCAACACCTTCTCACTCAAGGTAATGTCTCATAAGAAGTCCTATACAAACACCATATTAATCAGTGTATTGTTTAATAACTAACAGACACAAACCATTACATTCTAAATATGATCCACCTCATGTCCATACACAAACTCAGACCCCACACTTTGACGATGTACATTACAAACATTACCAGATGCTACTCCCAATATCTAAACTTACCTCTAAAAACATAGGTCATAAACTATATAACTACCAATCCATGTACCACATTATTTCCCATAGCATATCCAAATGAATCAAAATGTTCACAACACATCATGGTGAACAACCCTAAGCCCACACACTACACTCATTGTTGATATCCATACCTAACCAAAAACATCAAAACATGGTAAGTAATTACTACCTCAAGGATCATGTAGATAATTCACTATGAAGCATCACCGAGTTTATGTATGATCACCCAATACTCAAGAACCTTAAGAACCCCTAAAAATTAGGGATTTAACAAGTAAAAGAAGATATAAATAGATAAACTCACACCTTGGGATTCCATTATTTTATCCTTATCCAAAGTGGAGGAATGAAACTTATGAAAATTAAATCCTTTTTAAAATGATACTTGGATAGATCTTAGAACTTTAGAAAGATATAAATGAGGATGGATGATCATACATGGGTTGGGGGTGGAGAAAAATGGGGGATAAAAGGGGTTTTCACTAAAAATTACACAATAGAACCTAAAAAACACCTAAGCTGATCACCTGGTACTAAGTAAAATTTTAATTGGTACTAGATGCTTCAATAACCAACCTATTATATCCTTCTAACCAACTAATGAGGATCCTAGGGTTACAAGTCCCATAAAAATTACACTAGGTATTCAGTCTCCTGTTATACTTTTTTTAACAGTAAGGCCCTAGATACGCTTTTTTAAATACTTCTAAGTCCCAAAATGACCTAAAAACATCACAAAATTGACATAAAATTTGATATAAACCATAAAATGATCTATTAATTGTTCTTGAAATATAGGGGTCATTGAAAACTTCCCCTAAGGGATTCATACACCCAAGAAGCATCTCAAGGGATCCTTTTCAAATATCTCTAACCACTGGCCTCTTACATCTAACATCAACTCCTAGCTTTCTTCATGTATATTACTATGTTTATAAAAAACATATAAAAGGTATTTACCTTCTCAACAATACCTTCTCCGTCTAGTTCATAATAATCATTGAGAATTCCTCAATGGTGGAATCCACCTATAACTCAATATCATCATTATCAATCACAAGGATGGGTTTGAATGGTACATTCAAAGATATAACATATAAAGAACATCATTTATACTATTATATCATATATTAATATCTAATAGGTAAGATATAGTATGAATCCACTATTATATCATGAACAAATTAATAAACCTTGTTTCAAGCATTCCCTATAGATGATTCCCCAACCGAGTTGATACCCATAAGAATATCCAATCACCCACAACAAACTCTATGGGTCATTACCTTTAGTAAACATATGATAATTTATTTCTCTAATCACTAACGACTTGATTACTAATCAACCAAACTCTATTTCTTCTCTCATCCCCAAGATTAACCCAATTATAATTGACTCACCTACCTCTAACCAGTAGAGAGGGGAGTGGCATGATTGATTATATAGTTCCTTAAAAGGATCCAACAAATTTAAGTCTTGATAACTATTATTGTATAAAAAATATTCCATATCAATATATTTATTCCAAGATCCATTTAAATCCAACACGCAAGCCCTGAGAACAACCTAGAGTATCCAAATCATCCTCTCATACTATCTATTTTTCATAAGATAAAAAAATGTAGTCAAATTTAACTAATATAACATATATTTATATAATATATACTATAAAAAATATGTGAAATGTTCATATTGAATTGATAATATGATAATGGTTATCCCATATAAACATACTATCTCCCACACATAAAACTTGCATAACACATCTGATGACTGGGCCTCTTGAATAGGTAGGAAATGTGTGACCGTTATCAATTAATCCACCACATCCCATCCCACATAAAAACCATTAAAATTCCTCAATAGAATTGTGATTAATTCCATTTTCACCTCATCCCACTTCCATATTGGCATTAAGAGTGGATAAAGTATACCTTATGTTCACTGATGCTCTATCATTACCCTATAGAAGGTGAGTAAATGATCCCCAAACCCTAGTATACCCATCCTCATATTAGGCCACCATAAGTGGTGCCAAATCTGAGTATATCATGGTTTTACCCTAGTTGATGGCCCACCTAGAGGTCTAGGAGTCCCTCATCAACTCCTCTATTATTGAAATATAAACCACCTCTATACTATGTATATACAACACTCTTTTCTCCTCCTATGGCCACCCTAGAATAGGATCATAACCCATAATCTATTCTTATATCACCAAACAACATGAATCAAGCACCTAGATATATTTTACCCAATATTCTAGAAAGTGAGTAATATCTATAGAATCAAAATTCATGGCATCCATTCTCTTTTTCAAATAAAATATCTATTTCTTTAAGAGAAATTCCAACTTCCAATCCTCAACAGATTCCCAAACTTCCCAATTCTGAGTCTTACTTATTATACTATCTACTATGAAATTAACCTATCCCAAGGTATAAGAAATCTACAAATTGAATATTTTCTAGTAATCCACCCAACTCCTCTCCCACATGTTCAAGTACCACTAGGATAAAATGTATTACAAGTACTTTTGGTTCATTTAGATGAAAGATCTCTCAAAATAGATTTAATGATTTTAAAACATTAAGGCGTGGACCACTATAGGTAGCTCTAAATCATAGTATAGTTCTACTCATAAGGTCATGATTGAAAATACCCATAACTAACCACCTAATACCCATGCATTGAAATAGCTCCCAAAATAACCTTATATGCATCTCAACACAAGTTATAACCTATTATATGATCCAAAACAATCGAATGGGTATAGATATAAATTTCCATTGAAACACATAAAAACACACTTCTCACTGGTTGGTGTAATTTAACTTCACCCCATTCATAGTTTGTCCCATCATAGGTATTTCTAATTGAGAGAAATCCAAAATGAATCATTAATAATTCAAATCTAAGCTAAAAGAAATGTATAATTTGAAACACATTATTTAGCCTAGCAAAAGATGTCAGTAAATCTGGTTTATCTGTGCTAACTAATATTCCTACATTCCATATCACATAATTGAGAAAGTATACCTCTTAAATCGAAAAGTAACCCTTCAATTACTTGGTATAAAAAATATGTGCTTGAAATATACATTGTATGATCTCAAGGTACTCTATATGAATCTATTATGTCCAAGAATATACAAAAGTATTTTCAAAGAATAACACAACAATAGATTCTAAATAGGGATGATTCATGAGACCCATGCACACTACCAGTGCATTAGTCACCCTAAATGACATCCCAAGATACTCATATAGCCCATATAGACTCGTAAATTATATCTTTAATACATCCACCACCTTGATATGAAACTTATAATATTCCATTCATAGACCAATCTCATAGAATAAATTGAAACACCTTAAGTAATCAAATAAATCATCTATATACATTAGTAGATCCCTTTTCTTGACCATAATCGGGTTTAACTACTAGAAATCAAAGCACAAACAAAAGATGTAATCACCCTTTTTGTGAATAAACATGAACAACCCATGAAGAGGTACTCATATTAATAAAACCCTTTTCCTCATGATCATTGAGAGAAACCTTAAACACTCCTAACTAAGTCAGTTTCATACAATATAAAGGTATATATATAGTCTCTATACTTGATATGAGTTCAACCATAAACTCGGTATCACACTTTAGAGGAAAACCATAGAAATCATTAGGAAACTGATTCTATAAATATATTTTTAAAATGATAAATTACTCGAGAAAGGGTAGACAGAATCACCCCATATGATATTATAGAAAACTTCTTGACCACATATTCTATATATTTCTCAACATAACTATGGTTATATTTGACTATACCCTCCTTAACATCCCATTAACCTATAAAGGTATGCAATTTCATAGCATGGGATGTAGGTAAAACCTAAATTCAGTAGAAAATAATGTGATCCTAAAAAAATTTCATCCAATTTATATTGAAGATAATATTTAAAGTAGACACTAGGATAAATAAATCCCATAAGCACCCATAACCCCAAATATAATGGAAGACCTTGGAATTTTATGAATATGATCTATCTTATTCCCGAGAGGCTTATCAAGAGCTAAAATTTCATATGATAAATATAAATTCAACCCCAAAATAGATTCAATGTGAGTATATATAAAGGAATGAGAGGTTTTTGTATCAAATATAGAAACATAAAAGGTAGAAGTTTCTAAAAGCGTACCTATCATAGTTGAAGGGCCCTCGACTTTCCCATATAATACTTAGTCTATAGTATTAAATATAACCATATAAAATTCATGGAATTATCCAAATAATCCAAGAATACCTTTTAAAATCGACCCTTGAGGAATTTACTACTATTTCCCCTAATTCTCTTAACCAAATACTTTATCTATGATCCTAGACATAGACCTATTATCCATACACTAGGGACCTCTTAATGATGCTTTAGAGATCTCCACATATCCTAAATTACCACACAAACCATGTTGAGACATCATCATATAATAATAATATAGTTCTATTATCCTTCCACAAGCATGGAAATCCATCAGTTGGTTAGGACAAGTGCTATAAAAATGCTTTGACCATCTATATCTATTACAAAAAATAGGATCCCCTATCACGAACTGAATCTGGTCACCACCAATACCGGCAGCAAACCCATCCCGTTACAAGTCCTGAAGGGCATTCCCTATCCCCATGGGCTGGCACAAATTCCCAAGTATCATTTATCTTGGTTTGGGAATGATTTACCCAAATATGTATACATAAAACATCAAAAATATTTGATAAAATGAATCTGAAAAATTCATACCAACAAGGTTTATATAAAAATCCATAACTAAATACATAAGTTAAAATGCAATACAAAAGGTCCAAATACACAATTAAAAAGTAAAAAAAACAGCCCCATGGACTCCACATGACAAGGGGTCATCACCCCCAATCCATCTCCACAACTTTACCCCAAGGATGGGGACTAACACCCTGAACATCCATCACCCTTAGCCTTTTCTTTACCTCAGTCAAACATAACCAAGTCTACTTACACCAAAGGGGTGTAAGTAGGGTGTGATCCTAATCCCAATAGGATACCACCCAATTATTACAAAGAGCATGCAATACAATGTAAAAAAATAAGAAGTTTTATTTAGGAACTAGAATGGAGGAAAAAGAGTAATAATTGAAAGAGTTATAATGGAAAGAACTTACCTCCTCAAATCTAGCCGATTTTAGAAACCATAATATGTTCTACCCTTAATCACGAGGAAGAGTGCTCCAAAGAGTGGGAAGATAGGTTGGGCACATGTCTGGGTTCAATGGTCTTGGGTGAGACTTGGAATCACAAAAAAGGCATTAAAATTTAATTAGTTATTAATTAAACAAATTTGATTTTTAATACTGGAATTGGGCTTCCGGACAGGCCCAATCCCTTAATTGGGAACTCATATGCACATTTTTTATAGATTTCTAAAGGCTCAAAATTACAATGATGGTGTTAACATGTCAGGGGAGGCTATTTAGGAATTGTAATGAATGAAAAATTTTGAAAAATAAAAAAGTTATAAAATAAACAAAATTTATTTTTAAATCTGGATTGGGTCTCATGGTTTGGCCCAATTCATGAAAACTCACCCATTTCTCTATAAAATCTTGCACAACCCCAAAAAAAAGAATGAATGGAAAATAAAATAAAAATAACTTTTAAATATTTCATGTATGTTACATTTCTCCCCGCCGTGAAAACCTTATGTCCCGAAAAGTCAACCTGAAGGTTGAACAGAAAACTGGAATGTATACACTTCCTCAACCCATGAATTTCGCTCCCATGTCTCATGTGTATCATTACCATGCAGCCAATGAACCCAGACCAGTGGAATAGACTTCCCTTGAAGCACCTTCTTTTGGGAGTCCACTATTTGCACTGGCCGCTCAAAAACTGACAAGTCAGTCTCTATTTCTAGTTCTTCCCAACTCAGCACATGGGAAAGATCTGGGTTGTATTTCTTCAACTGGGAGACATGGAAGATGTCATGCATGGACGTAAACTAAGAAGGTAAGGCCAAACTGTATGCCACTTTTCCAATATGCTCGGTGATCTCAAAAGGGACAACATATCATGGAGTCAGCTTCCCTTGCTTCCCCAATCGACGATATCCCAAACGAGGGGACACTTTGAAGAATACCCTGTCACCCACAGAAAACTCTAGGTTTCGATGACTTAAGTCAACATATGGTTTATTTTGACTCTGAGCTGTCAATAAATGCTGCCTAATCAACTTGACCTTCTCAGACATGTCCTGTACCAGATTCGACACCAACAGTGGGGTCTCACCTACCTCAGACCAACACAGGGGGGACCAACCAGGCCGACTATAGAGCACCTCAAAAGGAGCCATTCGAATGGAAAATTGTTAATTGTTATTATAAGAAAACTCAAGAAGCCCCAAATGGCTATCCCAAGAACATCCAAAGTCCAGGAAACATGCATAGAGCATATCCTCCAAAATTTAATTTTCCCGCTCTATTTGATCATCCGTATTAGGATGGTATGTCATGATCATCTTAATCTGAGACCCCAAGGCCTTCTGAAGGACTTCCCAGAACTGAGAAGTGAAACCAGGGTATCTTTATGAGACAACTGCTGATGGAACTCAATGAAGCCTCACCACCTCCTGAGGATATAAACATCCCAACTCATCCACTTTAGATGTATCTCTGATTGGAATGAAGTGGGATGATTTGGTTAGATGATCAATCACAACCCAAATGGAATTTTTACCCTGAGGTGTATGAGGTAAGACAACAATGATGTCCATAATGAACTCATCCCACTTCCAAGAAGGAATAGGTAATGGCTGGAGCAAACCAGAGGGTCGTTGATGCTCTGCATTCACATGCTGGCATGTGTAGCATCTTGACACAAAGTCCGCTATGTCTCATCTCAAACTAGGCCACCAAAACTACCGACAAACATCATAATACATCTTGGTGGATCCCGAATAGACATCCCACTGAGACTGGTGCCTGCCCTCCATCACCACCATCCGTAGAGATAACAACACTACTTAACGACCCTTGAAGCACAAGATGCCCTTGGGAGATGATGACCAATCAGAGGATGTCTCTTCACCATGAAGAAACTGCTTCGATTGCTAACAATGGTCATCACTAGGTTGTTCCTGCTGAATCAACTCCAACAGAGAAAGAGTCAACTGGATGCTCTCCAAGAATGCCCCTCCACTGTGTTCCCTGATATCCACATGCATCTGAGAAAAGATCCCCATCAAAGACCACTTATCACTAGGCTTCCTCAAAGCCTGCACTGGAACTCTTCTTCTCAAAGCATCGACCACCACATTACCCTTTCCTGGGGTATAGAAAATGTCAAAGTCGAACCCCTGCAAGTACTCGATCCAATGACACTGCCTCAAGTTGAGTCCCTTCTGCGAGAAGATATAGGCCAAGATTTTGTGAATAGAGTAGAGCACAAACTTCTCTCGAAAGAGGTAGTGACACTAAGTCTTCAAAATCATGCATCACCACTACCAACTCCAAGTCATGGGTCAGGTAGTTCTTTTCATGTGTCCAGATTTGGCGAGGGCCATACGCCACCATGTGATTATCCTACATAAGCACGCACCCATGACCCATACCAGTAGCATCACAATAGACCACATATCCCTTTCCATCAGTTGGAAAAATCAGCATGGGGGTTGTAGTCAACCACCACTTCATCTCCTCAAACGATGCCTGACATTCTGGACCCCATACAAATTTCACCCCTTTTTGAGTGAGTGCAGACTTCAGTAAAGCAAGCTGAGAGAAATCCCGAATGAATCGCCTCTAATAACTAGCCAGGCCAGAAAACTCCTGATCTAGAACACATTCTTCAGCTACTCCCATGACATAACCACACTAATATTCTCAGGGTCCACTGAAACCCACTTCTTAGAGATAACATGCCCAAGAAATTTCACTTCCCTGATCCAAAAAGTGAACTTTGACAATGTTGCATAGAGGAGGTGATTTTGAAAAGTGTCCAAGATGATCCTCAAGTGATGTTCGTCTTCCTCCTTAGAGACAGAGTATACTAGAATGTCATCCACAAACACCACAATTAAGGAATCAAGATACTGATGGAACACCCTATTCATGAGTGCCATAAAGACCGCTGGAGCATTGGTCAATCTGAATGACATGACCAAATACTCAAAGTGGCCGTACCTACTTCAGAAGGTTGTCTTAATGATATCTGACTCCTTCAACCTAAGCTGGTGATAACCCGAACACAAGTCTATTTTTGAGAACCACTTTTCCCCCTTCCACTGATCGAACAAATCATCTATTCTAGGAAAAGGATATTTGTTCTTAATTGTTGCCTTATTCAGCTTCTGGTAGTCAATGCACAACCGGAGGGATCTATCAGCCTTTTCACGAAAAACACAGGAGCGGCCCAAGGAGAGATGGTCGGGCGAATGAATCCTTTGGATTATAAGTTTTTCAGCTGTATCTTTAATTCCCCTAGCTCGATGGCGGCCATGCGATAAGAGGGAAGGGATATCAGCTGTGTTCCCAGTGCCAGATCAATTAGAAACTCCACATCCCACTGTGGGGGAAAACCTGAGAAATAATCCAGGAATACATCCAGAAACACATTCACAACATGAGGTAGTGAACCTCCAGTGTAAAGACCATCATCCTCTAGCATTATAGATGATAAATAGATAGTAATACTTCCCAACTCTGGGAGTGGAGGTCCTGCACGGCCCAACCAACGATCCCATTCTCCCTGAAAAACCTGACGACTACCATCAGGTGCCATGAAACTCACTCACCACCTGTAGCAATCAATGTGTGCCTGTAAGTGTACTAGCCAATCCATGCCAAGTATTACATCAAAAAGATCCATGTCTAAGACCAAGAGGTCCCACTCTATCTCGACCCCTGACACAGAAAGCACACACGACAGGCACCTGAGACCCTGATCCTTCTTCTTTCCCAATGGTGTCACCAACTCCATCGAAAAAGACAACAAATCAGTTGATAAATTCAGAATTTCCACACAACGGGCAGAAATGAATGAAAAAGAGGCACCAATATCAAAAAGAGCAGCAACTATAGAAGATGCGATCAAAACGGTACCTCGAACTGTCGACGGTCCTGCCTCTGATCCTGCTAGTGCCTCATCCACCACATGGGGATGTCCAGTCTCTACCTGAGGATGACCACTAGTCTGTGTCTGTGCCCTGAACTGGCTCTGTCGAAACGATGACCCAGCCCTATCACCATGTCTTCCAAATCGGGATCCCCCTATCCTCAACGGCTCAGACTGTGCTGACACTCCTCTTGGAGCCACTGACCCTGCCCCACTCTGGAGTGGACATGCCACATTGTAGAAGTGCTGTAAATGACCCATTACTCCACACTAGTAAGAAGGATTCAGAGGAAGTGGGAATGCTGGTTGGATGTGCCCCGACATCCCACATTGGTGGCACACGACCGATCTCACGTCAGAAGTCGTAGACAAAAAACTGTCTGGAAGAGTGGCCTGAACTGCCACCTCCTTTCTTCAATTGTTCCTCCTGCTTCCTTTTATTCTATGAGGATCTTCCACTGCCCACTAATGAAACTGAACCAGATAAAACAACCCTACGTTTTCTATTAATATCCACCATGCACGCACGATCAACGACCTCAGTATAGCTTCCCAGATTAAACAAGAACACCTGGGAGTATATCTCGGGTCGTAATCCGTTCTCAAACATCTGGGCCTTTTCCTACTCATTGGAGATGATTTGTGGAGCATTCCAAACCAACTTAGCAAAATAGTTGGAGTAATACATCACATATATATTCCCCTAAACAAAGTCCATGACCTCTCTGGACCTAGCATAATCCAACACCTCAGGTAAGTACTGTTTATTGAATATGACCTTGAAATCTCCCCGGCGCATATGCTCATTCTTCCCAGCCTGAAGCACTAACTCCCACCAATTACGGCTGGGACCCTCCAATATAAAGGAGGCACACTTCACCCTGATATCCTCGGGTGTTTGAAGTAACTCAAAAATACACTCGATCTTCTCGAGCCATTCTTCTGCTTCCGGGGGTTCTGAGCTACCTCGGAAGGTAGGAGGTTTGTTTTTCAGAAACTCTTGTGCTTTATCTTTTCTTGGAACTATATCTTCTTCCCTAACAAGAATAAGTTTAACAGATGGTCCCTGTCCCAAATCATGGATAGTCTGGACCATAGCCTCCATGAGCCTCTGATCAATCAGTGTGGGAGAACTCTATCCAGCTTCCTCCCATGGGCGCGTGGGAGCTTTACGGGGAGGCATGTTGCTACAAAATGCAACAGTAACAAAAGAATAGTCAATACCACAATTCTGAAAATTTTAATCAAATACATAAAACATAAATAAACTAAACACATTTTAGTAATAAAAGAAACAACTACTCCACATCTTCCTGATGTCCACGTGTGGTGTGCAGCCCACACATCTCACCTGGAAGTGAAGTCAATACGTAAATTCAAACATCCCCTGGTGACTCATGGTCTACCATGAGAGGTGTAGGACAGGCACCCTACTCAAAACCAAAACCCTGATCCCCAACAGTCCTAGCTCCTGTCTATCCCAACTCATCCCAAAATAGCAATATAACCCAAAAACATTAACCTCCTTTGATACCATTTTGTCACGAACCAAATCTGGTCACCACCAATACCGGCACCAAACCCAGACCGTTACAAGGCCCGAATGGCGTTCCCTATCCCCATGGGCTGGAACAAGTGACTGGGTATCATTTATCTTGGTTTTGGAATGATTTACCTGAATATGTATAAATAAAACATCAAAAATATTTGATAAAATGAATCTGAAAAATTCATACCAACAAGGTTTATACAAAACTCTACATCTAAATACATAAGTTCAAATGAAATAAAAAAGGTCCAAAGACACAATTAAACAACAAAAAAAATATCCACATGGACTCCACATGACAAGGGGTCATCACCCCCAAGCTGTCTCCACAACTCTGCACCAAGGATGGGGACTAACACCCTAAATCGCCATCACCCTTAGCATTTCCTTTACCTGAGTCAAACATATCCAAGTCTACTTACACCCAAGGGGTGTATGTATGGTGTGAATATAATACCAATATGATAACTCCCAATTATTCCAAAGAGCATGCAATATAATGTAAAAAACAAGCAGTTTTAATACGCAAAGAAAAGCAGCTATAAAATCCAAGAAATGCAACTTTCAATTGAAAACAGTTTTCAAGCTAAAGTTTTTAGAATGTTCACACTTTTAAATAGAAATTTTAGCTACTGTAATTTACTTCCAAAAACACCAAAATAAATGGAAAAATATCACAAACAAAATGAGCAAAAAAATCGGGAACACCCCTAGGCACTAGATAGTCTCGGGCCCCTTGTACCTCATAGCTCGGTGTAAAGTAACCATAGTAAAATCCATTCTCGTGCATGAGCCACTAGTAGGTAATATACCCATAACCTAGTGGTCCCCAATAATAATCCACATAGTTCATTTAGAGTTGTCTTTATCTAAATTCTAGGTAAAACAGGGACAAAACTCATCTGGTCCACTAGCCGTACTAGTACACATCCACCCCACATAGGTACCCGGGCTCCCCCCTTTGTGTTAAAACAATTTCAGAATGATAAATATATCCATTTTCATATAAAAAACCACTAATGGTCCCATAAATTGGTATAGTAGCTACACACATTTTATACCATTTAAAACATCCAACAAAACACTATGAGTTTCAATAAATCAACTTCTCCAAATCATTCCTTGTTTTGCACCCAAAACTCTTTGAAAAACCCACTTGAACACCATGTGCATACTCACATTTACCAAAACATAATCCAACACACCTTAAACATTTATTTAAACTCATTAAATGAGTTATAAAACAATCCCAAAAAGCATCACATAGAATACCCATGTAAAACACCCAATTCAACACGAAATTGGTACTCAAAAAGTCATTTTCTTAACAAATGTCACCCAAAACCAATTTATCAGAAACAAAAAAAGGATAAAAAAAATTGAAAAAATTATTTTCATACCAAATACAGTTAAATAAAATCAACTAAATAATTATAGGTAATCACTTAAGGAACCAGTGAAAGATTTATACGAAAAACCCCAAAATTTCACATGGAATTGGCATTAAAAATTCATTTGCTTTAAAATTTCCACTAAAACCAATTTTTTCAGAAACATTCGAATGAAATAGAAATTAAAATAACATAAAAATAGTTGATAGGTCACAAATATCGCATACCAAAAGGAATCACCTACCAAAGTAATGAAAACCCTTGAATCAACGTGCAAAAATCAAGTCTCACCACCACCGCAACAAGAGGGACTTAGAATAAACCTAAAACCAAAAGATTGGACCATGAAAACCCAAGGATAAACCCTAGGATAAAAATACTACCCCATGGTCATTTTTACTTCAAGTAAAAGGGAAGAAACCCCAATCAAATAGAATTAAACACTAAGAAATTTGAAAGCGGAATGGAAGAGACTCACTTACTTGAGGGATCTTAATGAATCATCCCAAATACACCAGTAGATGAATTTTAATACATTAAAAACTTAAAGGGAGGTTCTAAGAAGTATTAGGAGGTCATTTAGAAACTATAATGGAGGAAAAAGAGTAATAATTGAGAGAGTTATAATGGAAAGAACTTACCTCCTCAAATCTGGCCAATTTTAGAAACCCTAATATGTTCTGTCCTCAATAGAAATGAAGAAGAGATACAAAGAGGGGGGAGAGAGGTTGGGATCGTGGATGTGTTTAATTGTCTTGGGTGAGACTTGGAATCACCGAAAAATAATTAAAATTGAATATGTTATTAATTAAACAAATTTTATTTTTAAAACAGGAATTGGGCTTCCGGGAAGGCCCAATCCCTTAAATAAAAACTCATATACACCTTGGTTATGGATTTATAAAGGTTCCAAATTGTAATGGTGGTGTTAAAATTTTAGGGGAGACCATTTAAAAATTATAATTAATGAAAAATGTTGAAAAATGAAAAAGTTATAAAAGAAACAAAATTTATTTTTAAATCGGGAATTGGGCTCACGGTTTGGACCAATTCATGAAAACTCACCCATTCCTCTATAAAAGCATGGGATACCTAAAAAATAAAAAATGAATGGAAAATAAAAGAAAATTACCTTTAAAATGTGTCATTTATGTTACAATTATCCCCACCATGAAAACTTTTCATCCCAAAAAGTCAACCTGAAGTTTGATTAGAAAATAGGAATGGATACTCTTCCTCAATCCATGACTTTCACTCCCATTTCTCATGTGTATCATTACCATGCTGCCAATGAAACTGGACTATAGGAATAGACTTCCCTTGAAGCACCTTCTCTTGGGAGTCCAGAATTTTCACTGGCCGCTCAAAAACTGACAAGTCAGGCTGTATTTCCAGTTCTTCCCAACTGAGCACATGGGACGGATCTGGGTTGTATTTATTCAACTGGGAGACATGGAAGATTTCATGGATGGAAGACAACTGAGAAGGTAAGGCCAACATGTATTCCACTTTTACAATATGTTCGGTGATCTCAAAAGGGCCAACATATCGCAGCATCAGCTTCCCTTGCTTCCCCAATTGACGATGGCCTAGACGAGGGGCCACTTTCAAGAATACACTCTCACCCACAGATAACTCTAGGTCTCAATGCCTTTAGTTAGTTTATTATTTATGGAGACTTCGAGCTGTTAATAAATGCTGCCTGATCAAATTGACCTTCTCAGACGTCTCCTGCACCAGACTCTGCCCCAATAGTGAGGTCTCACCTACCTCAGTCCAACACAGGGGGGATCGACAAGGCCAACCATAGAGAACCTCAAAAGGAGCCATTCGAATAGAGGATTGGTAACTGTTATTATAGGAAAACTCAACCAGTCCCAAATGGCTATCACAAGAACCTCCAAAGTCCAAGACACATGAACGAAGCATATCCTCCAAAATCTGATTCGCCCGCTGTATCTGACCATCCGTCTGAGGATGGTATGTCGTGCTCATATTAATCTGAGACCCCTAGGCCTTATGAAGTCCTTCACAAAACCAAGAAGTGAAACAGGGGTCTCTATATAAGACAACTACTGATGGAATGCCAGGGAGCCTCACCACCTCCTGAAGATATAAACTTCCCAATTCATCCACTTTAGCTGTATCTCTAATCGGAATGAAGTGGGATGATTTGGTCAGACGATCAATCACCACCCAAATAGAATTCTTACCCTGAGGTGTATGAGGTAAGCCAACAATGAAGCCCATAGTGACCTCGTCCCACTTCTTGGTAGGAATGGGTAATAGCTGGAGAAAACCGTAGGGCCTTTGATGCCCTCCTATCACCTATTGGCATGTGTAGCATCTCAACACAAAGTCTGTTATGTCTCGTCTCAAACCAGGCCACCAAAACTACCGAAGGACATCATAATACATCTTGGTGGCACACGAATGGAAAGACCACTGAGACTGGTGGCTTCCCTCCATCACCTCCTTCCGTAGAGATAACGACACTACTGAATGACCCTTGAAGCACAAGATGCCCTCAAGAGATGATGACCAATCAGAGGATGTCTCCCCACCATGAAGAAACTACATTGACCACTGAGAAAGCTCATCACTAGATTGTTCCCAATGAATCAACTCCAATAGAGAAGAAGTCAACTAGATGCTCGCCAAGAATGCCCCTCCACTGTGTTCCCTGATCTTCACAAGAATCTGAGAAAAGATCCCCATCAAAGTCCACTCATCACTATACTTCCTCAAAGTCTGCACTAGAACTCTTATTATCAAAGAATTAGACACCACATTACCCTTTCCTGGGGCATAGAAAATGTCAAAGTCGAACCCCTGTAAGTACTTGATCCAAAGATGCTGCCTCAAGTTGAGGTCCTTCTGTGACAAGATATAGGCCATGATTTTGTGATCAGATTAGATCACAAACTTCTCCCTAAAGAGGTAGTGACGCCAAGCCTTCAAAGCATGAATGACTGCTGCCAACTCCAATTCATGGGTCAGGTAGTTCTTTTCATGTTAATGGAGTTGGCGAGAGACATACGCCACCATGTGATCATCATGCATAAGCACACACCCAAGACCCATACCTGAAGCATCAAAATAGACCACATATACCTTTTTAGCCTCTGGTAAAATCAGCATGGGGGCGGTAGTCAACCTCCTATTCATCTCTTCGAATGATGCTAGAAATTATGGACCCCATACAAATTTCACCCCTTTCCAGGTGAGCGCGGTCATCGGTGAAACAAGCTGAGAGAAATCCCAAACGAATCGCCTGTAATAACCAGTCAGGGCAAGGAAACTCCTGATCTCGAACACATTATTTGGCTTCTCCCATAACATAACCACACTAATCTTCTTGGGGTCCACTGAAAGCCCCCAATTAGAGATGACATGCCCAAGAAATTTTACTTCCCTGATCCAAAAAGTTCACTTTGACAACTTTTCATAGAGGCGGTGATCCCACAAAGTGCCCTATACTATCCTCAAGTGATGTTCGCGTTCCTCCTTAGATATAGAGTATACTAGAATTTCATCCAAGAACACCACAATGAAGGAATCGAGATACTGATGGAACACCCTATTCATGAGTTCCATAAATACCATTGGAGCATTGGTCAATCCGTATGGCATGACAAAATACTCAAAGTGGGCGTACCTACTTCGGAATGATGTATTAAGGATATCTGACTCCTTCACCCTAAGATGGTGATAACTCAAACACAAGTCTATTTTTTGAGAACCACTTTTCCCCCTTCAACAGATTGAAAAAATCAACTATTCTAGGCAAAGGGTATTTTTTCTTAATTTTTTCCTTATTCAGCTTCCGAAAAGACAATGCACAACCAGAGGGATTCGTCGGACTTTTTCACGAACAACAGAGGAGCGGCCCAAGGAGAGACACTCGGGTGAATGAATCCTTTATATTATAAGTCGTCCAGCTATATCTTTAATTCTCTCAGCTTGGTGGGGGCTATGCGATAAGAGGGAAGAGATATCAGCTGTGTTCCTGATGCCAGATCAATCAAAAACTCTACATCCTGCTTCGGGGGAAAACCTAAGAAATAATTCGGGAATACCTCCGGAAACTCATTCACAACATGAGGTAGTGAACCTTCAGGGGAAAGACCATCATCCTCTATCATGAGAGTTGATAAATGGTTGGTAAGACTTCCCAAATCTAGGATTGGAGGTCATGCGCGACCCGACCGAGGATCCCATTCTCCCTGAAAAACTTGACGACTCCCATTAGGAGCCGTGAAACTCACTCACTCCAGTAGCAATCGATGTGTACTTGGAAGTGTACTAGACAATCCATTCTAGGTATTACATAAAAAAGATCCATGTATAAGATAAAGAGGTCCCACGCCATCTCGACCACTGACACAGAAAGCACACATGACGGGCACCTGAGTCCCTACACCTTCTTCTTTCCCAACGGTGTCACCGACTCCATCACAAAAGACAACAACTCGGTTGATAAATTCATCATGTCAACACAACGGGAAGAAATTAATAAAACATAGGAACCAGTATCCAAAAGGGAAACAACTATAGAAGATGCGATCAAAATGGTACCTCCAACTGTCGACATTTCCACCTCTGATCCTGCTGGTGCCTGATCCACTTCATGGAGATGTCCGGTCTCTGCCTGAGGATGACCACTAGTCTATGTCTGTGACCTAAACTAGCTCTACCCAGAATATGACCCAACCCTACAACCATGGACACTAAATCAAGATACCCATGTCCTCGATGGCTCAGACTATGCTGGCACTCCTCTTGGATCCACTAACCCTACCCCACTTGGTAGTGGACGTGCCATATAGAAGAAGCGCTGTAAATGACCCATTCCTCCACACTAGTAACAAGGAATTAGAGGAGGTGGGCATGCTTGTCAGATGTGCCCCGACATCCCACATTGGTGGCACACGACCAATATCACATCAGAAGTCCCAGAAGAAAACTGTCTGGAAGAGTGGCCTAAACTGCCAACTCCTTTCCTCACATGTTCCTCCCGCTTCCTTTTCTTCGATGAGGAGTTTCTACTGCTTAATATAGATACTGAACTAGAGAAACCAACCCTGCCTTTCTTATCTTTATCAACCATTCATGCCTGATCAACTACCATAACATAGGTCCTTAGCTTAAACAAGAATAGCTGGGAGTATATGCCAGGTCGCAATCCTTTCTCAAACCTCTTGGCCTTTGCCTACTCATTGGAGATGATTTCTGGAGCATACCGAACCAACTCTGCAAAAAAGTTGGCTTACTCCATCACATATAGATTCCACTGAACAAGGTCTATGAACTCTCTGGACCTATTATAAGCCAACACCTCAGGTCAGTACTGTTCATTGAAGATGTCCTTGAAATCTCTGCATCGCATCTGCTCATTCTTTCCAGCCTGAAGCACTGACTCCCACCACTTACGGCTAGGAACCTCCAACAGAAATGAGACACACTTCACCCTGATCTCCTCGGGTGTTTCCAGGAATTCAAACATACGCTCGATCTTCTTGATCCATTCTTCTTCTTCCTGGGGTTCTGAGCTACCTCGGAAGGTAGGAGGCTTGTTTTTCAAAAACTCTTATTCTTTATCTTTTCTTGGAACTATCTCTTCTGCCCGAACAGGAATAGGAGCAGGAGCTGGTCCCTGTCCTAAAGCTTAGATAGTTCAAACCACAACCTCCACGAGCCTCTAATCAATCAGTGTGGGAGAACTCTCTCCAGCTTCCTCCCGTGGGCGTGTGGGAGCATTATGGGGAGGCATGTTGCTACAAAATGAAACATCCACAAAACAATAGTCAATACCAAAATTATGAAAATTTTAATCAAATACATCAAACATAAATAAACTAAACACATTTCAGTAATAAAATAAACAACTACTCCACATCCACCTGATGTTTATGTGTGGTCTGTAGCCCACACATCTCACCTGGAAGTGAAGTCAATTCATAAATTCAAACATCCCCTGGTGACTCATGGTCATCCAAGAGAGGTGCGGGCCATGCACCCTACTCACAACCAAAACCCTGAGCCCAGACAGTCCTAGCTCCTGTCTATCCCGACTCATCCCAAAATAGAAATATAACCCAAAAACATTAACCTCCTTTGATACTATTTTGTCATGAACCGAATCTGGTCACCACCAATATTGGCCCCAAACCCATCCCGTTACAAGGCTCGAAGGGCGTTCTCTATCCCCACAGGATGGAACATGTAACACCCAAGACATTTATGTTATATAAATCATCAAAGGTATCTTTTTCTACACGCAACACTTGCTTGGCTTGCTTTACACGAAATCGCAACCTTCCTCGATAGCTTGCGTCGTACGCAATACCGAGTTTCACTAAACAACGATATGCTATTAAAATATTATTAAAACTAGCCATTATGAATAGTAATAACCACTTTTTGAAATATTATAAATTTTATTTTTCAAAATGGACTTCATTTTTTGATTCAGAATATCGAAATTATCCTAGGGTGAAATTTTGGTATTTTTCTAAAAACATTCAATTTTTGATGAATAGTGAAACCACTAAGTGGTAGTTAAAAAACTGAATTTTTCATAAAACATAATTTTAACACTTCTATGAGTGGAATTTCAAAAATCCGAGAGACACGGGTGATGTTAGTAAGTAAAATGTGGTTCAATGAGATGAAAATAATTTTTGGTGAATAGTAACTTTTTACTTTTATTTACCACGATTAAAAGTAAATAGGGTAATTAAGGGTAAAAATGATATTATTATTACCCTAACACATGTCCTAATTCTATTGGATAAGTGTAATTCGACCCAAAACAGCCTTAGGAATAAAATATGACCATTTAGGCCCACTTGGATTAGATTAGGAAATTTATTAATAATTTATTTAAAGAAGGGTTAAAATATTTAAAATCAAAGTTTAATAAGTAAATCATTTTTAATATGGGGTTATACATAAGATAAATTCGACTATAAATATTCCATAGAAAGATAAACCTATTTCCTACATAATGGTATTTTATTTTTATTTTTTAGACATTAAATAATTTAGTTTATTTATGACACAAAGATGATGCAGTAATTATCTTATTAATGAAATATTTACATAATTGATGTTATAAACACCAAAATTAATGTAATTTGAGACTTTTTATGAATTCCACTAATTTTATAGATTAATATGACATGTTAGTATTTATTTAATTAACTTTTTTCGAACTAATCATTTTGTTATGATTTTCACAAAAATTAATTACTAAATAGTGTCAAAATTGACATAAAATACTTTTTAAAAACAAATATTATATTAGTAATTGTTATTTTATTCCTAAAAATCTAAATATCGGCAAAATGACTTATATAAGGTTATATATATTAATAATAAACAACTTTGGGTCCGTTTGACTTCTTATAGTAAGTTTATTAACCTTATAGTATAAGAACACAAGAAGACACAGTAAAAGTAAAATTATTTAACTTAATGTTAAATCTAAATGATAAGGTTAAAATAGGAACCTAAACTTGTCTAAATTCTATTGGATGAGAGGATTTCGACCCATCACCACCTTATCTTCAAAATAAATCAATTTGGAGCTATTTAAAACCGAACTTGACTTTATAATAAAATTATAGTTTTAGTTTTTCCAAAGGAGCCCCTCTCCTCCCTTATAAAAGGGCATCTCCTCCCCCTCTTCCTCACACCACTTTGAGCCTTCAAGCTCCGCCAACCCCTGACAATTTCTTCTCTCCACTTCCATAGAAACATAATAGAGGTTCTGGTCTTCTTAAAAGACCTATTTTAGTGCCCTAAAAGGAGGTCTCAAAGAAGCACTTCAAAGAAGAGGTAATGACCGTTACCGATTCTTTCATCTTTATTTCTTCTTCCACTTCTTCTTCTTAGGTTGTTTAATTATGAAGTAATAAAATCAGTATCACTCATATAATGATATGTTATTATAAGTATGAAACAACCTTATTTCACCATTTATCTATCCTACGGAAAAATAAATCACCGCGCGTGCGTACGTACGGAATACTGTCTCCACGCCGTGGTGTAATCTATTTTCCACCACCAACTTACTTTGATGGGTATAATGGTGTAAATAATGACTATATATGAATATTATAAAGTGATATGGATTCTGAAATAGTATACATACACTCTAATACAATTCCACGATCATAGGAACGATATCATCACTCGTGCGTACGTATGGAATACTGTCTCCACGATGTGTTGCAACTCGTTCTACATGATCTTCATTTCATAATGATTATATAAATGAATTGAATGAATGAATATGATATATATTACACTAATACCATTCTGTAAATGAGACATATATAACCTAAAGATAATAATAAGAATTTATTCGACAAAACACGCATAAGAACAAAAAAGTTATAAACACCTGAATAACAAGTAGCAATGAAATATTACTACTAAGAAGCTAAGAATATGACCATATATGATATCATAAAAATAACTCTGATTATTAAATAAGTAAATAACATTAATTAAATCATTATACAGGAGGTTCGGACACGTACAAAGTATATCAGACCTAAGGTAAGGGAAATATCACAATCTCATTTTTACTGGGGTGTATTTTATCATCCACATCCATGTTTCCTCAATATTTAATATTATTTCCATCCACCTACAATTTTGTAAATCCTATTTTACCCTTCGTTGAGTTTTTAGTAAAAGATATGAAAGGAATCTTTTGTCGTTTTTTTTGTACGAGGTACTTTTTGACTTTTCCGACAAAAGTACGAGAAGAATGTTTTTTTAACTTATACGACATGAATGGATTTTTAAAACCTTATTTCCAAGAAGCTTCCTTTAAAAGTTTTGAAGTTCATTTTTAATCAACTTCTTTTAATTTAAAATTGTATGACATGTTAAGAAGGAAAAAATGTTTTTGAAGTAGAAAGGATATTTTCCTCAAGAATGGAGTTCAAGTGTTTTATGAAAATTATTTTCCATCTAAGATAATATAGGGTTCTATTTCTCTCCCTATTATTACATTGATTTGATTATGTTGTGATGGAATTATTTTTATGAATTCCTTTATCTTATATGAATTGTTTTATATTGTCATGTTGTTTAAGAATCCCATTTTTATTACATGGGTTATTCTATGATGTATGGTTTATGATTTTTTGGCACACATAAGAATGGTATCATTATGAGATGGGTGGGACCTATATCTCCCTCCAATGCATTGGGTAAAGATTTTATATCTCATGAGATAGACATGGCTGAAACGGTAGGTTATACCAGTTCAGTGAAACAGGACTGAAACGAGGAATGAAATCAGTTCAGAAATGGACTTTGTCCACTAAGATAGTCTTGTCAACGAGTCTTGACTAACAAGAAATGATTCTCTATGATTATGTGTGTATGCCACAAAGTTTCATGTTTTAAGTTATGATTATTGGGATCACATTTCACTACTATGATTTATCCCATGTTATGAAATTATGATCTCTTTTGCAGGTTAAGATTTCCAAAAGTTATGTGCTTATGTATATGATGTGATTGATATTTATTTTGTTTACCCTTACTGAGAATTTGAGCTCACCCTTTTCTATTTTTTATCTCCCCAGGTCAGGAAGAAGGTTATTAAGTAGAATATGCCAAATAGGGACTCTAGATATGATGAAATAAATGGGAGGCAAAGTAGATGCTTTATGAACCAGTTGTTTATGTTTCCCAGTTTCTAAAGACACTATAACTATACGGTCCTTTCTTGGTTTTGTTATATGTTGTAATAAGTGTGCTTAAATTCTGAAGTAATAACAATATATGTAAAGTATTGGTCGTTACAGTTGGTATCAGAGGAAAGGTATAGTCAACCTTTGGAAACTAGGATGTGAAAGCCTTAGTAAGAACCCTAAGGATAAGTATAAGCATAGAACACAATCTTAGTGTTTTAGAAATGGCCATGAATAACCTAGGATAAGAACTTAAGTGTGAAATTTTATTCTTGATTATGTTGTTTTCCTATTATAATTAGTGTTTCTCACACTATTCTTCTTGGTTTTAGTCAATTACTGGAACCCGAAGAAACTGTGTTAATGCGGAATGTGACGGGCAATGAAATTATTATCCCCCTGAGCAACCAAACGTTATGGGAGATGGAATGAAAAATATTGTAGCCATGCTCAGACGACTTTCTCAAGCTATGAATCATGCAGGACTTCCAAACGAGCAAATGAAGGAGCAACATTCTGTTGAATCCTTCATGAGTTAGCGTCCACATTCATTCAGCGGGTCTACTGATCCATTAGTTGATGAACAATAGATTAGTACTACTGAAAAGATATTTTCAGTTCTTCAATGTTCTGAGCATGATAAAGTCACCTTAGCAGTGTATCGTTTGGAAGGTGATGCTGATCAATGGTGGAATCTTATTAAGAATACGAGACAAAGGGATGAAATTGAGTCCATGGAATGGGACGAGTTCAAGAACTTATTTTTCAATAAGTACTTCCCTCGTATTCTCTGAACACAGATGGAGAAAGAGTTTCTTGAACTGAAGCAAAAGGATGATGAATATGTTGGTACCTATGAAGCAAATTTTACAAGACCTGCAAGGTACGCTTCTGGTATTATTATCCAACCTGAGAGTAAGATCGATAGATTCTTTAGTGGCTTAAAACCCAGTCTTCAAAGGGTCTTATCCATAAGGGACTTCAATAGCTACGAGGAAATAGTTCAATGTGCTCTCAAAGTTGAGACGGAGATTGGAGTAACCGATCAGTCATATGGGTTTGATAAGAAGAGGAAAATGGAATTCAAAGGAAAATCTAAAGAGCACACTGAAAAGAAGATGAGCTTTCCCTTATGCTCAAAGTGTGGAAAGAAACATGGAGGGAGTTGTCTTAAACGGACAAGTAAATGTTTGAAATGTGTAAAGGAAGGTCATCAGGCATTTGAATGCCGCGATGATGGGAATAAGATGTCTAATGATGCAAACAAATGAAGGGATACACAGAATGAACCTACTACACTTCAATGTTTCAAGTGCAAGGAGATGGGAAATTATTCCAATAAATTCCCTAATCCAAGGGTAGATGATGATGGTCGACGTCAACAAACTCTTAAGGCTAAAGACAAAGGAAAGTCACATGCAATTTCTATCAGCGATGTGGAGTACGATAACGATGTGGTGAAAGGTACACTTACCATCCACTCTAAAGTATCAAATGTTTTATTTGATTCTGGATCCACCCACTACTTTATTTTTGAAGAATTTTCTAAGGGTATCACTGTATTACCTCAACAATTAGATGTTGAGTTAGCTGTGAAAACACCTAATGGCACAACAGTCTCATCAAAAGTTTATAATTCTTCTCTGATTGAAGTTTGTGGGAAAGTGCTTCCTGAAAATCTTGTGATCCCTCCTATAGTGGAATTTGATGTGATTCTTAGCATGTATTGGCTTTCTCTACATGGAGCTCATATCAATTGCCAACGAAGGGAAGTCACATTTCATATTCCAGATCAATCTATGATCGTCTATTGATGCAAGGATGAACATAACCTTCCAGTGGAAATTTCTTCCATTTTATGGGTATTGATTCCACTAAATGAAGGTTATTTATCTCAAATGGTTGGTGAGAAACTCATGATTAATAATATTCCCATTGTACGGGAGTTTGATGATGTCTTTCCGGAGGAATTACCGGGTCTTCCACCGAATCGTGAAGTTGAGTCTTCAATAGAACTCGTACCGGGTGCTTTGCATATTTCAAAGACACCTTATAGAATGGCCCCAATTGAGTTTCTTGAATTGAAGAAGCAACTCCAAGAGAATCTTGATAAGGGGTTCATACGCCCTAGTGCATCACCTTAGGGAGCACCTGTTCTGTTTGTTAAGAAGAAAGATGGATCAATGAGACTCTGCATTGATTATCGAGAACTTAACAAGATCACTATCAAGAACAAATATCCTCTCCCACGCGCATTGATGACCTATTTGACCAACTACGTAGAGCTCAATACTTTTCCAAGATTGATCTTCGTTCAGGGTATCATCAATTAGGGGTCAAAATGGAGGATATACCAAAGACGACTTTCTGTAGAAGGTATGGACACTATGAATTTATAGTGATGCCATTTGGTCTTACTAATGCCCCTGCTATCTTCATGGATCTAATGAATAGAGTCTTTAGAGACTATCTTGATCAGTTTGTGGTAGTCTTTATAGATGATATTCTTGTCTATTCAAAGAGAAAGGAAGAACATGAAGATCACTTGACAATTATATTGAAGACCCCGAGAAAGGAGAATCTTTATGCCAAATTTACCAAGTGTGAATTTTGGCTTCAAGAAGTTGCATTTTTGGGTCACATAATATCAAAATAGGGGATATCTGTGGATCCAGCAAAAACAGAGGTTATCGAAAGATGGTCGAGACCAACAACAGTAACTGAGATCCGAATTTTTCTTGGTTTGGCTGGATATTATCGACGTTTTGTGAAAGATTTTTCACTATTATCTAATCCACTCACCAAGTTGACTCGGAAAGGAGTTAAGTTTGTTTGGACGAAGGAATGTGAAGAGAATTTCAAGGAGTTGAAAAGAAGGTTATCCAGTGCACCTGTTCTCACACTGCCTTGTAGTGGAGAAAGGTTTGTGATCTACAGTGATGCATCCAAGAAGAGATTGGGGCGTGTTTTTATGCAAAATGATATGGTGATAGCTTATGCCTCATGAAAGTTGAAAATACATGAGCAAAATTACCCAACTCATGATTTGGAGTTAGCTGTGGTAATTTTTGCATTAAAGATTTAGCGGAATTACCTTTATGGTGAAAGGTGTGATACTTACACTGATCATAAAAGTTTAAAGTATATTTTCACACAAAAGGAGCTGAATATGCGCCAAAGAAGATGGTTGGAGCTGATTAAGGATTACGACTGCTCAATCCACTACCACCCTGGGAAAGAAAACAAGGTGGCAGATGCATTAAGTTGACAAGACCATGCTAGTTTATCCATGATGAGGATCACAAAAGATCCAATATTTATGGATTTACAAAGGATGGATCTTGGAATTATAATGAAAGGGGAAAATCATATCTTTCTCAAATGAATGTTCAACCATTTATACATGTGAAGATTAAAGAGGCACAGAAAGAAGATGTAGAGTTACAAAAGAAGGTGAGAAATGTTCCTGAATTCAACCTTGATTGTGATGGGATAATAAAGTTCAAGAATCGAGTTTGTGTTCCTCCCATCCCCAAATTAAAGAAGGAGCTGCTGGATGAGGCTCATAGTTCCTCATTCTCTATTCATCCTGGAAGCACGAAGATGTATAGGGACCTGAAAGAGTACTTCTGGTGGGATGGCATGAAAAGAGATGTTGCTGAATATGTCTCTCGATGCTTGGTTTGTCAACAAGTTAAAGCAGAGAGACAGAAGTATAAGGGGATGTTACAACCATTACCCATACCCGAATGGAAATGGGAAAACATCATTATGGACTTTGTCACAGGACTTCCTAAAACATCCAAAGGCAATAATGCTATCTGGGTCATAGTTGATCGTCTTACAAAGTCTGCACACTTCATTGCTATTAGAGAGGATTTTTCTCTGGATCATCTTTCTAGGATATATGTAAAGGAAGTGGTAAGATTGCATGGAGTACCACTTTCTATTATATTTGATCGAGATCTGAGATTTACCTCAATGTTCTGGAAAAGTCTTCAGCATACTCTGGATACAAAGTTGAGTTTCAGCACTGCTTATCATCCTCAGACAGACGGTCAGTCTGAGAGAACAATTCAAACTCTAGAAGATATGTTGAGAGCTTTCTCTATGGATTTCAAAGGTGGTTTGGATCAACACCTACCTTTGGTGGAATTTTCTTATAATAATAGCTTCCACTCCAGTATTCAGATGGCTCCTTATGAAGCTCTCTATGGAAAGAAATGCAGGACTCCAACTTGCTGGGATGAAGTTGGGGAAAGAAAGCTATTAGGACCCAATCTCGTTGATGAAATGGCAGAAAAGGTCAGATCTATCCAACAACACATAAGAGCAGCTCAGAGTCGACAGAAAAGTTATGCCGACAACCGAAGAAAAGACCTAGAGTTTGAAGTGGGTGATAAAGTGTTCTTACGAATATCTCCCAGGAAGAGGGTTATGAGATTTGGAAAGAAGGGGAAGTTGAGCCCTAGATATATCGGTCCTTTCGAAATACCGGATCGTGTTGGGAAGGTACCTTAACGATTGGTGCTTCCACCAAATCTCTCTCATGTTCACGATGTGTTCCATGTATCTCTCCTGAGAAAGTACATACCTGATCCTTCACATGTACTGAGCTCAAAAGTTGTACCGCTGGAGCAAGATCTTTCTTATGAAGAACAACCGATAGAGATTCTGGATCGTAGCGAAAAAGTCCTACGAAACAAGACCACTCAATTGGTGAAAGTTTTATGGAGGAACCGCCAATTAGAAGAAGCTACATGGGAGCTTGAGGATATGATGAGGGAGAGGTATCCTCATCTGTTTGTTACAAAGTGACGAATTTCGAGGGAGAAATTCATTTAAAGGGGGGTGGAATGTAACACCCGAGACTTTCATGTTATATAAATCATCAAAGGAGTCTTTTTCTACACACAACACTTTCTTGGCTTGTTTTACACAAAATCGCAACCTTCCTCGATAGCTTGCGTCGTACGCAATACCGAGTTTCACTAAACAACAATATGCTATTAAAATATTATTAAAACTAGCCGTTATGAAAAGTAATAACCACTTTTTGAAATTTTATAAATTTTATTTTTCAAAATGGACTTCATTTTTGGATTTGGAATATCGAAATTATCCTAGGGTGAAATTTTGATATTTTTCTGAAAACTTTCAATTTTTGATGAATAGTGAAACCACTAAGTGGTAGTTAAAAAACTGAATTTTTCATAAAACATAATTTTACAGCTTCTGTGAGTGGAATTTCAAAAATCCGAGAGACACGGTTGATGTCAGTAAGTAAAAAGTGGTTCAATGAGATGAAAATAATTTTTGGTGAATAGTAACTTTTTACTTTTATTTACCATGGTTAAAAGTAAATAGGGTAATTAAGGGTAAAAATGATATTATTATTACCCTAACACATGTCCTAATTTAATTGGAAAAGTGTAATTCGACCATAAACAACCTTAGGAATAAACTATGACCATTTAGGCCCACTTGGATTAGATTAGGACATTTATTATTAATTTATTTAAAGAAGGGTTAAAATAGTTAAAATCAAAGTTTAATAAGTAAATCATTTTTAATATGGGGTTATACATAAGATAATTTCGACTATAAATATTCATTAGAAAGCTAAAACTATTTCCTATATAATGGTATTTTATTTGTAATTTTTATACATTAAATAATTTAATTTATTTATGACACAAAGATGATGCAGTAATTATCTTATTAATGAAATATTGAAATAATTGATGTTATAAACACCAATATAAATGTAATTTGAGACTTTTTATGAATTATAATAATTTAATAGATTAATTTGACATGTTTTTATAAATTTAATTAACGTTTTTCTAACAAATCATTCTGTTATGAGTTTCTCAAAAATTAATTACTAAATAGTATCAAAATTGACATAAAATAGTTTTTAAAAACAAATATTATATTAGTAATTGTTATTTTATTCCTAAAAATCTAAGGTTCGGCCAAATGACTTAGATAAGGTTATATATATTAATAATAAACAACTTGGGGTTCGTTTGGCTGATTATAGTATGTTTATTAACCTTATAGTATAAGAACATAAGAAGACATGGTAAAAGTAAAATTATTTAACTTAATGCTAAATCTAAATGATAAGGTTAAAATAGGAACCTAAACTTGTCTAAATTCTATTGGATGAGATTATTTCAACCCATCCCCACCTTAGCTTCACAATAAATCAATTTGGAGCTATTTAAAACCGAACTTGACTTTATAGTAAAATAATATTTTTAGTTTTTCCAAAGGAGCCCCTCTCCTCCCTTATAAAAGGGCACCTCCTCCCCCTCTTCCTCACACAACTTTTAGCCTTAAAGCTCAGCCAACCCCTGAAAATTTCTTCTCTCCACTTCCCTAGAAACATCCTAGAGGTTCTGTTCTTCTTCAAAGACCTATTTGAGTGCCCTAAAAGGAGGTCTCAAAGAAGCACTTCAAAGAAGAGGTAATGACCGTTACAGATTCTTTAATCTTTATTTCTTCTTCCACTTCTTCTTATTTAGTTGTTTCATTATGAAGTAATAACATCAGTATCACTCATATACTGATATTTTATTATAAGTATGAAACAACCCTATTTTACCATCTATCCATCCTACAGAAAAAGAAATCACCGCGTGTGCGTACGTATGGAATACCGTCTCCACGCCGTGGTGTAATCTATTTTCCACCACCACCTTACTTGGATGGGTATAATGGTTTAAATAATGACTATATATGAATATTATAATGTTATACTTATTCGTAAATAGTATACATACACTCCAATACAATTCCACGATCATAGGAACAATATCATCACTCATGCGTACGTACGGAATACCGTCTCCACAATGTGATGCGACTCGTTCCACATGATCTTCATTTCATAATGATTATATAAATGAATTTAATGAATGAATATGATATATATTACACTAATACCATTCTGGAAATGAGGTATCTATAACCTAAAGAGAAGAATAAGAATTTATTCGACAAAACACGCATAAGAACAAAAAGTTATAAACACCCGAATAACAAGTAGCAATGATATATTACTACAAAGAAGAAAAGAATATGACCATATATGATATCATAAAAAGAAGTATGATTATGTAATAATTAAATAACATTATTTAAATCATTATAAAGGAGGTTCGTACATGTACAAAGCATATCTGACCTAAGGTAAGGGTAATATCACAATCTAATTTTTATCCGAGATTGTTTATACTTTGAAATTTACTGGGGTGTATTTTATCATCCACATCCATGTTTCCTCAATATGTAATATTATTTCCATCCACCTACAATTTTTTAAATCCTATTTTACCCTTCGTTGAGTTTTTAGTAAATGATATGAAAGGAATCTTTTGTCGTTTTTTTTGTATGAGGTACTTTTTGACTTTTCCGACAAAAGTACGAGAAGAATGTTTTTTTAACTTATACGGCATGATTGGATTTTTAAAACCTTATTTCTAAGAAGCTTCCTTTACAAGTTTTCAAGTTCATTTTTAATCAACTTCTTTTAATTTAAAATTTTATGATATGTTAAGAAAAGAAAAATGTTTTTGAAGTAGAAAGGATATTTTTCTCAAGAATGGAGTTCAAGTGTTTTATCAAAATTATTTTCCATCTATGATAATATAGGGTTCTGTTTCTATCCCTATTATTACATTGATTTGATTATGTTGTGATGGAATTATTTTTATGAATTCCTTTATCTTATATGAATTGTTTTATAATGTCATGTTATTTAAGAATCCCATTTTTATTACATGGGTTATGCTATGATGTATGGTTTATGATTTTGTGGCACACATAAGAATGGTATCATTATGAGATGGGTCGGACCTATATCTCCCTCCAATGCATTGGGGAAAGATTTTATATCTCATGAGATAGACATGGCTGGAATGGTACGTTATACCGGTTCAGTGAAACAGGACTGAAACGAGAAATGAACTCGGTTCAGAAATGGACTTTGTCCACTAAGATAGTCTTGGCAATGAGTCTTGACTAACAAGAAATGATTCTCTATGATTTTGTGTGTATGCCAAAAAGTTTCATGTTTTAAGTTATGATTATTGGGATTACATTTCACTACTATGATTTGTCCCATGTTATGAAATTATGATCTCTTTTGCAGGTTAAGATTTCCAAAAGTTATGTGCTTATGTATAGGATGTGATTGATATTTCTTTTGTTTACCCTTATTGAGCATTTGAGCTCACCCTTTTGTATGTTTTATTTCCCCAGGTCAGGAAGAAGGTTATTAAGTAGAATATGCCAAAAAGGGACTCTAGATATGATGAAATAAATGGGAGGAAAATTAGATGCTTTATGAACCAGTTGTTTATGTTTCCCAGTTTCTAAAGACACTATACCTATACGGTCCTTTCATGGTTTTGTTATATGTTGTAATAAGTGTGCTTCAATTCTGAAGTAATAACAATGTATGTAAATTATGGGTCGTTACAGAACAAGTGCTCGGGTATCATTTATCTTGGTTTGGGAACGATTTACCCGGATATGTATGCATAAAAAAACAATAATATTTGATAAAATGAATCTGAAAAATTCATACCAACAAGGTTTATACAAAAATCCATAACTAAATACATAAGTTCAAATGAAATAAAAAAGGTGCAAATACACAATTAAACAGAAAACAAGAATCCCAATGGACTCCACAGGACAAGGGGTCATCACCCACAAGCCGTCTCCACAACTTTGTCCCAAGGATGGGAACTAACACCCTGAACTGTCATCACCCTTAGCATTTCCTTTACCTGAGTCAAACATAACCAAGTCTATTTTCAAGAAAGGGGTGTATGTAGGGTGTGATCCTAAGCCCAATATTATACCACCCAATTATTCCAAAGAGCATGAAATACAATGTGAAAAAGAAAGCAGTTTTAATAGGCATAGAAAAGCAGTGATAAAATCCCAGAAATTCAACTTTCAATTGAAAATAGTTTTCAAGCTAAAATTTTCAGAATGTTCACACATTTAAATAGAAATTTTAGCTACTGTAAATTACTGCCAAAACACCCCAATACATGGGAAAATATCACAAACATAATGAGCAACAAAATCGGGAACACCCCTAGGCACTAGATAGTCTCGGGCCCCATGTACCACATACCTCGGTGTAAAGTAACCATAGTAAAATCTGTTCTCATGCATGAGACACTAATAGGGAACATAACCATAACCTAGTGGTCCCCAAAAATAATCCACATAGTCTAGTTAGAGTTTTCTTTATCCAAATTCTAGGTAAAACAGGGAAAAAACCCATCCGGTCCATTAGCCGTACTAGTACACATCCGCCCCACCTAGGTACCCAGGTTTCCCCCTTAGTGCTCAAACAATTTCAGAATGATACATATATCCATTTTCATATAAAACACCACTATTGGTAACATACAATCAGTAAAATATCTACACACATTTTATACCATTTAAAACATACAACAAAACACTTTGAGTTTTAATAAAACAATATCTCCAAATCATTCATTGTTTTGCACCCAAAACTCTTTGAAAACCCCACTGGAACACCATGTGCATACTCAAATTTACCAAAACAGAATCCACCACACCTTAAAAATTTCTTTAAACTCATTACAAAAGTTGTAAAATAATCCCAATAATCATCACATAGAATACCCATGTAAAACACCCAATTCAACACCAAATTGGTACTCAAAAAATCATTTTCCTAACAAACTTCACAAAAAACCAATTTCTCAGGAACAACCAAAGGATAAGAAAATTGAAAAAATTATTTTTAGATCTAATATAGTTTAATAAAATCAACTAAATAATTATATGGAATTCCATAAGGAACCAACAAAATATTTATACGAAAACACCTAAATTTCACACGAAATTGGCATTAAAAATGTATTTGCTTTATAATTGCCACTAAAACCAATTTTTGCCAAAAAAATAAAATAAAATAGACGTGAAAATACCATAAACACACCCGATTGGTCACCAATATTGCATATAAAAAGGAATCACCTACCAAAGTAATGAAAACTCTTGAATCAACATATGAAAATCATGTCGCACCACCACCGCACCAAGAGAGACTTTGAACAAACCTAAAACCACAGAATTGGAACAAGAAAACCCAAGGTTAAACCCTAGGATCAAAACCCCACCCCCTTTTCATTTTTTACTTCAATGAAAAGGGAAGAAACCCCAATCAAATAGAATTAAACCCTAAGCAATTTGAAAGAGGAATGGAAGAGGCTCACTTACTTGAGGGATCTTGATGAATTGCCCCAAATACACCAGTAGCATAATTTTAAAACAGTCAAAAATTAAATGGTTGTTATAATGAGGATTATGAGCTCATTTCTTATCTATAATGGAGAAAAAATAGTAATAATTGATAGAGTTATGATGGAAATAACTTACCTCCTAAAATCTGGCCGATTTTAGAAATTCTAATATGTTATTCCTTTAAACATGATGAAGAAGAGCTCCAAAGAGTGGGAGAGAGAGGTTGGGAACATGGATGGATTCAATGGTCTTGGGTGAGACTTGGAATCACCTACAAATCATTAAAATTGAATAAGTTATTAATTAAAAAAATTTGATTTTTAAAATTGGAATTGGGATTCCACACAGGCCCAATACCTTAAATAAAAACTCATATACACCTTGGTTATGGATTTCTAAAGGATCCAAATTGAAATTGTGGTGTTAACATGTCTGGGGAGGCCATTTGGTAATTGTAATGGATGAAAAATGTTGAAAAATGGAAATGTTATAAAAGCAAAAAAATTTACTTTTATATCTGGAATTGGGCTCACGGTTTGGCCAAATTCATGAAAACTCACTCATTCCTCTATAAAATCTCGGGAAACCTCCAAAACAAAGCATGAATGGAAAATAAAAGAAAAATACCTTTAAAATGTTTCATGTATGTGACATCCCCTCTTGGTTGAGGAACTGATAAAACCCTACTTTATCCTAACTACATCTCACCGCCCTTGTACATATATCATCCCATTTATTATACAAACTATAAGAGGAACCATTAGATACATTTTATAGGCCACCACAAAGATCAACATGAAAAGGAAGGGAACCCATTTCAGTATCCTAAAATAGGATTCTCTCAATTTTATGATATTTTTATTCTATATGAGAATAATATTTCATGTTTAACAACCTAAACTAGTGCATCAAATTAGACTAAATACCATTATCAAACCTATGATCATTGTAATCCTTATTCTCAATAATAAAGTAAAACACTATAACATATTTGAGAAATCATTGACATAATCCAATGTTGAAAATTCTTCTTTATGAATCTCTATAAACACCTAAGATCTGTCCAACTTCAATGACATTGTGAAAAACTCCTCGAATGGGAGGTTCTTGAATGCCTCCCATGATAATACCTCATAACTTTGGGCTATAACCATGAAATGAAACCATCTTCTAGTATACCCCATAAGTATAAAATATTATAACTTCACCTGCTACTATTTAGATGTCATAATCAGCTCAAAGATAACCTCAATGATCTCCATCCAATCCTCAACATCATGAGGACCACCCATGCTTTAAAAATCCATAGGATACAACATTTGTAAATCCCAGGTTAAGTCTTCCCATGTATATCCTCCTCAATGTGAACCATCACCTAAATTATAATGATATAAAAAACCCAAGGATAAGGATTCTCTTATTATTAAACTAGGGGAGAAGCCTTAGGATAATTCTCATATCCTCCTTAATAGACATTTGAATATAGATTAGAATCATTTTGTTCCTTGATTAAATTTTAAACCTTGTCCCTTGGTGGATACATGGGATTATTTCAAGGTAAAATATTCTAAAATGAGAAAATATGTACTCAGAAAATCAATTGATAGATTAAATATAAAAAAAATTTAATCACTAATAGGCACACACACACACACACATATATCTACCTTAGAATATATGAAACTACTTACCCAAGTCCAAAGCCCACATTTATTTCATTGACATGTTAGTCATAGATACATATAATATAGTTTTATATATAATCTATTCAAATTAATTATATTCCACCAATAATGTATTTGTGAAAATAATAAATATATTATTGATTAAATTTAATCAATATAATCCTTTAACAATCAAATACAAGCTGGAACTTAATAGGTGATCCTATGTTTCAAATCATGACACATGAATTCATGAGCTATCACTATCCCAAGTGAATGAAAAAAAATGAATAAACCATAAATTCCTTAATATCTCTTGAAGAGTATCATGAAACTATAATAACACAACTAATAAAATAAATACCACTACCATGATTACTAAAATTAAAACTATATAGTTTATGACCATACAAATTCATATATTCACACCCGAGTCATGAACATATTATTCCCATTCTACCAAGACCTAAATAAATAAATCATGGAAAACATGGAACTTATATCATTTTGTAATGCCATCCAGTTCATTAGGATCAAGATAGGGTATAACATGGCCTCATAAATACCTCCCTATACATAGGAGGCTTTCAAATAGTACTGAGGGCCTAAACCATTGATTAGAGAGACTATACCATAAATATCATATAACTGTCCATAATATAAATAGATGAAATAATAATAATTAACAAATAAATAATATGTAATCACAGCGGTGAGCCAAATATGTAATAAAATAAAATTAAACATCGAAACAGACCCATGTTATATATACAATAATAATAAAATAATCTCCACAAGTGGTGGATAAATATGTATAATAAATAAAATAAAAAATAATATTGATTTAGAGATAAACAATGATGCAAGTAAATGTTCCGATATTTCCTCTATCCATAATCTACTCTACTAGATCAATTATCGGACATAGGGCCCTCCCATTACCTAGATAATTTAAAAAAATGTATGTGCCCCGAGATGCTTATGTAAGGTGTGTATAATAAATTAAGTATGACACCTCCAACGAGTCCTTAACATAAGTACAACAGGACTATGTGAGTGAATTCACTATTGAAAAATAAATAAACAAATAAGAATATACCCAAGTTAAGTCATTATCTATTATCCAAAAAATCTAAAACCCCATATATACCTACTTCAGTTCTATTCCAAAAAGAAGAATCATCTTGTTCCTCAACTCTGTCAAAATAAACATAATAAGTGGAATTGAGGAGGTAATACCATATAAAACCTCCCATAAAAATAAACCAATTTCTTTTACTCATGGTAATGTACCTAACCTAGTCTCATAATAACATGCTATCGATTATGTCCAAGTTTAATGAACAATTCTAGTACCAACACCCCATCACTTAGGGTGTGACAGTAGGTTTTGGGTGTAGCATAAGCATGCGATGGGACATGACCAACTTTTCTTCTTGTCCTGATCGATGATCAATCTGAGATTTACATAACGATAAACTTTGTGATACATGAAATTGAATCAAATAATATAGATATGGGATAGAATGCCAATACCAGAGATAGGATCATCACATATTATATATAATCAATTTAATTAATTAAAGAATTACCTAGTTGGAATTCTTTTAGTGTTGATGAATCTAACAACTAATCTGCATTGTATGGTCATTACATTGTAGGAATCAAAGACTATTCCCTCTAGCAGTGATCCAAACATGTTACACAAGTCTCTAAACCTCACCATAGGAATCTCTGGGCGCTATCATGGTAGATCCTATTACCTACATCATCCGCCTTTGATCGCCTCCAGAATCACTTTCAAAGAGTTCTCCTAGATCTCTCTTGACTTGAGAATGAAAGGTGGAGGAAGATCATTCTCTATTATTGGGAGCATTATTAGATAAGGGATCTATCTAGGTCTTAAGAGGATTCTCCAAATCCATTGTGCACAACCAAAAAAATGAATTGGATCTCTAAGAAAATAATATAATCGGTTTTATATATCAATAGGGGTAGAAATAAATAATTGAACAAGTCCCCTTTATTATTTATTTAATCCCTATGTAACCCCTTGTCAAATAATAATAATAATAATACTATTTAATGACATACACTTAACCTATGAATTAAATTAAATATTGTTTAATCAAATAATATTTATTATTTATTATTTCTCACTGAACTATTAAACTTAGTCCTCCATTCCTTAACAATATTTATTGAGCCTTGAATAACAAATATTTATTTATTAAATAAAATTAACTTCATTATTCACCAATAAATAAATAAATATTATATTCTCTAAATAGAAAATAAATATTTATTAGATATTCTTCTCACATTATATTCTCTCGAATATCTGGTGGTGGAATAAATGAAATCAAGAAAACATCAATAATTATTAAAACACATGCCAGAATAATATTTATTGAAGTTTTTAAATAATAAATAATAATATACTATTTAACTGAGATTATGGATACACATAGTGTGTGACCCTATAGTCATATTTCTCAATGGAATTAGGTGAAGTAGCCTAAATTCTAAATTTAACTCCTAGCAACACACCAAGAAAACCATATATAAATAAGTTAATAAAACAATGATATAATACCTTATATCGAAACTTAATATGTAATATAATACCTTTATCATGATATCTCTAATCAAGTAGGTTGCATACTGGTTCCATCAACCTATATACTTGATGTATCTTTCTTTGACTTTCTAGAAATTGAACTTATATATAGAACACTATGACCATGGATTTGTTTAGGATATATAATTTCTATAAAAGATACTAAGATATTAACTTTCGTTAAAGAATATAATGGAAGAAATCCTTTATCACATTTTTCATTAATGCAATATTACTCGTGATGCACCCAACGTATCCTACCTTGATGCAAACATTTGTTAGAATGATTTTCATCAATAAATAAAATTATACAACTCATAATACTATTTAATAATAATCTTAAATTCTAAGTATCAATACACACATTAGAAGATAAGAACATCTAATTACATATATAAATATGGATTTTCTACTGGAAAGTAGCGTTCTCATAATATCCTACACTGGATATTACCAAGGGCGTACACCATGAGAAGGTGCCCCAAATTCCTATGAGTCTCCAACCATGATAGCCTATATCATTTTCATCCCACAAGTGATATCATCTAGATATAGAACATATATTTAAGAATAGTATCATAGCACTTCTGGGTTCTAATTATAGCAGGGAACTTCTATGAACATTTAGTGGGATAACTACTCTTAGGACATTATCACATACTATGTTATGCAGAATAACAATAATTGTGTGATAAGAAGTTTATTAATATTAAAAATATGAATACAAGTTATCATAAATTACACATAATTTGGTTTTATGGTATAAAATCCAACAGACTCCCACTTGCACTAGATACAACTACCAACAACATTTATTCAACTAACTCTCACATGATACTCATGATTCTATTAAGATAGGACTTTATTCAAGGGGTCCTCTATGTTATCTTATATGGGTACTTTGCTTACTGGAACTTCACTCATCTGATAAAAATCCCTCTAGAGGTAAAACTTCTAGATGATGTGCTTTGTCCATTGGTGTGACTGTTGATCTTTTTCTATAGCCAATGATGTAGTATTATCATAATACAATGTGATTGTGTCCTTATTTCTCAGCACGACATCAATCTCCTAGAAAAATTTATGAATCCAAATAGTGTTCTTAGCTGCATTAGAAGCTGTTATATACTTGGACTCCATTTTAGAATTAGTGACAACTGACTACTTTGAACTCTTTCACCTTATAAATCCTTTGTTGAGATGGAAAAAATATATTGACTATGACTTCATATAATTCTAATCGATCTAAAAACTACCATTAGTATAACCCCTAATGAACAAATCATCATTGCCTCCATACACTAGGAACATATCCTTAGTTCTTCTCAGATACTTAAGGATAGCCTTTATAGTAGTCCAATGTTGTTCTCCTGGATCTACTTGATTTCTACCTACAATGCTTATTGCATAGGAAACATCAAGTCTAATACATAACATGACATACATGATTGATCCTATCATAGAAGTGTATGTGATATTACTCATTCTCTCGTTCTCTTGTTTTGTGTGAGGATACATTTTATTAGAAATATGTAAACCATTTGACACTGGGACCAATCTCTTCTTGGATCATTCTGTACTAAATATATTTAGTTTCTGGTCAACATATGTACATTGAATTAGTCCAATAAGCCTCTTGGATCTATCACTAATGATCTTTATCCCTAGAATATAGTCTACTTCATCTAAGTCCTTCATAGAGAAACATTTTTAACCATTCCTTAACTAACTATAATACTAGTATATCATTTCTAATAAGTAATATGTCATCAATATATACTACTAGGATAATGACCTCATTCCAACTAAACCTCTTTTAAACACATGGCTCACATTTTTTCTTAATAAATCCAAATTCTTTTATGGATTTATAGAATAAAATGTTTGATTAACTGGATAATTTATTCAATCCATAAATGGATATATGAAAATTTTAAATCCTTTTGGAATCACCTAGAGTCACAAAACAGTCTGGATGTATCATATAGACATCTTCCTAAAGGTTCCCATTAAGGAATTCACTTTTGACTTCAATCTTCCAAATATCATAGTCCTGGTAAGATGCTATAGAAAATAGAATTATGATATATCTAAACATATAAATTCGTGAAAAGGTTTCATCATATTCAATTCCTTAATGATATTTAAAACCTTTATCCATTGGCCTTGCTTTATGGGTATTTACTTTACCTCACATATACAATTTTCTCTTGAATACCCATTTTTATCTACCAGGCTTTAATCAACTGGAGGATCGACCAAAACCCAAACTTGGTTCTGATGCATAGAATTCATTTTAGAATTCAAGGTTTCCTTCCATCTTGCATATTATGAGCTCTCTACTACCTCCTTGCAGGAGAGAGGTTAATCATTATTAACCAATAATGAGTCACCATATTTGGTGATTTTAAATCCATATCTCTCTGGTTCTTTTACCTCTCTTATTCTCCTACGAAGTACTTGTGTTTCATAAACTAATTCTTCCCTGGGGACCTATGGAATTTGTTCCTATACCAACTCTTGTGTATCTTTACCATCAACTTCATCAAAGTCAATATTTCTCCCACCATCACTTTTGATGATGTGCTCCCTCTCAAGAAATATTGATTTTTTGGAAATAATCACTTTCTTGAATGAGGGGTTGTATAGGTAGTATCCCTTCATTTCCTTAGGATACCATATAAAGATACACTTTGAACACCGGGGTGCTAGTTTATTTCCTGATAAATCCTTCAAAAATGCCTTGAAACCCCATACACATATATACAATAAAAAATGTTTCTTTCCACTCCATAACTCAAAGGGAATTCCATTTTCCACTTTATTTGGAACTCAATTTAATGTTTATGATATATTTAGTAATGCATATACCAAAAAGGATAATGGAAGATCTATATAACTCATTATCTACATTACCATGTTTACAAAGGTACGGTTCCTCCTTTCACCCTATCTACCAAATGGTGGATTGGTCATTTTTCCTTGTAAACAAGTATGAAATCTTTTAAGTAGTTTTAGCGTAGAAGAGTCTAAATAACCATCTTAACAATGCTTTTAAAAATGATTATCATTTACCTAACCAAGATGGTGATTCCATAGCTAGTTGTTATATGAGTTGTGTGAACATGATTTTTTATCAATTAAAAATACCTGTTTTTCATAATTTAATACAGAAATACCATTATTTAAATGTTCCATACAATAACAAATGTTTTTCTTATAAAAGAAAGAATTTTTTTCCAAACATAAAAAAACCCATCTGCATCTTGGAATGATACCTAAATTATGTTCTTGGTAACCTTCGGTACATAATAAAAATATTTTAAAACCAAAATCATTCCTATTGGTGATGAAAGTTGGTAGTCACCAATGTTTAGGGTAGCCAAACTCACACCATTAGAATCTCATAGATACACCTCTCCTCTTGAAATATTTTAGAATCTACTTGGAACCTACATTTGGATACATATGTGAGCACCACAAGCTATATCTAATACCCAATGTGTAGATGTTGAAAGATTACACTGGATAAAAAACACACCTTTAGTTTCCCCTTGCTTTCTGGTCTAGTTCCTTTTCCAGTGGTCAGACTTGCCACATACAAAACATACCACCTCCTTTTACTTTCCCTATATATGTTTATTTATCTTCTTGGAAAAATGGTGCTCGAGATCTTTATTCTTCCTATGAGTCTTGGGACCATTTTCCTTGTTATTCCTTTTTTTGTTCACCATAAGAACCACAAGTTTATCATGACCTATGCCCTTATATTTTTGGTGAATCAAAGTAAGAAGTTATGAAACACTCTTCTCATTATTGATCATATTATAATTAAAAATAAAACTAGAGAAGGTCTTAGAAAGTGATGAAATAATGAGATATGTACGCAAATCATCCAAGAATTTAATACCTAAGATGTATAATCATTCAATATAGATAATAATATTGACTACATGATGCCTAGATGGTGTATAATCTCAAATATTAGTTGTGAACATAGCCTTGAAGATCTTGTACCTATCTTGTCTCACCTTCTATTTATAGAGATCCCAAAGGAGATACATCATGATATATGTATCCACATCCCCATTTTTACTCAAAACATCATTGAACATGGATAATAGCATGAAACAATTAACATTTGTAGCATCATTCATATGTTTCTCATATAGAGATAACTCTTCATCACTTTTCTCATTTCTAGGAACATTAATAATTGGTTCTTCTAGAAAGTACTATTATGTTTCATGGAAAAGGATAATGCGTAAGAGCCTTTTACACTATTAGAAATTTGTGCTGGTGAGAAGGTTATCTTTCTCAAGTATAGAGTATAAAAATATGTTTGAAGTCATTTTAATTATTTTTCTACAAAAGAAGATAAAAAGAAATTTAATACTTTATCTGATAAAATTTAGACAAGTAAATAAATATTATATTTATTAGTCTCCCACTATTTTATTGAAATTCAATATCCCTCACCATTATCGTCAAAATATACTATTTCTTGGACATTCTAGTGGAAAATATCCTTATTACCCTTCTCATTACCCCAAATTTGTTTAGTCAAGAAACTCAAATTGTTTTAGGTAGACATTTCAAATTCCAACTGCATTAACTCACAGTTCCTAAATATGATAAGTGGACTCCCCATTCATGAAATCATTAAATTGGATTTCCTTAACCCCTACCTCTCAGCTACACCAAGTCTTACTTTAGAAGTCAACCCTTGATGTGAACAGGTTACGTTAACCCAAAACATCAAGTTAGAATTCCTCGATAATTGAAATCACCACAACTTTGGCTGGTCAAGCACTTTGAACTATGGTTTGATTTTAACTAAAGTGGTGGAAGACTATACCAAAAAAATATATATTATTGAGGGATTTTATACTTTTATGAATAAATATACAATTATTATCTTTATAACATGATTTTTAATATTAAGTGGATTTACTTATGTGATTAACCATGTATTATATAATATTTACACATACCCAAATTTATTTTAGTTATATCTTACATTATCATTAATTTCATTAATTTATGTAATTGTGAAAAAACATATATAATGAAATAACCATGAAACTTGATAAAAATCAAATAATAAAGCAGTATGATCATGATATTTTACTAATGGTTAGTTTATCTAGTGGTTGATAAGCTAACCGTTGACCTAGGGGAAAACACCTTAAAGCAGTTAAGGTTTGTGTTGCACCTTTCCTACTATCCACCTATGTAGCTATCTTGGATTGGTTTTGTCTCATCTCTAAAATTGAGACACCTCCTCTAGCATGAGAGATCTAACCATTCCATATGCTTTAACTCACATACAGGTGCGGGAAAAAATGGCTTTGCATTAAAGAAACTGTGGGAAAACATGCCCTTATATAATAAGAGGATAAAAGACATGCATGACAACAATTTAATTTAGTAATAAATTAAATGAAACCAACAACATACAAAGGTGTAGTCTATTATCATGATCATCCACATGCATACAATAGATTACACATTTAATAAAACTAGAATTCATTTCTTAATCATTATTATTTATGATAAATCTCCCTCAAATCAATTAATTATCATCTTTAATTAATAAATTATTTTATCTTAATCATAATAAGAATTTCCTTGATATTATCATACATTATAATTTTAAATAAATTAAATAAATTTATTTAAAATTAATTGTGTATATAAATTTACCTTAGAGGAAACATGATGAATACCCATCCGAGTCTACCCAATATGTATTTTACTCATATACTGTTTATTCTTTAGGACATATAAAATACATGAATTATCATGTACTTTCATGAATTGTAGTATCAACATAATGTTTACATGAATTACTTGATTTTTTTGTAACATGTCATAACAACTTTAATATGAATCATGAATGATATGCAGATCTGAACATTACACAAATGTTAATTAATTATTTATATATATAAATTAAAACCCATCACATGGAATTTCTTATAAACTTAATGAACACATGTAAGAACATGTCAATAAGTTTTACATAATATAATAAATAAATTTTAAATCTACATAATTTTGTATAGGTAGAAGACATGTACAAGAGAGCTACATGACTGAACATCTATCACCATCTATCTGAGACACACACCTTGGGACTTGGCGTGTAAATCACGCCTCATAAAATGTAGTGAAATTCATGTAAAATGGGATATAAAAAATGTTGGATTTGAATTACATGTTCACCAGTCAGATAGGTTGTGTTTGGTAATACATGGCCCATCTGTGACTCAAAGGGACTACCCTACATGTACTCCGGTTAATAGTGCACCACCCTGGTCTGGTCAACATGTAGTGTAATTAATAAATTCTCCATGTGTCATTGTTGAAAATGGTTTGAATTAATTTCTGAATTAATTCCTGATTCATTGAACACAATTTCAAAATGTGTAGCTATGATTACATGGAATATACTCTTATGTTATTAGGCCTGAATCTTTGGCACCTCTAGATGATATTTTTGATTTTATTTTGTTCATACAATTAATTATATTGATTAAGTTTACAAGAAACAAAGGGGGGAATAAGTAGATCTCACAATTCAAATTAGAATAATGATTGAACTTGTATTGAAAACTAAATCAAAAATGCGTAAATGAATCAATGACCTTTAAATAATTATAAATAATAATGTGACCACTCTAATATCACTTGTAGGTTTCGAGCATAGTGGAAGTGTGCTATGGGTTGTTCCCAACTTTTCTTTTTGTCATGATCGATGATCAATCCGAGATTTACACAACGATAAACATCATGATCCCCAAAATTTAATCAAATAATATTGAAAAGGTATAGAACACTATAACCAGAGAGAGGATGATCACATATTAATTATTATAAATTTAATCAATTAAATATTTACCTTGATGGAATTATTTCTTTGTTGATAAATCTAAAAAGATATATAAATGTTAAGATCATTGCACTATAGGAATTAATGAAGATTCCCTATAATAGTGATCCACACTTGTTCCAAAATTCTCTAAATGTCACTATATTAATCTACAGGTGCTATCACGACAGATCCTATTGCTTGTGTCATTCACCTTTGATTTCCTTGAGAACTAATTCCAAAGTTTTCTCCGAGATCTCTCTTGACTTTAGAGTGGGATATAGAGGAATATATCTCTCCATTTTTGGGAGCCTTCTTAGAGAAGGGATATCTCTAGTTCTTGAGAGGATTATCCAAATCTATTGTGCACAACCGAAGAAATTAATTGTCTCTTTGAGAAAATAATATAATTGTGTTTATATATCACTAGGGTTGTAGATAAATAATTTCCCAAGTGACCTTTATTATTTGTTTAACCCCTACATAACTCCTTGTAAAATAATAATAATATTATTATTTGTCAACATACTCTTAACTTTCTAATTAAATTAAATATTATTTAATCAAATAATTTTCAATGATTATTATTTCTCACTAGACCATTAAAATCATTCTTCCATTCCTATATAATATTTATCAGGATATGAATAATGGATATTTACTTATTAAATAAATAAAACTACATTATTCACCAATAAATAAAAATATATTATATTCAATAAATATAAAAAAAATATTTATTAAATATTCCACTCACATTATATTCTCTCGAATAACCGATGATGGAATAAATGCGATCAAGAAAACATGAATAATTATTTAACCACATGTGGGAATAATACTTATTAAATTTTTTAAAAAATAAATAATAATATATTATTTAATTGATATTCTAGATACAGTTAGTGTGTGACCCTCTAGGCCTCTTTCTCAGTGTCATTAGGAAAAGCAACCTAAATCCCAAGTTTGTGTCTAAAAAAATTCCAAGGAACCCATTGGGAAATAAGTAAATTTCACAATTATATAATACCTCATACAGACACTTACTCTGCGATATAATCCTTTTATCAAAAATTAAATTTCAAACCCAAACGACCTCAAGTCTAGCCACACACATAAACCCTACACCTCAACATCAGACATTCAAACCCTCATACGAGACCACTACCAAGCCTAAACCTTACCTCCATTGATATAGGTAATAAATTTTCTAATAATAAATCCATGTAACACATGATTTAACATAACAAGTCCCAATGTCTCACATAAATACTATCCCATCTAACTGAACAAACCTAATCCCTAGTACCAAACACACTATAAATGCCAAACCCCAATGAAAATCACTTAGTAGTATCCTATTCGGAGTGACACATGACATAATGTGTACCTCCCTCTATGTTAGAGGCTATAAACTAGTGAAGATGGACTAAATCATACATTGTTGATACTATTCCCTCAATATCATAATCATCAATAAAAAATGAATAATCAAACAAAATCCACAAAAAATAATAAGAGTACACATAAACCAATAACACACCAATGTCATAACATGTTCATATAATCATACATTCTAACTAATCAACTACTAGGCCAATCACATATAAAAAATAAAACAAAATTAATAAAATTAATAGGAGGATTTAGTGAAACTATGATCCTCGCCTCAATCCAATCTACGATCCCAATCAAGATGATCCATCCTGAATCACTGTACAACCTATGACTAGATATATAATAATCATATGGTATATACATGCATCGAGGTGACCATGTAGGGTGTGAGAAATAAATCTTAGTATGGTCTCACCAAGTGACCCAAATATATTCCATTATATCCATTTGTATATAGAGGGAAATAAATAAATAAAAATATTAGCACATAAGAATTCATGTTAGGTCATCATGTTATAACTAGGAGACTATGACACCCAAAACTACATGGATTAGGAAATGATGGAAGAATAATAAATTGACTCAAACTATAATTCCCAACCCATACACTATAAATTAGGGTATATTGTCATACCTTGTCTTGTTAACTTCATTATTGATTCATATAGTTTTCATAACAAATCTTAGTCACATCATACCAATTATTGACATCTACCCTCTTACTTAGGTTATGGTATCTTACCATGTATATTGAAGTCTCAAATAGAGGAAATCCCATCAAAGGAATGGATAAACAATGTCATACCTAGACATACTGAGTATTGAGAAGTCCAATCACATAATGGTTATTATTCCAGTATCTAGGGACGATGAACACTTATATGATGTAATATCCACAATTTAATTCCCAAGTACCATTCCAAACCCATCCTTAAAAACCTATTCATAATTACTACACCACATAGGTAGTGAATCCTAATGAGGCTAACAAAATAGTTAACCTCCCACACAAGTATAACTATCCCCCTTAGGTGAAGTCCCATGGATAGTAACATATCTCAATATCATAATAAGAAATTTGAGGAGGGAATCACCACATACCACATATCACACAAGTTAAAAGAAACCATTACTAAGTAGTTTCCATAAATAGTCACATATCTCGACATCTCAGAAAGAAATATAAGGACGGAATTATAAATCCAACCTCCAACACAAGCTAAACCACACCATCACCAGGTGAGTCCCATTACTATTCACATATTTTGGGTAACATAATAAGTGGTTCGATGAGGGAATCACAATAGAAAAACTCTCGCATAAGACAAACCACACCATCACTAGGTGGGTACCATGGTTGTTAATGATTCTACTAGGAAACCCATGACCGGGTAAAACAATTCATTACAACAATAGTGACTCCAAATATAGATCCAATATAACAACCCATATCCTATGTATCTCATGAAAATCACACCCTCAGTACTAGTCACTCTCGACCTCGGACTACATCTTGATGAACATCTCATCATCTATCTATCCTTATAGGCAAATATACCTAGGGAAGACCCTATCCCATTGGGTATAACATAATGAACCTATGAACATTCCCATATAACATAAAGGAATCATCTATTATATTCAGATCTAAATCGGTATTTTCTCCTCAACACTAAACCACACCTGTCACCCAATGGTGATCTCATGACCCATAATTTACATGAACCTACCCTCAACAAGCTAGATCAATATCTTTTCTAATTCTAGTATCACAACCCAATCCGAATAACCAAGTAATGAACCATGATAAATCACACTAAGACCGATTTAAACCTAATATCAAGTCATCAAGATAGTTCTTAAAATCCCCACTTGGGTTCCATCTCACATAAAACTTAAGATATCACTCAATCACATAGCATGGAGTAAACCCTCCCTGCCACACTATTTCTATCCCCAAATGACTTATCCCACTCATACATTCCATTAAGACACTCCTCTACCCTTAATAGCATTTTTCTAACCTAGAATGAGATATACGATTGACTTACCCATTATCCCTAGGGCTAATCCTCTCATTATTATGATACAATACCAAGTAAGACAACCTATGCTATCAAAAACTCATCCCAAATACCTATATATACCCTCTTGTAACTTAATCAAAATCTTTTACGCCTATAGATATAATCACCAGTTGATTCCCAAAATACCCTATGTGCTAAGGAGAACCTTCTTTAACTCTAGGAGGCTCAATGTCACCCTATTTCTTTACCTATGATTCCCTTAGTCCCTATACAATATACCTAAACACATATTCTCATTTATAAATGAATAATCATGCATAAATTTTTTTTAATTTAGTATTATAGGGGCCATATACCTCAAACACAAATTTACCCTCTTTAATACAATCTCAACCACCATCGCTCATGCTCGTCCAAGCCCAACTGACCTTTACCCATAAACACAACACCCTAAATCCATGAAACTTCATCTAAATTAATTGTAAATAAATTATAATTTGTCTTAACATTAAAAAAATATTAATTACAAAACTAACTATTTTAAAATACTCTAATAATTACTCACCATGCTATCACTCATGATTTAATCAATAGGAAAAGACGAACACACCACACTGAAATACACTAGGACCTCTAATATTTAAAATCCCTAATTACTAATTTCAAATCATCTTTTAATTTCATCAAAAATGATGGAAATTTATAAATAAATCAATGTTAAAACATATATCAATGAAAATATTTTAAACCTAGTGAATTCATTTTCTTAAGGAATCCTCATTCCCCAACACATAAAAGCTCCAATGTTTGAGATGATTCTAACATTATATGGTGGAATTATCACATAAACCATCACCTAAATCATATTAAATCAATGAAAAATAATGAGGGATAAGTAAAGAATAATTATAAAACCCGACCTTAAGTGATGAATCAAACCACCTTTAAATACCATATATCAAGATTATTTTAATAGAGAATTGGAAGGGTATGGAATCCTGTAACTAGTTTTTAGGTATTCCTTGAACCATTTTTTGATCTTGATTTTATTAGGGTTTGTCTTGAGTTTCTTCAAGCGATATTTTTATTTTTTTTGAAGTTTGTGGACTGTGCAATGTTGGAACATGGTTTTCCCAAACCGTACGCCCACCCAATGAAACCAATGAAACCATAGACAATAGGGGTTTTCATGATTGAAGTAATGTTTGAAAAATTATGTTCCCACCTAGTAGAAAACTTGTACCTCAATATAGGGGCACATGGTTTTCTGAACCATGTGTCACTACCCATAAAATTTTGCAGATAATTTTTGTTATTCCAAAAATTATTTTAAAAATAACCAAACCCATGTTTAACCTCCTACGCAACCCAAAATTCTCATATCTCATTTTCCTTGTCCTTTTGGGATCTCAATAACCATTTTTGGATCCTAAAAAACCATTAATAGGTGGATATAAGTGTGGAAGATCTCGTTCAATACCTCTTCAGTAAGTGATTTTCCTCTTTTTATTTCTCTCCCACTCTCTCTATATTTCTTTCATAAGGTTTGTAAGATAATAATGTGTGTGCTGGATCTAAAATCCATTGATTTTGATCTTGATTCGAGGTTTTTTTGAGACATCAATTTCCATTGTTCATCATTGGAAAATCCCATTGTTGGTGTTGTGTTTTGTGATCTCTATGATAAAAGTAGTTGGTTTTTTAAGATTGTGACAATTGATTAAACCTTTTTTTATTGATTTAATTTAAATTTATTTCAATTGAATTATGAAAAACAAATTTGATGTGAATTGGAATTAGAAATTGATTTGGTGTCGAATTTTGGGAAAACCACAAAATTTCATTGGAATTGGAATTTGGGGTGTAATTTGAGATTTACAGAATTTATGAATTGATTTTGAGAAAAATGGATTAAATTGAAATTATAAAAATCTATTATTGGTTTATTTTGAAAGGGAATGACTTGATGAAAAACCCATGTTTTGTTTTTAAAAGTGAATTGGAATTTTGAAAAATAAAATGTGGGAAACTGAAATGTGAATGATGATTCATTTGAAATGAAATGATTTTACCTTTTTTAATCAATTGATTGGTTTCACACATGCGGTATTGGGTATTTAGTGGGTTATTTGGTACAAGCATTCTAGGATGAAAATTCCATAGAAATTGATTGATGAAGAGGAATCTTACAAAAATATAATTAGGAAGATCATATTTCTGATAGAATTTTGATGAGTCCTATCCAGCCTGTGCCCGAGGGACATGTGTACAAATATTCTATGACCACTAACATGAGAGTGTGAGGATCCTATAACTAGAAACTATCTTACCAAAGGTAAGATGAAAATGGGGTGTACTGTGTTCGTTTTGATTATAAATTACATTGATTATAAATAATATTTACTCATTTCTAGTGATTTATATAAAACATTTTATATAAAATGTTTACTTAATCCATTTTTTGATTTTTCCCATCATTTTGAAATGAAAATCATGTTTTGTTTTAAATATGATATTTTATCACTATGCCCCATTTTGTTAAAATTATTAGAATTATTTGGTTTATTCTTATGGAATTTTCTTATGGAACACTTTCTAAGACCCCAACAAGTTTTTTATATCACACCCTACCTTTTCCTTCAAGACTTTATATATTTTCTTCTACCAGGTCCAAAAAAAGGGGAATTTCCTCTTGTAGGAGGTGAATGTTCTTGATATTTTAGGTCTTGGAGTCATGTGTCCTTTAGGATTTGGGTTGCTTTACTTTTCTAATATGATACGTTGATGATGTTTTGTTTGGGTTTTGATGTACCCATTTGGTCTGAAACTATCTCCCTGGGGGGGGGGGTTGATTATACTGATATGTATTTGTTTCTTCAACTATTTATATGGAAAAAACCATTTCCACTTTTGTTTTGTATGATTCCCGGCGCTATTCTCCAAACCTTGGGGACCAGGAATACCCTTCGTTCTTTTTCGGTGCCGAATCGAGTATTAGGGTACTAGGGTATCCAGGACAATTTACGAGTAAGTAGTATCGAAGGTGCAGGTTGAGCATATTTCCTTGACATCAGTATTCAGTTAAGACATCCTGTTAAGAAATAAGAGGTAGTTACGAGTGATTTCCTAACCGTCCTCATCACAATGAGCCTTAATTCATAATGGATAGTTTGGGGAAGAAATATTGAGGAATAATTTGAGTATTTTACCTAATTTTTATTTTTCTAGTTATAATCCAAATCTTGTATTCTTATGTGATGGGATTAATTTACCTATTTCTCTTGTTTTAGTATTGATCTAAGTAATATTCCGTCATCTTTAATGTTTTATACATATGTTTTGTAGCGTCATGACTCTGAGAAGATATATGAATAAGATCCAATAGGAAGCTATTGATAAACCACGACAAGTGAATACTACCATGGACTGTAATCTCATTAAGATTATTGTGCATGCTTTCTAAGATCTGAGACAGGTACCTACACTTATTCCCATGTAGCCAATAGTTGTGGGACATTAGATGGACGAATTATAGATTTTTTTCACAAGTTTTCCTTCACAAAAATACACCAAAATTCCAAGTATCTAATAATCCTCAAGTAGATGAGGATTGGTTATGAAATACTACACCTCTATTTTAGTTCTTGTAAACACATGATCTAACTAACGTAAAATGTGATGCCTTTAAGATAGAAATAATTATAAAGATATTATAAAATTTTATGGTTACAATGAAGAAGCATGATGTATTATAGTGTAAGAAATTTAAATCTCTTTTCACCAAACCATTCTGTTTAGAGTCTATGGCATTGGATAAGGTTATGGAGTTTTTTAAAATCTATCAGGATGATGGGACCATGACTGAGTATGTGAATCACTTCACTGAGCATGTGTATTTTTCACCTAATATTTCATCAAATGAGAAGATAAAAACTTTATAGTTCAATATGGGACTTTTAAATGATATAATTTCTTAGGTTTTATTACCGAATATCTCTTCTTATGCTGAGGTTCTAGATAGGGAATTGATGGTTGAACTTGATTTGGCTAGTAAGTTAGGGTTGATAGTTGTTTTTCTTCTACTAGTGGCAGTTATATGAGTTCCCATAAAGGGAAGATAAAATCTGATGAGTCTCATGGTGGTTATCAATATTAGGGTTCTTTTAGACCTACTTCAGTGCCTAGAAGAGGCCCTTGAACTTGCTTCTATTGTTGAAAGCCTGAGCATTCAAAATGGGTTTGTACCAAGGCACCCAAGATATGTGGATCCTGTAAACACTCTGGTCACTTGAAAAAATTATGTTACATATTCTCTTCTCCACATTGTATAATGGTGTCATTAATAGAAAAAAATTATATAGTGGAATCAGGTGCTTCAAGATCTAAGGGGTTTCAGCCCTAGGAATCCAGAACAAATCTTTTTTATGTAGTGGAAGATCTAGAGGAAGTTGATATGGGTACAGTAACTGTGTGAGGTACCATCACTATTACATAATCTTTAGTGTCTTCTTTATTTGATACTGGTTTATCTTATTCATTTATATTGACCTATATTGAGAACTTATTAAATCTTTAAATGGTTATTTTATCTTATGTGATGGATATTACTACACCCTTCATAATGAAGAGAGGGCAGGGTATCCATTATCATTGTTGTGTTTTATCTTTATCAGATATTGATATTACTTGGTATTTTATAGTTCTCAACATGAAACCTCTTTATGTAATTCTTGGGACAGATTAAAACATTGGTAATAAGGCCTGAATTAACTGTCATCTTCAACAGGTATTCTTTTATGCACCCAGTGGGGTGTACCATATCATTCAAGGAGTGTGGTACCCAAGTTTAGGTAAAGCTATACCTTATTATTCAAAGTTTAGGAATGTATCATCAGGTATTGATTTTGATCTGGAGAGAGAATATTTGAGCAGTGATCTATGTCCCAATTTCAACGAGTTTTCTATCATTTTTCCTTCTTAATTCTGTGGTCTTCCACCAATAAGGGAGGCCGAGTTTTCTATTGATATAGTATTGGGTAATCAACTGGTATCTACTACATCATACAATGTGGAACCAACAGAAATGAAAGAGCTAAAGACTCAGTTTTATGATCTTTTAGAGAAAGGATTTATACACCCAAGTGAATCACCTTGGGCTACACATATTCCCTTTGCACAGAAATATGATGGAGAAATTAAACTATGTGCTAATTTTCAAAAACTCAACTAAGTTACGATAATGAAAAAGTATCCATTTTCAAGGATAAATGACCTGTTTTACCATTTTAACAGGGGAGAAGTGGTTTTTGAAGATTTATCTTTGATCTAGTTATCACCAGTTGAGAATAAATGAATATGAAATTCATTAAACTACCTTTTGGAGTAGGTATGACCATTATGAGTACCTTTACATTCCATTTGGACTAACCAATTCTCTTTAAGTCTTTATGTATTTGATGATCATGGTCTTCCATTAGTATCTTAATACTTTCATGGTGGTCATGCCGATGACATACTAGATTATGCTAAGTCCAAAGAGGATCATAAGAATTATTTGAGAGTAGTGATGTATTTGTTAATAAATCACCGAATTTATGCCAAGCTATCAAAATGTGAGTTTTGGATTCAATAAGAGAAGATCTTGGGACAAATGGTATCAAAACATGGTATCTGAGTTGATCATAATAAGGTGAATGTTGTTATGAAATGGGAGGAACCATGTAATTTTGTTGAGATTTGGATATTCTTCTATTAAGCTTGGTATTTCCGCTAGTTTTTGAAGGATTTATAGAAGTTATCTTCTATGATGACCACTCTCTCTCGGTAGGATTGAAGTTTTCTTGGGATGATAAATTTCAGTGTTCTTTTGTTGTGATGAAACATATTTTTACATATTTTATAGTGTTGAATTTTCTAGATGCATGATAGGGCTATGTTGTATTCTAATACACATCAAGCTTGCGTTCGTTATATGTTCTTATATAGGGTGATCATGTGGTAGACTATGGATTTCAATATCTTAGGCCACAAGGGAAGAATTATCTGAACCATAACTTTGAACTCACAGCTTTGATTAATTAACATAAGAGTTGGAAAAATTACCATTTTAGAGAAAGTCTTACCATGTATTCCAACCATAATATAATGAATTATATCTTATCTAAAAAATATTTGAATCTCTAATTGAGGCTTTGTGTGGAGTACGTATAGTGTTTTGATTTCAACATCGCTTATACCCTGTGGAATGTGAATGTCTTCACTAAGGCATTGAGAAAGAAACTTCTGACCCAGGCCCTGAAAGAATCACTAGAATAGTGAAAATTGATGGCTATTTTTTCATAGTTTCATATTGGAGTCTCTGAAATAGGGAATGAGGTGGTCTTAGCTAGTGTTCATTTGAACTTTTCTCTTCTCAAGATTCTTCTTCAGGAACAATAACTTAATGAAAATTTCATAGAATTGGAGACTCTCTTTATGGTGGGAAGACCGTTGATGAGTGTTCATTATCCACAGAGGGTATTATATGTTTTCATAATTAGTTTGTTGTGATGTTATCTTTGATAAAATCTACGATAGGGTATTTCCATAATTCCTTATGGGAAGTGCACCCATGAACCAAATTTTTTTTTTATGTCATGTGACATTGATTCTGGTGGCTAGGTATGAGATGGGGAATTGCTTATTTTTTCTCTTATTTTCATACTTTCCAAAAGTTCAATGATGAGCATTATAGAACTTAGGGTTTTCTTTATCCACTTCCAGTGCCTACTTTGAAGTGGGATAAGATTTATATGGACTTTGTGTTTGGGTTTCCACATACCTAAAGAAATAATAATGTGATATGGGGTGTGATTGATAGGCTAGCCAAATCAGTTACCTTTATACCCATTCATGATATAACCAAAGTTTAGGATATAGAAAATCTCTACATGAGAATGATTATTCATTTTCATCGAGTAACATCTGCTATAGTCTTTGTTAGGGATCCTTTTTTTACTTCTCTCTTTTGGAGAGGCCTCTAGGAGGAACTATGATATCAGGTTCATTTGAGTACGACATACCATCCATAGATTTATGGCCAAATAGAGAGTCATATAATGATTCTTGAGGATATGATTCATGTCTACATCTTCAATTTTGGTTGATTATGTGATGAAAATTTTGGATTGGTTGGATTTTATTATAATAATAGTTACTAGTACGTGATTATAATGGATCCTTTTGAGACTTTTAGGGACGGACTTGTAAATATCCATTGTGTTGGTTGGATATTGATGAATGTTCATTTGTTGGACCAATATTGGTCTAATAGATGACAAAAAATATTCATTTGATTCACCAGAGTATGTTAACGAAAAATATTTTGTATAAATCTTATATAGATCTTCATCATATACCATTGGAGTTTTTCGTTGGTTATTAGGTGTTCTTGAATGTTTCTCTCAATTTGGGGTATTAGTGTCTTGGGAGGAAAGGGAAAATTTTGTACTCATTTTTTGGGACCTTTTTAGGTTGTTGAGAAGGTGGGTAAAGTGAATTACCTTTCAGTACTTCTTCCACAGTTGACATTGATACATAACATGTTCCTTGTATCTCAACTACAAAAATATATTTCTGGTCCATATTTTGAGATAGAGTGATCCTGATGATAATCCTGATTTACCCATGACTAAGAATCCTATCAGGATAGTTGATTTTGAAACCAATGTACTTCTTGGGATGAATATACCTTTTATTCATGCGCTATGGAAGCATGATTCTAATATTCATGAGACATGGGAGAGGAAGACACTAATGAGAGAGCAGTGGCCTTATATTTTTTATATGAAAACGTTTTGATAGGATTTATGAGGATATAATGTTTTTATGGTGGGTAGGTTATAACATTATGTTAATTGTTTTTAGGTACTCCTTGAAACCTATTTTTGATCTTTCTTTGGTTGGGGTTTGTCTCAGGTTAGTTTAGGTGAGTTTTTGAAAATTTTGGAAGATTCTGGGATGTGCACAGTTGTCACATGGTTTACCCAAACCAAATGACCATCCTAAGAAAACCATGCTACCTCAGACAATGGAGGATTTCATGTTTGGTATATGGTTATAAAAACCAAGTTACCAACTAGTAAAAATCATGCACCCTGATAGAGTGGTGCATGGTTAGGGTGTATAGTTTATCTAACCGTGTGACCCTTCCCAACTAACTATGTAGACAATATTTTTTTATTCTGAAAATTATTTAAAAATACAAAAATCTCTATTTAACCTTCTGTTCAACCCCAACTCCTAATATCTTGATTTCTTAGGTCTTGGGGGATCTCAAGAACCCTTTTATCTCCTTTAAACCCATTTCTAGGCAGATTGAAGTGTGGCATATCTCACTGGATCCCTCAACAGTAAGCGATTCTCCTCCAATTACTTCTCTCCCACTCTATTTTTCTTTCCTCCACAGGGTTTGTTAGATCATAATGTGTTTGATGAATATAAAATCTTTTGATTTGGATTCTGATTCTAGGTTTGTTTTTGAGATCTCAGTTTCCGTCATTCATCATTGTAAAATACCATTACAGGTGTTATGTTACATGATATCCATGATAAAGGTTGGTGGTTCTAGATTAGATTGCACCGATTGTTGAAACCATTAGTTACTTCATGTTATTTAAATTGTTTTATATTGAATTATGAAAAATGAATTCTATGTGATTTGGAATTGTAAATTAAATTGGTTTGGAAGTTTTTAAAAAACCCCCAATTCTAATGGAATTGGAATTTGGGGTGTAAATTTTGATTGATAGAATTTGTGAATTTATTTGTGAATTGATTTTGAGAAAAAATAGATTAAATTAAACTGATAAAAACCAATGATTTGTTTTATGTTGAAAAGGCATGAATTTATGAAAATATCATGTTTTGGTTTTGAAAGTGAATTGGAGTTTTGAAAAAAAAAGTGGGGAACTGAACTAATGAATAGTGATTGATTTGAAATAAAAGGATTTTCCCACTTTCAATTGATTTATTAATTGATTAGATATAATCATGGGTTGTTAGTGGGTTATTTGGGACATGCATGGTAGTATTACCACAAATATGGCCTTTATCAGTGCTAGAAAAGTTGATTAACAGCGCTAAAAAAAGAATTGTTAATCAAGGCGAGGATAAAGGGGGGTCCTTTTTAGCTATGCTCCGAAAAGTGCTAACAAAGGCCCCTTTTATTAGTGCTAAAAGAAGAACTGATAAAAGTTTAAACAATATTAAAAAAAATAAAAAAAATAAACATTTTCAATTTTGGGTGGCTTCAACAGCAATTGAAGCCCCCCTTTAACAGCTCCCACCGCCCATAATAGCCCACGCTTGCCCCAGGAAAGCTCCACCCATCCCACCCACCTTTAACAGCACTAGGTAATTCCCCACACCTGTGCGCATGACCTTCCTCCCCCAGGATTCAAACTCGAGACATCTTGCCTATGCTTCTAAGCCTTTACAACTCCACCATATTACTTTGCTTTTCATTTATAAATATATCTCTTTATTTATATATATATTTAGTCATATTAATATATACATATATTTAATTATATTAATATATATATATATCCGTATATTAATATATATATATATATATATATAAACACACAGACACATATCTATGTAGTCATATTAATATATACATATATATTTAGTCATACTAATATATACATATAGTTAAATATATTAATATATATATATATCCGTATATTAATATATATATATATATAGTTATAATTTTTCATCCATATATTTATTTATATATTAATATATATTTTTAAGATTAGTTTTATATACATTTATAAAACATGTTTTCTTATGCGTGTTTTTATAAATAAATAAATGCATACATACATACATACATATATAGAACATGCACACACACACATATATATATTATATTTATATCAGGTATAATTATACATATTTGTATATATTTACAAATATTATATATTAATATGTATATACAAAAGTGCTAGAAATGGGGTCTCGGAAAACCCAAAAAATCGCAGTCACGGAAAAAGTCATAACTTCTTCTCTGGGTATCCGTTTTAGCTCCGTGAATTGTAAAACTGAAGCACATGGAACGAACTACGATAACACAAGTTTTGGTGGCTGAACAGACACGAAAATCTGAATTTATGACCATTTTAATAAAAATTTGACAGGGGTCCGGACACGGAAACTAAGTTTTGGAGGCCTTATGTTGGTTTTTTGCAATTTTTGGGTCTAAAAAATGAATGAGATTATATTTCAATCTACCTTCTATGTAGATATCTTATCTAACATCAATTTGATATGTGGTAGATCCCAAATGGACATCCAGAGTGAAAGTTATGGCTGTTTGAAGTTGGACATTTTTTGGAGTTCTATAACTAATATATATTTTGTTCCTCTAATATTCTAATGATTTCGATAAGAATTGGTTGTTACTCGTTCTGAAATATTCTATTTGATTAGTCCTGGTTCTCAAATGGAAAACTGGAGAAAAAGTTATTCCTGTTTTAGTGAGTTGTTGGTTTCTTAGGTTTTTAGGAGATATGAGAATTGCAAAATTTCAAACGACAATAACTTTTTCTCTTAGAGTCCATTATGGCTCTACCATTTATCAAATCAAAGCATGAGAAAAGTTACACACTCTGGTGATCACTAAAACCCCTTCTCACGTTCTTTTAGGTTAAAAAAGAACCAAAAACCCTCTGAACAGTCATAAGTTTGGCTCTGAGGGTCCGTTTTTCCATAACTTATGCTCCAAGTGTCCGTTTTTCCTCAACCACATATCAAATCCAATATTACGACAAGAACTACACTGTAATGACCATTGTTACTCATTCTCATATTCTTCAAGGTACAAAAAGGTCCTTAATCCCTACAAACGACCATAATTTCTGCTCTAGGGTGTCCATTTTGGGTCTACGATATATCAAATCGATATAAAACATATTTTAAAAAATATTTATTATATTTATATCAATATAAATATAATTATATATCAATATATTATTTTTTAGGATTTTTTTTTGAAATATAAACATTTATCAGTTCTAGGAAAATGCACACTGATAAACCCCCCCTTTATCAGCGCTACTAAAACAAGCGCTGATAAAGGTGGCCCCTTTAACAGCACTAAAAAAAGCGATGATAGGGGGGGCTTTATCAGCGCTAAAAAAAGAGTTGATAAAGGGTCACTTTTAACATCACTTTTTTTAGTGCTGTTAAAAGTTCCCTTTATCATCTCTTTTTTAGCGCTGATAAAGGCCCCCCTTTATGAGTGCTTTTTTAGCGCTGTTAAAGGGGTAGTACTTCTCTTTCCCCGTTTTGTGGTAGTGATAGTAATTCCATAACAATGGATTTATGATTAGAAATATTACAAAAATCTAGTTAGGTAGATCATATTCCTTATAGAAGATTGATAAGTCCTATTCAGTCTGAGCTTGAGGGATGTGTGTACACATATTATATGATCACTGATATGAGACTGTGAGGATCCTATAACTAGAAACTATCATACGATAGGTCATATGACTGTGGTTCTTACTATGACTATTTTGATTATAAATTCTATTGACTATAGAACTGCTTAACTCATGCCTAGTGAGTTATATATACTATTTTATATAAAATGTTTACTTAATCCATTGATTGAAATGTTTTGCATCATTTTAAAATGAAAATAATGGTTTGGTTTAAATATGAAATTGTATCACTATGCCCTGTTTTATTAAAATTTCAAGTATGATTTGGTTTATTCTTATGGAATTTTATTATGGAACACTTTTTGAGACCCTACTAGGATTTTTAAATTACACACTACCTTTTCCTTGGGGAATTTGTATATTTTATTCTACCAGGTCCAAACAAAGGGAAATCTCCTATTGGAGGAGGTATATGTTCTTGATCCTTTGGGGCTTGAAGTGATGTGTCATTTGAGACTTGTGTTGCTTTTATTATCAGCTACAAGACTTTGATGATGTTCTATTTAGGTTGTGATATACCTGTTTCTTCTAGTACTATCTTCCTAATGAGTTTTGATCATACTAATTTATATATACTTATTCTATTATTTATGTGGATAAAACCATTCTCACTTTTATCTTGTATGATTGTATGTGCTAGTCACCAACTCATTGGGATGAGGAACGACCTTTGGCCTTTATCGGTGCTAGATTGAGTTTTAGGGTACTGAGATATCTGGGCCAGTTCATGACAAATGGAATAGGAGATCAACCTCCCCTTACTTTCACTTAAATAAAACTAAGAATTTAAAATGGGGATTTCAATTTAAAAGACAAAAAGATCATCCTACACTTGGTTTTTTTGTGTGTAAATTTTGTAAAATCAAGTTAAACCTTATATATCAGACCTTACATATCATACCTTACATATTATCCCTTATGAACTAGATACATAACCATATTTTTGCATCATTTGGACCAAACCTTGACTATAAACCATATGTATGAGAGTATCCTTACACATTACATGGAACCCTTATATATCAATGGGTTAACCATTATGCATCACATGGTCACCCTTATGTACTATAGGGTTTTTGACACTGCCGATTTCTCTCTAAGTACAAACTGTACATAAGCTCCATAATATCTTATATGCCATAGGGAATCCCCCAAAAAAACCCTATATTGTAGGTAAACCTCACATATCTGAGTAATATAATATATTATATTTAAATATTTATGATATTTATAATACATAATAAAGTTAATTTATACAGAAAATCAATACGCATGATAATTCCATTACATTAAATTCTTCCTTTTAACAAATATATAAGATGGAAGTTATTTCCTTTGATATAATATATATATATATATATATTTACATAATATATATTAATTAAGTAATATATATTCCTAGAATAATATATATTTGTTGGGAAAAAAATCCCCCAATGTGTCCTCTTAGTATGTTTTCGGTGTGATTGTGTTTGTTGACAATGCCAGATGACCGCAGATTAGTATGGTTGGTGTTTTTCGAAGACAGGGTTTTACGGTGTCATAGTTTCCTAGTATTTTCCAAATTTTGGGCCTCAAAATCGAGAATTTATTTATGGCAATGTATAGTTTTCTTCATAGGACTGGGTGGTGTGAAGAACAAAAAACCAAATTGGCAAAAGAAGAGAAACACAGAACCCATGACATGGATCACGTACCCTGTCCGGGAAGGGTATGTTGTCACATACCAGGTAGCGTGAGTAGTATGCGGGAGTGGTTTGTGAAAAAAGGAAACAGTTCATGGAAATAGTTTGTGGTGATGGGAATATGGTATATAGAAGGTGCTATGGTTTGCAACATGTAAGAAGAAAATGGAGCTCCGAAGGAGAAAAGATAGTATATGAAACATCATGGAAAAATAGTTCTTGTAATGGGCATGGTTCGTGGGAGGAGGATCGGTATGCAGTGGAGGCTATACTGAATCAAATATTCGGTAAATCTTGGGTATTGTATTTTTCAGGAATCTTTGCCTGTATAAGGAGTGATAATTCCAAAAATTATAAATGAGAGTGAATATCATTACCGAATAACTATTTTCTCTGGGAATTATGAGAAGTCCAAAGGAAGTTCGTGAGGATAATTCCACGAAGGCTAAAGTGGTTCGCGCGAAAGAAATTCTACCAAAGGTTTTGGCGGGAAATTGTATCACAAAAAGGACATGGTAAAAATTGGAAGAACGCATGGTATATAGGTGGTTAGAAAAGGTATTACACGAACAAAGAACAGTACACAGACAGAGGGTGATTCACAGAGGAGTTTTGAGGAGTCAGTACACAAAGGAGATACATGACTGCGAAGGAAGAGGAGCTCATAGATGAAATGAGATTCGCAGAAGTGGTAGTAGTGTGCATAGGAGGTGTTCTACACACCAAACCAGGTACTCAATACGTGGGAGAAGGAGGTGGTTCACGGTTTTCTCAAGGAGGCTTTCAAAAGCTTCTAATTAGATTGAGAAAGTATAATCTGGTATCTAGTAGTTTCCGTGAAATTGGACTTCATCTGCGGGTGAAAAAGAGACTTCAATAGAGAATCCACCTAAAGTTGAGGATGCATGAATTCATGAAAATGAAGGGACCTACATGTCCATAAATTTTGTTTGACCTACAAGTCTATAAACTGTGAGTCAATTCCCTTCTAATAGTAGTAAGTGAAGGAAGAGGAAGACAATGACCCTTTCCACCGGTAATGAGATAGAGAAAACGTCATAGGGAGTGACTCTTGGGAATGTAGTGATCAGACCCTAAACCTTGTAAAGGAAGTGAGCCTGGGCATAAAATATACATCTCAAACGTTGTACTTATAATGACCCATACTTTACATACATTGTTATTACTTCAGAATTGAAGCACACTTATTACAACATATAACAAAACCAAGAAAGGACCGTATAGGTATAGTGTCTTTAGAAACTGGGAAACATAAACAACTGGTTCATAAAGCATCTACTTTTCCTCCCATTTATTTCATCATATCTAGATTCCCTTTTTGGAATATTCTACTTAATAACCTTCTTCCTGACCTGGGGAAATAAAACATACAAAAGGGTGAGCTCAAATGCTCAGTAAGGGTAAACAAAAGAAATTTCAATCACATCATATACATAAGCACATAACTTTTGGAAATCTTTACCTGAAAAAGAGTTCATAATTTCATAACATGGGATAAATCATAGTAGTGAAATGTAATCCCAATAATCATAACTTAAAACATGAAACTTTGTGGCATACACACATAATCATAGAGAATCATTTCTTGTTAGTCAAGACTCATTTCCAAGACTATCTTAGTGGAAAAAGTCCATTTCTGAACCGAGTTCATTCCTCCTTTCAGTCCTGTTTCACTGAACCAGTATAACCTACCGTTCCAGCCATGTCTATCTAATGAGATATAAAATATTTACCCAATGCATTGGAGGGAGATATAGGTCCCACCCATCTCATAATGACACCATTTTTATGTGTGCCACAAAATCATAAACCATACATCATAGCATAACCCATGTAATAAAATTGGGATTCTTAAACAACATGACATTATAAAAAAATTCATATAATAAAAATAATTCAATCACAACATAATCAAATCAATGTAATAATAGGGATAGAAACAGAACCCTATATTATTTCAGATGGAAAATAATTTTGATAAAACACTTGAACTCCATTCTTGAGGAAAATATCCTTTGTACTTCAAAAACACTTTTCCTTTCATAACATGTCATACAATTCTAAACTAAAAGAAGTTGATTAACAATAAACATGAAAACTTTTAAAGGAAGCTTCTTGGAAATAATGTTTTAAAAATCCATTCATGCCGTATAAGTTCAAAAAAAACATTCTTCGTACATTTGTCGGAAAAGTCAAAAAGTACCTCGTATGAAAAATGAAAAAAGATTCCTTTCATATCTTTGACTAAAAACTCACTAAAAGGGAAAAATTGGATTTAAACAATTGTAGGTGGATGGAAATAAAATTACATATTGAGGAAACATGGATGTGGATGATAAAATTCACCCCAGTAAATACCAAAGTATAAACAATCTCAGATAAAAATGAGATTGTGATATTTTCCCTTACCTTAGGACCGATATGCTTTGTACGTGTTTGAACCTCCTGTATAATGATTTAAATAATGTTATTGACTTATTACATAATCATAATTATTTTTATGATATCATATATGGTCATATTCTTAGCTTCTTAGTAGTAATCTTTCATTGCTACTTGTTATTCTGGTGTTTATAACTTTTTGTTCTTATGCGTGTTTTGTTGAATAAATTCTTATTCTTCTCTTTAGGTTATAGATACCTCATTTCCAGAATGGTATTAGTGTAATATATATCATATTAATTCATTCAATTCATTTATATAATCATTATTAAATGAAGATCATCTAGAACGAGTCGCATCACTTCGTGGAGACGGTATTCCGTATGTACGCACGAGTGATGATATTGTTCCTATGATCGTGGAATTGTATTGGAGTGTATGTATACTATTTAATAATCAGTATCACTTTATAATAGTCATATATAGTCATTATTTACACCAATATACCCATCCAAGTAAGGTGGTGGTGGAAAATAGATTACACCACGGCGTGGAGACGGTATTCCGTACGTACACACGCGTGGTGATTTCTTTTTGCATAGGATGGATAGATGGTGAAATAGGGTTATTTCATACTTATAATAATATATCAGTATATGAGTGATACTGATGTTATTACTTCATAATGAAACAGTTAAATAAGAAGAAGTGTAAGAAGAAATAAAGATGAAAGAATCGGTAACGGACATTACCTCTTCTTTGAAGTGCTTCTTTGAGACCTTCTTTTAGGGCAATAAAATAGGTCTTTGAAGAATACCAGAACCTCTAGGATGTTTTTAGGGAAGTGGAGAGAAGAAATTGGCAGGGTTTGGCCGAGCTTGAAGGCCCAAAGTGGTGTGAGGAAGAGGGGGAGCAGGTGCCCTTTTATAAGGGAGGAGAGGGGCTCCTTTGGAATAACTAAAAATATTATTTTATTATAAAATGAAGTTCGGTTTTAAATAGCTCCAAATTGATTTATTTCGAAGATAATGTGGGGATGGGTCAAAATACTCTCATCCAATAGAATTTAGACAAGTTTAGGTTCCTATTTTAACCTTATCATTTAGATTTAACATTAAGTTTAATAATTTTACTTTTACCGTGTCTTCTTGTGTTCTTATACTATAAGCTTAATAAACTTACTATAAGCAGACAAAAGAACCCCAAGCTGTTTATTATTAATATATATAACCTTATCTAAGTCATTTGGCTGAAAATTAGATTTTTAGGAATAAAATAACAATTAATAATATAATATTTGTTTTTAAAAACTATTTTATGTCAATTTTGACACTATTTGGTAGTTAATTTTTGTGAAAATCATAACAGAATGATAGTTCGAAAAAAGTTAATTAAATCAATAATAACATGTCATATTAATCTAGAAAATTAGTGTAATTCATAAAAAGTCTCAAATTACATTTATTTTGGTGTTTATAACATCAATTATGTCAATATTTCATTAATAAGATAATTACTGCATCATCTTTGTGTCATAAATAAATTAACTTATTTAATGTCTAAAAATTACAAATAAAATACCATTATGTAGGAATCCTTTTAGATTTCTAATAAATATTTATAGTATAATTTATCTTATGTATAACCCCATATTAAATATGATTTACTTATTAAACTTTGATTTTAACTATTTTAACCCTTCTTTAAATAAATTAATAATAAATGTCCTAATCTAATCCAAGTGGGCCTAAATGGTCATATTTTATTCCTAAGGTTGTTTTTGGTCTAATTACACTTGTCCAATAGAATTAGGACATGTGTTAGGGTAATAATAATATCATTTTTACCCTTAATTACCCTATTTACTTTTAACAGTGGTAAATAAAAGTAAAAAGTTACTATTCACAAAAAATTATTTTCATCTCATTGAACCACGTTTTACTTACTGACATCAACCATGTCTCTTGGAGTTTTGAAATTACACTCACAGAAGTGGTAAAATTAAGTTTTATGATAAATTTTGTTTTTAACTACCACTTAGTGGTTTCATTATTCATCAAAAATTGAATGTTTTCAGAAAAATACCAAAATTTCACCCTAGGATAATTTCGATATTCCGAATCCAAAAATGAAGTCCATTTTGAAAAATAAAATTTATAAAATTTAAAAAAGTGGTCATTACTATTCATAACGTCTATTTTTAATAATATTTTAATAGCATATCGTTGTTTAGTGAAACTCGGTATTGCGTACGACGCAAGCTATCGAGGAAGGTTGAAATTTTGTGTAAAGCAAGACAAGCAAGTGTTGTGTGTAGAAAAAGATTCCTTTGATGATTTATATAACATAAAAGTCTCGGGTGTAACATTCTACCCCCCTTAAAATGAATTTCACCCTCGAAATTCGTCACTTTGTAACAAACAGATGAGGATACCTCTCCCTCATCATATCCTCAAGCTCCCATGTAGCTTCTTCTAATTGGTGGTTCCTCCATAAAACTTTCACCAATCAAGTGGTCTTGTTTTGTAGGACTTTTTCGCTACGATCCAAAATCTTTATCGGTTGTTCTTCATAAGAAAAATCTTGCTCCAGCGGTACAAATTATGAGCTGAGTACATGTGAAGGATCAGGTATGTAGTTTCTCAGGAGAGATACATGGAACACATCGTGAACTGGAGAGAGATTCAATGGAAGATCCAATCGGTAAGATACCTTCCCAACATGATCCAGTATTTCGAAAGGACTGATATATCTAGGGCTCAACTTCCCCTTCTTTCCAACTCTCATAACACTCTTCCAGGGAGATATTCGTAAGAACACTTTATCACCCACTTCAAACTCTAGGTCTTTTCTTCGGTTGTCGGTATAACTTTTCTGTCGACTCTGAGCTGCTCTTATGTGTTGTTGAATATATCTGACCTTTTCTGCCATTTCATCAACGAGATCGGGTCCTAATAGCTTTCTTTCCCCAACTTCATCCCAGCAAGTTGGAGTCCTGCATTTCTTTCCATAGAGAGCTTCATAAGGAGCCATCTGAATACTGGAGTGAATGATATTATTATAAGAAAATTCCACCAAAGGTAGGTGTTGATCCCAACCACCTTTGAAATCCATAGAGCAAGCTCTCAAAATATCTTCTAGAGTTTGAATTGTTCTCTTAGACTAACCGTCTGTCTGAGGATGATAAGTAGTGCAGAAACTCAACTCTGTATCTAGAGTATACTGAAAACTTCACCAGAACTTTGAGGTAAATCTCGGATCCCGATCACATATAATAGAAAGTGGTACTCCATGCAATCTTACCACTTCCTTTACATATATCCTAGCAAGCTGATCCAGAGAGAAATCCTCTCTAATAGCAATGAAGTGTGGAGACTTTGTAAGACAATCAACTATGACCCAGATAGCATTATTGCCTTTGGATGTTTTAAGAAGTCCTGTGACAAAGTCCATAGTGATGTTTTCCCATTTCCATTCGGGTATGGGTAATGGTTGTAACATCCCCTTAGACTTTTGTCTCCTAGCTTTAACTTGTTGACAAACCAATCATCGAGAGACATATTCAGCAACATTTCTTTTAATGCCATCCCACCAGAAGTACTCTTTTAGGTCCCTATACATCTTCATGATTCTAGGATGAATAGAGAATGATGAACTATGAGCCTCATTCAGCAGCTCCTTCTTTAATTCGGGGATGGGAGGAACAGAAACCCGATTCCTGAACTTTATTATCCCATCACAATCATTGTTGAATTTAGGAACATTTCTCACCTTCTTTTGTAACTCGACATCTTCTTTCTGTGCCTCTTTAATCTTCACATGTATAGATGGTTGAACATTTATTTGAGAAAGATACGATTTTTCCCCTTTCATTATAATTCCAAGATCCATCCTTTGTAAATCCATAAATATTGGATCTTTTATGATCCTCATCATGGATAAACTAGCATGGTCTTGTCGACTTAATGCATCTGCCACCTTGTTTGCTTTCCCAAGGTGGTAATGGATTGAGCATTCGTAATCCTTAATCAGCTCTAACCATCTTCTTTGGCGCATAGTCAGCTCCTTTTGTGTGAAAATATACAATAAACTTTTATGATCAGTATAAATATCACACCTTTCACCATAAAGGTAATGCCTCCAAATAATTAATGCAAAGATTACTGCAGCTAACTCCAAATCATGAGTTGGGTAATTTTTCTCATGTATTTTCAACTGTCGTGAGGCATAAGCTATCACCATATCATTTTGCATAATAACACACCCCAATCCCTTCTTAGATGCATCACTGTAGATCACAAACCTTTCTCCACTACAAGGCAGTGTGAGAACAGGTGCACTGGATAACCTTCTTTTCAACTCCTTGAAATTCTCTTCACATTCCTCCATCCAAACAAACTTAACTCCTTTCCGAGTCAACTTGGTGAGTGGATTAGATAATCGTGAAAAATATTTCCCAAAACGTCGATAATATCAAGCCAAACCAAGAAAACTTTGGATCTCAATTTCTGTTGTTGGTCTCGACCATCTTTCGATAACCTCTGTTTTTGCTGGATCCACAGATATCCACTCTTTTGAGATTATGTGACCCAAAAATGAAACTTTTTGAAGCCAAAATTCACACTTGGTAAATTTGGCATAAAGCTTCTCCTTTCTCAGGGTCTTCAATATAATTCTCAAGTGATCTTTATGTTCTTCCTTGCTCTTTGAATAGACAAGAATATCGTCTATAAAGACTACCACAAACTGATCAAGATAGTCTCTAAAGACTCCATTCATTAGATCCATGAAGATAACAGGGGAATTAGTAAGAACAAATGGCATCACTATAAATTCATAGTGTCCATACCTTGTACGGAAAGGCGTCTTTGGTATATCCTCCCTTTTGACCCTTAATTGATGATACCCTGAACAAAGATCAATCTTGGAAAAGTATTGAGCTCTACGTAGTTGGTCAAATAGGTCATCAATGCGCGGGAGAGGATATTTGTTCTTGATAGTGATCTTGTTAAGTTCTTGATAATCAATGTAGAGTCTCGTTGATCCATCATTCTTTTTAACAAACAGAATAGGTACTCCCCAAGGTGATGCACTAGGGCATATGAACCCCTTATCAAGATTCTCTTGGAGTTGCTACTTCAATTCCTGCAACTCAATTGGGGCCATTCTATAAGGTGTCTTTGAAATAGGAAAAGCACTCGGTACGAGTTCTATTGAAAACTCAACCTCATGATTCAGTGGAATACCCGGTAATTCCTCTGGAAAGACATCATCAAACTCCCGTACAATGGGAATATTCTTAATTGTGAGTTTCTCACCAACCATTTGAGATAAATAACCGTCATTTAGTGGAATCAATACCCATAAAATGGAAGAAATTTCCACTGGAAGGTTATGTTCATCCTTGCATCGATAGACGATCATAGATTGATCTGGAATATGAAATGTGACTTCCCTTCTTTGGAAATTGATATGACCTCCATATAGAGAAAGCCAATACATGCCAAGAATCACATCAAATTCCACTATAGGAATGATCACAAGATTTGCAGGAAGCACTTTCCCACAAATTCTAATCGGAGAAGAATTATAAACTTTTGATGCGACTGTTGTGCCATTAGGTGTTGTCATAGCTAACTCAACATCTAATTGTTGAGGTAATACAGTGATACCCTTAGAAAATTCTTAAGAAATAAAAGTGTGGGTGGATCCAGAATCAAATAAAACATTTTCTACTTTAGAGTGGATGGTAAGTGTACCTTTCACCACATCGTTATCATACTCCACATCGCTGATAGAAATTTCATGTGACTTTCCTTTGTCTTTAGCCTTAAGATTTTGTTGACATCGACCATCATCATCAACCCTTGGATTAGGGCATTTATTTGCATAATGTCCCATCTCCTTGCACTTGAAACATTGAAGTGTAGTAGGTTCATTCTGTGTATCCCTTCCTTTGTTTGCATCATTAGACATCTTCTTCCCATCATCGTGACATTCAAATGCCCAATGACCTTCCTTTCCACATTTGAAACATTTACTTGTCCCTTTAAGACAACTCCCTCCATGTTTCTTTCCACACTTTGAGAATAAGGGAAAGCTCATCTTCTTTTCAGTGTGCTCTTTAGATTTTCCTTTGAATTCCATTTTCCTCTTCTTATCAAACCCATATGACTGATGGGTTACTCCAATATCTATCTCAACTTTGAGAGCACATCGAACGATTTCCTTGTAGCTATTGAAGTACCTTATGGCTAAGGCCCTTCAAAGACTGGATTTTAAGCCACTAAAGAATCTATTGATCTTACTCTTAGGTTGGATAATAATACCAGAAGTGTACCTTGCAAGTATTATAAAATTTGCTTTATAGGTGCCGACAGATTCATCATCCTTTTGCTTCAGTTCAAGAAACTCTTTCTCTATCTTTTTTCGGATAATATAAGGGAAGTACTTATTGAAAAATAATTTCTTGAACTCATCTCATTCCATGGACTCAATTTCATCCCTTTGCCTCGTATTCTTAATAATATTCCACCATTGATCAGCATCACATTCCAAACGATACACTGCTAAGATGACTTTATCATGCTCAGAACATTGAAGAACTGAAAATATCTTTTCAGTAGTACTAATCCATTGTTCAGCAACTAATGGATCAGTAGACCCGATGAATGCAGGTGGACGCTGTCTCATGAAGGATTCAACAGAATGTTGCTCCTTCATTTGCCCGTTTGGAAGTCCTGCATGATTCATAGCTTGAGAAAGTTGTGTGAGCTTGGCTACACAATTTTTCATTCCAGCTCCCATAATGTTTGGTTGCTAAGGGGGACAATCATTGCATTGCCCGTCGCATTCCGCATTAACACGGTTCCTTCGGGTTCCAGCCATTGACTTAAACCAAAAAGAATAGTGTGAGCAACACTAATTATAATAGGAAAACCACATAATGAAGAATAAAATTTTACACTTAAGGTCTTATCCTAGGTTATTCATTGCCATTTCTAAAACACTAAGATTTTGTTCTATTCTTAGACTTATCCTTAGGGTTCTTAGTAAGGCTTTCACATCCTAGTTTCCAAAGGTTGACTATACCTTTCCTCTGATACCAACTATAATGACCCATACTTTACATACATTGTTATTACTTCAAAATTGAAGCACACTTATTACAACATATAACAAAACCAAGAAAGGACCGTATAGGTATAGTGTCTTTAGAAACTGGGAAACATAAACAACTGGTTCATAAAGCATCTACTTTGCCTCTCATTTATTTCATCATATCTAGAGTCCCTTTTTGGCATATTCTACTTAAAAATCTTCTTCCTGACCTGGGGAAATAAAACATACAAAGGGTGTGCTCAAATTCTCAGTAAGGGTAAACAAAAGAAATATCAATCACATCATATACATAAGTACATAACTTTTGGAAATCTTAAACTGCAAAAGAGATCATAATTTCATAACATGGGATAAATCATAGTAGTGAAATGTTATCCCAATAATCATAACTTAAAACATGAAACTTTGTGGAATACACACATAATCATAGAGAATCATTTCTTGTTAGTCAAGACTCATTGCCAAGACTATCTTAGTGGACAAAGTCCATTTCTGAACCGAGTTCATTCCTCGTTTCAGTCCTGTTTCACTAAACCGGTATAACCTACCATTCCAGCCATGTCTATCTCATGAGATATAAAATCTTTACCCAATGCATTGGAGGGAGATATAGTTCGCACCCATCTCATAATGATACCATTCTTATGTGTGCCACAAAATCATAAACCATACATCATAGCATTACCCATGTAATAAAAATGGGATTCTTAAACAACATGACATTATAAAACAATTCATATAATAAAAATAATTCCATCACAACATAATGAAATAAATGTAATAATAGGGATAGAAACAAAACCCTATATTATCTTAGATGGAAAATAATTTTGATAAAACACTTGAACTCCATTCTTGAGGAAAATATCCTTTCTACTTCAAAAACAATTTTCCTTTCATATACAATTCTAAACTAAAAAAAGTTGATTAAAAATAAACATGAAAACTTGTAAAGGAAGCTTCTTGGAAGTAATTTTTTAAAAATCCATTCATGCCATATAAGTTAAAAAAAACATTCTTCGTACTTTTGTCGGAAAAGTCAAAAAGTACCTCGTACGAAAAACGACAAAAGATTCCTTTCATATCTTTTACTAAAAACTCACCGAAGAGTAAAATTGGATTTAAAAAATTGTAGGTGGATGAAAATAATATTACATATTGAGGAAACATGGATTTGGATGATAAAATACACCCCAGTAAATACCAAAGTACAAACAATCTCGGATAAAAATGAGATTGTGATATTTTCCCTTACATTAGGTCTGATATGCTTTGTACGTGTCCGAACCTCCCGTATAAAGATTTAAATAATTTTATTGACTTATTACATAATCATACTTATTTTTATGATATCATATATGTTCATATTCTTAGCTTCTTAGTAGTATCATTTCATTGCTACTTGTTATTCGGGTGTCTATAACTTTTTGTTCTTATGCGTGTTTTGTCGAATAAATTCTTATTCTTCTCTTTAGGATATAGATACCTCATTTTCAAAATGGTATTAGTGTTATATATATATCATATTCATTTATTCAATTCATTTATATAATCATTATGAAATGAAGATCATGTAGAACGAGTCGCATCACATCGTGGAGACGGTATTCCGTACGTACGCACGAGTGATGATATCGTTCCTATGATCGTGGAATTGTATTGGAGTGTATGTATACTATTTCATAATTAGTATCACTTTATAATAGTCATATATAGTCATTATTTACACCATTATACCCATCCAATTAAGGTGGTGGTGGAAAATAGATTACACCACGGCGTTGAGATGGTATTCCGTACGTACGCACGCGCGGTGATTTATTTTTCCGTAGGATGGATAGATGGTGAAATAGGGTTATTTCATACTTATAATAAAATATCAGTATATGAGTGATACTGATGTTATTACTTCATAATGAAACAGCTAAAGAAGAAGAAGTGGAAGAAGAAATAAAGATGAAAGAATCGGTAACATACATTACCTTTTCTTTTAAGTGCTTCTTTGAGACCTCCTTTTAGGGCACTAAAATAGGTCTTTGAAGAATACCAGAACCTCTAGGATGTTTCTAGGGAAGTGTAGAGAAGAAATTGGCAGGGGTTGACCGAGCTTGAAGCGTCAAAGTGGTGTGAGGAAGAGGGGGAGGAGGTGCCCTTTTATAAGGGAGGAGAGGGGCTCCTTTGGAAAAACTAAAAATATTATTTTATTATAAAGTCAAGTTCGGTTTTAAATAGCTCCAAATTGATTTATTTCGAAGCTAAGGTGGGGATGGGTCGAAATAATCTCATCCAATATAATTTAGACAAGTTTATGTTCCTATTTTAACCTTATCATTTATATTTAACTTTAAGTTAAATTATTTTACTTTTACCGTGTCTTCTTGTGTTCTTATACTATAAGGTTAATAAACTTACTATAAGCAGACAAACGAACCCCAAGTTGTTTATTATTAATATATATAACCTTATCTAAGTCATTTGGCCGAACCATAGATTTTTAAGAATAAAATAACAATTACTAATATAATATTTGTTTTTAAAAACTATTTTATGTCAATTTTGACACTATTTAGTAATTAATTTTTGTGAAAATCATAACAGAATGATTAGTTATAAAAAAGTTAATTAAATAAATACTAACATGTCATATTAATCTATAAAATTAGTGGAATTCATAAAAACTTTCAAATTACATTTATTTTGGTGTTTATAGCATCAATTATGTGAATATTTCATTAATAAGATAATTACTGCATTATCTTTGTGTCAGAAATAAATTACATTATTTAATGTCTAAAAATTACATATAAACTACCATTATGTAGGAAATCTTTTTAGATTTCTAATGAATATTTATAGTAAAATTTATATTATGTATAACCCCATATTAAAAATGATTTACTTATTAAAATTTGATTTTAACTATTTTAACCCTTCTTTAAATAAATTAATAATAAATGTCCTAATCTAATCCAAGTGGGCCTAAATGGTCATATTTTATTCCTAAGGTTGTTTTTGGTCGAATTAAAGTTGTCCAATAGAATTAAGACATGTGTTTGGGTAATAATAATATAATTTTTACCCTTAATTACCCTATTTACTTTTAACCGTGGTAAATAAAAGTAAAAAGTTACTATTCACCAAAAATTATTTTCATCTCATTGAACCAAATTTTACTTAATGACATCAACTGTGTCTCTCGGATTTTTGAAATTCCACTCACAGAAGCGGTAAAATTAAGTTTTATGAAAAATTTAGTTTTTAACTACCACTTAGTGGTTTCACTATTTATCAAAAATTGAAAGTTTTCAGAAAAATACCAAAATTTCACCCTAGGATAATTTCGATATTCCGAATCCAAAAATGAAGTCCGTTTTGAAAAATAAAATTTATAAATTTCAAAAAGTGGTTATTACTATTCATAACGGCTAGTTTTAATAATATTTTAATATCATATCATTGTTTAGTGAAACTCAGTATTGCGTACGACGCAAGATATCGAGGAAGGTTGTGATTTCGTGTAAAGAAAGACAAGCAAGTGTTGTGTATAGATAAAGATTCCTTTGATGATTTATATAACATAAAAGTCTCGGGTGTTACAGTAATCATTATTGGCAGTGAGCCTTAGTGAATTTGGTACATCAGCACATCGTTGTTGCATGCTCCCTGGGCATAGTCCAGTGAGGTAAACCAAGTAAAAATCATTGTGTCATGTGCATGGTTTTATATTTGTTCATATACTACTACGAGATGAAGAGAAAATTTAGTTTTGTTAAAAAATGAAATAAGATCCAAAAGGGAAGAAGTTTTAATATACCATACCCCGATTCACCACCCTTATAGGGTGTTTGACCTTGTGGACTTAACAATTGGTATCAGAACGAAAGGTTTAAAGTCATTGGTTTGGTTTTATATTAGAAGAAGAAATAGAGGTGATAAATCATAAATGAATTCTGATATTCAATTGAAATAAGTTTCAACTATGGAAGAATCATATCCAACATTACTTATGATCATTATGAATGGATGTCTTCACAATATCCATGCATGGAATATCACTTGACATCAATATTGGTGGTTTATCAGAAGATGAAAGAAGGTAATTGTAACACCCCAGGAATTTATAGATAGATTTAATATAGAACTCATGAAATACTGAGTCTCTACCAAACACAACTCTATTATAACCTAGCAAGTAAACATATTTTTTCCACCTCTTTAAATTGAATTTCAAAAAACTGACATACACGATTACGTTCAATAAGACATTTAATGTCTGATAAGACAAAAATAATTTTTGATAAATAATAACATACAGTTATGAATAGTAACATACCCTTATGAATAGTAATGAATATTAAATTGGCAAAAAAATAGAAACTTCACCCATGAATGTATAAATGTAATTTTGACATCTTAAAAGTGACAAAACGATCATAGAATAAGTATTGGAATTTTTGTATGTCATAAATATTTTAATTAAAATTTTATGATTAATTTAATAATTTAAAATGGAAATATATTTTTATAAAATGTAATCATAAACTATTAATTTATTGTCTTATGGTTATAAGATAGTTTTATAGGACCTTGATTAATTTCTCATGGTGTTATAAAACGAGTTATAGTTTTAAAGTTGTATTTTTGGAATAAATTATGATTTTATTTAAAAATTAAATGAAAAATATTTAGAAAAATATTTTAAAAAATTGGAATTCATTTTTTAATTATAAATGTCAAAAAATGGTTGAGGCGAATTTTTGGGATTTTTCTAAAATACTTGAATTTTCAGTGAATAGTAAAATAAGATAATTTACGATAAATGATAAATTAATGATTTATTGAGTCATAAGTGATGTAAGTATGATGTAAGACCACATGGTTCGAAATCACATGAACTTGTTACTATTTATGTTCACATGAATCAAACTATATTTCTTGTCTTGAGCAAAATAATTAAATAAGGAATTAAATATTCAAAATTTACTCATCTCCTCCACTATAAAAACCTCCATTAAGTACCTCTTCTCTTCACTCCTCTAAATCCTTGTGACTTGTATAAATTCTGCCCAAATATCCTCCCAAGATCCTCCCCCACTTCCATAATTCCTTGGTCTCCACAAAAGACCAAAACCGCTCCTCTGAAGAGGCTCTCAAGGAAGATTACTTCAACAGGGAAACACCTCTTTTCATTTCTTTTATTTCAAGTTCTCTTTTATGTGGTATGTATTTCATGTTTTCATACCATATTCTTATTTAAATTTTATTCTATCCCTCTACTATATTATGTGTTTTTTTATGAATGGGTTACCCCTTTCTCCACTCTTTTTAATGTTTTCTAAAACCATGTTTCATAGCCGTTATGGTGCAGAATTTTCGTCTCAAAATCTATATCTTTTTCAAGCACTCTTTTTAGGTTATTATTGTTTAATTTTTATTTTATTATGTTTTGATATGTCATTAAATATTCCCATTACTTTCCATATTATGTAATAGTGACGCGATACCCTTTTTCTCTCATCAAAATATTTTCTGAATTTTTAAGTGACGCAGTTATGCTGCCTAATTTTTGTAAGGGATTTCTAAACTTTTATTTTATTTCAAGTTCCATTATTTTCTTTTTCTTTACTCACCTAATTTCATCCAAATGTTATGATAAATCTAGTATCTTACATGTACTATAATTTTGTTGTGAGAATGGAATAATTCATCATCATCTCTCCTTTCCCCTTCTTTTATACTAGAAATGAAAACACTATCCGATATGTGTTAATATATCACATTCCAGGATGATGAGTTTTAAATTTCTATTATCATATTCAATTATAGTCATGAAATAATTTTTATGGTTGAAACGGACTATAATATATGTATTATAAATTATTTAAGGTTATTAAATCCTTTTTTACATATGATATTAATTTATAAATCAAAATGATTTCATTGTGATAAAAAACCACCAATTAACCAAAAAATTTATCATTAAGGTTTTATATAATGATTAATCTTTACTCCCAATAACCAAATTAATTTTATAATTATTTAATGATATGTATGTTCACTAATAACATATAACTTCAGTTCTATAAAACCATTCTTATTCTACATGTTTATCCGTACATGAATATAAGTAAACCGATCATGAAAACCAAGGAAGAAAACCCTCCCACACAATGAAATTGCACATCTTAAACCCATAAAGAAGGACATGAATGAACTTAATAAATCTATAATAAGTCAATTAAAAAAATTATAGGTGCTATAAATATTAATTAATTAATTTAATTTGGTTATGCAGGACACTAAGATCATGTGAGGAACACCATGAGGCTTAAGGTAAGGGGTTTCTTCGTATCCCTTCCATTTTTGTGAGATATTCCGTATTCAATTATATTAATTGTGTATGGTTTATGTATACTGACAATTTATGTTTTATACCATTAATATATTTATTTTAATTATATTAAATGTATCATTTGATGACTATTAATTTTGGGTCATATAATTCAGTTGATTACAAAGTTGTAATCATTTTCTACCCAAACCTCCATTTTCATTTGGGTTGCTCTTATTCTATATTCACCTCATGAAATTCTAACTTATTATTAATTAATCATCATAAATTGTATGTTAACTTTCTATATATTTTTACCAATAATAATCCTTCTTTATTTTGCGGGGAATTACATGTTTTAAAATAATCTTTCAAAAACATTCTTCCGAAATGCATGCCCGATTGAAGGAATTTCTCAAATTATTAACAATTTTTAAGTTCAATATATAATCTCTTTTATGATATATTTAAATTTATAAAGTCACAAAATTTAACAAGAAAAATCTATGTTGGTTAATTTCTCATTTTATGGATGTAAACATGTGTTTATGATTTAAAATCTTTTCATATTTTTCTTAAACCACACTAAAATGTATTATTTATAAATCTTCCTTAAGAACTATTTTTAACAAATTTCACCTCAATAAGACTTTATATAAGCCTAAAAAATAATTTCAATGGCCTTAAATTTTATTTTATCCGGCAATCCGACTTCATAGGAAATACAAATGATTTTTCAAAAGAACTCTTCTTTCAAAAGTAAAATGGGGTTTTCTCATCTCACATTATCTTTTATGAAGTATATACCTTGTTCACCACATATTACATGCTTGTTTTCTATGTAATTCCATTGGTTATATCATATAAAGAGTCTCATTATTCTCATGATATTCTAATGGAATATTATTTGAATGTTTGAAGGTGGTATGGGATACTTTGGGATGTTTAAGGATTATTTCCTCAAGAATTTTTCAATGGTCTCATTTAAATATATATTTGTCTATGTCAACATCCTTTATTTAATATTTTACATCATTGAGGTTTATCTATTATTATATCATCTTAAATATCTTTTTGAAGGTTGTATGGTTATTTTGACTATGGATATGATATTTTGATACCATTCACCATATTATTCCGAATGGTCAGTGTTTATGTTCAATGATTGGGGAAAGTTATTTACATTTCATATGTTAGTTTCAATATGATTGTATATATTGATTATGTTCACCAATTTCATATGAAAAAATAATTGGACTTAGTATGTGATAGGTGGAGCCCGCTATAGCATCTCGATGAATCGGTAGGTCTCATGAGACAAATAGACGTGGACTAGGCTGAGGCCTTTCCCATTTTGAGATATGGTTTTTTCCAAGGCCTTAATAATTTTTAGACGTCTTTGATAAGGACTTGATTGTATGTTTTAGAATATCCATCATATTAATTTCCCTTATTATGAATCTAGAAATTCATAGTTCACATGGTTATTTTACTAGTAGAATACTCATGATTATGTTTTGTTACGGAAATAGATACAAAATTCATATTCTTTCCAAAATGTGTTCAAGTTTATTTTTAAAGGCATGTGTTTTTAGTTATTCACCATGCTTAATGATTATGTTTATGATATCTTCCACTATATTTATTACCCTTACTAAGCATCTAGGCTCAGCCCATTCTTTTGTTTCTTTTTCTCAGCTCATAAAGATATTTATTATGAATGACCTCCAGGGACAAACATAGAGTTGTGGATGTTCCCAATAAAACTTATATGTTTTATTTCTTTTCAAGTTATAATGTTGGACCTACGTATGTATCTAGTTTTTCAAAACTACTAAACTACATGTTCCTTTGGGATTTGATTCCTTGTAATCATTCCAATGTATTAAATTAATTCACCGGCTCTAGGTTTCTGGGGTCGAGGCATTACTGTCTGTATCAAAGGAAGTTTAGTCGAAAACTTGGAAACTAGATATAGAAAAAGTAGATTAGTGAACAAAACCCTATGAAATAATATGGGGATGTGAATACAAGGAAATCCTAGAATTTTGGAAAAGAATATATTATTTGGTTTATCAAGAAAATACATTCCTATCTGGATATGAATAGGTAGAGGTTGATCTGGAAGAAATGTATCTTGGGTTAAAACCTGAAAACATTGCTTTGAGCTAGACTCGAATTGTAATTGGTGCACAACAATAGGCCTTTTTTCACTCTTGGTTCGACACTCTTAAGGGATATTCTTTGGTTAATTCATAATCTTATTACAAATAATTATGAAGGATTTATACACCCAAAGTAACCAAAGTATATGGTTCTAGGATTTATGGTGCATAAATTTATGTTATGTGTTATACCATGTTTAGAGATATAGAGTTCATAATTTTATGATCTAATATATAATATGGAATTGATTAAAAATGGTGCCTAATTGAAGGAATTATAACTTCACCAATTCATGTGATGCAAAGAGTAAGAAGGAACATATCCATAATGGTCTTAAGCCATCATTTCAAAAGAATATTGTATCATAAGCGTCTTACCCATATGAGGAAATAGTATCATGTGTTAACAAGGTATGTAAATAATTCTCTGAGTACTATGAATTTTAAGGGAATCAAAAGAATAAGAGGATGGTAGAGAAAAACATGGATAAGGGGAATAAGGGAAAGTTGTATTTTCGCATATGTGATAATTGTGGAAGGAAACACCATGGTATATACTTGAGAGGAAAAATATTTTTCTTCTAGTGTGAAGAAAAATAACACCATGCTCATAATTTCAAGACAAGGAAATAATTTTCCTGTATTCAATGCTTCAAATGCAAGTATATGGGACACTATGGGAATCAATGTCCCAAGCGTCATGAAAATATAGCTCTGAAAAATAAATGGGATCAAGGTCAAGATTATGATGTTACTATAGTTGAAGTCAAATAAATAATGTATTTATGTTTTTGGATTCATGAACTATGTTATTATATTCTTGTTATAAATATTATGATATATATAAGGATTATACTATAGTACTATTTCATTAAGGATTTGAAGTGGTATGGTGAATGGTACAAAGGAAAAGTGATTCAGTAAAAAGTTTAACTTTTTTGAAAACACGTGATTGAGGGAAAGTAAACCCTTAATATATATCTCATGTTGAGAAAATGATGAAGAAATGATTATTTCAGATAAGTATTGAATATCATGCAACTAATTATTGACTTGTCAAGAAGTGGTCTATACCATCATCGATGGATTTTGGAAAAATTTTGGATTTAAAGGAATATATCCAATAACTTGTATCTTACTTAAGGAATACAGAAGAATGAATAATTCTAATTTGGTTTTTATGGTCATTCATGTTATTACCATATTTCAAAAGGATACATGATGAATTTATTCACATGTTTGGAATGTGAAAATTTAGATCTACTTCATGCTGATTAAGGGTTAATTATAAGTTCATCTTAGAAATTCATAGACCTTCATTATAATGTGTTGAATCATTATGAAATATTATAAGTTGATAATTGTATTAGCTTTTATATATTAATGTATTTATTCACCATATGGTGTAACAGGTGCTAAGTGATGAGGTATAAATAGTTTAAGGTGAAATCAAAGGATGAGTTTGTAAATAGAAACATATATTTATACTATTATAGAAGTGGAATAATTCATAGACTCAAGGAAAAGAGTCTTAAATAAAATGTTGTCATAATATCATAATCTTTGATAATATAGATTATTTTTTATAGTAGTTTATAGTTTTTTGGTAATCAACTTTCATCTGAACATGTTCTCTATCTCGTTCCATCAGAACTTTATAGTCATATTTTTCTTCAATGTCTAGGTTTTTACTCCCAACTAATGTCACCCCATTTGAAAGCATAATTTATGGGTGTGACCATCCCATTCCCCTTATCCTCTTTTATGAGGATATCTTATTAACCCTATTTCCGATGTGGGTTTCCAGTAAGGGAATTTTCAAGCATCAACCTTTAACATTCGAAATGCAGTTTCAAATTACAAGGAAATAATTCTATTGAGGGAGAATAATGTAATGCCCCAAGAATTTAAAAATAGATTTAATATATAATTCATGAAACATCGAGTCTCTACAAAAAACCACTCTATTATAACCTGTTCAGTAAACATAATTTTTACACCTCTGTAAATTGAATTTCAAAAAACTGGCATACACTATTTCATTCAATAAGACATTTAGAGTTTGATAAGACAACCATAATTTTTGACGAATTGTAAAATACCATTAGGAATATTAACATACCCTTATTAATAGTAATTAATAGTAAATGATCCAAAAAATAGAAACTTCACACAGGAATGTATAAATATAATTTAGACCTCTTAAAAGTGAAAAAATGATCATAGAATAAGTATTGGTATTTTTTATGTAATAAATATTTTATTTACGATTTTATGATTAATTTAACAATTTAAAATGGAAATTTATTTTCATAAAATGTAATACTAAACTCTTACTTTATTATATTATGGTTATAAGATAATTTTATAGGACTTTGATTAATTTCTCAAGGTGTTATAAAACGAGTTATAGTTTTAAAGTTTTATTTTTGGAATAAATAATGATTTTATTTAAAAATTAAATTAAAAATATTGATAAAATTATTTTTAAAAAGTTTAATTCATTTTTTAATTCTAAACTTTGAAAAAAATTTGGGTTGAATTTTTGGGATTTTTCTAAAATACTTGATTTTTTTGTAAATAGTAAAATATTATAATTTACAATAAATGCTAAATACATGATTTATTGAGTCATAAGTGATGTAAGGATGATGTAATACCACTTGGTTCTAACTAATATGAAATTATTACTATTTATGGTCACATGAATCAAACACTATTTCTTTTCTTGATCAAAATAATTAAATAATGAATTATATATTCAAAATTTACTCCTCTTTTCTACTATAAAAACCTCCATTCACTCCCTATTCTCTTCACTAATATCAAGCATTGTGCCTTGTCTAAATTCTGTCCAAATATCCTTCCATGATCCTCCCCCACTTCCAAAATCCCTTGGTCTGCTCAAAAGACCAGAACCTTTCCCCTAAAGAGGCTCTCAAGGAAGATTACTTCAAGAGGTAAACACCTCTTTTCATTTATTTTATTTCAAGTTCTCTTTTATGTGGAATGTATTTAATTTTTCCATAACATATTATTATTTACATTTTATTCTCTAAATATAATATATTATGAGTTTTTTATTAATGGGTGACCCATTACTCATCTCTTTTTAATGTTTTCTAAAACCATGTTGTATAGTCGTTATGATGCAGAATTTTCATCTCAAAATCTCTCTCTTTTTCAAGCAATCTTATTATGTTATTATAATTTAATTTAAATTATATTATTTTTTGATATGTCATTAAATATCCATATTAATTTCCATATTATGTAATATTTATGAGTTTCCCTTTTTCTCTCATCAAAATATTTTATGAATTTTTAAGTGTAGCAGTTATGGTGCCGAATTTCTGTAAGGGATTTCTCAACTTTTTTTTATTTCGAGTTCCCTTCTTTCATTTTTCTTTAATAACATAATTTATTCCAAATTTTATGATAACTCCATTACCTTAAATGTACTATAATTTTGTTGTGATAATGTAATAATTGATCATCATCTCTCATTTCCCCTTCTTTTATACTAAAAATGAAAACACCATCTGATATGTGTTAATTTATCACATTCAAGGGCGACGAGTTTTAAATTTCTATTACCATATTCAATTTTGGTCATAAAACCATTTTTATGGTTGAAAAAGACTATAATATATGTATAATAATTTATCTAAGGTTATTTAATCCTTTTTTAACAAGATATAAATTTTTAAATCAAAATGAGTTTGTTTGATAAAAAACCACCAATTAACCCAAAGAATTATCTTTAATGTTTTATATAATGATTCATCATAAATTCAAATAACCAAATAAATTTAATAATTATTTAAATTATGTATTTTAACTTATAACATATAACTTCAATTCTGGAAAACCGTTATTTTTCTACATGTTTATCCGTACATGAATATAAGTAAACTGATCATGAAAACCAAGGAAGAAAACCCTCCTGAATAATGAAATTGCACATCTTAAACCCATCAGGAAGGCCATTAATTAACTTAATAAGTATATAATAAATAAATTAAATAAATAATAGGTTTTATAAATATTAATTAATGAATTTAATTTTTTTATCCAGGACACTAAGATCACGTGAATAACACCATCATCCTTAAGGTAAGGGGTTTCTTCATCTCACTTTCATTTTTGCGGGATATTAAATATTCACTAATTTTACTTGTGTATGGTGTATATATATTAAAAATTTATGTTTTATACCATTAATATATTTATTTTTATGATATTAAATATATCATTTTATTACTATTATTTTTGGTGCATATAATTCAATTGATTACAAAGTTGTAAGCATTTTCTACCCGAACCTCCATTTTCATTCAGGTTTCTCTTATTCTCTATTCACCCCATTAAATTATTATTTATTATTATTTTCTAATAATAAATTATTTGTTAATGGTATATATATGTGTATCAATCATAATACTTCTATATTTTGTGGGGTGTTACATGTTTCAAAATAATCTTTCAAAAAAATTCTTCTGAAATGCAAGCCCAATTCAAGGAACTTCTTAAATTATTATCTATTTTGATATTCACTATATAATCTATTTTATGCCATATTTATCTTTATAAAATAAAATAATTTAACATGAAATATATATTTTGGTTCATTTATGGTATTATGGAAGAAAACATGTCTTTGTGCTTTAAAATCCTATAATATTTTTCTTAAACCCCACTAAAATGTTTTATTTATAAAGCTTTATTAAAAACTATTTTTTAACAGTTTCACCTCAATAAGACTTTATTTAATCCACAAATATAATTTCAATGACCTTAAATTTTATTTTATGGGGTATACATTTTTAAAATCTGACTTCATGGGAAATAAAAATGATTTTACAAAATAACACTTCTTTCAAAAGTAAAAAAGATTTTTCACATCTCACATTATATTTTATGAAGTATATGCATTGTTCACCAATTATTACATGCGTGTGGTGTATTTAATTCCCTTGGGTAAATCATATAAATAGTCTCCTTATTCTCATGATATTTTAATGGAATATTATTTGAATGTTTCAATGTGGTATGAGACACTTTGGAATGTTTAATGATTATTTCCTCAAGAATTTTCCAATAGTCTCATTTAAAAATATATTAGATATGTAAAAATACTTTGTTTAATCTTGTACTTCATTTAGGTTTATCTAAGATGATATCATCTACAATATTTTTTTGAAGGGTTTCTGGTTATTCTGACTATGTATTTGCTATTTTGATACCATTCACCATATTATTTTGAATGGTTAGTATTTATGTTCAATGATTGGGGAAAGTTATTTACATTTCATATATTAGTTTAAATATGAATGTTTATGTTGATTGTGTTAACCCCTTTCATATGAGTAATTAATTGGACTTAGTATGTGATGGGTGGAGCCTGTTATACTCTTGATGCATCAGTAGGTCTCATGATACAAATAGGCATGCACTTGGCCGAGGCCTTTCCAATTTTGAGATATGGTTTTGGCCGAGGCCTTAATAATTTTTAGATTTATTAGACAAGGCCTTGATGGTATGTTTTAGAATGTCTACCATATGCATTTCCTTCTTAATGAATCTATAAATTCATAGTTCATGTGGTTATTCAACTAGTAGAATACCCATGATTATGTTTTTTATGGAATTAAATACACAACTCATATTACTGCAAAAATGTGTTCAATTTTATTTTAAAATGCATGTGTTTTTAGTTATTTACCATACATAATGATTATTCTTTTGATATATTCTGATTTATTACTTGCCCTTACTGATTATATGAGATCACCCCATTCTTATGTTTTTTATCAAGTCATGAAGACATTTATTATAAATGACCTACAGGGATAAACTAAGAGTTGCGGAGGTTCCAAATAAAACTTATATGTTGTATTTATTTTCAAGTTGTAATGTTGAACCTATGTATGTATCTGGTTTTCCAAAACTACTAAACTAGACGGTACTTTTAGATTTGATTCCTTGTAATCATGCTAATGTATTAAAATAATGCACCAGCTCCGAGCTTTTGGGGTCGGCGTGTTACAGGAATTGGATGATGATGCTAAAGGTATCAATGCTTTAGGGGGATCCATATAAAATACTATTTATAAATAGGTGATGACCTATAAAACATCACATGATATGTGAGAAAAATTGTTGAACATTTATGAGGGAGACACAAAAGTCTAAGAAGCAAAGCTGCAGGTTCTGTGGAACAAGTATGAGGATTTCATAATGAAGTCCAAGGAGACTTTTGATGCATTATTTGATAGGGTAAATGTTATTGTGGAAGATATTTGGGGTCTTGGAGAAGCCATTGAAGATATAAATATTATGAAACATATCTTAAGGAAAATTCCACCGTGGTTCAATTAGAAAGTTTCAGTATTAGAAGACAAAGACTCGAAAGAGCGGACACTGGATAACCTGTACAATACCCTTTTAGCATTTGAAATGAGAAATGATGATAATGATGTAGTGGAAAAGGGGAAGTCCAAATAAGTGGAATTCAAGGACATGAAGAATATCTCTATAGAAAATAGCCTTGAGGATGAAAATTTGGATGAAGTCATTTAATTTCTATCCTCAAATTTGCAAAGGGGAGAAGGAAAGTTTAAAAGTAAACATCCATTTGTATGATTTCGATGCAGAGAGATTGGGAATTTTGAAATAAAGTGTCATAATTAGTTTTATGATGATAATGAAGAGAATGAGGAAATTCCCCATGATAAGTATTCATCAAATGTGAAATATAGGAGATGTACTAAGAGAAAGTTCTTCAAAAAGAAGAATATTCTTTAAAAAGAAGATGAATGTTTAGAAGAATCTTAGGCAGAAGAGTTGAAGGAATGTGAGGATCATAAATTAGATTCTTTGGTGGCTATTGTCAGAAATTATTTAACAAGAGAAGAAAGTGACAATAAAGAAGGAGAAATTGAAGTAAGAGTTGATCTTTATGCTGAACTAGTAGCTCCTATTAAAAAGGTAGATATTTGGAGAGCTAAAACAAATAAATCTAAAAAATTTGTTCATGATATCAAATTATATATGCAACAACAGGAAAAATAGAATTATGAGTTGAATGTAGAAATTGAAAATTTGAGGCCTTCCATGATAGAAAGATCAGAAATGGTGGTTGGGTACAAACTGAAAATTGAATAATAGAAAGTTAAAATTGATAGTTTGACTATAAATGGAAAAGATAAAATCAAATGTCTCAAGGAACTAGAAGAGGAAGTACTCGGTCTTTGACAAACAGTTAAATATCAGGAGAAACTATTAACTCTTGGTTCAACATCAGTAAAAAGGTTTATACAGGAAACCAAATAGTTGAAATTTGAGCAGAGTGTTCTAGCATAATAGAAGCAAAAATCAACACTACATTATATGGTTGGTATGTGACTTGATCTAAAATAGAAAGCAGTTATGGTTTATGTCAGACCACAAGCACCTGAGTTAAGATTGATTTGGGTTTGAATCTGAATCATAAGATTCAAATAATCCATGGTACAACTAGTGGTGAATCATTTCCATATAAGAATATACCCCACATAAGATGCTATTTTTGTGGTAATATGGGACACTCTCAAAATTCATGTTCTATAGAAAAGTGGTACCAGGCAGAACAAGACCAACATATGTGGTCATACAAAGCACAAAATTCCAATTCACGATTTGATGGTCATTGTTTCAGGTGTAAAAGACTCTGACATATGGCAAGATATTTCACATCAACCTTGCAGATTAATGTACCAAGGTATACTGTATTTTTTCATAAGAAGCAACCAAATGTATCTTCAAGAGAGCTGATAATTGAAAATCAATTTTCATCTCTTCAAGTCAAAATTGGTTCTTCATATATTGGAGAGGATCAAGATTATCATTCCTTGTCAGGCATGGAGTCAAAGACTTGGGTCAAAAAGAAAAGGGATGAACATGTGGTGGTAGCAAAGATTGTGTTTATGGCATCATATCGCACTGGGAAATGGATCATTGACAGTGGATGCACTTTCTATATGATGGGGAATAAGGATCTAGTGACTGGAATCAGGTACAATAAAGAAGGTATTGTAATATTGGGTAATGATGAAGGATTGAAAATTATTGGTTTAGGAAAATCCATGTTTGGAGGAAAATACATGAGATGAGAAGATGTCTTGGTTGTTGAGGGGATTAGTCACAACTTGTTTAGTGTTAGTCAATTGTGTGACTCAGGGAATTCCATATGTTTTTCAAATAAATTATGCATCATTAAGGTAAAGGATGGTGATATTGTTTTTCAAGTAAATCATTCAAAATGGATTCTGAAATCTTTGATGAAGAATCTAGAGATGAGTATTGGGTTCAAGAAATGAATGAAGATCTTGACCAAATTGAAAAGAATCAGATGTGGGAGATTGTTTCAAGACCAGGAGAAAAGAATGTCATTGGGAAAAAATGGATCTTTCACAAAAAATGAATGAAGATGGTGTTTTGATTTGAGACAAAGCATAACTGGGGTGCAAAGGGTACTCCTAGATAGAGGGTATTGAGGTTTATGAGACATTTGCACCTATTGTAAGGCTGGAGACAATCAGATTATTCTTATCCATAGTAGTGCAAAGAAAGTTTAATGTTTTCTAGATGGATGTCAATTCAACATTTCTAAATGGAGTTCTGGAAGTAGAAGATTATATTGAACAACCAGATGAGTTTCTCATTCATGAATATGATAATAGAGTTTATTGGATGATTAAGGCTTTATATGGTTTGAAGAAATCATCAAGAGAATGGTATTCAAGTCTTGATTAGTTTCTTAAGTGGATTAGTTTGTAGCATAGTGGAGTTGATTAAAATCTGTATTAAAAAAATAGTAGTATTCAAAGGATTATGGAAATAGTTTTTGTCAATGACATAATCTTTGGTGGATCAGATGAGGCACAATGTAGAAACTTTTTTGAATTCAAGAAAATAGAGTTCGAATTGTCAATGATTAGTGAGCTGACATTTTCCTTGGCATGCAGGTGACACAAGGAAGGAATTCTACTTTTATTTATAAATCTAAATATGCCAAATAGGTTTTGAGAAGGTTTGGAATGGATAATTCCAAAGAGATGAGGACTCCAGTTGCTACCCAGTTGAAAAAGTCATGGGATGATGAAGACAAGGTAGTTAATATCACAGAATACATACAAATCATTAGAAGTTTGTTGTACTAGATAGCAACAAGGAATGATATTTTATTTCCCACTTTACAAGAAGAAAGGTCTCAAATACATCCTAAAAAGAGTCATATGATTGTATTTAAGGGAACAATTCAGTATATCAATGGCATAATGGATTTTGGCTTAATGTATAGCGACAAATCTCTGCCAGATCTATTGGGATATACAGATGCAAATTGGGCTGGATCAATAGATGATACGAAATCAATGTTTTAAGGTGAATTTTATCTCGGAGGATTGTGTATTTCTCAGTTGAGAAAAAAACAAGATTTCATTTCATTGAGCACCATAGAATCTGAATATATTGCAGTTACTGAAGCCTGCATGCAGCTATTGTGGATGAAGCAGCAACTTGAGGCTATGAGAGTTATAGTGAAATCTCTAATCGTAATTCATTATGATAATTCAAGTGCTCTAAATATGAGAAAAAACCCAGTCCATCAGTCAAGGAAAAAGCATATTGAAATCATATATAATTTTATCAAGGAAAAGGTAGAGCAAGGGATTGTAAAGTTGGATTATGTGCCAATAGAACAAAACGTTGCAGATATTCTAACAAATCCCTTACCCAAAAAAGAATTTTAAATGCATTGATCGGATCTAAAAGACTAATATAATCCCAGTACTTGAAAAAGTGTGGATGTGGGACCCCCTCTCCCTGAGGTGTGATGTGTTTTTCCATATTATACTGATATGTGTTTTTTCACCTTGATGCAGACAACCTTGAAGTGCCCTTTAGGTTTGTTGACAAAGGGAGAGAAAGTTTGACTATTAAGGGGGAGAGAAGACATGGGGAGAAGCTGTTTAGTGGAGAATCGAGATAGGGGGAGTATTAAATCTTATGATGCTAGTAGTTATCTATCAAAGACTATATGTCATGACAGCTGAGGTTCGTGAAGAAAGTAGTTGATAGGTTTCAAGAGTTGGTGTTATGAATAAAGTGATTCATTGATGAAATTTGAATTATACTATTATTTCTCATGTTGATCATTGATTATGTGGGATTAGAGTATGTGTTGATCAAATCCTTGATCACTATCTTAATTGCATGAAGCGAATGCTGAATGAAGAAGTACAGAGCCTTGATAAGGTATTAAAATGCAAAGAGTTGCTTTGAGAAGAGTTGTTAACAAACCCAAAGAGGGATATTGTTGAGAAAAAATACCTCTCTATGTACTCTTGTTATGTTTTTGGTATTATTGTGTTTTTTGAAAAATCCAGATGACCACAGATGAGTATGGTTGGTGTTTTCTAAAGACAAGTTTTTAAGGTGACACAGTCTCCTAGTGTTTTCCAAAATTTTGGGCCTCAAAATCACAAATTTGTGTATGTAAATGTAAGATTTTTTTCATAGGAATTGGTGGTGTGAAGAATGGATAACAAAATATAAAAAATAATAGAAACATGGATCCTAGGACATGGATCATGTACGATGTCTGGGAAGGATATTTGGTCAGATACTAGGTAGCGAGAACAGTATGTTGGAGCATTTCGTGAAACCAGAAACAGTTTGCGGGAAATTTTTTTAGAAGTGCGCATGGTATATGAGATATGTGATGGTTCAAATTATGGTGGAACAAAATAGAACCACATATAATCCGAGATATTAATTGTACTACCATTGAAAAATGTTTCGTGGTATGGATGCAGTTCCTGGTAGGTGGATTTGTATGCAGTAGAGGGTATACTGAATCAAAGATTCAATAAATCTTTGGTTTTTGGATTTTGAGGTTATCTTTTCCTATATAAGGAGTGATAATCCCATATGTTATAAAGGATAGAGAATATCATTATAGATCAAATATTTTCTCTGGGAATTTAGTGAATTCTGAAGGAAGTTTGTGAGGAGAATTCTGCAAAGGTTGAAGTGGTTCACACAGAAGAAATTACGCCGATGGTTTTTGTGGGAAACTGTATCCCAGAAATGATGTGGAATGCAGAGGAAGAAGGTGTGGTACATAAGTGGTTAGAAAAGGCAGTCCGCGAACAAAAAATAGTTCATGGATATTGGGTGATTCATAGAGGAGGTTTTCAGAGTCAGTACGTGAAGGTGGTACGCGACTATGAAGGAAGAGGAGTCTACAGACAAGGTTGGTTCACCAAAGCGGCAATGATATACGCAGGAGGTGTTATTCATACATAAATCAGTACTCGGTATGAAAGAGAAAGAGGTGGATCATGATTTTCTCAAGAATTCTTTCAAAAGCTTTAAATCAATTTGAAAAAGTATTTTTCGGTACCTTGCAGTACTTTGGAAGTTGGACTTCTTCTATGGGTGAAAAAGAGAATTCAACATAGCATCTAACTATAGTTGAGGATGCAATAATTCATGAAAATTAAGGGACCTACATGTCCATAAATTGTGTTTGACCTAAAATAGTGAGTGAAGGAAGAGGAAGACAGGACCCTTTCCATTGGCAGTGATCCAGAGAAAGAGGCATAAGGTGTGACCCTTGGGAATGAAGTGAGAAGAACCTAAATCCTATATAGTTAGTGATCCTAGGCATAGAAGATCAAGCTCAAATTTTGTTACTCATTTTTGGTAGTGATCCATATTGAATTTGGTACATCAATACATCGTTTTTGTCTGCTCCTTAGACGTAACCCAGTGAGGGTGAACCAAGTAAAAATTACTATATCATGTGTAGGATTTCATATCAATTCATATACTTATATGGGAGGAAGAGAGAATTGAGTTTTTTTAAAATGAATCAAGATCCAAAAGGGAAGAATTTTTAATCTACCATACCCTGATTTACCCCCCTCATAGCTTATTCGACCTTGTGGACCTAACAATATTCCTTATGTAATAGATTATCATTTTGTACTAAAGATAAAAACTTATGTATCAAAGAAAAAACATTAGATATCATATACATTACCATTATTACATAGATCAATAACTCCCTAGATTTAATTGTATCCTATGATATCTATTAAATCGTAGCATACAATACAGAACCAAAACTATAGAATGTGATATATCATATTATATGATACATGTGAGCCATACCTTGTGATCAATTAGAAATTAATTATATAAACTTTTTGAATTCACCTTCATGCTTCATGATACATTTTTATTTGATCACAATCTCTCCAAATCATTCGCAAACACATCCTATAGATGTTTAACATTGTTATAAATGAAAAAAAACAAATTATATTATATATTACCTGAACCCTAAATCATAAAATGGTAATATATATGATTTTTAATACATATATAAAAGACTATGGTAGACTTACATCATATAGTGATAGGACATGTGATATATGATGTCACATGTGGGTATTTGGCTATCTCTTACCATATGGTTTCATCAGTTATGGACCAATATAGTTGATTCACTTATTGATTTTTAAATAATGTACATCCATTTAGGGGTTTGATAAATTTTAAACACCAATAGTTACTAATGGAATGATATAGAATCCATTCCCATACAATCCTTATAAATTAAGAGATTCTATAAAATAGATTCCATCCCTCGCATTTTTTTATCTCCTTGATGCATGTTTTATAGTTGAAGCTATATTCTCCTAATAGTTCATTCATCTTTATTTATGAAGTTTATTCAAAACCTTATGAGGATCAAGACCCTATTATTGGGAAAAAGAATACAAGGGAAAATGTAATCCCTCATAAGTAGGAGGAATTTGGATGCTGATACTTTGATCTTCATCAATTTTACATCAAATTCTAAAATATGGATAAAAATAGTGAAAACTGGCCACACATTTTCATTTTCCTTAAATTCATATTGATAGTGTTGATGATAGATCAATTATTTCATGAGTTTTTCTATTATTTTTGATCATGTGATGATCTCATTAAACCTACTAGAGGTATAAAATATACCTTCATCAATAAATTGACATGATTGAATTTGGTTCTCATGAAGATATCATAATACATCCAAAGTGATATTAAAAAATATGATATAATGAAATTATTATATTTTTACAAGTTATAGCATATGACTAACCCATATCATAAGGTATGATATGCATGAAACCCCCAGATTTGATTTGAGCTATAGGATATGACATAAGATATTAAAAATTATGATCGAGTCATGGATTTCATAAAAAATAGAGCATCGAAATGTATTTTTGATATCAATGATTTCATAAAAATGAATGAATCCTTATGATATATCAAGTGGTAATAGATTATATGGATCATAGAGTACGATTGGTTATATTGTATAATATGATTGATACTTATAGTTACTCTTACATATAAATCATAATTTATGATGAGTAATTCCAATTATTAGTCATAAAATAGTACATAGGTCAAAAATGATAAAAAAAATTAACATTTTATTCGATTTTATTATGGTTTATAACATGTTTATAAATTAAAAGTGTTAGGATATGTAAAATGTTATTTTTCATGTCTAAATAAAATATAAAATGTTCATATTTGATTTTCATATTATAGAATATAAATAATGGGTGTATTTATTTGTTCAATCCTTTTAAATATTCAACTTTATAATTTTTTTTTATCAATTATGAATATTGTGTGTGCTTAATTTATATGATAAATTTATTAGAGTATATTTTATATCCACACTTTTCATGTGTGATGTAACACCATAAGAGTTAGTTTTCATATTTTTAGATTAAATTTATTTGTTGTGAATAGTTTTTATATATTAAGGTATATAATTTTTTGGAATTGGATTCTCCCATGAGTATAGTATCTTTAGGTAGTGGTACATTAGGTTGAACTTCCCATCGACCTAGAGGCTTAGAAAATTTTCATTAAAGGTTGTGATTGGATATCTATGGCTCTAGGATTACACATGTAGATATTTTTCATCTAATATAATTCAAATCCCTTATTGGAAGAGTTCATATAAATTATGCATGAGATGAATTTGGATATTATGAACCTATTTGGAATATATTTTTTGGTGAGTACCACAAACTTATGGATTTTTTAAAGAGTTACACATTAATATAGTGTGAACATATTAATTTGGTTTATAGAAAATGGATTCCAAAACTAAATCATAAATTATCAAGGATTTAAAAAAACCCCTAAAAATACTAAGTGTAAGATTCCTTCTTAAGAAAACACATTTTAAGACCATGATCATTTAACTGGGCAGTTTTACGCTAAAGTGAGATGCCCTAAAAATATTTATGGAATGGTGGGTGTGGTTAATCCTAATGGTTTTGTAACCACATGCCTTTGTGAGCATTAAGTGGAACTGAACTAGGAAACCATAAGAGTTAGGATACTAGAGGAAAGAGTTAAATTTATATCCATTTTTAGGACTGGGAAAATAGTTTTCTACTCAACCATTTATAAATCATAAGTATTATTTTTGGTATGGTTACCTAACTAAATAACTATAGTTACATGTTTCATGCCAAAGTGGGGTAATTTCTTAGTGAAATATGGATCTTGTCTCACTAAATGCATATGATGTACGAGGTCACCATTTTTAGTGGGAGTACATTCATCAAAATTCCTTGATAAAATGATATAAAACGTGATACTAACCCATATTTATATATTTGTTATATATTATAGAATATTTTATGTTAATTATTTTGAGATATCTTATAGGTATGAACTATAAAGAAATTCTATATTGGTTTATAAGGTTGAGAAGTGTTTTAAGAGAATAATTCTAGGCATATGAAAATTAATGTCATAGTGGTCAATTTCAATAGTTATAACTCATCTGTATTGGATACTAGGTGTGCATCAAACATTTATACAAATAAAATAGTGTCAGAGATAACAGGGAATTGAAAAAGGGTGAAGTGGATCTTCATGTCAAAAATGGAGAAAGGTATCCTATGTTGGAAGTCCACATTTATGATCAAAATTGAGTAATTTGATTACTTTTGGAATCAAAGAACTATTATAATGTTCCTCCTACAAACAGAAATTTGAATTCTATATCATGTATAGATAATATGGGTTTTTTATTTATTATTATGATCATGATTTTTTCTATATATAATAATGATTTTTTATGGAATTGGGAATACAATAAATGGTTCATATATTCTAAATATGGATAATACGGTCAATAAAATTTAGAGTCCTAAGGCCAAGGTTGATTCTAATCTTAACTACCTTTGCCATTATCACATTAGACATACAAATAAGAAACAAATCCAATGACTCTATATGGATGGATTATTTGATTCATTTTATTATTAATCATTTGATACATGATAATCTTGTTTTTAGAAAAAATTATAAAAAAAACCTTTTTGTGGATAAGGTGAAAGTTCTATTTGATTATTGGAACTCATACATAATGATGTATATTGACTAATGAATACAAAATAAAGTGGTAGTTTTTGGTGCTTTTTTATTTTTAGTGATGAATTTATTCAGTATGGTTATGTTGTTATTATGAGACACAAGTATGAAACTTTGTATAAGTTCAAAGAGATTTAGAATGAAGTATCAAATCAATTGGTAAAATTATTAAAATTTTCCAATTGAATCAAGGTGGTGAGTACTTGATCAAGTAATTTGATGACAATATAAGATATTATGGTATTATTCTACAAATCACTCCAACTGAAACACCATAGTGGAATGGTGTGTCTAAGAAAAGGAATCATACCTTGTTGGGAATGTTTTGATCAATAATGAGTTAGTTTACCCTTCCAATTACATTATAGGATTATGATCTATAGACTGATACACTGCAAATGAACCATATTTCATATAAAGTAGTTATAGAGGAACTATATGACATATGGAGTAAAAATATATTATTATTTAATTATTATAATTTGGGGTTTCAAAGAATTAATAAAATTATTAGATTCTAACAAGATATTCCCCAAGTCAAATTTTATTTATTTATTGGTTATCACAATGAAACCAAAGGATTTTATTTCTATAAACATACATAACACAATGTTTTTATAGCTCGATATGGGATTTCACTTAAGATACAACACATGGATTGAGTATTTAGCTAGAGTAAAGTTAAGTATAGAGAAGTTCAAAATCAATTAATAAGAATCATTCCTATGATGGAAGTTGATCTAGTTTCATGAATAACTATGAAATAATAACTGACTCATGTCATACAAATCTTCAGAGTTCTAGTAGGATAAATTAGAAGCCCGAGAGATTCAGATTTATTTTAAAAAATAACAAAGAAGTGATGTTTTTAGGAGATAAACTTATAAACTACTATGATTACATTGAGATTTATGATGTCACGAAATGGTTAAAATCAACATAATTTGAAATAGAATATATATACAATAAACAAGTTTGGAAATTAATTGATTCACCTAAATGGGTGAGGCACATAGGGTTATATTAGTTTTTTTCATAATTTTTTTACCTAGATGGTAATGTATCTACCTACAAAGAACTCATGGTGGAAAATGGCTATTATAAAATTCATGGTATTGACTATGTAGAACCCTTTTTACCTATCACAATTATAAGGTCTATCAAATAATGATTTTCATAACAACTCATTCTGATTATGAGATATATCAAATGTCACATACATAAATTATTTTAAAGGTATTTCTGATTTTATTTCCATTATTTCTTTGTTTTGGATATTTCCCATGCATTTTGGTGGAAGTGGTGCGTTTTCGAAATTTGGGCCTAACCATGACCCCATTTCTAGATTTAGAAATAAATTTTGTTAATTTTATAACTCCTTTATTTTTCAACATTTTTCGTCCATTAAAATTCCTAAATGGCCTCACCTGACCTATTAACACCACCATTTCAATTTAGACCCTATAAAAATCCATAATAATGGTGAATTTGGGTTTTTATTTTAGGAATTGGGCAATCCCAGAAGCCCATTTACTATTTAAAAAAACATTTTTTTATTTAATAAATTATTAATTTTTTATTATTTTTCGGTGATTCCAAGTTTCAACCAATCCCAATAAATCCATATGCACTCCCATTATCGTTCCCCCCTCTTTGGAGATCGTATGATTTGAATATTATGGTATAAATTCATAGGGTTTCTCAAATCATCCAGATTTGAAAAGGTAACTTCTTTCCTTCGTAACTCATTCAATTCTTACTCTTTTCCCCCATTCCAGTTCCTACATGAGCTTATCTAAATTATTCAAACCTAAATTTAATTTTTTATGTTTTAAAATTCATCTACTAGTGTATTTGGGGTGATTTATTCAAAATCCCTTAAGTAAGTGGGTCTCCTTCATTCTTCTTTCAATTTTCATAGGGTTTCATTCGATTTGATAAGGGTTTCATTCGATTTTCTTAGGGTTTATTCTCTTATCATTGATGTTACTAATGTAAATAAACTATGGGTTTGAACCTAGGGTTTTATTATGGATTTATTGGTCTATTATTTTGGTTTTAGGCTTGATATAAGTCCCTTGTGGTGCGGTGGTGGCGCACTTTGATTTTCGCACAATGATTCAAGGGTTTTCATTATTTTGGGAGGTGATTCCATTGTGTATGAAATATTTGTGACCTATGTACCTTTTTATGATATTTTAATGCTTATTAAATTTTATTATTTCTTAAAAAATTGGTTTTAGTGGTGTTTGTAATGCAAGTGAATTTTAAGTGCCAATTTTAGGTGAAATTAGGGTTTTTTCATATAAATTTTTTCTTTTTTCATTTATGGATGACCTATAATTAAAAAATTTATTTAATTGAACTTTATTAGGTATTAAAATCATGTTTTAAATATTTATCCTCTTTGTTTGTTCCTGTGAAAGTTTGTTTTAAATGGTGTTTGTCAAGCCAATGGACTTTAAGTGCCATGTTTCTGTAAAAATGGGGGTTTCTAAAAGATATATCTTCATGGTTCATATGGGGCTTCCACATAACTGAATTGTTGGATTAATTTAAGAGTATTGAATTTAAATTTTTGTTTTTGTGACTTAAAAGTGTGCACATAGTGTGAAAAGTGGATATTTCAAAGAGTTTTGGGTATAAAATAATGTGAGATTTTGAGAAGTTGTTATATTGAAAATCAAAATGTTTTGTGGTGTGTTTTAAGTGGTATCAAATATGTATATCTACTGTATTGTTTTTATGTGACCAGTAGTGGTGTTTTTATATGAAAATTAATGTGTGTTTCTTGCGGAAATTGTTTCATAACAAAAGGGGAAGCCCACGTACCTAAGTGGGATGATATGTACTAGTACGATTAGTGAACCAGATGAGTTTGGTCCCTGTTTCACTAAGAAAAAGGATAGAAAAACACTAAATAAACTATGTGAATGATTTTTTGGGACCAATAGGTTATGGGTATGTTTCCTACTAGTGTATCGTGCATAAGAAAAGATTGTGACTCGGATAATTTACACTGAGGTACGAGATACATAAGCCATGAGACTATCTAGTTTCCTAGGGGTGTTCCTGGTTTTGGTGCTCATCTTATTTGTGGTATTTAACCTTGTATTATGGTGTGTTTGGATGTAATTTATAGTATCTTATGTGTCATGTTTAATTGTGTTAACATTGTGAATTTTTTATTTAAAAAACCATTTTCAATTGAAAATTGCATTTCTTGGAATTTATCACTATTTTTCTATATATATTTAAACTGTTTTATTTTTCAACTTGTATTGCCTAATATGCGGAATATTTGGGTGGTATCCTATTGGTATTAAGATAAAACCATACTTAAACCAATTGGGTGTAATTATACTTGGTTATGTTTGACTTAGGTAAAGGAAAAGCCTCAGGTGAAGGCGGTTCGGGTTGTTAGACCCCTCCTGTGGTGCAGTGTTGTGGAGACAACTCAGGGGTGATGACCCTTTGTTGTGTGGAGTCTTTGTGGATATATTTATACTGTATTTATTTTGTATTTGGACGTATTGTACTATATTTAAATCCATGTATTCAGGTCTGGTTTTGTTAAAACTTGTTTGGCATAAAAATTTCATATTCTTATTATTGACTGTTTTTAATGTTTTATGATTTCATACTCAGGTAAATCATTCCTAAAACGAATTTATTGATACCCGGGAAGTTGTCCTAGACTGTGGGGATATGGAACGACCTTTAGGACTTATCATGGGCTGAATTTTATGCCGATATTAGTGGCGACCAGATCCGGTTTGTGACTAAATGGTATCAGAGCGGGCCAATGTTTTGGATTATATTGCTATTTTGGGATGAGTTGGGATAGAAAAGAGTTAGGAATGTCAGGGGTCGGGGTTTTGGTCATGAGTAGGGTGCTTAGACGACAACCCTCCCAGTAGACCTTGAGTCACCAGGGGATGTTGGAATTGTTTGATTTACTTCGCTTCCAGGTGAGATGTGTGGGCAACATACCACATGTGGACATCGAGCGGGGGTGGAGTTGTTGTTTCATTTTTTACTGTAACATGTTTAGATTATTAATATTTGATGTATTTGATTAAAATTTACAGAATTATGTAATTGAATAATTTTTTGTGACTATTTCATTTTGTTGCAACAAGCCTTTCCAAAAAGTTCCCATGCGCCCACAAGAGGAAGCCTGAGAGAGTTCTCCCACACCTATTGATAAGAGGCTAGTAGAGGTTGTGGTCTGAGCTATCCAATCTCTAGGATAGGGAAAATATTATATTCCAGCTTCTGTTAGAGAGGATGATACTTTTATTATAAAGGAAAAGGCCTAGAAGTTTCTAAAATATAAGCCTCCCACCTTTCGAGGCAGTACAGAACCCCATGAAGCAGAGGAATGGAACGAGAAGATAGAGATCATGTTTGAGTTCTGAGATACAACCTAAGAGCTTAGGGTGAAGTGTGCCTCCTTTAAGTTAGAGGGTCCGAGCCATAGGTGGTGGGAATCAGAACTTCAGACTGGGAAGAATGAGACGATGTGCTGGGGAGATTTCAAGGCTGTCTTCAATGAGCAATTCTACCCCAAGGTCTTGGAATATGACAGGTCTTGAGAGTTCATGGACATTATTTAGAGGAATCTATCTATGATGGAGTATTCCAATCATTTCACTTTTTTGGTTCGGTATGTTCTTGAAATTTTATCTAATGAGAAAGTAAAGTCTTAGAGGTTTGAGAAAGGCCTGCGACCAAAGATATACTCCCAAGTGTTCATGTTTAAGGTGAGGACCTCTGCTGGGGTTGTTGATCGAGTGTGCATGGTGGAGATTGATAGAAAAGGTAGGGCTGGTTTCTATGGATCCGTATATGTAGTGGGTAGTGGCAGCTCCTCAGAGAAGAAAAGGAAGTAGGAGGAACAGGTGAAGAAATGTGTTGGAAGTTCAGGCCACTCTTTCAGAAAGTTTTCATCTGTTTCTTCTGATGTGAGATTAGTTGTGTGACCCAGTATGGGAAGCTAGGGAACATCCAACTAGCATGCCCACTTCCCCCAAAGCCTTGTTACTATTGTGGAGGTATGGGACATTTGTAGTTCTCCTACGGGGTGACACGTCCACTTCCGAGTGGGGCAGGGCCAGCGGCTTCAAGGGGAGTGCCAACACAGTTCGTGCTATCGAGGACTAGGGGATATTGATTTGGTAGTCATGGTGGAAGGGATGGGTCATATTCTGGGTAGAGCCAGTATAAGGCACAACCATAGACTAGCAGTCGTCCTCAAGTAGAGACCAGAAATATCTATGTAGTGGATCAGGCACCAGAAGGATTAGAGGCAATATCGTTGATAGTTTGAGGTACCATTTAGAATGAATATTCTATAGCTGCTGCTCTTTTTGATATTGGTGCCTTTGTTTCATTAATTTCTACTTGATTTGTGGACACACTATATTTACCAACTATGTTGTTGTCTTTTGCGTTGGAGTTGGTGATGCCGCTGGGAAAGAAGAAGGAGCATGGCCTCAGGTGCCCGTCGTGTGCGCTCTCTGTGTCAAGGATTAAGAAGGTGTGGGACCTGTTGGTATTTGATATAGAACTCTTTGACATAATACTTATAATGTATTGTATAGTAAAATTCCAGGAACACATTTATTTTTACAGGTGGTGAGTGATTTTCACGACACCTGATGGGAGTCGTCAGGTTTTTCATGGAGAATGGGATCCTCAATTGGGTCACATAGGACCTCCACTCCCAGAGTTGGGAATTATTATCTTTCATTAATCATCTCTCGTGCTAGGGGATGAAGTTATTTCCACTAAAGGTGCACCACATCATGTAGTGAATGAGTTTCCAAAGGTATTCCTGTATGATTTTTTAGGTTTTACCCTAGAGTGGGATGTAGAGTTCTCAATTGAACTGGCACTAGGAACACAACTGATATCCCTTCCCTCTTATCACATTCCCCCCACTATGCTAAGGAAATTAAATATAAAACTGTATGACTTAGAATCCAAAGAATTCATTCTCCCAAGTGTCTCTCCTTGTTCTGCTCTTGCGTTGTTCGTGAAAAAGGCTGACAAATCCTTCTAGTTGTGCATTGACTATCGAAAGCTAAATAAGGTAATAATTAATGACAAATACACTATGCCTAGAATAGATGATTTTTTAGATCAGTTGAAGGGGGAAAAGTGGTTCTCAAAAATAGGATTGTGTTTAGGAAATCATCAACTCAGGGTGAAAGAGGCATATATCCCAAAGACAGTTTTCAAAATCAGGTATGACCACTTTGAGTATTTGGTCATGCCCTTCATATTAACCAATGCTCCAGCGGTCTTTATGGCACTCATGAATAGGGTGTTCCAACAGTATCTAGATTACTTCATTGTGGTGTTTGTGGATGACATTTTTTTCTACTTTGGATCTAAGGAGGAGCGTGAACATCACCTGAGGATCATTTTGGGCACTTTTAGGGATCACCACCTCTATGAAAAGTTGTCAAAGTGAACCTTCTAGATTAGAGAAGTAAAATTTTCTAGGGCATGTGATCTCAAAGGAGGGGGTTTCAATGGAACCCGAGAAGATCTGTGGAGTTATGTCTTGGGAGTAGCTGAAGAATGTGTTCGAGATCAGGAGTTTACTTGGCCTGGCACGTTACTACAGGCGATTCATTTGGGATTTCTCTCGTCTTTCTTCATTGATGATCGCAATCACCCCAAAATGGGTGAAGTTTGTAGGGGGACTAGAATGTATAGAATCCTTCGAGGATCTAAAGCGGTGGTTGACTACCACCGCTGTGCTAATTTTAACTGAGGCCAGTAAGGGGTATATAGTCTATTGCGATGCTACATGTATGGGTCCTAGGTGTGTGCTTGTGTAGGATGATCACGTGGTGGTGTATGGCTCTCGCCAACTCCGACCACACAAAAACAATTACCCGACCCACGACTATTATTTGGCAGTGGTGATTCATGCTTCGAAGACCCAACATCACTACCTCTGTGGGAAGAAGTCTATGGTCTACTCTAATCACAAAAGCTTGGCCGATATATTCTCTCAGAAGGACCTCTACTTGAGGCAGCATCGTTGGATCGAGTAATTGCAGGGGTTCGACTTTGACATTGTCTATACACTAGGAAAGGGTAATGTGGTGGCCAACGCCTTGAGTAGAAGAGTTACACTGCAGGCTTTGTGGAAGTCCAGTGATGAGTGGACGTTGATATGGCTCTTTTATCAGATGCATGTAGAGAATAGGGAGCACAATAGAGGTGCATTCTTGGAATGTTTTCAGTTGAATCCCTCTTATTGGAGTTTATTCAGCATGAACTGCATAGTGATGAGCATTTTCAGTGGTCGAGGTAGTTTCTTCATGGTGGGGAGACGTGTTGTGATTGGTCATCGTCTCCCGAAGGCATCTTGTGTTTCGAGGTCTATTTAGTAGTGTCGTTATCTCTACGGAAGATAATGATGGAGGATAGCCACAAGTATCAGTGGGCTGTCCATTAGAGTTCCAACAACATGTATTATGATTTTCGTCGACAGTTTTTGTGGTTAGTTATGTGACAAGATATAACGGACTTTGTGTTGAGATTCTACACATGCCAGTAGGTGAAATAAGAGCATCTGAGGCCCTTTGGTTTGCTCCAGCCATTACCCATTTCTACCTAGAAGTGGGACGAAGTCACCATTGACTTCATTGTTGTCTTGCCTCATATTCCTTGGGGTAAGAAGTAAATTTGGTCGGTGATTGATCATCTAAAAAAATAAGTCCACTTCATTCTGATCAAAGATATAGCTAAAGTGGATGAGTTGGGCCATTTGTATCTTCAGAAGGTGGTGGGACTCTATGGAATTCCATCAGAATTTATCTCAAATAGAGACCCCCTCTTCACTTATAGATTTTGGGAAGGCCTTCAGAAGGCCTTGGGGTCTCAGATTGAGATGAGAATGACATACCACCCTCAGACAGATGGTCAAACAGAGCGGGCGAATCAGATTTTGGAGGACAAGCTTCATGAATGTGTCCTGGACTTTGGAGGTTTCTGGGATATCCATTTGGAATTGGTTGAGTTTTATTATAATAATAGTAACCAATAATCGATTTGAATGTATCCTTTTGAGGTGCTTTATAGTCACCCCCCCCCCTGTGTTAGGCTGAGGTAGGTGAGACCTCACTGCTAGGGCCGATTCTGGCGTCGAAGACGTCTAAGAAGGTCATGTTGATCAAGTAGTGATTATTGATAGATCATAGTCTCCATAAATCTTATGATTACTAGAGGTGTTGAGACCTTGAGTTTTTTGTGGGTGAGTGGGTATTATTGAAGGTTGCCCCTCGTCTTGGCCATCGTCGATTGGGAAAGCAAGGGAAGCTGACACTACGGTATATCAGACCTTTTGAGATCATCGATTATATTGGAAAGGTGGAATATAGGTTGGACCTACCTTCTCAGTTGACATTCATCCATGAAATCTTCCATGCCTCATAGTTGAAGAAATACAACCCAGATTCATCCCATGTACTGAATTGGGAGGAGTTGGATATAGATCCTGATTTTTTTGATATTGAGAAACTGATGTGAATAGTGGAATTCCAAGAAAAGGTGCTTTGGGATAAATATATTACATTGGATTGGATTCTATGACATCATGGGAAATATATACATGAGACATGGTAGTGGAATTCATGGCTTGAGGAATAGTAGTCATTCCTGTTTTCTGATCAAGCTTCAGGTAGACTTTCCAGGATGGAATGTTTTCATGGTGGGGAGAATTATTACATAAATAAATTATTTTAAAGGTATTTTTCATTTAATTTCCATTATTTTTTCCTTTTTTGGGTTTCCCATGAATTTTGGTGGAAGTGGTGCATTTTTGAAATTTGGGAAAAACCATGAGCCCATTTCTAGATTTAAAAATAAATTTTGTTTATTTTATAACTCAATCATTTTCAACATTTTTGATGTATTCAAATTCTTATATGGACTCCCCTGACCTATTAACACCATAATTTTAACTTAGACCATTTATAAATACATAATAATGGTGAATTTGGGTTTTTGTACAGAATTAGGCCAGTCCAGATTACCATTTCCAGTTAAAAAATAATTATTTATTTAATAAATCATCCATTTTTTATTATTTTTCAGTGATTCCAAGTGTCAAACAAGACCAATGAACCCATACGCATTCCCATTATCCTTCCCCCTTTTTTTATCTCGTATGAATTGCGAATTAGGGTAGAACATCATAGGGTTTCTCAAATCATCCATATTTGAAGAGGTAACTTCATTCCTTTATAAGTCTTTCAATTCTTACTATTCCCCCCATTCCAGTTCCTACATGAACTTATATTCATTATTCTAACCTCAACTAAATTTCTGGATGTTTTAAAATTTATCTACTGGTGTATTAGGGGCAATTTCTTCAAGAGCCCTCGAGTAAGTGGGTCTCCTTCATTCTTCTTTCAATTTTTTTTGGTTTCATTCAATTTTCTTATTGTTTAATTTTATATTTTAGGGTTTCTTCTCTTATACTTGAGTTTAATAATGTCCAAAAACTATGTTTTTGAACCTACGGTTTGATTCTAGATCTCTTGGCCTATTCTTTTGGTTTTAGTCTTGATATAGGTCCCTGGTGGTGTGGTGGTGGTGTGGTTTGATTTTTGCACAAATATTTAAGGTTTTTCATTATTTTGGTAGATGATTACACTATGTATAAAATATTTATGAACTATATTATGTTTTTATGATATTTTCATGTTTATTAAATTATATTATTGATTAAAAAATTGGTTTTAGTGGTGTTTTAATGAAAGTGAATTTTAAGTGCCAATTTTAGGTGAAATTGGTGTTTTTTCATATAAATATTTTATTTGTTCATTTGGGGATGCACTATAATTACCTAGTTGATTTTATTTAACTTTATTATAGATAAAATTTAAATTTTTAATATTTATTGTCTTTTTTTGTTCCTACAAAAGTATTTTTTAAATGGTGTTTGTGAAGCCAATAGACTTTAAGAGCCATGTTTGTGTGAAAATGGGAGGTTTTAAAAGATATAACTTCTTGGTTCATATGGGGCTGCCCCATAATTAAATTTTTGGCTTTATTGAAGGTTATTTAACTAAAAGTTTTGTTTTGGTGACTTAAAATTGTTCACATAGTGTGGAAATTGGATATTTAAAATTGTTTTGGGTGAAAAATAGTATGAGATTTTGAGAAGTTGTTCTATTGAAAATCAAAATGTTTTGTGGTGTGTTTTAAGTGGTATCAAATGTGTAAAGCTACTATATTATTGGTATGTGACCATTAGTGGTGTTTTTATATCCAAAGTAATGTGTGTTTCTTGCTTAAATTTTTTGATCACAAAAGGGGAAGACCGGGTACCTAGGTGGGCAGATATGTAGTAGTAAGACTAGTGAACCAGATGGGTTTTGTCCCTGTTTCATTGTGAAAATGGATAATGAAAACTCTAACTAAACTCTGTGGATGACATTTGGGGACCAATAGGCTATGGGTATGTTCTATACTAGTGGCCCATTAATGGGAAAGTATTGTTCCTTGGATACTTACAGTATCCCACATTTCATGTTTAATTGTGTTATCATTATGAAATTTTTAGTTTAAAAACTGTTTTCAATTGAAAGTTGCATTTCTTGGAAATTATCACCACTTTTATTTACATATTAAAACTCCTTACTTTTTCACCTTTTATTGAATACTATTTAGAATCTTTGGGTGGTATCCAATTGGTCTTTTAATCACACCCTACTTACACCCCTTGGGTGTAAGTAGACTTGGTTATTTTTGAATCAGGTATAGGAAAAGCCTCGGGAGAAGGCAGTTCGGGTAGTTAGACCCCTCTTGCGGTGCAGTGTTGTGGAGACGGCTTGGGGGTGGTGACCTTTTGTCATGTAGAGTCTTTCTGGATGACTTTATACTGTATTTATTTGTATTTTTACCTCTTGTACTGTAATTAAAACCATGTATTCAGATCTAGTTTTGTTAAAACATGTTTGGCATGAAAATTTCATATTCTTATTATTGATTATTTTTAATGTTCTTTGCTTTCATACTCAGTTAAATCATTCCCAAACCTAATTTAATGATACCCGGACACTTGTTCTAGCCCTTGGGGATAGGTAACACCCATCTTGTCTTGTCATGGGCTAGATTTGATGCCAGTATTAGTGGCGACCAGATCCGGTTCATGACATTAAATATATGTAAAATCCACTTTCCTAAATAATAATTTTTTAGAGGACATGTAGATGATAAATACTAGATGTTTTTAGGTTCCAAATGAGTCAAATATGTTATAAAAGTTTCAAAATTCCATTTATGGATTGAAGTAATCTTTTTAGAGTTTGAATATCTTATTTTATGATATAATCAAATAGTTTGGCTCCATAAAAAATATAAATGATTCCTATGTATATATGTATATTAGTTGTATTGTTGTAGTATTTTTGATATTTTTATTATATATAACATATGTATTCTTATAAATGATATCCTAACATTACACTCTGTAAATAATTGGTTGGTTAAATGATTCTATATGAATGTCATGGGTTAAGAAAACTACTTACTTGGTATGAAGATCTATAGAGATAGATATAAGAGGTTTCTTATAATATGTTAGGGAAAATACACTAGTAAAGTGTTAAAATAGTTTTATTAGGGTTGGTGTCTTAGAAACAATTGTTTATACTTTATATTACATGTATATTAAAATAAGTAAATATTAATAATTTCATTATTAAATATTTCTTAATAGTCATTGTAACATTAATATTATAATTTCATAAAGTGTTTGTTTCATTGAAAAGTCATAAAAGGTCTCTAATATGATGATAACATTAAATATATATGATAATATTATTAAATATTATTCCAAGAGTGTATAAAAATCAATGATGAGACACATAGTATGTTTACTATCATGTGTGAGTACTCTTAATAGAATGTGTATTCATATCATAAATTTTTCACTTGGTAATCTCTAAGTTGAGAGATTATAAAAAAACAAACATATAGGTAAATTTACATGTTTATATGTCATTGGGTTTTCCTGTCTGTGAGCATGTGTAATGATAATTATACTTTAATATATTTTTATCCATATCATGAGTTTGATACTTGGATTCATTTCCTTAAACTATGGCATCATATGTCCATGATGAAGTTGGGTACATTGGGTGAATCACAAGTGATATGTTGTTATTAAAAAAATCAAGGAAGGTTTTTTCATTTCTAACATAATTGAAGCTAATATCTCAACCCTTTCATTGAAATGGAAGCACCACATTAAATTCCATGTCTATGGTGTATTTATGAGTTCATTTTAGATATTCAAATAATGAAGTATCAAGAATATAGGTTTACGACATAGGTGTGAAACCTTATTGATGATATATAAAAAGTAAGAGATTATATTAAATAGTGAGTGTTCATATGTGGTCATCTTTATTGTGACATTAATTTCTTTCTCTATGGGTGTTTATACCTGTTTCTAGATAATAATATTGAACTTTAGGTAGTCCCACCTAATTCCATTGAGAAAGAGTCAGAGAGGGCCACACATTATGTGTATCCTTTGATTTGAATTAAATTTCATTTTAATTTAATAGTTGGAATAAATGATTATTTTCTAAACTAATGAATGATATTTTTAGGATATTTTATTTGATCAAAAATATTAAATAATATTTAGTCATCAATTAATTTATAATTACACAAATATATATAATATATATTTAAATCCTATTATTCACAAGAAAATAAATAATTATTTCTTAAATAACTAATTTATTTAATTAAGTGAATATTAAAAACAAATTATCCCCCAGACTCTGAATATAATATATATTTAAAAGAAGGAACAATATTTAATTAAATATTTATTAATAAATTCAATAAATTCGAAGGATGAAAAACAAAATAATATGGGTCTGATGATAAATATCTATTTACCACAATGTAGAATAATATTTATTATTGCACTTGTTAGTGCGTGCAGTAAGTAAAATAATAATAATAATATTTATATAGCTTGGGGTTTATTTGGGATTAATTTATTGTTGAGGGAATTTGGGTAATTAGTTAGAATTAAACCCTTTTTCTGATGTCTATTTATAGAATTCTATTACAATCAAATAGAGGTTAATCATTATGCACAACATTCATCTCAATTTCATCCTCATCACTTCCTCTCAAGACCAATAAGAAAAAGATATATTCCTTTAAGTTGGAAGGATTGTGAAGTGATCAATATAAATAAAAAATGATGATCAATAAAATGTTATATCACCCAAAATTTCATTAATGTTGTTCATAGATCATAGGAATACATGTGGATCATCACTAGAGAGGCCCTTCTTTGGGACCTTGTGATACAAAAAATTATAAAATGATCAGGTTTGAATGATCAACATCATCAATGAAAAAATATCTCATGAACAAGGTAATATTTCATATTATACTTTAAACTAATTATAAACTAATATGGAAAATATCCTCTCTTGGTTATGATAAGTCATTTTTCAATATTATTTAGAAACATTTCATTGGTCATGTTGTTTATCATGAGGTACATTGTGAATTACCTGTTAAATCCAAAAAAAACTAATTTTTCCATAGGCTATCTAAGTTCTTCTGCTACATCAGGAACCAAGAAGTGGTATTAGAGATATCACATTCAATTTATAATTATTTGTTTGTTTTTGATCCTTTACATATTTAAAAGTTAGTTTTTTCTTTCAAAAAATTCAATCTTTTAATTAGATAATCTAGATCCTTTATTCCTATCTTTGTTTCTTGCTTTTATAACCTAATAATTAATGAAGAATATATAACAAATCCATAAATATGTGCTCAGGGTTCTGGCCAGATAAACTAATAGTACATAATTTGTAGCCTGTAGGTACATGATGTTTACCCATGTTTATTGCACCTAGATGATTCTAAAAATTATTTGGAGTGTCATGTATTAATTACATTCCATATTCATTAAATTCACATCACATAAAGACTATGCCAGGATGACACATGGTTGGCCAGACAACATACTATGTAACTAGCGTACACATCTATATTCCATGTGTTTTCATAGAGGAAAACATGGGGTCCAAGATCTATTGTTTATTTATTTCATAACATGGGGACTAAAAAACCTTACAACACCAACGTAAAATGATGCGTATTTGGAGTAAAAACCATGTTCCGTACACATACTAATGAAAAAAAAACATTACCAGTACCTAAGTGTGTATCAAAAATATATGATGAGTAATATACATAGTGTGTAGCTGGATATACATACTGTGTACTCAACATGTATATGTCAAAAGTTAAAATTTAATTTACAACTACATTAAACCACGTCATAACATGTCTCATGTGTCATTTATGGACTTTTACACACCATGTGAGATGGTTTATATATATATATATACATATATATATATATATATTAAATGATTAATTAATTTATATAGAAACTTTTCAATGTAATACCATGTATAGTCATAATACACTATCTACTATGTGTGTAATAAAATCATTACATGCTACATTAATTAACATGTGTTCCATGTCTCATTTATTGACATGTACCTAATATTTAATTATGTGACAAAACTTGTATACTATTTTGTACATGAGTAGACTGTATACGATCTCAATACATGCTTATTAGATTGAATAGGTACTCTCTTAGTTTCATCCAAGTAAAATTTTTATCCTCATTTTATTTTTTTAAAAAAATTACATTATTTAATTTATTTAAAATCTTAGTTGATAAACATATATAGGAAAAATTGGATGGATATTAAGATAAAATGAATCAATTGATTAATTTGATAATTAAACAAATTAATTCATTAGTGTTTTATCTTAATAAAATTCGAATCAAAATTAATTCTAGAAAGTTATTATAAATACATATTCATTGCAAAAGTGGATGATCAGGAGCTTAGACCAACTTTTGTATGTGTATGTTTTATTTTAATTTAATTATTTCATGGGTTATTATTATTATTTTTGTTAAATTTAGTTGGTAGTCTCTGATTCATCACTCCCTCTTTATTTGGTTTGGTTATGGGTTCCCATAGTTTCTTTTACGTAAACCCATTTTCCTGTTCTATTAACCTGTGAGTTAAGTAAATTCATTTTAAGGATGGATCTCCCATGAATATGGGGTTGGTTCAAGATGAATCCAAGAAAAAACCAAACTAAGGTGGTACACATTACATAGGTGGAATTCTACAACTTGATCCAAGACCGACTCAAGGAGTTTTACTCATAGTATTAATGGTTTTTTTATTGTCCGCTAAATAAAAAACCACACTATAAAGCTCATAATCATGCCATGATTTATGTATTTTATTTTCGAATAATGTATGATATATATATGGATTTAATACCAAGATAACATAAATTAATGGATTAATATTCAAAGATGGGATTAAGATAAAAGGATTATGTGTAAATATTTCCTTTGTATATGGTTAATCACTAAATTAAAATACACTTAATGTTAACATGATATGTAAAAGATAAAATAGTATAATTTATTCATAATGAATAAAACTACCTCAATCAAATATTAAGCTAGGCATAGCTTTCCATTATACAAATTAAGATAGACTCATAGTTAAAGTGTTGGTTCGGACTCCGTTAGGGGAACTTTTAATTATTAGGAACTATTAACATAGTAAGTTGGAAAAATTAACCAAATACATATTAGGTTTAATGTCCATAGTTTATCCAATACAGAATCAAATGAAATTTTTTAAGGATATTTGAGTCATGATATCTAGATTAAGGATTCCACTCAATGGATCAAGGAAAAACCAGTCTTTAGTTGGAAATATTTCCTACATAATTACTTTCATATAAATTATATTACCTATATATGGATTATAAGAAAATAAATTGGGTTCCTTTACAATATAATTTCCTCAAGACATGACATATCGATTTCAATGGCGTGGGCCACTGGGGATTGAGAGAATTATGGGAAGCTAAATAAAAATAAAATTATTATGACTCATATAATTTATAATCAATTAAAGTAATAATATTATGCTTTTATATCATTTTATAATAATGTAAATTTCATCAACAACATTATCTATATGATCAATTCTTTTGAAATACCATCTCTTTATTAGAAGTAACTTCCAATAATTGTTACTATTATTGTGGGTTGTAATTTACCCTGAACTGAAGTCGTACATGCCTGAATCCTCAATTCCTGATCCACCTTCTGAGGAGGCAGGGGATGATGAGTTCATTTTCTTTGAAAAAAACATTAAAAAAGAATTAGTTATGCAATGCTTTATTATTTCATACATGTTTAGTAAACTCCTAAATTCAAATGAGTATATGTATGATTTAGGATTTTTTATCAAATAATATATATAAATTTCTAAAAATTGGGTATTAGATACATCTTGTGGCTCTCAAATTTGTATTCAAATACATAAACCATGTAAATTATGTAAGATTAATTATAGTGAGGTGGAAATATGTGCATCCAATTTTTCCAAACTTTATACGTGTCTATTAAAGACTACCACCTCACATTGATAAATGGAGTGATATTTTTTTAAAAGACCATTATTATGTGATTTTAGTTACTGAAAACATTACTTCCATGTATATATTTGATACAAATTGATTTATATCAAATTTATTAAGAAATGTTTCTTCTTCTATAAAAAAAATTATAATGGTAATGAACTTTTAAATGACAATATTTTTTCTTTTCCTTACACAAAATATGTAAGGGAAATCGATGATGAAAATAGTTCACATGAGTGAGAGCATAAAATACTTTGGAATCACTAGATAGGTTATTTAAAGGAATTTTTGACCATATCACATCAAGATGGGTATTTGGACTCATTTGAGCTGAAAAAACATGGTTTATGCCAAGGATGTTTCCAAGGAAAAATGACCAAGTCCCCATTTATTAGAAAGGGTGAAAGGGACACAAATCTTCTTGATATGGTTCATTCCAAGGTTTTCAGACTATTTTTAGTTGAATAAATGGACGAGTACTCATACCTAGTAACTTTTATTAATTATTTTAGAAGATATGGATATGCATACTTAATGAAGTATACGTTTGATTATTTTAAAAAATTAAAATTATACAAAAATGAAGTTGGGAACTATCATTGTTATAAGATTAAGAAATTATTCTTATATTGTGGAAGATAATATCTTAATCCACACTTCATTGATTATTTAGGGAATTTGGGATCTATCCCAACTCACTCCTCCCTTTACACCATAATGGAATAGTGTAAGTGAAAGGATAAAGCACACCTTATATGACTTCCTTAGATAAATGAAGAGTCATGATATCATTTAATTATCCCTTTGTGGATATGAATTATATAAAATAAAACACATTCTAAACTGAGTTCCAACTAGAGTGGAAAGCAATACTCAATATTAAGTTTTCTATGGATTTAAAACTGTGTGGTTTTATATTATTGAACTGGATGGAGGCCGTCATGTCCCTAAAAATGATATTTATAAACCTACACTAGTATAGTAGTGAAGGGTCGAACCCAAGGGAAGGTAGATGAGTTTTCTAGAGGTTTATTTTTATTAAACTCCCACTGTTGTCAGTAGTGGGGAAAACATATTTTTTACTTTTTTTTATTAAAATGAAGTTGAAACAGGATGAAGAAACATGTATTTTTTATAGAAACTAAAATTAACACTAATTATGACAAACTAGAGAATTACAGTATACTAATATAAAGCAGCAAGACAAAGAAGCAAGATCAACAGTTCTCTCAGGAATTCCATACTTGACGGTTAAATGGATAACTCTCCACAAATTTTAATTGAATCACACCTTAGAAATTGGTTGATATATCTTCTTCTATAGAAGACACATCAAAACAAAGTTTGACTTTTAGAGTTCGACACTCTAAAGATCATCATCTGTTAAAATTTTGATAAAGAATACAGTTGAAGTGGAACTCTCTATAGAACTCAAACTATAATGTATTAAAGAATCAACCAAATGATGATCAAGTTCAATCTCACCTATTGAACTTGAAACTATGATTTTTTTTAAAGAATTTAAGGTGTGAACAATCAACATGAACATTAAAATTGATCTCGCCGATCAATTCTTATGTTAGAAAAGAATAACATGAATAATTTTAATGAATAAACCAAAAAAATATGAAATTCATGAGTTTAAAAATTCAGCATATGATCATATTGAAATAAAAAGTTGAAAACATCCGAGAACAGAGTATAAGAACTAAAGAAATGGGGAGGATGAACTCCCCAAGTGTTGCTCTGCCTTCGGGCTCCTTGGTCTCTTGCTTGTCTCCAGTACTGCTCCACTAGGTATCCGGTCTCGAAGATGGTGTGGTCATGGAATGAATAAGCGAGAGTGAATGAAAGTACTTCTCCTAAAAATTATGCTGCTGCTCTATTTTATATACCCTCTTGTCATAAGCTAACGTCACTACAAGCCTCCACCGACTTCAAAGTTCTTCACCCACGCACTGCAAAATGTGCGTTTTTTCGCGACAAGCACGTCATGCTTAAATTCCCCTCGTAACTAACTCCCAATGAGTTAGTTGAATGCACCTGGATGCGTTTAAGTCCCTTGAATGAACCTGCAAAGATAGATTAGAAAAATAAATAAATGAGATGCAAAGAAAAATAATAATTTTTTTATGTAAATTCTTCTATTACTCATTACCAATTAACTTTAGTTAATTGATAACAACTTAATAAAACTATAGTTAAACATAAGTTATTAAAAAGTTATTAATTAAATTAAGTTAAGAGAATAATTACTATGTTATTAATTTTATTATTTTTAATTAAGTTATTAAAATTGACATCATAAATAAATAAATAATTAAGTCAATATTTAAGATTATATTAATAATTTAATTATTACTATTAAAGAAATTATGTTTCTAGATTTATTAATTAATTAGTTAATTTTATTATAGTAATTAAAATTATTACTTAAGTTCTAAGTATTTTTAAATTAATAAGTAAATTTAGAGTTTATTTATAATTATCTTTAATTATTTACATTATACTATTAATAGTAAATTAATTTATCATTTACATTTATTATTAATTTAGTTTCAGAATTTAATTTATAATTCATCTATTTAATATTATATTAGTTTAAAATTTTAATAATTATTTAAAATTTATTTGACTTTTTAAATTAACTTTAATGTAAAGTATACTTTACTTTTTTCTTTTTCTTGCCTATTTTTTTCTTTCTCCTTCTTTTTACTATACTTTTATTATTTATTTTATTATTATGATTTATCTACTTATTATTAATTTATTTTTTTCTTTTCTTTTTTTTATCTTTATCTTCCTCCCCCAAATCCACGCTGCAAGGGGGAGGGTTTTGTGATCTTCTTCTTCTTGCAGAGCAGCGATGTGGCGGCCTCCAACAACACTATGGCAGTAGCTCGACTACTCCTCAAGACGTCGTGACAGCTCGGAAAGCCACCTCTTGCTTCTTCTTCACCACCAGTGGTGACAACCTCCTCATCAGCACGCATAAAGAAACTACTCCATAGTTCCTCTTCGGAATGGTTGGGCATCCCCTTTCTTTAGTGCAGTGCACAAGTGGGACAGTGCCATTTCTTCCCTCAAATTGGGCAGCACTAGTCTATCTTCCACAATTGAAGCGACCTACCCCTTTAGATCAAGGTGGGGGATTGAGCTCCTCCCTTCCATCAGCATACAACAACAGCCTCCCCTCCTCCTTCAATCGGTGCGGCTTCAGCTCCATCGGTGGCCAGACCCTCTTCATGCGGTGACATCATCCCGACTCCTCATGGCGCGACGTCACCTTCAGCAACCCATCGGTAGTTCTCCTCTTCTGGTTCAACTCTGCTGCAGCGTTACTCATGGCATCACATCATCTCATATTCACTACAGTAGCCCTCGGTCCTGCGTAAATTGTCGGTGTGCAGGAATTGAGTCTCCAGCTCTACTGTGGTGGAAATATCAGCATCGACAAAACGAGTTAGTACGGGTAGCGGTAATGGTGAGGAGCAGATAACTTGAGTAATGGTGAGGATTTCAGTATGAGTTATTCTAACAGTGAGGTAAGGTAGCTTCTTAGACTATCTATCAGTGAGGATATAAATAACGGTGAGGAAAAGGAAGAAAAGCCTACTAGTGAGGAGGTAAAGGTAGGTGAGATATCAGTGAGGTTGAGCAGAGGGTGTCTATCAGTGAGGTAAAAAAAGGGTGTAACGGTGAGGTTGGAAAAAAAACAAATGCATAATAGTGAAGGAAAAAGGTCACTGATAGACATAAATTAAGGGGTCACTGATACAAAAAAAAAGGCTACCGGTAAGTAGTAGGGTAATAGTGAGATGTAGGGGAATAATTAAAGGAGCAGGTCACTGGTATGCAAAGAAGAAGATCATCGATAGAAAATAAAATTTAAAGAGCCACCAAGGGATCACTGTTAAAAGAAATAAAGAAGATACCGCTGCCAATAAGGTCACCAATATAATTTACTAACGGTGGAACTTTAAAAATTAAAACATATGTTATTTTTTTAAAGGATTGAAAATAATTAACTAAAAAGTAAACTAAACACCATTAATTTAAAACAGAATTTTTCTTAAACTTTAAAAACATTAAAATAATTAAATAGAAAAACAAAAATTATAAACTGTATAAATTTTTAACTAGAATAATCAAATACTTAAAATTAAAAGAAAACTAACAAAGTTAAATAAAGAAAAGCAGCAAATAAATATTAAAACAACGGTGTCCCAAATAAATCACTGCATACTCTTAATTACCTAACCGGTAGGCTAAAACAATTATAAAATGAATTAAAAATTAATCTGTATACATAAAAAAATATAATTAATGTTTAAAAACTATTAATTAATTAATTAACTATTTAAACTAATAAAATAAAGAGCGAACCAATTTAATTAATTTAAAAGCACACATAACTTACTTAAATTGTTGGCAGAGCATCTAAACAAATTAATTAATATAATTAACCCATTCTAATGTAACCATGTTAAAAGATTAATTATTAAAATAAAGTTTAAATTAATTAAATAAATTTACAACGATTAAATAATTATTTAAAATAGAAATTAACATATTAAAAAGTGAAGTTGATTTTAATTAACCAAACTAAATACTCACCGTTATTAAATTTTAATTAAAGGGATCAATGGTAGAAAAGAATAATGGTGAAAATGGTCACCAGTACATTTAAAAACTAGTTACCGTTAGAGCAAAAGGAAAGCAGGTCACTTTTAGGTAGTATCGGTAACCTGGATACCGCTAGTATGAGCAAAGGTAACCTTGCTAATGGTAGTTTAGCTACCAGTAGCCTGGCGAGACGTAACTAAGTTACTGGATGTGTTAACTTTAAAAGTAAATTAATTAGAAAACTTAATAATTATTAATAATGAAAAATTAAATAAAATAAACAAATATAGATTAAATAAACTAATTGAAAATTTATTATATTAAAAACAAATAAGGTATAAATCAACTATTTAAGGGCCCATAATTACATAAAATGTTATAAAAAATGAACATTTGAAAAATTTAATTATAAAAATACAAAAGTAAAAATATTTAGCATAAAATGATTAATTAAATAATTAAATAGTTAAAAATTATGTAAAAATATGTGGCAAAACTATGCAAAAATAGAGCCACATCAAATTCCCCCACACTTAAACATTGTTTGTCCTCAAACAATCCCATGTTTTATTATCTTTGAAAAAAAGAGAAATTTATTTATGATAAAGATCACAATGTAACATGTCCAACACTCAAAATAGAGGACAAAACATAAAAATAGGCTTAAAGAAAATGAATTACTCATATGAATCTTTCTAAAGACAAATACTCAAGGGTAATTAAAAACACAAAGACCATCCATCAAAGAAGATGCCATGACTCATATGTGATACAACTTAGTGATTAACTTCAATCTAGTCTCAGGTTTTAAATCCAAGAATAACAGGAGATAAAATATCAATGGAATTAAGATATTAACCAAGGAACTCTGTACTTTGACCTTTTCACCTAGGTTCCAAAAATAAATAGTTTTTTTGTGAACCACCTCAATCATACAACATCAATGATTTCCATATATACCATTTGTTCCCTTCTTCATCTGGCGTTCATCATTCCCCTCACCTTAATGAGCTCATTTTTGACCCTAGACACTTTATTTATTTTTCTCAAGCCATATATTATTATGTTAAGCACTGTGAAATATGAACTTATTCAAAGTGTACAGAGGGATTTAATAAACAGAAACACACCAGGCATCCAGGGTCTCAGAGACTCACCGTGGGATCCCAAATGCCCAAATTACTTCAGTTTCAGAAGATTTATATTAAATAACATTTACATTGGATCATTAAAGAAATTACATTTCAAAAATAAAAGAAAATGAATGAGGACCCTATAATCAGAATAAAACTTCAAGTTCCAAGAGTTATGATCATAGTTCCATTAAAAGGGTACCCATATCACATTCAGAAATAGACTCTAAACGAGATTTCCATTAAACCACTAAGTAAGATCACTCAAAAATCATCCGTTATCATCAATTCCATACTCAAATAAGTTCTTAATTGCCAGCAAGAAACCTATCCTAAGGCAAGACTCAACTGAGTACAATGTAAAGCCTAACATTATGCATGAATTTTTAAAACATTTATCCATTTTTTATAAGAAATTTGAAGTTGTAATGGGAATTGATGGTCTTTCAATTAAGCACAGTTTAACACAATCAAGAATTGACCCCCTCCCCCACACTTATAACTCAACTTTGTTCCCAAAGTAGACTTCCAAACTGGAGAAGATAATTAATCAATTAAGGTTCAAAACTGATTTTCAATTAAGTAGATAAATTACATGTATAAAGGGTCTTTTTGAAGTTCAAAAATTATTTTTTCCACAATAAAAAAATAATCAGCAGGTTCATTAGAAATTACATAAATTATTATTCAAGTCCAGTGTAATAATTTCAATATATCTCAAAAGATAACATGTGATGTGTAAGTGCATTGTGATTTTGTTGAAAGCATTTTAACAGATTGAGTTCAATAAAATGTTCAATACAGTAGACAATGTTCATGCTAAACACCTCAAAGATTCAAGCAGATTCAAAACAAGATTTTTCAGACTGCATGAACCCCCCACACATAAGTACAACCAGTGAGAAGATTATTACATTTTTTCAGAAAAGAGGCACATGCAGAATTTTTCAATTCAACTTAGTGATATGCAACAGGATTATATTCCAATATATGCAACAGATTTTCAGAAAAGCATTAAGGATCAGAAAGAAGAAACAAAATTTAACAGTAAGTTACTTCCCTGACAAGATTTCCATTACTCCTTCAACATGGGAATTCCAGTCCTTAGATGACATGAGCAGCAACAACTGAAAGATCACAAAGCAAGCAGAGGGAGACAAAAAGTTCTAGCAGAGACAGAGCAAGTATAAGGCAGCAAGACAGCACATTATTCAACACAAAACAGTAAAAAAATGAAAAAAAGAAGAAGCATGGGTCGACTCCCATGAAGAACTGATTTTTAAGTCTTCAATTAGACTTTATTTTATAACAAAATTTTATTGAAAGGAATGAAAAACCATGGGTTTTCCCCCATGCAATGCTATGTTTATAGTCCTCAGCCAGACTCACCTAGCAACTAACCATAGTCACTCGGTGGATGTGGTTTCCTTAATAGGAACCACCAAAGGTGTTAGGCCTAATTGTTTATAATAGACATATGAATTATGTGGGCATCAAAACATAACAAGACTAAAACCAATTTCTCATTACTTGAAATAACCCATAAGAAACATCCTTTAACAGTAATGGGTATAGTGCTATCCACTTCTATAATAAGTTCAGAGTTATCAAGAGTTGAGTTCACATTAAGGGAAAACATAGTACAAGATGCTTCAAAGGGTGTGGAATTATTTTCATGGATTTCTATCTTAAACTCAACACTAAAAGGTTCTGATTCAAGGGTGAAAATGGGTAAATTCTAAATAGTAGGTTCAAGAGGAGATTCAATAGAGTGCTGAAATGAATCGTGGAAAATGGAACACCAGTGTGATTCTCCCTCTGAACTACTATCAGTATCATGATAATATCATGCACCCAACTCAGTTGAGGAAGGAAGTGATAGACATGGAAGAGAATTTATTTTATCACAAATTGATTCAGGACTAACAATGTTATAAATATCTTACAAAAGATCCTCTTTAGTTATCTCACACTGAACAACTACTGCTTCTAACAAATCAGTTCTGCAACCATTATCTAATGTGTGTTCAACCTCTAATTCATGTTCAGATTAAAAAGAATCACTTTCCAAAACAATGTCTGTAGTGTGTTCTAGAATGTTCAGTTAAGGGGAAGAAATGTTCAATTTAGCTTCAATAAAGTCATGTTAATGATTGATCAAATTCAAACAGATTTCCCCAGGAATAATAACACTACTTTCAATTTTATTTCACAATGTTCTAGAAAGGTACGTACAATGAGAATAGTGAAATGAATACTCATTAGTTAGTATTTCATCAAATATCATTCCCTCATCCTCATCATCAAAAAACATTTCAGAAATTATTGGGTTCACAGTTACAAAGAATAGAAGAGTAGTTTCAGTTCAGGTTTAAAAATTTCAGATTCTTTAATTTCCAGGTTAATGTTCTCATCCATATTATACCCAATATCAAATTCAGGCTCAATGTTCAAAAAGTCCGAAAAATTGGGTGTAGAGTTTTTAAGATTCATGTTTTCAGTTTCAAGTTTCTCTTCTACCCGAATGACTTTATTATCAATGCTTCTAAAATAGTGATTCTTCTCTAAAGAAGGGATGATGAAAAGAATTGGGCAATCATTTTCAATCAGATTTAATTAATCTTCAAAATTCTCCAACTCAATAGCATTAAAGATATTTTTAGGATTTTCAGTGTTGTGTTCTTTATTTAATGAGTTGGTTATTTCAAGATCTGGTTCAACAGTTTTAGATTTTTTAAAGTGAATGGTTTCTTGCCCAAATTCGGATTCACTTTCCTCTTCTATTTGATTTTCAAATCATTTATAAACATTTTCATTTTCATTGTCTTCCAATTAGTCTTATTCTTTAACCCTTTGTTGTAATTCTAAGAGCATGTTTTCCAATATTTTCATTCTTTGATCTTGCTCTTGAGAATCTTTAAGTTGAATTTCACAGGTTTGATTAAACCGGTTGTTCCAATTATTCTCCCTAGCATCTAGTTTGGTTTCAATTAATTTATTTTATCTAGGAATTCAGTATTAGACTCATATTGTTCATTTTCTTCAACGTAATCTATCTGTTGTGGCTAGTTATAGACACACTGCCAGGTAGTATGTCCATAATCTCTACAACAAACACTGTAAGGTCCTGGTTGATTCCAATTATGATGATGATCCATTTTTTTAAATGTTTTAGATTAAACACACACAAGAATTCAAATAGGACTCAAATATACAACTCAAGCAGCAAATGTTCATAGAATTTTTTTAAGCAGATTTTTTATATATATGAATTTTTTTATTGAAACCATAGATTCCCAGTGCGTTCCTTCCCAGGAAACGATGCCAAATTTTGAACTGGCCGGAGGTCGTCACGACCCTGAAAATGATATTTATAAACCTAGACTAGTATAGTAGTGAAGGGTCTAACCCAAGTGAAGGTAGACGAGTTTTATAAAGGGTTTTTTTAATCAAACTCCCACCGTTGTCAGCAGTGGGGAAAACGACTTTTTACTTTTTTTTATTAAAATGAAGTTGAAACAGTATGAAGAAACATGTACTTTTTATAGAAACTAAAATTAAAATTATGTATGAAAAACTATAGAATTACAGTATACTAATATAAAGCATCAAGACAAAGAAGCAAGACCAACAGTTCTCTCGGGAATTCCATACTTGAAGGTTGAATGGATAACTCTCCACAAATTTTAATTGAATCACAACTTAGAAATTAGTTGATATATCTTCCTCGCCAGAAGAAACATCAAACAGAAGTATGAATTATAGAGTTCGCCACTCTAAAAATCATCGTCTGTTAAAATTTTGATAAAGAATACAGTTGAAGTTGAACTCGCCACAGAACCCCAACTGTAATGTCATTAAAGCATCAACAAAATGATGATCAATTTCAATCTCTCCGATTAAACTTGAAAATATGATTTTTTTTAAAGAATGTAAGGTGATAAAAATGAACATGAACATTAAAATTGATCTCGTCGATCAATTCTTATGTTAGAAAAGAATAACGTGATGAATTTTAATGAATAAACCAAAAAAAATATAAAATTCATGAGTTTAACAATTCAGGATATGATCTTAATGAAATCTAACATTGAAAACATCAGAAAACAGAGTATAAGAACTAAAGAAATGGGGAGGATGAACTCCCCAAGTGTTTCTCTACCTTCGGGCTCCTTGGTCTCCTGCTTGTCTCCAGTACTGCTCCTCTAGGTATCCGGTCTCGAAGATGGTGTGGTCATGGAATGAATGAGCGAGAGCGATTGAAAGTCCTCCTCCCAAAAATTCCTCTACTTCTCTATTTTATATACCCTTCTGTCATAAGCTAATGTCACTACAAGCCCCCACCGACTTCAAAGTTCTTCACCCACGCACTGAAAAATGTGTGTTTTTTCGCGACAAGCATGTCACGCTTAAATTCCCCTCGTAACTAACTCCCGCTGAGTTAGTTGAATGCACCTGGACGTGTTTAAGTCCCTTAAATGAACATGCAAAGATAGAATAGAAAAATAAATAAATGAGATTCAATGAAAAATAATAATTTTTTAAGTAAATTGTTGTATTACTCGTTACAAATTAACTTTAGTTAATTGATAACTACTTAATAAAACTATAGTTAAACATAAGTTATTAAAAAGTTATTTATTTAATTAAGTTAACATAATAATTACTATATTATTAATTTTATTATTTTTAATTAAGATATTAAAATTTACAACCTAAATAAATAAATAATTAAGTCAATATTTAAGATTATATTAATAATTTAATTATTACTATTAATGAAATTATGTTTCTAGATTTATTAATTAATTAGTTAATTTTACTTTAGTAATTAAAATTATTACTTAAGTTCTAAGTATTTTTAAATTAATAAGTAAATTTTGAGTTTATTTATAATTATCTTTAATTATTTACTTTATACTATTAATAGTAAATTAATTTATCATTTACATTTATTATTAATTTAGTTTTACAATTTAATTTATAATTCATCAATTTAATATTATATTATTTTAAAATTTTAATAATTATTTAAAATTTATTTGACATTTTAAATTAACTTTAATGTAAAGTATACATTACTTTTTTCTTTTTCTTACCTATTTTTTTCTTTCTCCTTCTTTTTACTATACTTTTATTATTTCTTTTATTATTATAATTTATCTACTTATTATTTTTTTATTTTTTTTATTTTCTTTTTTTATCTTTATCTTCCTCCCCCAAATCCACGCTGTAAAGGGGAGGGTTTTGTGCTCTGCTTCTTCTTGCAGAGCAGGGATGCGGCGGCCTCCAACAACACTCTGGCAGCAGCTCAACTACTCCTCAAGACGCTGTGACAGCTCGGAAAGACACCTCCTGCTTCTTCTTCACCACCAGCGGCGACAACCTCCTCATCAGCACTCATGATGAAACTACTCCATAGTTCCTCTTCGGACAGGTCGGGCATCCCCTTTCTTCAGTGCAGCGCACAACTGGGAGAGTTCCATTTCCTCCCTCAAATGGGCCAGCACTGGTCTATCTTCTAGAGTTGCAGCGACCAACGCCTTTAGATCAAGGTGGGGACATGAGCTCCTCCCTTCCATCATCATCCAGCAATAACCTCCCCTCCCCCTTCAAGCGGTGCAGCTTCAGCTCCATCGGCGGCCAGACCCTCCTCATGCGGCGACTTCATCCCGGCTCCTCATGGCGTGGCGTCACCTTCAGCAACCCAGCAGCAGCTCTCATCTTCTGGTTCAACTCTATTGCAGCATTACTCGTGGCATCACATCGTCTCCTATTCACTACAGTAGCCCTTGGTCCTGTGTCAATTGTCAGTCTGTAGGAATTGACTCTCCAGCTCTACTGTGGTGGAAAAATCAGCATCGGCAAAATGAGTTAGTACGGGTAGCGGTAATGGTGAGGAGCAGAAAACTTGAGTAAGGGTGAGGATTTCAGTATGAGTTATTCTAACAGTGAGGTGAGGTAGCTTCTGATGCTATCTATCAGTGAGGATATAAATAACGGTGAGGAAAAGGAAGAAAAGCCTACCAGTGAGGAGGTAACGGTAGGTGAGATATCAGTGAGGTTGAGCAGAGGGTGTCTATCAATGAGGTAAAAAAAGGGTGGGACGATGAGGTTGGGAAAAAAAGGCATAAGAGTGAAGGAAAAAGGTCATTGATAGACATAAATTAAGGGGTCATTGATACAACAAAAAAAAGGCTACCGGTGAGCAGTAGGGTAACAATGAGATGTAGGGGAATAAGTAAAGGAGCAGGTCACTGGTATACAAAGCAGAAGATCATCGATAGAAAATAAAATTTAAAGAGCCACCAAGGGATCACTGTTAAAAGAAATAAAGAAGCTACCAGTTCCAATAAGGTCACCAATATAATTTACTAATGGTGGAACTTTAAAAATTAAAACTTATGTTATTTTTTTAACAGAATAAAATAATTAACTAAAAAGTAATCTAAACACTATTAATTTAAAACAAAATTTTTCTTAAACTTTAAAAACATTAAAATAAATAAATAGAAAAACTAAAATTATAAACTGTATAATTTTTTAACTAGAATAATAAAATACTTAAAATTAAAAGAAAACTAACAAAGTAAAATAAATAAAAGCAGCAGATAAAAATTAAAATAACGGTGTCCCAAATAAATCACCGCAAACTCTTAATTACCTCACTGGTAGGATAAAACAATTATAAAATTAATTAAAAATTAATCTTCATACATAAAACAATATAATAAATGTTTAAATACTATTAATTAATTAATTAATTAACTATTTGAACTAATAAAATTAAGAGCAAACCAATTTAATTAATTTAAAAGCACACATAACTTACTTAAATAGTTGGCAGAGCATCTAAAAAAATTAATTAACATAATTAACATATTCTAATATAACCAAGTTAAAAGATTAATTATTAAAATAAAGTCTAAATTAATTAAATAAATTTAAAAAAAATTATTTAAAATAGAAATTAACTTATTAAAAAGTGAAGTTTAATTTAATTAACCAAACTAAATACTCACCTTTATTAAATTTTAATTAAAGGGATCAATGGTAGAAAAGAATAACAGTGAAAACGGTCACCAGTACATCTAAAAAACTAGTTACCGTTAGAGCAAAAGGAAAGCAGGTCACTGTTAGGTAGTACCGGTAACCTGGCTACCGCCAGTATGAGAAAAGGTAACCATGCTAACGGTAGTTTAGCTACCGGTAGCCTGGCGAGACGTAACTAAGTAACTGGATGTGTAAGCTTTAAAAGTAAATTAATTATCAAACTCAATTATTATTTATAATGAAAAATTAAATAAAATAAACAAATATATATTAAATAAACTAATTGAAAATTAATAATATTAAAAACAGAGAAGGTATAAATCAACTATTTAAGGGCCCATAAATACATAAAATGTTATAAAAAATGAATATTTGACAAATTTAATTATAAAAATACAAAAGTACAAATATTTAGCATAAAATGATTAAATAATTAATTAAATCATTAAAAATTAAGTAAAAATATGTGGCAAAACTATGCAAAAATAGAGCCACATCAAATTCCCCCACACTTAAACATAGTTTGTCCTCAAACAATCGCATGTTTTATTATCTTTGAAAAAATTGAAATGTATTTATGATAACGATCACAATGTAACATGTCCAACAATCAAAACAGAGGACAAAACATAATAATAGTCTTAAACAAAATGAATTACTCATATGAATCTTTCCAAAAACAAATACTCAAGGGTAATTAAAAACACAAAGACCATCCATCAAAGAAGATGCCATGCCTCATATGTGATAAAACATAGTGATTAACTTTAATCTAGTCTCAGGTTTTAAATCCAAGAATAATAGTAGATAAATTATCAATGTAATTAAGATATTAACCAAGTAACTCGGCACTTTGACTTTTTCACCTAGGTTCCAAAAATAAATAGTTTTTTGTGAATGACCTCAATGATACAACATCAATGATTTCCATATATACCATTTGATCCCTTCTTCATCTGGCGTTCATCATTCCCCTCACCTTAATGAGCTCATTTTTGACCTTGGAAACTTTATTTATTTTTCCCAAGCCATATATTATTGTGTTAAGCACTGTGCAATATGAACTTATTCAAAGTGTACAGAGGGATTTAATAAACAGAAACGCACCGAGCATCCAGGTTCTCAGAGACTCACCGTGGGATCACAGATGCCCAAATTACTCCAGTTTCAAAAGATTTATATAAAATAACATTTACATTGGCTCATTAAAGAAATTACATTTAATAAATAAAAGAAAATGAATGAGGACCCTAGAATCAGAACCAAACTTCAAGTTCCTATATTTATGATCATAGCTCCATTAAAAGGGTACCCATATCACATTCAAAAATAGACTCTAAACTAGATTTCCATTAAACCACTAAGTAAGATCACTCATAAATCATCCATTAGAATCAATTTCATACTCAAATAAGTTCTTAATTACCAGCAAGGAACCTATCCTAAGGCAAGACTCAATTGAGTACAATGTAAATCCTAACATTATGCAAGAATTTTGAAAAACATTATCCATTTTTTATAAGAAATTTGATGTTCTAATGGGAATTGATGGTCTTTCAATTAAGCACAGTTTATCACAATCAAGAATTGACCCCCTCCCCCACACATAAAACTCAACTTTGTCCCCAAAGTAGACTTCTAAAGTGGAGAAGATAATTAATCAATTAAGGTTCAAAACTGATTTTCAATTAAGTAGATAAATTACATGTATAAAGGGTCTTTTTGATGTTCAAAAATTATTGTTTTCCACAATAAAAAAATAATTAGCAGGTTCATTAGAAATTACATACATTATCATTCAAGTACAGTGTAATAATTTCAATATATCTCAAAAGATAACATGTGATGTGTAAGTGCATTGTGATTTGGGTGAAAGCATTTTAACAGATTGAGTTCAATAAAATGTTCAATACAGTAGACAATGTTCATGCTAAACACCTCAAAGATTCAAGCAGATTCAAGACAAGATTTTTCAAACTGCATGAACCCCCCACACTTAAGTTCAAGAAGTGAGAAGATTATTACATTTTTTCAGCAAAGAGGCACATGCAGAATTTTTCAATTCTACTTAGTGACATGTAGCAGGATTTTATTCCAATATATGTAACAGATTTTTAGGAAAGCATTAAGGAGCAGAAAGAAGAAACAAAATTTAATAGTAAGTTATTTCCCCGACTAGATTTCCATTACTGCTTCAACATGGGAATTCCACTCCTTAGATGACACCAGCAGCAACAACTGAAAGATCACAAAGCAAGAAGAGGGAAACAAAATGTTCTAGAAGAGACAGAGCAAGTATAAGGCAGCAAAGCAGTACATTATTCAACAAAAAACAGTAAAAAATGAAAACAAAGAAGAAGCATGGGTTGACTCCAATGAAGCACTAATTTTTTAGTCTTCAATTAGACTTTATTTAATTACAATTTTTTTTTGAAAGCAAACGAAAAACCATGGGTTTCCTCGCATGCAGTGCTAGGTTTATATTCCCCAGCCAGACTCACCTAGCAACTATCCATAGTCACTAGGTGGATGTGGCTTCCTTAATAGGAACCACCATATGTGTTTGGCCTAATTGTTTATAACATACATATGAATTATGTGGGCATCAAAACATAACAAGACTAAAACCAATTTCTCATTACTTGAAATAACCCATAAGATACATCCTTTAACAGTAATGGGTATAGTTCTGTCCACTTCCAGAATAAGTTCAGAGTTATCAAGAGTTGAGTTCACATTAAGGGACAACAAATTAAAAGATGATTCAATTGGTGTGGAATTATTTTAAAGGATTTCTCTCTTAAACTCAACACTAAAAGTTTCTGATTCAAGGGTGAAAATGGGTAAATTCTAAATTGTAGGTTCAAGAGGAGATTCAATAGAGTGCTGAAATGAATCATGGAAAATGGAACCCAAGTGTGATTCCCCCTCTGGACTAATATCAGTATCATGATAATATCTTGCAGCCAACTCAGTTGAGGAAGGAAGTGATAGACAGGAAAGAGAATTTATTTTATCACAAATTGATTCAGGACAAACAATGTTATAAATATCTTACAAAAGATCCTCATCTGTTAAATCACACTGAACAACTACTGCTTCTAACAAATCAGTTCTGCAACCATTATCTCATGTGTGTTCAACCTCTACTTCATGTTCAAATTCAAAAGGCTCACTTTCCAAAACAATGTCTGTAGTGTGTTCTAGAAAGTTCAGTTTAGGGGAAGAAATGTTCAATTTAGATTCAATAAAGTCATGTTAAAGATTGATCAAATTCAAATAGTTTTTCCCAGAAATGAAAACACTACTTCCAATTTTATTTCACAAAGTTCCAGAAAGGTACTTACTATGAGAATAGGGAAATGAATACTGATCAGTTAGTATTTCGTCAAATATCATTCCCTCATCCTCATCATCCAAAAACATTTGAGAAATTATTGGGTTCACAGTTACAAAGAATAGAAGAGTGGTTTTCAGTTCAGGTTAAAAAATTTCGGATTCTTTAATTTCCAGGTTAATGTTCTCATCCATATTATACCCAATATCAAATTCAGGCTCAATGTTCACAAAGTCAGAAAAATTGGGTGAAGTGTTTTTAACATTCATGTTTTCAGTTTCAAGTTTCTCTTCTACCCGAATGACTTTATTATCAAAGCTTCTAAAATAGTGATTCTTCTCTAAAGAAGGGATGATTAAAAGAATTGGGCAATCATTTTCAATCTGTTTTAATTATTCTTCAAAATTGTCTAACTCAACAGCATTAAAGATATTTTTAGGATTTTCAGTGTTGTGTTCTGGATTTAATGAGTTGGTTATTTCAAGATCTGGTTCAACAGTTTAAGATTTTTCAAAGTGAATGGTTTCCTACCCAAATTCTGATTCACATTCCTCTTCCATTTGATTTTCAAATTATTTATAAACATTTTCATTTTCATTGTCTTCCAATTATTCTTGTTCTTTAACCCTTTGTTGTAATTCCAAGAGCATGTTTTCCAATATTTTCATTCTTTGATCTTGCTCTTGAGAATATTTATGTTGAATGTCACGGGTTTGATTAAATTGGGTATTCCAATTATTCTCCCTAGCATCCAGTTTGGTTTTAATTAATTTAATTTTAGCTAGAAATTCCGTATTAGACTCATATTGTTCATTTTCTTCAACGTAATCTATCTGTTGTGGCTAGTTATAGACACACTGCCAGGTAGTATGTCCATAATCTCTACAACAAACACAGTAAGGTCCCAGTTGCTTACAATTATGATGATGATCCACTTTTTTAAATGTTTTAGATTAAACACACACAATAATTCAAAGAGGACTTAAATAGACAACTCAAGCAGCGAATGTTCATCGAATTTTTTTTAAGCATATTTTTTTATATATGATTTTTTTTAATGAAACCATAGATTCCCAATGCGTTCCTTCCCAGTAAACGGTGCAAAAGTTTGAACTGGACGGAGGTCGTCACGACCCTAAAAATGATATTTATAAACCTAGACTAGTATAGTAGTGAAAGGTCGAACCCAAGTGAAGGTAGAGGAGTTTTATAGAGGTTTATTTTTATTAAACTCCCATCGTTGTCAGTAGTGGGGAAAAAACTTTTTTACTTTTTTTAATTAAAATGAAGTTGAAACAGGATGAAGAAACATGTATTTTTTATAGAAACTAAAATTAACATTATGTATGAAAAACTATAGAATTACAGTATACTAATATAAAGCAGCAAGACAAAGAAGCGAGATCAACAGTTCTCTCGGGAATTCCATTATTGAAGGTTGAATGGATAACTCTCCACAAATTTTAATTGAATCACAACTTAGAAATTAGTTGATATATCTTCCACTCCAGAAGAAACATCAAACAGAAGTATGACTTTTAGAGTTTTCCACTCTAAAGATCATCGCCTGTTAAAATTTTGATAAAGAATACCATTGAAGTTTAACTCGCCATAGAACCCCAACTGTTATGTCATTAAAGAATCAACAAAATGATGATCAAGTTCAATATCTCCGATTGAACTTGAAACTGTGAATTTTTTTAAAGAATGTATGGTGAGAACAATCAACCTGAACATTAAAATTGATCTCGTCGATCAATTTTTATGTTAGAAAAGAATAATGTGAAGAATTTTATTGAATAAACAAAAAAAATATGAAATTCATGAGTTTAACAATTCAGCATATGATCACAATGAAATCTAACATTGGAAACATCCAAAATAGAGTATAAGAACTAAGGAAATGGGGAGGATGAACTCCCCAAGTGTTGCTCTGCCTTCGGGATCCTTGTCTCCAGTACTGCTCCTCTAGGTATCTGGTCTCGAAGATGGTGTGGTCATGGAATGAATGAGCGAGCGCGAATGAAAGTCCTCCACCCAAAAATTCATCTACTACTCTATTTTATATACCCTGCTGTCATAAGCTAACGTCACTACAAGCCTCCACCGACTTCAAAGTTCTTCACCCACGCACTGCAAAATGTGTGTTTTTTCGCGACAAGCACGTCGCGCTTAAATTTCCCTCGTAACTAACTCCCGCTGAGTTAGTTGAATGCACCTAGACGTGTTTAAGTACCTTGAATGAACCTGCAAAGATAGAATAGAAAAATAAATAAATGAGATGCAAAGAAAAATAATAATTTTTTTAAGTAAATTGTTGTATTACTCATTACAAATTAACTTTAGTTAATTGATAACTACTTAATAAAACTATAGTTAAACATAAGTTATTAAAAAAAATTTAATTTAATTAAGTTAACAGAATAATTACTATGTTATTAATTTTATTATTTTTAATTAAGTTATTAAAATTGAAAACATAAATAAATAAATAATTAAGCCAATATTTAAGATTATATTAATAATTTAATTATTTCTATTAAAGAAATTATGTTGCTTGATTTATTAATTAATTAGTTATTCTTACTTTAGTAATTGAAATTATTACATAATTTCTAAGTATTTTCAAATTAATAATTAAATTTAGAGTTTATTTATAATTATCATTAATTATTTACTTTATACTATTAATAGTAAATTAATTTATCATTTACAATTATTATTAATTTAGTTTTACAATTTAATTTATAATTCATCTATATAATATTATATTAATTTAAAATTTTAACAATTATTTAATATTTATTTGACTTTTTAAATTATCTTTAATGTGAAGTATACTTTACTTTTTTCTTTTTCTTACCTATTTTTTTCTTTCTCCTTCTTTTTATTATACTTTTATTATTTCATTTATTATTATATTTTATCTACATATTATTTTTTTATTTTTTTCTTTTCTTTATTTATCTTTATCTTCCTCCCCCAAATCCATGCTGCAAGGGGGAGGGTTTTGTGCTCTGCTTCTTCTTGCAGAGCAGTGATGCGGCGTCCTCCAACAGCACTATGGCAGCATCTCGACTACTCTTCAAGACGTCACGACAGCTCGGAAGTCCACCTCATGCTTCTTCTTCACCACCAGCGGCGACAACCTCCTCATCAACACGCATGACGAACCTACTCCATAGTTCCTCTTCGGACAGGTCGGGCATCCCCGTTCTTCAGTGCAGTGCACAAGTGGGAGAGTTCCATTTCCTCCCCCAAATTGGGTAGCACTGGTCTATCTTCCAGAGTTGCAGCGACCTACCCCTTTAGATCAAGGTGGGGGCTTGAGCTCCTCCCTTCCATCAGCATCCAACAACAGCCTCCCCTCCTCCATCAAGTGGTGTGGCTTCAGCTCCATCGGTGGCCAGACCCTCCTCATGCGGCGACTTCATCTCGGCTCCTCATGGCACAACGTCACCTTCAGCAACCCAAAGGCATCTCTCCTCTTCTGGTTCAAATCTATTGCAGCGTTACTCGTGGCATCACATCATCTACTGTTCACTACAGTATCCCTTGGTCCTATGTCAATTTTCGGTCTGTAGGAATTCAGTCTCCAGCTCTACTGTGGTGGAAAAATCAGCATCGCCAAAACGAGTTAGTACGTGTAGCGGTAATGGTGAGGAGCAGAAAACTTGAGTAAGGGTGAGGATTTCAGTATGAGTTATTCTAACAGTGAGGTGAGGTAGCTTCTGAGGCTATCTATCAGTGAGGATATAAATAATGGTGAGGAAAAAGTAGAAAAGCATACCTGTGAGGAGGTAAAGGTAGCTGAGATATCAGTGAGGTTGAGTAGAGGGTGTCTATCAGTGACGTAAAAAAAATGGTGGAACGGTGAGGTTGGGAAAAAAACAAAGGCATAACAGTGAAGGAAAAAGGTCATTGATAGACATAAATTAAGGGGTCACTGATACAACAAAAAAAGGCTACCGCTAAGCAGTTGGGTAACTGTGAGATGTAGGGGAATAAGTAAAGGAGCAGGTCACTGGTATGCAAAGAAGAAGATCATCAATAGAAAATAAAATTTAAAGAGAAACCAAGGGATCATTGTTAAAATAAATAATGAAGCTACCGGTGCCAATAAGGTCACCAATATAATTTACTAGCGGTGGAACTTTAAAAATTAAAACTTAAGTTATTTTTTTAAAGGATTGAAAATAATTAACTAAAATGTAAACTAAACACTATTAATTTAAAACAAAATTTTTATTAAACTTTAAAAACATTAAAATAATTAAATAGAAAAACTAAAAGTATAAACTGTATAATTTTTTAACTACAATAATAAAATACTTAAAATTAAAAGAAAACTAACAAATTTAAATAAAGAATAGCAGCAAATAAAAATTAAAATAATGGTGTCCCAAATAAATCACCGCAAACTCCTAATTACCTCACCAGTAGGCTAAAAAAATTATAAAATGAATTAAAAATTAATCTGCATACATAAAACAATATAATTAATATTTACAAACTATTAATTAATTAATAAATTAACTATTTGAACTAATAAAATTAAGAGCAAACCAATTTAATTAATTTGAAAGCACACATAACTTACTTAAATGGTTGGCAGAGCATCTAAACAAATCAATTAATATAATTAACCTATTCTAATGTAACCAAGTTAAAAGATTAATTATTAAAATAAAGTCTAAATTAACTAAATAAATTTACAATGATTAAATAATTATTTAAAATGGAAATTAACTTATTAAAAAGTGAAGTAGAATTTTATTAACCAAACTAAATACTCACCGTTATTAAATTTTAATTAAAAGGATCAATGGTAGAAAAGAATAATGGTGAAAACGGTCACCAATACATCTAAAAAAATAGTTACCGTTAGAGAAAAAGGAAAACAGGTCACTGTTAGGTAGTATCGGTAACCTGGCTACTGCTAGTATGAGCAAAGGTAACCTTGCTAACGGTAGTTTAGCTACCGGTAGCCTGGAAAGACGTAACTAAGTAACTGGATGTGTTAACTTTACAAGTAAATGAATTAGCAAACTCAATAATTTTTAACAATGAAAAATAAAATAAAATAAACAAATATAGATTAAATAAACTAATTGAAAATTAATTATATTAAAAACAAAGAAGGTATAAATCAACTATTTAAGGGCCCATAATTAAATAAAATTTTATAAAAAATGAATATTTGACAAATTTAATTATAAAAATACAAAAGTACAAATATTTAGCATAAAATCATTAAATAATTAATTAAATCATTAAAAATTAAGTAAAAATATGTGGCAAAACTATGAAAAAATAGAGCCACATCAAATTCCCCCACACTTAAACATTGTTTATCCTCAAACAATCCCATGTTTTATTATCTTTGAAAAAAAGTGAAATGAATTTATTATAAATATCACAATGTAACATGTCCAACACTCAAAACAGAGGACAAAATATAACAATAGGCTTAATGAAAATGAATTACTCATATGAATCTTGCCAAAAACAAATACTCAAGGGTAATTATAAACACAAAGACCATCCATCAAAGAAGATGTCATACCTCATATGTGGTACAACTTAGTGATTAACTTCAATCTAGTCTTAGGTTTTAAATCCAAGAATAACAGGAGATAAAATATCAATGGAATTAAGATATTAACCAAGGAACTCTGCACTTTGACTTTTTCACCTAGGTTCCAAAAATAAATAGTTTTTTTGTGAACCACCTCAATGATACAACATCAATGATTTCCATATATACCATTTGATCCCTTCTTCATCTGGCTTTCATCATTCCCCTCACCTTAATGAGCTCATTTTTGACCCGAGACACTTTATTTATTTTTCCCAAGCCATATATGAAATTCCTGAGTTTAAATAATAAACCAACAAAATATGAAATTCCTGAGTTTAACAATTCAGCCTATGATCATAATGAAATCTAATGTTGAAAACATCAGAAAATAGAGTACAAGAACTAAAGAAAGGGGGAGGATGAACTCCCCTAGTGCTGGTCAGCCTTCAAGCTCCTTCATCTCCTGCTTGTATCCAGTACTGCTCCTCAAGGGATCTGCTCTTGAAGATGGTGTGGTCATGGAATGAATGAGTGAGAGGGAATGAGAGTCCTCCTCCCAAAAATTCCACTGCTGCTCTGTTTTATATACCCTACTGTCATAAGCTAACGTCACTGCAAGCTTTCACCGACTTCAAAGTTCTTCTCACACACACTGCAAAATGTGCATTTTTTCACGACAAGCACGCCGTGCTAAAATTTCCCTCACAACCAACTCCCTCTGAGTCATTTGAATGCACCTAGATTCATTTAAGTCCCTTGAATGAACCTGGAAAGATAGAATAGAAAAATAAATAAATGAGATGACAAGAATGATAATAAGTTTTTTAAGTAAATTGTTGTATTACTCGTTACAAATTAACTTCAGTTAATTGATAACTACTTAATTAATAAAGCTATGGTAAAACATAAGTTATTAAAAAGTTATTAATTTAATTAAGTTAATAGAATAATTACTAAGTTATTAATTTTATTATTTTTAATGAAGTTATTTAAATTGACAATATAAATAAATAATTAAATAAGTCAATATTTAAGATTATATTAATAATTTATTTATTACTATTAAATAAATTAAGTTTCTAGATTAATTAATTAATTATTTAATTTTAATTTAGTAATTAAAATTATTACTTATGTTATAAGTATTTTTAAATTAATAAGTAAATTTAAAGTTTATTTATAATTATATTTAATTATTTACTTTAAAATATTAAATTTAAATTAATTTATCATTTATATATATTATTAATTTAGTTTTATAATTTAATTTATAATTTATCTATTTAATATTATATTAGTTTAAAATTTTAATAATTATTTAAAATTTATTTGACTTTGTAAATTAACTTTAATTTAAAGTATACTTTACTTTTTTCTTTTTCTTAACTTCTTTTTCTTTCTCTTTCTTTTTACTATACTTTTATTATTGATTTTATTATTATATTTTATCTACATATTATAATTTTATTTTATTTTTCTTTTCTTTTTTTATCTTTATCTTCCTCCCCCAAATCCACACTACAAGGGGGGGGGGGGTTGTGCTCTACTTCTTCTTGCAGAGCAGTGATGCAGCGGCCTCCAACAGCACCAGGGCAACAACTCAACTACTCCTCAAGACGTCACGACAGCTCAGAAAGCCACCTCCTGCTTCTTCTTCCCCACTAGCGGTGGCAACCTCCTCATCAGCATTCATGAAGACCCTACTCCATAGTTCCTCTTCGGACAGGTCGGGCATCCCCTTTCTTCAGTGCAGCACACAAGTGGGAGGGTTCCATTTCCTCCCTCAAACTGGGTAGCGCTGGTCTATCTTCTAGAGTTGCAGCAACCTACCCCTTTAGATCAAGGTGGTGTCTTGAGCTCCTCCCTTCCATTAGCATCCAGAAATAGCCTCCCCTACTCCTTCAAGAGGTGCGACTTCAGCTTCATCGGTGTCCAGACCCACCTCATGCGGCAGCTTTATCTCGGCTCCTCGCGGCGTGATGTCACCTTCAGCAACCTAGCGACAACTCTCCTCTTATGGTTCAACTCCGTTGTAGTGTTAATCGTGGAGTCACGTCATCTCCTGTTCACTATCGTAGCTGTCGGTCCTACATCAATTGTCAGTCTACAGGAATTGAGTCTCCAGCTCTACTGTGGTGGAAAAATCAGCCTCGGCAAAACGAGTCAGTGCGGGTAGTGGTAATGGTGAGGAGCGAAAAAATTGAGTAATGGTGAGGATTTCAATATGAGCTATTCTAATAGTGAGGTGAGATAGCTGATGAGGCTATCTATTAGTGGGGATATAAATAGTGGTGAGGAAAAAAAGGAAAAGCCTATCGGTGAGGAGGTAACGGTAGGTGAGATATTAGTTAGGTTGAGTAGAGGTTGTGTATTAGTGAGGTAAAAGAAGGGTGGAAAGGTGAGGATGGAAAAAAACATAGGCATAATAGTGAAGGAAAATGGTCAGTGATAGACATAAATTAAGGGGTCACTGATATATAAAAAAAAGGCTACCGGTAAGTAGCATGGTAACAGTGAGATCTAGGGGAATAAGTAAAGGAGCAGGTCACTGGTATGCAAAGCAGAAGATCACCGATAGAAAATAAAATTTAAAGAGCCACCAAGGGATCACTGCTAAAAAAAATAAAGAATCTACCAGTGCCAATAAGGTCACCAGTATAATTTACTAACGGTGTAACTTTAAAAATTAAAACATAAGTTATTTTTTTAATGGATTGAAAATAATTAACTAAAAAGTAAACTAAACACCATTAATTTAAAAGAGAATTTTTATTACACTTTAAAAACATTAAAAATAATTAAATAGCAACACTAAAGTTATAAACTGTATAATTTTTAACTAGAATAATAAAAGACATAAAATTAAATGAAAACTAACAAAGTTAAATAAAGAATTGCAGCAAATGAAAATAAAAACAACGGTGTCAAAAATAATCCACCGCAAACTCTTAATTACCCCACCGGTAGGCTAAAACAATTATAAAATGAATTAAAAATTAATATGCATACATAAAACAATATAATTAATGTTTAAAACAATTAATTAATTAATTAATTAACTTTTTAAACTAATAAAATTAAGAGCGAACAAATTTAATTAATTTAAAAGCACACGTAACTTACTTAAATGGTTGGTAGAGCATCTAAACAAATTAATTAATATAATTAACCTATTATAATGTAACTAACTTAAAATATTAATTATTAAAATAAAGTCTAAATTAATTAAATAAATTTACAATGATTAAATAATTATTTAAAATAGAAATTGCCTTATTAAAAAGTGAAGCAGAATTTAATTAACCAAACTAAATACTAACTGTTATTAAATTCTAATTAAAGGGCTCACCGATAGAAAAGAATAATGTTGACAACAGTCACCAGTACATCTAAAAAACTAGTTACTGTTAGAGTAAAAGGAATGTAGGTCACTGTTAGGTAGTATCGGTAACCTGGCTACCACTAGTATGAGCAAAGGTAACCTTGTTAATGGTAGATTAGATACCAGTAGCCTAGAAAGCTGTAACTAAGTAACTGAATGTGTTAACTTTAAAAGTAATTTAATTAGAAAAATCAATAATTATTAATAATGAAAATAAAATAAAATAAAAAAATATAGATTTAATAAAAAAACTGAAAATTAATTATATTAAAAACAGAGAATGTATAAATCAACTATTTAAGGGCCCATAATTACATAAAATGTTATAAAAAATGAATATTTGACAATTTTAATTATAAAAATACAAAAGTACAAATATTTAGCATAAAAATATTAAATAATTTATTAAATAATTAAAAATTAAGTAAAAAGATGTGAAAAAACTATGCAAAAATAGATCCACATCAATTATTGTATAGGGATGTGAAGTGTTTTTAATGATTTTTTCTGGAAAAAATATTTCACCTAAAGGTACTAATTGTATCATTATAGGATACTCAAAGTAAATGAAATTATATTACCTATAAGGACCCTCAAATAAGAATTTTATTGTTGAAATTTATCCCACATTCCTTGAGAGGGATCATATCTCTAAAAAGATAGTGGGAGTCAGATAGAATTTACTAATGTCATGGCTCAAGATACAAAAGGTTTGGAATAAGTAAAGATTACAAAAATCCCCATTAGATATGATGTTATAGAATAATGTGTACTATGTATGAGTATAAGGGAGGTTATATAACCTAAAAGATATGGTTTTCTAGTCACCAAGTATAATAAATAATTATTAGTTGATAATACTAATCATATAACCTAAAAGGAAGTAACAAATGGCACAAAATATCCCAAATGGAAATAAGAATTGAATTCTAAAATGGATTCCATATTCCAAAACCTGGTTTGGGTTTTGATATATCCTCCAGTGGATATAAACCTTATTGGTTGTAAATGGGAATTCAAGAAGAAACTAAACATATATGAAAAATTAACTGCCTATAAGTCATGATTGTTTTTGAAAGGGTTTAAACAATGTCAAGGCATAGACTATGATAAATCATTTTCACTAGTTTCTATGTTGAGATACAATAGAATCTTACATTCCATACTAACTTAACTTGAATATGATATCGGTAATATGGATATCAAAATATATTTCCTTAATTATATCCTAGAGGAAAATATATATATATGACCTATTCAGAAACGTTCATGACTCCAAAAGATGCTGATAGGGTTTAAAAGTTTCGAAGATCCATTTATGGATTAGGATAATCATCCAGGTGATGAAAGATTAAATTTTATGAGGCCATAATAGAATCTAGTTTCATAAATAATGAATGTGAAACATGTGTCAATAAGCGGTCTAATGGGAGTAAAATTATTTTATTAATAGTTTATATCAATGAAATATTACTTTTTAGAAGTAAAATACATGTCCTATAGTTTTTGAGGGCTTGGTTAGACACTTGATTCTACATAAAGGACTTAGGTGAAGAAAAATATATTATTTGGATCAATATTCATCATGATAGATCCAAGAGGCTACTTAGACTAATCAAATCACATACATTGGAAAGATACTGAAAAGATTTAGTATAGAAAAATCTAAGAGGGGATTATAAATAGTTTTAATTTTCATTCATATTTCTTAGAAAATGTGTCCTCAAACCCATTAAAAGTGACATAGGAAGGAAAATATTCCATACATGTTAGTGCTTGGGTTATTCATATATGTTATGCTATGTACTATTCTATATGTCCCTTATGCCTTAAGCACAATAGAAAGATATGAATCTAACCAAGGTGACCACCGTTGGATGGATGTAAAGACTATACATAAGTATCCAAGAAATACCATGGATATATTATTTGTTTATGGAGGAGATGTGGTACTAGTCATTAGGGTATATACATATTATAGTTTCTAAATAGATCAAGATGATCTAAAATCATAGTCTCTATGCATATTAACTGCCTATGGATGTGATATTAGATGGAATATTACAAAGAAAGATGTGGTCACTAATTCTAGAAAGTATTATTATTGAATTTCACCTTATAAGACAACTGAATAACTTTTTTTGGGAATGCGACATCATAAAAGATCTTTATTTGGTGCTTAAAACTAAAGAACCAATCTCACTCTATTATGATAATACTATAATGGTGTATCTTTCAAAGGAGTGAAGGGAACATTAGTGGATGAAGTGAATAGTCTAGAGATATAATATATTGAGGCATTTTTTATGGATGTGATGTCATAGTGATAATAGTTTAATTGGGAGACAATTTGGTGTGACCATTAACTTAATCCTTAACTTAGTAGAACCGTGATCATAATGTGAGAGTTAATAAACTAATAGTCCAATTGGGAGTTTGTTGGAGTAGGTATCCTAGATCAAACTATTTTTGTAATAGATTACATGTATATTCAAAGAAGTGAATATTAATTAAATATATTATTACATATTGTTCATTGTTCCATGCGACTTTAATGTAATTATTTCTTAGAGTATCTATCGGATTGAAAAGGCCATAGCAGTTCCATGCTATGATGAGAATATTCAAATACTATGATGACATTCTAAAATATTTTTCTATGACTAGATAAAATTCTATAATGGGACACATAATATATTGAGTGTCATGTGTGATTACTAATAGTTAGATAAGAATACATCTCATTAATTTTACACTTGATAACCTCTATGTTAAGTGATCTTGAAAATAAACCCTTCCTATAGAAAATACACACATTTATATGCTATTGGATTTTCCTATATGTGAGAAATTTTATTGACACTTATACATTATGATTATTATTAATATATATCATGAGTGGAATACTTAAATGTATTACCATAAACTTTGAAACAATATGTTCCTAGTGAATTTGGGTACATTGGGAACATCATAATTGATATGCTATTAATGACTAAGTCAAGGAAGTATTTGTATCTTCTATCACAATGGAAGTTTATATCTCATCCCTTTTATTGAAATGGAAGCATCACATTAAATTTCATGTATATAGTGTTTTGTAAAAAAAATGTATATAGTGTGTTAATGATTTTATTTTAGATATTAAAATAAATACTTTTCAAGTATATAATTTGATGAAATGGGTATACAACCATCTTGATGAGATATCAAAACAAATGGATTATATTAAAGAATGAGTATTCATATTTGGGTGTCATAATCATGATATTAACTTCTTTTATATGGGTTCCTCAACCCATTTCTATATGGTAATATTTAAATTTAGGAATTCCCACCCAATGATACTAAAAAATAAGCCTAGAGGGTAACACATTATGTGTAACATTTGATCTCAGTTAAATCCCATTTAACTATATTAGTTTGAATACATGATTAATCTCTAGACTAAGGAATAATATTTATTTTGGATATTTTATTTGATTGAAAATATTAAATAAATATTTATTCATCCAGTAATTAATAATTATAATTAAATAAATATATATATAATATTTATTTATCTATTATTATTTATAAAGTAACAAAACATCATTTATTAAATAAAAAATTTATTTAATTACATGGATATTAAATAAATATTTATTCATGAGACTGTGAATTTAATTTTTATTTCATTTAATGGATAATATTTATTTATATATTTATTCAATAATTCGACGAATATAGAATAGGATGAGTGACCATGATGGGTTTAGTGATAAATATTTCTTTTATAGGCTAAATTTAACACCCCAAGCTTTTGAAAATAAATATATAATGCAATTTTATAATCTAACCATTAAACACAACTTTGTCTCTTCTATGTTTTGAATTTCAAGAAATGATTATCTAGAGTTGTGTTCAATAAGTCATTTGGAATCTGATTGAACACGCTTGATTTTTGGTGAATAGTAACATGCCCTTATGAATAGTAATATGAATAGTAATATTACCCATTAATAGTAAATAATGATATTATTTTATTTTCTCAAGGCAATATGATAATGGGATCTTAATTAATTTTTTAATGTCGCATAAAACTAACTACACTTTAAGATTGTTAGTTTTCGAATGAACAATGAACTTATTTAAAAATTAAATTAATAAAATTTAGAAAATTATTTTTGAAAAATGGATTTCACTTTTTAATTCTACACGTCAAAAAATTGGAGGGTGAATTTTTGGGATTTTTTTGAAATTCTTGAATTTTTGATGAATAGTGAAATACGGTAAAATACCATATATAAAATTTATCAGATAAATACACAATTCATGAAATCACAAGTGATGCAAGGCCACTTGGTTAGAACTCACATGCACTTTTTAATATTATGGGTCATATGAAAAAACACTATTTGGTTGTCTTGAGAGAAATAATAAAATATTGAATTAAATATTCAAAATATACCCCTCTCCTCCACTATAAAAACCCCTCACCACTCCCTCTTCTCTTCACTACAATAAGCATTAGAGCTCTTCAATGTTCTGCCCAATTACCCTTCCCTAGTCACTCCCCAAGACCAGGAATCTCTTAGTCTTTCCAAAAGACCAAAACCCCTTCCCTTAAGGAGTTTCTCAAGGAGGTTATTTCAAGAGGTAAATCACCCTTCTTTTTCATTTGGTTTCATTTCAATTTATCTTCTTTTTCTATAGTCTCTTGACCTCCTCTATACAAATGATCATGATAAATATAGTAACATCTATATACCGGATTTATATCATGTTAATGGAATAACCATCATAAATATTCTTACTCCCTCCAATTTATTTTATAAACGAAATCAACGTCCATGAGGTTCCGATTTATAACCTTCATGGACGGCGAAGTTTCTTTGTTCAATTTATTCTTCATTACTGGTCATAAAACCATATTAATGGTTGAACCAGATGATAATATATGTTTTGTAACCTAATTAATATTCAGAAACCAGAATATTTACATATAATTAAGTTATATGACAAAACTAATTCATAATATTCCAAAAACCGCCAAATAATCGAAGTGGTGGTCAGCTAATGATCCATCCTCATTCCATGTAACCAAATGACAGAAATGACCCTTATAAATTATTAATGTTCATTAATAATATATAATTCCAATCTTGGGGATTTATAACCATTCCACATGAACTTCATTCCCTAAAAACAAGTGAACTGAATATGAAAATAAAAGAAACGAACACTCCAGAACGACAAAACTCAATTCAATAACTTGTCAATAAAGACATAAATGAACTAACCATAATTATGGTAAAATAAATACATGTATAATAAGTTCTTAAATAAGTTATTAAACATTATAATTTCATATTCCAGGAGCTTAATTACAAGAGAGGAACACGTTTGGAGTTAAGGTAAGGGTTTTCCACCCGAACTTCCATTTTCATTCGGGTTACTTTTATTGTCTAATTTCCTCGATGAAATTATTATGTATTGTTATGTACTCCTCATAAATTATGTGTGAGTATTCTATATATGTAAACCAACCTGAATCCTTCCCTATTTTCTGGACAGTTACATGTTTTAAAAGAAGGCTCTCAAAACTATTTCCAAAAATACGAGCCCGATACAAGGGAATTTCTCAAATTCATTTCTATTTTCAAGGGCAATCTATAATATGTTTTTTAAAAACCGTTATTCTTATAAAAATACTAGTTTTATTATGAAAATTCTATCTTACTTCACTTCTAGTTTTATACAAATATTTTTCTAAAAGAACTCTTCTTTTCAAAATAAAAGAGTATTCATCTCAAGAATTGCTTAATGATTTTATAAGGGTGTTTTCGTCTAATTAAACACTCTTGTTGATTCCATGGTATTATTGGGTTTAATCATTTATGAAGTCATCTACCATATTTTATTTAATGGTTTATGACTAACTCTATTGTGTATGATCTATCCTAAAACCATTCAACATATTATTCCGAATGGTTAGGGTTTTATGTTTAATGATTGGGGAAAGTTAGTTACATTTCATATGATAGATTAAATATGAATGTATATATTATTTATGTTGATCCCAATCATATGAGGAATTCATTGGACCTATTATGTGATGGGTGGGGCTCTCTATATCCCCTCGATGAATTGGTAGGTATCATGAGATAAATAGATATGGAATTGGCCGAGGCCTTTCCCAATGTAATGTGGATTTTGGACGAGGCCTTAATCATTAGACGTCTTGGCCAAGGCTATGAAAAAATATTTCAGAATGTCCGACATATGCACTTCCCTCATTATGAAGTTAGTAATTGAGTTTCTATGTGGTTATTCGACTAGTAGAATACACATGATTATGTTTTATTATGGAATTATTTACTCAGCTCATTTTCCTGCCATAATGTGTTCATGTTTATTATTAAAGGAATGTGTTTTCAATTATTCACCATGTCTAATGTTTATATTATCTTCCTCTATATTTCTTACTCTTACTGAGCTTTTGAGCTCACCCCATTCTTATGTTTCATTTTCTCAGGATATGAAAAAGTAATTTATGAATGACTTGCAAGTACAATCTAGAAGACGTGAGGTTTCCAGTGGAATAAAATAGTGTTTTTGATTCCCTTCATGTTGTAATGATAAAATTATGTATGTAACTTATTTCTAATAATACAAAACTAATCGGTCTTTTGAGATTCATATTTCTTATATGTATGCCAATGTAATCAAATAAGGCATCCACTCTGGGCAACTGGGGTCGGGTTCTTACAGTTGGTATCAAAGGAAGTTTAGTAGAATACTTGGAAACTAGATTTAGAAAACATATAATTAGGGAAGAGTCCCTAAGTTAGTCTTTGAAGACATACATACAATAACATCCTGGTATTTTGTTAAGGAATAGATTATGTGGATCTTTCAATCAATACATCCCTGTCTAGATACGCGTAGGTAGAGGCCCCTCTGGCACAGATGTATCTTGGGGTAAAACCCAAAAACACTGCTTTTAGCTAGACTCAAATGAAAACTGGTTCACGATAATGGGCCTTGATGCACTCTTGGTTACCACACTCCCGGGGGATATGCTTAGGATAATTCCCATTTTCTTTACAAGCCATTATTAAGGAGTTTAAATTAAATATTCTTCAGAGAAACCATTTTTGTGAATATGGGATTAGCCATGAGTATGATCTCAATTTTTTGAGTATTTTTAAGTTAATATTATACATTATGATTCATAACCTAATATAGTGTATGCCATTATATAGATATGGTGCCTAGTGGGCGGAACGGAAATCGCATGAATGCACATGTCCCCTGTAGGTATTCTCCTCTGATGAAAGACAATGATGTTGGCTCTGGTGTTGTGACTAGTTCTGAGCAACTCATAACTATAATGGGACAACTTACTCAGATTATGAATAATAAACTTACCCGTATGGAGCATCCGGATCCACCATGTGGAGGATCCATGCTAGATCACTTTATGCGATAACTACCTCCATCATTCAATGGGACTACGAACCCGTTTGTAGTAGAGCAGTGGATATGTTCCCTTGAGAAGATATTTCTAGCTTTGGGATGTAATGAAAGAGAGAAGGCTATCATGGCAGTATATCGTCTATCAGGAGATTCAAAATAGTGGTGGTCATTAATCCAAAACACAAAGGAGGAGGAAGAGGTAGAAGAGATGGAATGGAGAGATTTTAAGGAAATATTCTTAGAAAAATATTTCCCACGTGAGAAGCAAGTAGATATGGAGGGAAAATTCATAAATCTGAGGCAGAAGGATGATGAGAATGTTGCAAGGTACAAAGATAACTTCACAAGATTAGCAAGACATGTTGTAGACTACATACGAAATCCAAGGAGTAAAATCGATTGATTATTTGATGGCCTAAAGCCATTCCTCTGGCGGGCACTGGTCTCCCAAAGTTTTTCATCATATGAGGATATAGTTTCATGTGCCATCACGACAAAAGAATAATTCTCTAAGTCTTATGACTTTAAGGGAAAGAAATAAAAGAAGAGGGCTGTTGAAAACCCTGAGAAAGGAAATAAGGAAATGGGTAAGAAGGGAAGAGTTGAAATTACACCATGTGACAATTATGGAAGGAAACAACCTAGTGAATGCTTAAAAGGAAAAGGAGTATGCTACAAATGTGGTCAAAAAGGCCATCTTTCTGATGATTTCAAAGGGAATAAGGAAGCCAATGATGTTCAATGCTATAGTTGTCGGGAGATGGGACACTATGCTAATGATTTTCCAAAACATCACAAAAATATGCAATAGAAAAGGCCAAGGGATTATGGAAAAGCTTATGCAATCACAACTACAGAGGTTGAAGTTCCTAATGATGTGGCAGAATATACTTTAATTGTTTCCTCAAGTTTAGCCAATGATTTATTTGATTTTGGATCATCACATTGTTTCATATCATCCTAGTTCGATATGAAAATTAGATATTTCCAATTTAATTTAACAAGGGAGTTGTCAATAAAAACTCGTAAGGGAAGTATCATTACTAAAAAGTTCTATCAATCAGTTCCCATTAGGGAATATAAATGATCTTTATCTTCTGATCTCATCGTCATACCCATGATGGAATTTTATATAATCCTCGGTATGGATTGGCTTTTGGACCATGATGCAAAAATTTATTGTAAGAATAAGGAGGTTAAATATTTTGATCACAATGATAAAGAACACCTTATATTTAGAGCAGAATCGTCACCGCCTGATTCTTATCTAGATACACCCCCAATAGCTCAACTAAATTCAATTATTGGGGAGGAAGAGAGTGAAATAACTTTGGTTGAGGAAAGGAATGTTAAAATAGAGGATGTACCTATTGTGGGAGAATATGTTGATGTGTTTCCAGAAGATTTACCTGGACATCCTCTAGAATGAGAAATTGAGTTTTCCATTGATTTAATTCCTAGTTAAAGGCCCATATAGAAGAACCCATATAGAATGGCCACTGTGGAATTAGTGGAACTTAAGAAACAACTAGAGGAATTGAGTAATAAGGGATTTATCCGCCCTAGTGTTTCTCCATGGGGAGCCTCTGTCCTTTTTGTTAAGAAGAAAGATGGATCTATGAGTTTATGTATCAACTATAGGGAGATCAATGCTATAATAATAAAGAACAAGTATCCCCTACCTCTCATTGATGATTTATTTGACCAACTCCATGGAGCTCAATACTTTTCAAAGATTTACCTTGATCAGGATATCATCAGTTGAGTGTGAAGAAGGAAGACAATCCAAAAACAGCGTTTCAAACCAGGTACGGGCATTACGAGTTCACAGTAATTCCTTTTGTATTGACTAATGAACCCTCTATCTTCATGAATCTAATGAACAGAGTTTTCATGGAATATATCGATGATTTTGTAGTGGTATTTATTGATGATATCTTGGTATACTCCAAAATCTACGAATATCATGAAAATCACTGGCACATTATCCTGATGACTCTAAGAAGACATGAATTATATGGGAAGTTTAACAAGTGTGAATTTTGTATTTAGAAGATTTATTTTCTTAGCCATATTGTGTCTAAGGATGTAATCCTAGTTGATCATGTGAAGAACAATGCAATCCAATATTGGCCCATGCCAATAAACATAACTGAGGTACACCGTTTTATTTGCTTAGTAGGTTATTATTGGCATTTCGTGCAAAAATTTTCCCAACTGGCTAACCCGCTAACGAAGCTCACACATAAATGGGTTAAATTTGATTGGACAAAAGATTGTGAAGAATGTTTTGAAGAACTGAAGAGAAGATTAGTCAATGATCCTATATTGACTCTACCATCGGGGAATGACGGGTTTATTATTTATAGTGATGCTTCAAATAAAGGACTTGGTTGTGTCCTTATGAAAAATGATAGGGTTATTTCTTATGCATCACGACAGCTAAAAATTCATGAGCAAAACTATCCTACTCATGATCTTGAGTTAGCTGCTGTAATCTTTTCTTTGAAGATATGGAGACATTATCTCTATGGTGAAAAGTGTGAGATTTATACTGATCACAAGAGTTTGAAGTATATTTTTCTCATAGAAGGAACTCAACATGAGGCAAATGAGATGGCTTGAACTACTCAAGGATTATTATTGCATGATGCACTACCACCCGGGGAAGGAAAATAAGGTGGCAGATGGTTTGAGCAGAAAGGATCATGGAGTTTTGAACAATATGAGAGTTTAAAGGGATACTATTTTAATGGATCTAGTAAATATGGATATGGGATTAACCATGGAGGTAAAAACATCAATGCTTTTTCAAATGGATTCCAAAACATATTTACTAGAAAGGATAAAAAGGCCTCAGGCCGATGATAAAGAGTTTCAAATGATGATTAAAGCTGTGAATGATGGGAGATTGAGTGACTTCGTATATGAAGATGGAATATTGAAATTTGGGAAGAAACTTTGTGTTCCCGATGTACCTGCTCTAAAAAGGGAATTGCTGGATGATTCCCATAGTTCCAATTTCTATATACACCCTAGTAGCACTAAGATGTATAGAGATTTGAAGGAACATTTTTGGTGAGACAACATGAAGAGGGAGATGGCTGATTTTGTGTCAATATGTATGGTTTTTCAATAATTGAAAGCTAGAAGGCAACAACCTGGAGGAGTATTGGAACCTCTTCCCATACCTGAGTGGAAATGGGATAATATCACAATGGAATTTGTCCCAGGAAAACCAAAGACTCCTAGAAGGAATAATGCAATATGGGTCATTGTAGATCATCCTACCAAGTCAGCACATTTTCTTGCTATAATATAAGATTTAACACTTGAACATCTATCAACACTATATATTAATGATGTTGTGAGACATCATGGAGTACCCCTATCAATTGTTTCTGATCATGATCCACATTTTATATCAATATTCTGGAAAAGTATTCAGAAGGCCCTAGATATTGATCTTCGTTTGAGCACTGCCTACCACCCAAAAACTGATGGACAATTAGAACGGACTATTAAAACATTGGAAGACATGTTGAGGTGTTTTTCACTTGATTTTCAAGACATGTGGGATCAGTATTCACCTCTCGTAGAAATTTCTTACAACAATAGCTTCCATTCAAGTATACAGATGGAACCCTATGAAGAATTATATGGGAGGCGATGTCGTACACCAACTTACTGGGATGAAGTTGGTGAACGAAAGCTTGTGGGACCAGAACTAGTTGAAGAAACAATGGAAATGGTGAAGATTATCCAGAACCACATCAAAATAGCTCAAAGTAGTAAAAAGAGCTATGCAGATAACCAAAGAACGGATTTAGAGTTTCAAGAAGGTGATCACGTTTTCTTAAAGGTATCTCCATGGAAGGGTATTATACGATTCTCTAAGAAGGGAAAGTTAAGTCCCAGGTACATTGGACCTTTTTAAATTCTAGACTAAATTGGAGCCGTAGCTTACCATTTGGCAATGCCGCCAAGTCTCTCCAAGGTTCAAAATTTGTTCCACGTGTCAATGTTAAGAAAGTACATGCCAAACCCAACACATGTACTTACTTATGAAGAAGTGGAACTTAATCCCAATCTATCTTACTGTGAGGATCCTATCAAGATTCCTGATACCAGAGAACAAGTATTGAGAAATTAGACGACTCGTCTGGTGAACGTTCTATGGAGGAACCATAAGATGGAGGAAGCAACATGGGATCCTGAGGATCTTATATTAAAGACATACCCAAATCTTTTTATGTAATATTCTATGAATTTTGAGGATGAAATTTTTTTGAGGGGAGAATGTAACACCCCAAGGTTTTGAAAATAAATATAGACTGCAATTTTATAATCTAACCATTAAACACATCTTTGTCTCTTCTATGTTTTGAATTTCAATAAATGATCATCTAGAGTTGTGTTCAGTAAGTCATTTGGAATCTGATTGAACAAACTTGATTTTTGGTGAATAGTAACATACCCATATGAATAGTAATATGACCCTTGAATATTAAATAATGATATTATTTTATTTTTTTAAGGCAATATGATATTGAGATTTTAATTAATTTTTCAATGTCGCATTGAACTAACTGCACTTCAAGATTGTTATTTTTCGAATTAACTATGACCTTATTTAAAAATTAAATTGATAATAATTAGAAAATTATTTTTGAAAAATGGATTTGACTTTTGAATTCTAAACGTCGAAAACTGGTAGGGGTGAATTTTTGGGATTTTTCTGAAATTCTTGAAATTTTGATGAATAGTGAAAGACGGTAAAATAACGTATATTCAATTTATCAGTTAAATACACTATTCATGACATCACAAGTGATACAAGGCCACTTGGTTCAAAATCACATGCACTTATTTATATTAGGGGTCACATGAAACAACAATATTTGGTTGTCTTGACCGAAATAATAAAATAATGAATTAAATATTCAAAATATACCCCTCTCCTCCACTATAAAACCTCTCACTACTCCCTCTTCTCTTCACTACTCTAAGCCTTGATGCTCTTAAAATTTCTGCCCAATTACCCTTCTCTAGTCAATCCTCACAACCAGGAAGCTCTTAGTCTTTCCAAAAGACCAAAACCCCTTCCCGTAAGTGTTGAACAAGTGTTGTTTTCAACAATACACAATATTTTTATTTAAAGGGGGAGTTTATATTAATACTCTATCTCTTTATGATAATTTTGATGATCAAAAATACCATTAATTATTTTCTAATGATTTTATTTGTTAATAATTTTGCAGGAATTTATCATTTTATTTTACTATTGAAATTACGGGAATTTATTATTAAAGTATTCGTATTTAGTGTGTTCTAGAAACACTTTTCATGCGCTACTTATTTGGAACCTGTTTGAGCGTGTTCTGGAAACACTGTTCATACCCTATGTGGAAAAATGTAGCATAACGATAAAAACTGTGTATACATTTTGAGATAAGGAAAAAGTATGCTTAAACAACCATACGTTATCGGAAAAGTATGGAAGAAGAACCCTATATTAAGAAGGATCCCTACGTTTGGGATATCAGAAAATTATGGAAGGAGAACTGTATGTAAATATTAAACATTACGTTTGTTTCTCAAAAGTATGGTTCATCAACCTTACTTTTGTAAACAACCATAAGTTATTGGAAAAGTATGGATCAAGTAAAAGTATGGATCTTCTATCATACGTCTGTAAGTTGAAGAGAAAAGTATGGATGACCAACCCTATGTTTGGAATGAAACTTACGTTTGTTGTCAAGTTTACATTGTCAACCATACGTTGTGAACCTTACGTTTGAAGAATACGTCATCAACCATATGTTCAAAGGATGCATACAGTTCAATTTAACCTTACGTTTGGCGTCAAAGAATTTAAAGTCGATATTTTTTTATGCAACGGTCAATACCCTGATTAGTAGGAAGATTTCAAGCTAGATTTAAAGCTGATTTTAATGTATGATCTTGACGGTTTCAAAACTGTTTCATCAATGATTTGATAATCGAATTAAAAGGAGATTTTTATACTGAGTCTTCAGTGAAGTTATGACTACTATGTAAATTCAAATGTTTGAATATCGTGAGTAAAAAATCTACTTTTGGGGATCTAATTTTACAGGAGAAGTTGTTATCATTCTTTTATTTATATGGGCTTTTTAAACTGCATCTATAATTATTGATCATGTGTGATCTTTTGATTATTCTAAAAAAAAGGAAAACAGAGACTACTGAATCACACTGATCTACTAGTTCAAAATGAATGTCAATGCTCTGTTTCTTAATAGGAAGGAACGTGATAGAAGATTTACTTGTTCTACAATGATGATCTATTGTGAATTTGTTACTGCTGATGTTATGAATTATATTTCTATATATAATGCAATGGGATCGACTCAGAACGTTTCTTATGTGAAGATTGTAATTTCTGAAGGCAACGATCTACCTACTGTCAATTACATGCTGTTGTAATTGTGAATAACATCTGGAAAGTATTTTCAAAATACAAAAATAATTTCTTTTTATTCTTGAGTGATTGGATTCTCGTACTAAGCTGTGTAGGTTCTATAAGTGAACCAAAAGGATTTGTTTTGCCTTGGATTGTAAAGCTGTCAACTGTCTGTACTCAATTGTGAACCGGTCTGTTGAAACGAGGACCAGATAATGAAAATCACCAAGCTCGTGGAGGAGAGAGTTGGTGGAGTGGACTAGGGGCCTTCTGTTCCCCGAACCACTATACATCTTGTGTTACTGCTATTTAAATTTCCTCTGGATCATTTTATCTGATAAAAGTTAAAAGGTAAAACACAATCTCATAATGATTTTTGAAAAGACACAATTCACCCCCCTCTTGTGTATATTTGGTGTAATCCAATCCAATAATTGGTATCAGAGGTTGAGCTTTCTGAAAAAGCGTTAACAAGATGAAAGTGATTATACAAAGAGCAAGATGACTGATACAAGAGAGAGAATGTCTATGGTCAAAGCACCGTACTTCAATGGAAAAAACTATGGATGCTAGAAGTCTTGAATGATTATCTTTCTGAAAAATAGTAGATACAGAGTTTATTCTACGATTCTAACTCCATATGAAATACCAGAAAAACCTAAAACATGGAGTGTAACTAATGAAGCAGAATATGATATGAATTCGAAGGAAATGAGTGCAATTATATGTGGTCTAGGACCTGATGAGTTTAACTGATTATCTCAATTCCCAATAGCATATTAAATGGGGAAAACTATTGCTATTTCTTATGAAGGAACTAACAATATCAAGGAAATGAGATATGCAACTGCTAAGCTTAAATTTGATACATTGATAATGGTTTAAGGTGAGAGTATTACTCAAATGAATGGAATATTGACAGAGATTTTAAATAAAATAACTACCTTGGGAGATCCCATTAAGCAAGTTGATCAAGCTTTAAAAGTATTGAGAGTACTGCCTACAAAATGGAATGGAATCTCTGCAGCAATCAGACAGTCGACACCTGTCAAAGATTTAACCATGAGAGAAATGATTAGAACATTAATGGTGTGTGAAGCTGAGATGGAAGATGAAGTTAATGAACATAAAGTGCTTATCAAAAGATATGATACTGCCTTGAAAGCATCATCATAGAGAAAAATAAGAAAGATGAAGAAAAATGAAAAAGAGAAGTCAAAGAGTTCTGAGTTATCTAATTCTGATATGGAATTGGCTCAGCTAGCCCGAAGATTCACAAAATTCTATAGAAAGAAAAGAGGCTTCAAAAAATCCTTTAAGAAAGATGATAAGAATGTAATATGCTATGAATGCAAGAAAATGGGGCATATCTGACCTAACTGTCCTTAGCTAAAAGAAGACAAGAGAAAGAATTTTTTTAAAAGAAATGATTATGAGCATAAGGACAAGAAAGCCATGAAAGCTACATGGAGTGTATATGAAGAGTCCAGTAGTACTTTTCAATCAAACTCAGAGAAGGAGGAAGCAAATATGAAAGCCAACATGTTTTTTATGATAGAAACAGATGAGGTACAATCTTACTACTCTTATGATTCTTGTTCTGAATCTAATTACTCTAATGAAAAACATGCATCCTACTGCAATATGCATGAAGAAAAATATGACTCTATATTTAAGAAGAATAAGTCTTTAAATAATGTTCATAAGGTTTTTTCTGATGAAAGAGATATAATGCTGAAACAATATAAGGAGTTAACTGAAAAATTTTATTCAATTAATTCTAACAATACAGATTATGCATCAAAGATAAAATCACTGCAAACTGAAGTAGAAACTTATAAAACTATATCCCTTGTTTTTACTAAAGGATAAAATACTTTAAATGAAATCCTTTGAAAAAAATTTCATTAAAAATGAATGAATTGGAATTGGCAGTAAAAGTGAAAAACCCAAGCTGTACAAAAACTATTTTATTCCAAGTGCAAAAAGACTAAATTGTAATTATTGTGGAATAAGGGGACATATTTCGAAAAACTATTTCTTAAGACAACCACAAATAAGTGGCATTAAGAAAGCTTTTGTATCAAATAATCTATTCGACTCATGTGAAATTAGAAAAACAAAGCAATTTTGGATTCCAAGATCTTTTCTAGCTAACACTACTGGACCCAACAAAATATGGGTACCAAAGCAATCTGTGTAAGTGTCTTAGCAGGGAGCAGGTCACAGGAGAAAAAAGGACATATGGTACATGGACAGTGGCTGATCAAGACATATGAGTGGAAACTCATTGAATTTCTCTATACTCACTCAAAAAGATGGTGGACTTGTCACTTTTGGTGACAATGCCAATGGAAAAATCATTAGTATTGGAACAGTTAGAGACCCAGAAGCTGTCTAAATTAATAAAGTACATTATATACAAGGATTGAAACACAATATGATAAGTATTTCTCAACTATGTGATGATGGTTATGCTGTTGATTTTTCTAACAATTGTTGTTCTGTTTTGAAAAATAAATTGCTTAAATTTAGAGCACCAAGAACTGATAATGTGTATTCCCTAGATTTAAATTCCTTGTGTAAACAACAAGTAAATTGCTTGACTGCTAAAATAAATGAATCATGGATCTGGCATAGGAGACATGGAAATTGTAATATATATATGTTTCAAATAAGTTATCTAAGAAAAATTTAGTTTCTGATTTTCCTAGTTTCACATTTGAAAGTGACCGATTCTGTGATGCATGTGAACTTGGAAAGCAACACAAATCATCCTTCAAATCTGTTAACAAAATTGCTACATCTAAACCTCTAGAACTTATTCATATGGATTTTTTGGACCTTTAAGAGTAGCAAGATTGGATGGTAAATTATATGTATATGTTTTAGTTGATGACTATTCTAGATTTACATGGATTTTCTTTTTAAAATTTTAAAATGAAGCTTTTAATTTATTTGAAATTTTTTGTAAAGCTGTTCAAAATGAAAAAGGTTCTAAAATAATTTCATTAAGAAGTGATCATGGTGGAGAATTTGATAATCATGAATTTAATTCCTTCTGCTCAAATATGGGTATTAAACACACATTCTCTTTACCTAGAATACCTCAACAAAATGGAATTGTTAAAAGAATAAATAGGACTATTCAGGAAATGTATAGGACTATGCTAAATAAATACAACATTCCTACCTACTTTTGGGAAGATGCTGTAAGCACAGCCTTCTATATAATGAATAGAGTTTTAATTAGACCTCTTTTGAAAAAGACATCCTATGAACTTTGGAATAACAAAAAACCTAAAGTTAACTAGTTTAATGTTTTTGGATGCAAGGTTTACATCTTAAACACCAAGGATAATCTTTGTATGTTCGATCCAAAATCTGATGAAGGAATTTTCTTAGGATTTTCAGCTACTTCCAAAGCATATAGAATCTTTAATAAGATGTCAAGGATCGTTGAAGAATCAGTTCATGTGAAATTTGATATGTCTGATCCCTTTGAGAAAAGGACAGATCAAATGGATGAATCTGACTCTAATGAAAACATGAGGCCTGAGAACTTGAAAAATTATTTTGAAAAAGATATAAATAAAATTTAGTCCAGTTCTGAAGAACATGATACTGAAGAACCTATTAGAGTGTTTCCTAGACGGACTAGAACCCTAAAGAATCACCCTTTAGAAACTATAATATGAGACTTAGATACAGGAATAAAACAATAAGAAATATAGGAAATCTTGTTGAATTAACTTCCTTTCTATCCCAATTAGAACCCAAGACTATATAAGAAGATTTAGATGATGAATGCTGGATGATAGAAATGCATGAAGAATTAAACCAGTTTAAAAGAAATGAAGTCTGGGAATTAGTTGAAAGACCATAGAACTATCCAGTAATAGGAACCAAATGGGTCTTTAGAAATAAACAAGATGATCAAGGAATAATAACTAGAAATAAAGCTATACCTGTAGCTAATGGATATAATCAGGAAGAAGGTATAGATTATGATGAGACCTTTGTACCTGTAGCTAGACTAGAAGCCATTAGAATCCTCTTAGCTTATGCATCTCATATGAACTTTAAATTATTTCAGATGGATGTTATGTCTGCCTTTTTAAATGGTTATTTAATGGAGGATGTTTATGTTGAGCAACCTCCTGGTATTGAAAATTCTCCAAAACCAGATTCTATTTTTAAACTTACTAAAGATCTATATGGCCTTAAACAAGCACCAAGATCTTGGTATGAAAGATTAAGCTCTTTTCTTTTGAAAAATGATTTTACTGTTGGAATGGCATATCCAAAACTGTTTAAGAAAACTGTGAATTCTAATATTTTTTTGGTTCAAATTTATGTTGCTGATGTAATTTTTGGATCGACTAATAAAACCCTTTGTCATGAGTTTACATAGTTAATGAAAAAAGATTTTTAAATGAGTATTATGGGAGAACTAAATTTCTTTTTAGGACTTCAAATTTATCAAAAAGATTTTGGAAATGTTTTGAATCAAAGAAAATAAATTACTGATTTGTTCAAGAAATTTGGACTTGAAAACATCAAGACATATACAACTCCTATGTGTACTAATATAAAACTTGATTTGGATGAAACTGGAAAATCAGTTGACAATAAGTTATATAGAGGCATGATTGGTAGTTTATTATATATTACTGCTAGTAGGCCAGCTATAATGTATTCATTATGTCTTTTTGTAAGATTTCAATCAAATCCTAAATAATCTCATCTAACTACTGTTAAATTTTTTTTAGATATTTAAAAGGAACTATTTTTCAATCTCTTCTTTATCCCAAAACATCAGATTTCAATTTTATTTCATATTCAGATGCAAACTTTGGGAGTTGTAGATTAGATAGGAAAACCACTTCAGGAACTTGTCACTTTTTAGGAAAACCTTTAGTGTCATGGTCAAGTAAGAAATAACATTCAGTTTCCCTGTCAACAGCTGAGGCAGAATATGTTTCTGCTGGTAGTTGCTGTGCACAGGTTTTGTGGATGAAAAACACTCTTATGGAATTTGGACTAAATTTTAATAATACTCATATTTTATGTGATAATAATAGTGCTATAAATATTTCAAAAAATCCTATTAATCATTATATAACTAAGCATATTGATATAAAACATCATTTTCTAAGAGATCATTTTCATAAAAAGGATATATCGTTGGAATTTGTAAGTAATTTGATTCAATTAGATGATATTTTTACTAAACAACTTCCCACTGCTTGTTTTGATTTTATTAAGGGGGAGCTAGGTTTATTTTATTTTAAATAAAATTTAATTTTACAATGGAAGTTATTTATTTTAATTCTTCTTAAAATAATTTAGATATTTTTTTTTCAAACAAAATAAGTTTCTTTTCCCCATGTAATCTATTTTATTTATTTTTAAATATATTTAATGATTATTAAAAACACGGGAATCAAGGTTGTCAGAAACACTTTAGACTTCTAAACTGTTTCATTTCTATCGAAACCTTTTCCAACTTGCAAACCGCACCACTGATCGTCATCTCTATTCTTCGAACCTATGATACCCTAACCTTCGAACCTTCAGAGATTCTTGAAGAGATGGTAAGGACTAAAAGAGCCAGTGAAGCTGAGACAAGAAATTCCAAGAGACAATGCTCCGAAGGAGGAAAAATCTTACAGGGAAAGGTAATCGATCTCGACTAGATATTTCAGACAAATTTACTGTTGAAACAAGAACTGTCGTTTCAGAACATTGAACAGATGTTCAACAGTGAAAATATGGAATTTCTGTTTGAGGTAGAACCTAGATACATCTTCAAATCTGTACAGTTTAGTCTGGGAGATAATGAGGATAGTAGGATGTATAAGATAGAGGATAGAGATTTCTCAATCTCATCAGTTGAAATTGGTCAGATTCTAAACTGCCCTCATGAGGGAGTTTTTCATTTCGATTTGAAAAATATTGGAGATTTTGTGCATAAATCAGAGGACATAATGTCATTTTTCTTTGTTATTAAGACTGTAAAGAAAAATTTTATCAAGGATTTGGAGCCTGATTAGAAAGTTTTGGTCAAATTTGTGCAAACAGGGATTGCACCGAGGATGTATGAGACGGAAAAGATATTATATCCCGATATGTATAGAATGTAACTTTTTCTCAGTGACGTCAAACTCAATTTTTCTATGTATATGGTTAGATACCTAAGATATTAATATCAGAGTGATGCCCGAATGAACTTTTATCCTTTTGGTTGATTTATTTCCAAGTTGTTTCTCAAGAAGGACATGGTGAGACTGGTGGATGCTAGAGTACACTGTCATCACAGTAAGTGGTTTAATGTTGGAACTTTAAGGAAGATTGGCTATTTCTGGAGTATTATTAATGGAAAACTTTTTCGAGTAGGAGAAGATGATGAATAAGAGAGTTCTCAAGCTCAATCTTCAAAGTCCATGGAGGGACGAGATGAATCGAGAGTCAAAACTGCGGCAATGAGGATCAGATTTGAAGTGGTAGAAACTGAGGAATAAAGAAGTTAGTAGGGTCTTCAAACTCAGAGGAAAAGACCTGTGACTGAGGAACTTACATCCCCTGATTTAACTACAGGATAATTACTCTCTTACAACTTTGTCAGAGAACAGTTTGTTGAAAAACCTCAAGAACATAATGTCACTATTACAGATCCTGATCATGAAAGGATTTTAGTTGAAAGATTAGAACAACAGTCTGTAGCTGATGTTGCTATTGTAATCCAACAAGAAAATGAGGCAGATCCTACTGAGAAAGTGGGCAGACCTCAGGAAACTCTAGAGAATATAATTTTAGATATTTAATTAGATGAACAAATTGCATACATTCGCGATGATCATGCTTCTGAATCTCACACAGAAGTTCTTCAAGAGGATTTTTCTATGGAAGAGTCTGGAAAGGACTGTGAGGAAAAATCTGGGGACCAACCTGCACAGGATAAGGAGAAATAAAAATCTGATACTGAATCATTATGTTTAGTACTGCTACATCACACAGAACATGAGAATGCGAATCAAGCATAGGGTGCTTCTGATTCAAGGAATAGGGAAGTTGAAGAGTTGTACAAAAAGCTACCTCAACTGCAATGTGAGAATGATTCACTAAGAAGAATCTTAGCATCTGAATAGTTGAAATTTCAAAAGCTTAAGGAGAGTACTGTTTCAAGATAAGAAGTTGAAATTTTAAAAGGGTATATGCTCAAGGATGTTGCAAAATTGAAATCTAAAATGTTTATGAAGTCATATTTCTCAGATTATAAGTTTTTTTTGGAGAAACAATTTGCATCAGTTGGAAATAGTGCTGCTAGTGGATCAGACACTTAACATGATTTAATCAGAAGATTTCAAGCTATCACAGCTGCAATGCGCAATATGAATGACAGGTTGCAAGATATTCAATGCAAAATTGCTGCATTATCTGTTCTCTTAGATAATCAGAAATTCTTATTTGATCAGTTAACATCTATTGATCCAAGAATCCACTCTATTTTAGAAAAATTCATAGAGAAGTTGTCTTTGTTTATGGAGAAAGAAGAAAGGCTTCACGAGTTTTTTAGAGTCAATCTCATTGAAGATATTCATATGACTCAATAGGCCAGATATCTTATTATTATGCTTGGTGATGGATTAATGAAAAGGTTTAGAGAACAGTTAGCAGAAATCAAGTCTACAGTCCAGAGAAGATAAAACCTACATGTTAACTACAAAAAACCTTGATTCCTGTGTTTATCAATATTATATCTATTTTTTACTTTTAATGAAAATATATTTCTTTCTTTCTATTTGTTTTACTATCTTTGTTTTGATATGCCAGTACTCCAGATTTAATTATTGATAAATAGTTAATAATAGAATTTACTTACAGTTTAGTGCAATATTAAATGTATTTAAATCCATGATTTATCATTCCTTTTGATATCACAAAAGGGGGAGAAATTTGGATAAACACAACATTTTATTTTAAGATTTTAAAACCTTATTTAAATGATTTCCTATATATTTAAAATGTTTTGGATTTATACAGATTTATACTTATACAGTAAACTATTTTAATTTATTAACAATCATTTATTATAAAGGGACATTTTCATTTACTTTTTATTCAGAGGGATAAATTTTAATAAAACTAGAAACTTTTATTTTATTTTTTTAGGTAAAAATTATTTTATGTTCATGAAGGGGGAGAAATTTGTATTTATTAAAATGATTTTGTTAAAATTAAATATTGCTTTCTGCTATCAAAATTCCAAAACATTATGTAACTAATTTTTAATGTTAATTTCATTTAATTAGTCTTATTATTTTATGGGTTTTGTGATCATCAAAAAGGGGGATACTGTTGAGCAAGTGTTGTTTTCAACAATACATAATATAGTTATTTAAAGGGGAAGTTTATATTAATATTCTATCTCTTTATGATAATTTTGATGCGCACAAATACCCTTAATTATTTTCTATTGATTTTATTTGTTAAGCATTTTGCAGAACTTTATCATTTTATTTTACTCTTGAAATTACGAGAATTTATTATTAAAGTGTCAGTATTTATCGTGTTCTGGAAACACTGTTCATGCGCTACTTATTCGGAATCTTCTTGAGCGTGCTCTAGAAACACTATTCATACCCAACGTGGATAAACGTAGCATAAGGATAAAGACCGTTTATGATTTTTGGGATAAGGAAAAAGTATAGTTAAACAACCATACGTTATCGGCAAAGTATGGAAGTAGAACCCTACATTAGAAAGGAACACTACGTTTGGGATATCAGAAAAGTATGGAAGGAGAACCAAATGTAAATATTAAACGTTACATTAGTTTCTCAAAAGTATGGTTCATTAACTTTACTTTTGTAAACAACCATACATTCTTGGAAAATTATGGATCAAGTAAAAGTATGGTTCTTTTATCGTACGTTTTCAATTTGAAGAGAAAAGTATGGATGACCAACCCTACGTTTGAAATGAACTTTACGTTTGTTGTCAAGTTTACGTTGTCAACCTTACATTGTGAACCTTACGTTTGAAGACTACATCATCCACCTTACGTTCAGAGGACGCATATTGTTTAATTTAACCTTACGTTTGGCTTTAAAGAATGTAAAGTCGATATTTTTTTATGAAACGATCAATACGCTGATTATTAGGAAGATTTCAAGACAGATTTAAAGCTTATTTTAAAGTACGATTTTTACTATTTCAAAACTGTTTCATCAATGATTTGATAAACGAATTAAAAGGAGATTTTTATGCAATGTCTTTAGGGAAGTTGCGACAACTCTGTAAATTCAAATGTCTGAATATCGTGAGTAAAAAGGAGAATTTTGTGGATCTAATTTTAAATGAGACTTTCATATCGTTCTTTTATTTATCTGGGATTTTTAAACTGCACCGACAATTATTGATCGTGGGTGATCTTTTGATTATTCTAAAAAATAGAAAAACAAAGACTACTGAAACACACCGATCTACTGGTTCAAAAGGAACGTCAAAGCTCTATTTTTTAAAGAGGAAGGAATGCGATAGAAGATTCACTTGTTCAGCAACGAAGATCTACTATGAATTTGCTACTGTTGAAGTGGTGAATTATATTTATATATCTACTACAATGAGATCGACTCAGAATGTTTCTTATGTGAAGAATATTATTTCTGAAGGCAATGATCTACCTACTATTAATTTCATGCTATTGCAATTGTGAAGAACATCTAGAATGTATTTTCAAAATACGAAAATCTTTTCTTTCTATTCTTGAGTGATCGGCTTCTCGTACTAAGCTTTGTAGGTTCTATAAGTGAATCAGAAGGCTTTGTTTTTTCTTTGGATTGTAAAGGTGTCAACTGATTGTATTCAGTTGTGAATCGGTCTATTGAAACGAGGACCAGATAGTGAAAATCACCATGCTCGTGGAGTAGAGCGTTGGTGGAGTGGACTAGGGGCCTTCTGTTCCCCGAACCACTATACATCTTGTGTTACTGGTATTTAAATTTCCGCTGCATCATTTTATCTGATTAAAGATAAAAGGGAGAACAAAATCTCCTAAAGATTTTTGAAAAGACACAATTCACCCCCCACTTGGTATATTTGGTGTAATCCGATCCAACATTAAATAGTTTCTCAAGGAGGTTATTTCAAGAGGTAAAGCACCCTTCTTTTTCATTTGGTTTCATTTCAAATTATCTTCTTTTGCTATCCTCTCCTAACCTCCTCTATCCAAATGATCATGATAAATCTAGTAACATCTATATACTGGATTTATATCTTGTGAATGGAAGAAACATCATAAATATTTACTCTCTCCCGTTTATTTTATAAATGAAATCGACGTCCATGAGGTTCCAATTTATAACCTTCGTGGATAATGAGGTTTCATTCTTCAATTTAGTCTTCATTACTGGTCATAAAACCATATTAATTGTTGATCTAGACTATAATATATGTGTTATAACCTAATTAATATTCAATAACCAGAATATGTACATATAATTAAGTTATTTGACAAAACTAATTCATAATATTCCAAAAACCACTGAACAATCAAAGTGGTGGTCATCTAATGATTCATCTTCATTCCCTAAAACCAAATGATAGAAATGACCATTATCAATTATTTATGTTCATTAATAATATATAATTCCAATACTAGAGATTTATAACCATTCCACCTGAACTTCATTACATAAAAACAAGTGAACCGAATATGAAAATAAATGAAACGAACACTCCAGAACGACAAAATTAAATACAATAACTTCTCAATAAAGACATAAATTAACTAACCAGAATTATGGTAAAATAAAACAATTTATAATAGGATCTGAAATAAGTTATTAACAAGTATAATTTCATATTACAGGAGCTTAAGTACAAGAGCGGAACACGTTTGGAGTTAAGGTAAGGGTTTTCCACCCGAAATTCCATTTTCATTCGGGTTACTTTTATTGTCTAATTTCCTTGATGAAATTTTTATGTATTGTTATGTACTCCTCATAAATTATGTCTGAGTATTCTATATATGTACACCAACTAGAATCCTCCACTATTTTCAGGATAGTTACATGTTTTAATAGAAGCTCTCAAAACTGTTTCCAAAAATACGAGCCCGATACAAGGGAATTTATCAAATTCATATCTATATTCAAGGGAAATATATAATCTTTTTTTAGAAAGAATTATTCTTTTAAAAAAACTATTTTTATAATGAAAATACAATCTTACTTCACTTTTGGTTTTATACAAAGATTTTTCCAAAAGAACTCGTCTTTTGAATATAAAATAGTATTCATCTCAAGAATTGCTTAATGATTTTATATGGGTGTTTTCATCTAATTAAACACTCTTTTTGATTACATGGTATTATTGGGTTTAGTAATTTATGAAGTCATATACCATATTTTATTTAATGGTTTATGACTAACTCTATTGTGGATGATCTATCCTAAAACCATTCACTATATTATTCCGAATGGTTAGTGTTTTATGTTTAATTATTGGGGAAAGTTAGTTACATTTCATATGATAGATTCAATATGAATGTATATATTGTTTATGTTGATCCCCTCTCATATGAGGAATGTATTGGACTTATTATTTGATGGGTGGGGCCTGGTATATCCCCTCGATGCATCGGTAGGAATCATAGGACAAATAGACATGGAATTGGCCAAGGCCTTTCCCAATGTGATGTGGATTTTGGTCGAGGCCTTAATCATTATATGTCTTGTCCCAAGCCATGAAAAATTGTTTCAGAATGTCCAGAATATGAACTTCCCTCATTATGAAGCTAGTAATTGAATGTTCATGTGGTTATTCGACTAGTAGAATACCCATGATTATGATTTATTATGACATTATTTACTCAGCTCATTTTCCTACCATAATGTGTTCATGTTTATTATTAAAGGCATGTGTTTTCAATTATTCACCATGTCAAATGTTTATATTATCTTCCTCTTTATTGCTTACTATTATTGAGAATTTGAGCTCACCCCTTTCTTATGTTTCATTTTCACAAGATGTGAAGAAATAATTTATTAATGGCTTGCAAGAATAATCTAGGAGACGTGATGTTTCTAGTGGAATAAAATAGTGTTTTTGATTCTCTTCATGTTGTACTGATAAACTTATGTTTGTAACTTGTTTCCAATAATAATAAAATACTCAGTCTTTCGAGATTCATATTCTCTATATGTATGCCAATGTAATCAAATAAGGCACCGGCTCTGGGCAACTGGGGTCAGGTTCTTACACTAAAAAATAATTTTTATCATTGTGCGGGTTAACACACACCATAAGAAAAATAATTATATTATTATTATTTTTTACATTTAATGGGGTTTATTTTGGATTAACTTATAGTTGAGGTCATGTAGGAAATTAATTAAAATAATAACCTAGACCTAAGTCTATTTATAGACTGTTATGAAAATCAGAGAGATGTTAGTAATTATGCATAATATTCATCTTGATTTTCTCCTAATTGTCTATCCCTCTCAAGATTAAAAATAAAAATATATATTTATTCAAATGTAAAGTAACATGAATTAATCTAAAAGGCCAACACAATATGATCAATCGATTATGCTATAACTCGATGTTTCATCGTTTTTTTATATTGAAGAAACACATATGGATCACTGATAAAGGATCACTTCTTTGGGTCATTGTGATGCCATGATGATACAAAAATTTTGTTTAAAAAAGAAACACAATAAATGCAGAACGATCTAAATACTTATGAAATATTTCTTATTATTCTTTAAATTAATTATAAATTAACAAGAAAAATATCCTCTCTCAGTTTTGTAAAAACAAATTCCAATATTATCTGGAAAAAAATTATTTGATCATGGAATTAATCATCATATACCTTTTGAATGAACCATTGAATCTTAAAATAGATGAGTTGTCCATAGGCCCAATATGCATGTCCATTGCATTTGAAACTAAAAGTTTTAATATAGAGAACTCTAAAAAGTGTTCTTAAATAGTGTTATGTGGAACAATTCATATAAAGATTCAATATCCTAATAAAGAGTTATAATGAATGGATAAAATTCCATATGAATACTCCATATGATCTATAATGTATTCTATGTTGTGTAATCAACCCAATGTCACCTATTATCATAGAATAACTATTAGATAACAATCCAATTCTAGTGAGAGTCACTGTATTTATATTTAGAACATCCTTATATATTTGATAAGAAATAAGGATGTGTTCTTGATAATTTGAGTAATGGATGAGCTCCGTGTAAAGGGTTACATATATTCATGTTTCTAATGTGATATATATGAATGACATGTGATGTTTTCATCCACATTGTTATATTCTTTAAATAATTAATAATATACGAGATGTATTATACTAGATTGAAATTGTTTTATGACCAGTGTTCACTTGATGTCATCGAAAAAATGATTATATAGGTATACGTATGATGTTGGTGATATATATTATGGCGCAATCTTTTAATATATATTATTATATTTGATCGAGATCACTCTATAACTATTAAAAACTTGAGTTTATTGATTCATTTCTAGAGGAAACTCATTGATTACAACTATAAAATTAGTATTTCATATATATTTTCAATGCTACTAAAGAGCATATGTTCACATGGTTATGCCTTTGTCCACATCTTCCCACACAATTTATTTGGTTTTGAATCAGTTGTAATAATTCATTTATGGATTTTTATAAACAATAAATTTATTAAAGTGTTTCTTGAATAAAAATAAAAATAATAATTAACAGTATGAGATGTTAGCTTCACCACGACTCTCATAATTAAATTATGGGATTTTATAAAAGGGATTTAATCCCCGTGGTTGTTTTATTTCTTTATTTAATACCATCTACTCTGAGCTATATTCTCCCAATTCTTTATTTATTTTGTTGGAATAAGTAACTGAGACCCATTTAAAGGGTTGAGATCCTCTTTTTGTGAGAAATGATCTAATGGATGGTGTAATCTATCAGTTGTAGGAGGAATTTGGTTGTTTTAATCATGGTCTATATCAAGCATGCATCAAAGAGTAAATGATGGATTAAACAATGATAATTATATATATGTTTATGTTTATTATATTCATTTTTATAGTGTTAAAAATTTATTGGGTATTTAATTAGTTTTTTATACTTTTTTTGATTATGTGAAGATCCCCTAAAACTAACCACAACTCTTAGAATCACTATTTGAATACCAATTATCAAAACTTCCCTTACTCTATGGAAAAAATTAAAATTTCCTCTGAAAAATTACTTTTAAATTCATGGATCATTACAATAATCCCAAAATAAGGTTTCTCATCCCTAAGTATCAACCAATAATATCTTCTGACTTACAATCCATTGATCTAATTATTATTTCTCCTTGTTCCTTATTCCAAAATAATTCAGATTTATTTTAACTATTAAGGACAATCCATTTTCCCAAAAAGATTTTGTTTGACCATGAATGCATGGAACCACATATGGAATGAAAAAATCATCATGGTTCCCCTTCAAGAAATCCAATTACATTAATAAAAACCTCTCATTCCTCCTCTGGTTAGCTTTCGTTGAAAATGACATGCCTCACTAATCGACAGATAATCACATCTCTCAACCATGATTCCTTAATTCTTGGAGGCATCATAGAATCATCCAAATCCCCACACTAAATTATAAATATAAAACTATATGTGATTACATTGTTGGTTCCTTGAACAACCAAACTAGGTATCATACTATTCCAATAATAAGAAACTTTCCCCATATCTAGCTCACACTTGGATCACACCAAATCATTCATCAAGCCAAATGAAAATATGAAAACCTTATCCAAAAAAAATTCAAATCCAAAATTAATTATTCAACCATAAACTAGATAAAATCTGATCTACCTAATCACGAATATTTTAGTGCTATCTCAACCATCCATCAACCAGTATCACCATATCTATGATCCCTTTGACACAAGTGCCACATGCTTATAACCAATTTGATGCTTCCCACCATAGGATAATCATCATTAAAACCCCAATGAAACAAAATTACCAATATATATATCTCATTTTATGTCTATTAGTGAATGTAATGAAGAAATATGACATGTAAAATAATATCCAAGTGATATCAAAAAACACCAACAACCACGAAACCTATGCTTACCAGAAAAATCATCTTTTAAATTTAAAAAAATTTACCTAAAAAGAGATTACATATAATAACTAATTGTGATGTGCACACTATATTTTTTTCCATCAAATTTCCCCAAATCATTAAACTTAATATGTTTCATCGTCACATGTATGTCTCTCTTCCCATTTTATACTCACCCCATCCTCAAATTACAATATCGATGACTAAGATTGAATAAAATATTCTATGGTTCTCTAATCTAACTCTAATATTTTGTCCTTCTGTTGAGGCATCACGTCCCATTCTCATCAAAACCTAAATACACCTTACTCTCAAGTGTATCACTAATCACCTCTATCAGCTCACTCCATGGTAACCCCTTAACTTTGTCCCAATAAATTTTCACATTTCACCTAGAAGAAATATTAACTAAGGGGTATTCATCATCACACCATCATCACTAAATATTTATGGATCCCCATGAACCCATATAATTCTAAAGAGAAAACGCATATCCCCCTTAATAATCCAAAAACTATGTGAAAAATATACATAAACTACAAAACATTTCCCTTATACATCAAGGATTTTACCCAAAATCCATGCCAACAATCACCCCCTCCTTCTAAGTAAAAGTGAACCGCCAAGATCTCTCTAACTTTTTATTATTACACCATAGATCTTAATATCATTTGAACAAAAATAAGTGTATGCACTTATACTACCAAACCAAAAAACCAAACTCAGGCTCCCAAGATTCTTGTCCAATAAAATCAAGGCTCGCACATCTAAAAAGCTGACAATGATCTCATTTCAATTATATATTTTATCTAAGTAATTTTATATCTTATAGGAAATACCCTCACATATTAATTTATTAATTTTAGATATTAGTTATTTGGAATTTTCTTAATCTAAAATATTTACAGATTGTTATTTTTTATTTTTCGTATTGAGAGGAATGATTTTGGGAAAGTATGTATCTTTTAAATTTTGAAGTAATGTCTTTTAAAAATTTTGAGAACTTGAATTTTATCTAAGTTACTAATCATACACATATAGTGTATGTTTTTATATGAATCTTATGTTATTAGAATTTTGCTAATTATTTAATTTTTTTATGGAATATTAACTCTTATATATAAATAATTATCAAAGTAAGTTACATTTACAAAATCTATTTGGTGTTTAGATTTATATTTAAGCATGATAGTTATGGAAAATTTGGTAAATTTTTTTTCTTTTAAATATTTAAAGTCTAATTTAATGTATCGATTGTCCACAAAGAATTGAATCATATTCATTGTTAGAGGAGTTTTATATTGACTCTTACATTTATTTTTATGACTTTTATATAGGGATTTTTTGAATGGAATATAATTTTATCAATCAAAACCTATTTTACTATTAAATAATCACTCAAGCTTTCATAATTTTTTGTTTTATATTTAAATCCTTGGATGATTCTTAATTATCTAATTTCTATTAAACAATGAGGTAATTATACACACTATGATTATTTTTATCTATTTATATAAATATTGGTTATTATTTTACATTGATGTATGAGAATTTTTAAATAAGTGTTATATAAATATTTTTAGTACCAAATATATTGAAGATTATTTCAAATCCTTTTCATGGGAAATAAAAGTCCTAATAGATTTGATGAATTTGAATTTAGTATTATACAAATTTTAAGTAGCTTATTATTTTCAAAGGTATAAATATAATTAGTTAATTTCAATAGGTATTTTAGGAAAGAAATCCTTAAATGGATGTTAAAAAGTTAAGATAAAAGTTATCTTTATAAATAGAGATTGGAAAAAATAGAGTATATAGAGACCAAGGTGATTAATTTTTGAATATGTGAAATCACTTTTCTACTATTTCACTTCCTTTGAAAAATCATCACTTGGATTCATCTACAATAGTGATCATGCTAAAACATCTTATCCTATTTAGTTTTTGTTAATATGGGTTTTTGATCTTTTAATTCTTTATATTTTTAACCCTTATATAATTTTAATTTGTTTACTATTTTCTATACAAAATTAATATCTATTTTGTTATACTTTCATAAAAGGTATGGGTTATAATTTTATTGTGAATCGCCTTGAAATTTTATATTGTTGTATTGGTTGTGCCTCTAATAGAAATGGATGGCTGTAATTGGTTTAGGAACCCTTGAAAATATAGGTTCTTAGTGAGTGCCATACCTCTCAAGGATTAGAGGGATGTGAAGAGTTGGAATAATATATTTTTTATATAAAATATTATAAAATTATATAGTGTTTATATTTATTTAAAATATATTTTTTGTTTTAAATTTATCAATTCATCCCCTCTTGATAACTTGTTCATTTTTCATAGGATAAAAGAATTGGTATCAATGATGTACCATTTAATTATTAAAAATTATTCCATTGAATTATATTGTGTTTCTAACCACATATAATATTTAACAGTCCAAGGGAATGATCTCTTAAGATGTTAGGTCAAAATTCAAAGGATTAAAGAATTTCTCAAATACATCAATTTTGATGGAAATGATTATGGATATTGATAATCTAGAATGAAATATTATATTAAGAATAATATAATTGATCATTTTACTATAATTGTAAAACCTTATGAACTACCATAGACTAACCCCTATTATATCACTAGTAATGACAAGAATAAATATTTTTTAAATTATGAAGTTTGGAATATTATGTATTAAAAAATTAGTGTAAATCTTCTTAGTCGTGTTTTTTTCGAGTAAAATTGATAATGAATTTTGGATAATTTTTCAAGTTACACATTATGGTAAATAAAAGTTAAAGAGAACAAATCATGAAAGGTTGCATGCTGAGTAATATAACTTTAGAATGGGATAAAATGAGTATGTAAATAAAATGTTCCATAGATTCATGAGAATAGTGAATAGAACTATTTATCTTGGTGTTAATTTGGAAAGCACTATCATGGTTTCATGATTTTTTATATCACTAAAAAATAAGTGAAAACCAATACAGTATCCATTGATGAATGAAATAATTTATAGGAGTACACTCTTGATGAAATTATTAATTCAATTATGTAATATGATTTGGAGTCAAAGAATAATGTTAAAGAAGGTACAAAAAGAAAATAAAGATATCAATTTTAAATTTTTAAATATGTTTTCTTACTCTTTTGATTATGAGATAGAGGGAAGTAAAAAATATGAAGTAGCTTAGCCGATAAAATGATTTTATAAAGCCGTGAAAAGAAATATAGGTTTCTCTGGAAATTTTAAAAAATACTACCCTAGAGATAATCATAAATGTATTAAGAAAGGTTATTATAATTATAATTATTGTAATTAATATATGGATTGTTATGAATATTGAAATAATGTAAATATCAATCAAGAATGAAAAAAATTATGAAATAAAGGATAAAATGTCAAAGAATAATATTAAAAGAATTTTGTTTACTGGTTGGAGTTTCATTTAAGATTCAGATTCTAGTAAAGAATCTAGAACTATGATATAATTAATTACCCTATGATTCATGGAATCAATGAATAAGGGTAGAGATTTTTGTTTTGAATATGAATATGATTATAATACTGAATCTGATTTTGATAATCCCAGTATTGATTATTTAAGAGGATTGATTGATAAATTATGAAGAGATATTATTCTTATTTTTTGAGTTTTAAATTGAACTCCAAGGAATTAATAGGAATATTATTGAGTTAAAAAGTATCTTACTCCTGAAAATGACATGAAAAAATTAAAAAATCTATATTTAATTAAATTTCTAATGATTATTCTACTTTTAATAAAATGGAAAATGAAAAACATAAAAGGGATATTGAAAGTTTTATGAAAAATATAGCCACATTTTTTCATTTTAAGAAAATTTATGACAAAAGGATGATAGAAAACAAAGTTACAAGAAATAAAAGTAATATTTTTTATTATCAATATCTACCTCAAATGTATAAAAATTACCTTATGAAAATAATGAATGGTAATATCATTACTACTACTTTTTTAGATGTAGAATAAAGGCACCTAATTATATTGACTGTTCTATTAGATTTCCATAAAACGTAGTACACAAAAAATTATTTATATTTAAATATTTATCATCGATAATTTATCTTAATTATTATTAAAAATAAATATGGGTTTTGAAAATTTTATTTACAAATCCCAGTGGACCCAAAGTTGAATGTGTTCCAAAATTTTCTTATAATAGTTTTGCATGAATGATTCCTTATAAGACTCAAGAAGTATATATGTTACATAGAAAGAGAATTTTACAAACATATTAATGGAGAAACATAAAATTTAATTTATTAAAATAGATTTTATAGAGGCTTTGTCACTTTTATATACAATTATAAAGGAAAGGTAAAATGTTTTAGTGAATTTGTATTTCCAATTATGTTGTTATTATTAAATATTTATATGTCGATAGTTTATAACATACATTTATTAGTATTTATCAATTATGTGATGATAGAATAATTTTTAAATTTAAAAATGACCCATGAATAGTTTTTATAGATGATTATAAATTATTTTATGCTAATCGAAAGGATAATATGTATTTAAATAACCTTACTGAACTAATAGATTGACATGAAATGTTTTTAAATGTTTTTTAGATAGATAATATTTTATATCATAAGATAATTAGTCATGTAAACTTCATAATTAACCATAATGTTTGTAAACATCAAATTGTATTATGATTTCTCGACCTCCATGTAGACAAATTTTGTGTATGAGATCTATGCATTAAATGCATCAACATAATGGTTTCTTAAAACTGATCAATTTTGTGAACACTAATATAAAACTAAAGTTGGTTTATTTAGAAATATTTTAGCTTTATTAGACTAAAATCCTTGGTGTAAAGAAACATGTAATTTTTTTTTGATGACCACATTATATATACGTGGGTATATTTACTCTCTCTTAAAAGTGAGACATTATCTAATTTTTTTAATTATTGAAATTTAGTTCAGAATGATAAAGGTTACAAGACTATTTATAATAATAAGTGATAGTGGAGTATATTTTTTTCATTCCATAATTTTAGAAATTTTGTCAAATGAATGGTTATTTATATAAATTTTCACCACCATAGAACCTTAGTAAAATTGAGTTGTAAAAGAAACGAATATGTCACTTCAGGATATGTATAGAACCTTTCAAAGTGAGCATGGTTTACCTAAATATTTTTGGATTTAATTTGTTTATAAAAATTAGTATGTTTGAAATTTAATTCTTATCAAATCTATTCTATAGAAAACTCACTTTTATTTGTGGAATGTAAAGAGACCAAAGGTTTATTTTTTTTACAGTTTTTGGATGGAAGGTTTTTGCTCAAATCACTAAAGAAAATTTGCATATATTTTATGCTAATCAAATTAAATAATGTTTTTACAATATTCTAGTATAAGTTAATATTATAGGATTTATAATAAAAGGTCTATGATTTGTTTAAAATAAGTTCATATTAAACTTGATGAGATATATTCTAAGTATACTACCAATTAAGAAGGTAAAATTCAAGTAGAATTTAGATATTTTAAATTTAGATATCTAAAAGTGGAAGATTAAATATTTTAGGGGAGCATAAAGTAGATCCAAAAAGGATTTTAAAAACTCATAGACATCATGATATGAAAAGAAATATTGGAAATGTGGATTTAATTGTTCAAACTAGAAATTTTGTATAGAATTTTGGTGCATATTATACTATTATTTCTCAGTATTATTGAATGATGTGATAAAATTTTCAAAACAAATATATTGGGTTATGGATATACAATAAGATATTAATTAGTTTTCAATGAATAATGTTTGGTAAATGGTGGAACCCGATGAAGATCAAAAACTCATTAGAACTAAATGGACTTTAAGGAATAAACTTGATGAATAAGGCTATAATTTTATAAATAAGGATAGATTGGATTCTTAAGGAAATTTTCAGGAAGAATGAATTTATTATTTCACACTAGTTTTAAGATTGTAAGAAATTCACATTTTATAAGGTTATGTAAAGGATTAAGGTTTCAATCTATATTTTATGGATTTAAAAAAGTTCATATCTATATGGAAATATATTTGAGGATGGTTAAGTAATAAAACCACTAGGTTATAAGCATGGGAATAATAAAAAACATGTATTGAATATTCCTGAATCTATTGGTGGATTGAAATATATACCTTAGCTTGGTATGAGAGGCAATTAAATTTTTTTTGGAGATTGAATTTTGTAAAGTTAAAATTGATCCTACTTGATTTATTGAATGATATTATAAATATATTATGATTATTCAAATTTATATTGATGACATAATATTTAGCTTACCTAGTGAATTTATTTTTATGGAGTTTTAAAACATGATAAATATTGAATTCAAAATGATTCTTATTAGAGAACCAAAGTTCAATTTAAGAATTTATATTTATGAAAGTGATGATAAAATTTTTCTAAATAAAATTAATTATGATAAGGAATTAGTAATGTTGTTTGGAATTTACCCTTGTAAATTTATTAATATTCATATGTGTACTTATTGCATATTGAATGGAAATTCTACTTTTAAATTAGTTTATCATAAGATTTATAGAGTTATAATTAAAAGTATATTATATTTAATTGGTAGTATAACTAATTTGATGATTAGTGTATGAATATGAGTAATATTTCAAGTTGAACAAAATTAAATTAATTTATCGACTGGGAAGATAGTTATTATATATATTTGATTGTACTATTAATATTGATTTATTTTTCCTAGTGAAAAATCTTTTAAATTAAATAGTTTTTATAATTTTTATTTTGGAGGTTTTAAAATTTATTAAATAAAATCTAGTGGTATGTGTAATTTCTTAAGTAAAAGTTTAGTTTCATGGAGCTAAAAGAATAAATTTTTAGTATCTTTATAAATGGTTGAAGTTGATTATACCCCAAAAATAATCATTTGTTCTCAAACATTACAGATTAATGAGAATTTGTTTAATCATGATATTAATTTTTATTGAAAGATTTGTATGTGTAATAATTCTTTATCAATATCTATTTTAATGAATTTTAGAAAATATTCTAGAATAAATAATATAAAAATTAGATATCATTTTTTGTGAACATGTATAGAAAGGTGATATTATTTTTTATTTTTTTATTGATAAATAACTAGTTTATATTTTTACAAAACCTTTGTATTATTTTAAGTATGAAACGACTATTTATGAGGTTGGTATAACGTAATTTTGAGCATTGACTACATGTAGCTATGATGAGTATTTTTATAAAAGGTATTTTTAAATCTATTTATATCTATTCATTAAATATTCTTTACATATATTCATTAAATTTTAGTAACCATTTTTTGTGAATCATAGTTATATTTATTTGTAAAATAAAAGTTCTCATCATAATGATTTCATCTCATTATCTACTCAAGACTGAGAAAAATGTGGTTTAATGGGATGTTATTAATTTTTTTAACTCCTAACCATTGATTTATCTTATTAATTATGGTTTATTTTATGAAAATTTATTCTTTTAAATGGTTATGTATATTCCTATTAAGAATTCCTTGATTTATCATACTCCTTAATCATGTATATATCATCCTAAAATTATTCTTCTTATTATTATTATAGTTTTCTTCCTTTTTATTTTAATTTTAAGGGATAGAAAATATAATTTTAAAGGAGTTAATATTTATAAATTATTTCTATTTTTTTGAATTAAATTCTATTTATTATTTTATATTTTTTATTATTACAAAAAGGTGTGGAGATTTTTCAATTAGTGATGCTTAGAGTTTTTAATCATTAAAAATGGGAAGAATGTTTAATGGAAATTTTCCACTGTGATTTATTTCTTTTTATAATTAAATGTTCCATATTTCTTTATTGTATTGTCACTATGTATATTTCCCTCTTAATTTTTTAAATTTATTAATATATATTATTATTATTTTATTATTTAATATTTTCTCTTTTTATTATTCAAATATTCTATTGAATCAATTTTTATGTTCTTGGATATCTTGAAAAAAGTACACTCATCCATTATGTTATTATATTTATGTATTAGTTTTCTATGAATTTTTATGTTTATATCATTTATGTGTAGTTTTTTTACTTCTAAATATTGAGAGTGGTGATTCTGGAAAAGTGCACAAATTTTTCATTTTGAAGGAATGACTATTATTTAATATGAAAAAGTTGATTTTCTTTAATGCTTAACTTTGACACATACAATGGAAGTTTAGACATAGTCACTCGATGATTCCCAATTTACAAAACATATAAAGGAGAACTTTAAATCTAGGAGGCTTAATGAAAACCTAATTATTTACCAAGGGAACCCTCAGTCTCTATCCATTTTAATTGAACACAAATTATCTAGAAGAAGTTCACAATCATTAATAAACAAGCATATGGTATAGTATTATCGGGGCCTCCTACCCTAAACAAGAAATTTTCCCCTTCAAGGCAATATCATCCAACATCACCCAAGATTTTCCAATCCCAACCGACCTTCACCCATAAACATGATTCCCTACATCCATTAAAAATCATCAAAATTAATTACATATCAATTATAATTAATTTATACATTAAACCAATATTTATTCCATAACTAATTATTTATAAATACTCAAAGAATTAATTATTATGATATATTATTCAAATTATTCCATGGATAAAGGGGTGAACACAAACCCAATATCTACCTAGATCTATAGAATACAAAATACCAAATTCTTCATTTAAAATCATCCATAAATTTTATCCAGATGAATTTTAATTCATAAATAAATCAATACAAAAGATACCTCATTGAAACTGCATAAAACCTAGTGTGTTCTTAAACTCAAGAATTCTTCCACCAACCATACAGAAAATACCCAATATTTGATACTATTATACTATGATATAGTGAAATCATCACATAATACAAAACCCAAATCACCATAAATCTATGAAAATTATAATGTAGGAGGACTGTGGAAGACGGGGAAAATCATACACTAAATGGTGAAGAAAACAACCATTAATTTTTCATGTGTCATGTTGAATTAAATAGATAAGTGTAATAGATTAGGATATCAACCATATTTACTTGAAAATACAAAAAATTAATAATTCAAATAGATTTTTTTTTTAATTTAAATGGCCAAAATACCATCCTACCTTTAGTTTAATACTTTTAAAATGTCTATAAGATTTAGTGATTCTTTTTATATCACTCATTAGGTATAAAACCTTATATATAAACATTAAATATCATTGTAAAATTATTCATTATAAGGTAACCATACATATTATAAGGTTAACTTGTATACATCACAGGGAAACTTCTATGTTTTATAGGGATCTCGACACTTCCAATTACTCTCCAAGAACAAAAACTTTTGTAAGACCCAAAAAATATTATTCTTCATAGGGAAGATCTAAAAAAACTTATGTACAAGGGAGAACCTCACACATTAGAGTATCCTTAAATATCATAGTTTAATGAATAATAAACTTAATATATAAGAAAATTCCCTTATATAGAAAGTCTACATGTAGGATACATATAATACATATGATTATTTCATTTATAAAATATATAATATAGGAGATATTTATTTTGATATATAATACATATCTTTATATATAATATATATTACTTGTTTAACATATCTTATTTTAATGATATTTAATCCTTATACAATATATATTCTATATGTACTGAAGATAAAAATTTATTTATTGAAAATAAATCCTTATATATGAAATAATTTGTCATTTTTATAGATTTTTACAACTCCCAAAAGTCAATTGTATACTGTGATATTTCATATAACATGGATTGTGATATAGAAAAAAACTATGGGATTTCATATATTGTGGTCTATGATACATGGTAGTTATTCCCTATGCCTCAAAAATATATAATTATAGATGTCTAAAAAATTAACCTCTAGGATTCTCAGCCCATATCTATTTGATCTCAAAAACTTAAAATAATTTATAAACACATCCTATAGATTTTGGAACTCTTATAATCCCGATATGAATCCTAATTCTAAAAAAATCACTCAATATGGGATCAGAAATTCAAATTTCCTATGAAAAAATGACTCATAAATTCATGGGTTGTTACTAAGGTTAGCCATACCCAATATAAAAAATCCAAAAATAACAACCATAGGGTCAATTTCATCATCAATGTCCCACCGGAAAACTTTACTATTTCAGGTAAAATAATTATAATGCAACATACAAGTGAGACCTAGGGAATTCCTACCCCAAGGCATAAGGAGATAAAATTCCAAGGAATATTTATTGATTCATTCCCAGTCACCCAGAACCTAGAAAAATAATAAAACCCCAAAAAATTAGGGATATAAAATTAAGAGAAATAAATAATAAGAGAAATTGAAACCTTGAGATTTCATGGTTAAAATATTATCTAAAGGGAAATATTGAAACTAATAAACCTTTTATCTACTATTAAATGAGGTTCATTGACCACTTTAAACCAAGGAAGGATCCATTGGAGTAGGGTTACACATGAATGGGTTGAGGGAGGAGGAGAATGGGGTTAAAAGGTTGTTTTAGAAAAAAATAAATGGTATTCCCTAAAAACATATAGATATACCACATGGTACTTGGTCAATCTATATTGGGTACATGATGATCCACAGGCTACCTATTGAACTCCCAAAAACTGACTGATGGGGCTTCTGGGCTAGCATGGCCCTTGGGTAGAACAAAAAGCACTCAATGGAAGAGAATTACTGAATTAGTTTGCTATAATACTAATCTGGACCAAGTAATTTTTTATTTTGAACGCATTTCTAGGAAATAACCCAAATATCATTGCATTAACATTCTCTAGGTCATCCAAGATTCCTACTTTTTGGTATCAAATGATTACAAAATAAAAAATCCTTAATATAGAAGTATCACAGAATGTAATTTTAATATAATAAATATGTTCTAAGTATACTATGTAAAATTAAATACCATTTTTGATGTTTTTCTAATTTTTTATTTACTAAAAAAAAAATTTATTAAAGAATGTTTTTTTAAATAGGTGAGAAGGACGGTGCTATAAGTTTCTTAATAATACTTCTTAAGAAAGTTTGGTGAGAATGAATATAAAAATTTGTTATGAAATTTTTGTTATAAATCTATTGGAGAAACAAAATTCTTAAATTAAAAAATTTATAAAGTTTCCTTAACAATTTTAAAATGATTCTAACTAAGTCAGATGATGCTTTGCTGATCATTAAAAGTTATTAACATCATGGGAAAGCTCATGATATAAGGTTTTATTCAAAGGTATAGTTGATGTTTTCCAAACTTATTTTTTGTAAGAAAGTTTTTTGAGTTTTTTGTTAATATTTATTAATAAAAAACTTCAGATGGAGTTTTTTTAAAATGGATAAGATTTTGTAAATTAGATGAAATTTTGTAAATTAGGAAAATATTTTTCAATCTAACAAACTTTTGTGAAATGGATTAAATTTTGTAAATCAGATGAACTTTTTTAAATCAAAATAATTTTTTTAAATTGAGTGATATTTTGTGAAACAGATGGAATTTTGTAAATTATATGGACTTTTATAAATCATCTGGGATTTTTTCAATATGATGAAGTTTTTAGAATCATTTATACTTTTGTAAATCAGATAGAATTTTGTAAACCAGAAGGAAATTTTTCAATTAGATAGAATTTAGTGAGACCAATTAGCATTTTTGAAATGGATGAACTTTTGTAAAATGAAAATACATTTCTAAATTATAATAAATTTTGTCAATAAGATGGATTTTTTTGTGAAACAAATGAAATTTTTTAAATTAGATGGAATTTTGGAAATCTGATGGAATTTTTTCAATCAGAGGGAATTTTGTGAAATATAAGGTCCAATATAAATTATACAGACTTTTGTACATTAGATAGAAATTTTTCAATCAGATGAATTTTTTTGAATTTTATAAACTTTTGTGAATCAAATAAACTTTTGTGAAGCAAAAGAACTTTTGTGAGGAGTTCAATTGGATGAGCTTTTGTTCATCAGATAAATAATGAAATTGGAAAGAGTTTATATAGAGTTAAAATTGAATGTTTTATAATGTTGATGTTACAAAGATGGAGTTACAAGTTGTAAAAATTTTATGTATTAAATTCAATGCTGAAATATGTGTAAAGTTTACGTTAAAATATTGTTGTTAAAATTTATTAAAAGTTAAATTCAAAAAAATAAAATTAAAATATGTAAAAAATAGAAGTTACAAAGTTTTGAAAAGTTACTTAATGCTATGTTTTATGAAGTTTAAAGAAATATTAGTGATTATATGTTTCTAAAAATCATTAAGAATATTCTAAAAGTCTTGAAAATCATCTAGAAAAATAATGATTAGTGGGAGTTTTGAAATTTTAATTTCAGTGAGTGAGAAAAATAATTTGGTTTCATACATTTTCTACATCTGGATAACCTATATAAATAGGAGAAACGTACATTGTATTGGATACTACTTTTTCATAAAAAAGTTGAATCACTATAATTTTTTTAAATGAAGTGGTTTTCCAATTGAGATCAGTTTCATGTTGAAAAAGAGCTCCTTACATAGTGTTTTGATTATAATAATTATAAAAAGTTTTAGTTTAGAGTAATATGATAGAGGAAATATTAAGATATTTACATATAAAAATTTTTTATTAGAAGAACCTAATGTAAAAATAATGAGTTTCATTAGTTTTATTAATTCAGATAGACCTTAGGTTTTATATTTTCTCTAGGTTTTGTTGTGGTGCAATGAATGAACATACACTAAATACTGTAAAGGGTACACCATATATACTTTAACAGATGGTGAAATCATATGGACTTTATGGATGAACATTTAAGGAGAGTTAAAGATATAAATTTTTTTAGCACATGTATTATAAGAAAAATTTTGTAAATTGATGAGAGTTGGTATAATCATTAATATCATGAGATGGAAGGATTGTAATGGAAGTTTTCTCAAATTTCAGTTTAATTATTTATTACAATGAAATTTTATATATTCATGGGTGTGTCCATAGAAATGATATAGGTTATCACTCTGAGGATGAACCTTATAAATCTTTCATTCCTTGTTTAATTTATTATTTTTTTGATGCTTGTGAGATTTTTATATAATTTGATAATTAAAATAAATTTAATAAGTTATAGAGGTAAAATTTTATAGATATTAAAATTTTAAAAAAGGTAACCACTTATTCAACCCCCTTATTAGTGGTTCAACAATCCTAAGAAACATTAATTTTTATTAGAGAAATTTTTTCCATATGAATCATCACCATATAAAATATCAATTCAGTCAACAATATAGTTATTCCAACCTTCAATTTCCAAAATTATCATAATTAAGAAAATAAATTGATACTCTATCTTCTATCACTTTTCTTACAGGTTATTGGTACAAAAACCATTGGGTTTTGACCAATTGAAAAAAAATGTGCCTATGAATTTTGCTGATAAAAGGAATATTTTGGTTTATGGGAAATATAGAAATTCAATTCTTATTTCATTATTAATTTTTTTTAAATGTTATAGGTCTCATAACCTCTAATAAAACATGGGAGAAAGTAAAAATTATCTTTGAGGGTAACACTGAGGTTAAATAGGAAAAGTTAAAAATACAATAAATAAAGTTTGAAGATATCAGAATGAGGGATGAGGAAACTATTGATGAGTAATTTACAAGATTTAATTATGTAGTGTGAAACATCAAAGGATTTTGATATTTCCAAGAATATTATACCATTTTAAATTTTCTCATGAGGAACATTACCGATAGGTTTGACTCTAAAATTTATACCTTATAAGATGACGATGATTTATCACTTCATGAATTGAATTAATTTGTTTCTTTTTATGATATGAGAAAATATAAAGTGTTTAAAAAGAACATCAAGTATGAAACAAATTTTAATGATATGAGAAAAATGAATATCCAAGATATTGGGATTGTTGAAATCATTGACTTGAATGAAAAGGAAGTTGATGAAATTAATCTTGATATCATGTCTTTTTTCTCTAAAAAATATTGAATAGGTTGAAGAAATCATGGAGGAAAAATCCCATATAAATGTTTCAATTGTGGTGGTATTGAAAATTTTTCCTTGAATTTCCCCAAGAATAAAGTTGTAGAATTTTAAGATAATTATGAAGATTGACCTCTGTGTATTAAGTTTTACAAAACATCCATGGAAGATAAAAAGTATCTTGGTGGTAATAAAAAGTTCATGGGATATAGAAGAAGGTTATTGAGTAAGAAAGTTAAATCTAAATCTACTAAAAAAATTCTTTGGAAGTATATTTTTTAGAAAAGTTTTTAACCATATTTGAAAATACTGATAAATAGAATGATTCATAAAATAATTAAGATGAAGAAGTAGATAAAAAATCTTACAAATAATATCAACTTAGATATAAAATTGTTTCTTATCTTGATAAAATATCAAGAATCAATAAAGAAATAAGAATGATAAATAATGAAGGAGTGAAATAATATAAAGTAATGAAATATGTTCTTAAATAGTAATGTGATTACATTTCAGATATTGTAAAACTTATATTGAAAGTTTTTGATTGGGTAAAGATGGTGGAAGATCATAGAAAGAATCTTGAAGACAAGGATGAATAAGTTTGTGAAACCCAATAAAAAATTTTTCAGGTTGAAATTATTTTAAAAAATATGAATGAAATTTCATCAAGGCTTCAGAAGTAAAAGTTGAATCCTCTCAAGATAAAAATAAATCTCACTCCAATAATCAGGTGAAATTTTTACCTACTAACATTAAAAGTTAAACTAATTTTACTAATAATGAAAGGGTCAGAATAAATGTTTTTGAAATCTTGGACTGAGAATGGATGTGATAAATCCATAAAATTAAAAAACATCAAAAATAAACTCTATAATAATGTTTCCCCACACTAATAGGAAAGAAAAAAAAAGATGTTATAAACCTCAAAAAACTATCTACATTGAAAGATCCTACTTCTATTGAAAAGATAGATTCAAAGGTTTTTGTTAGTTCTGCAGATCTTATGGGAAGAAATCTTTCAACTATTGGAAAAAATGTCACTTTCTAGAAATAGACATGAACTAATGAGGAGAAATAGTGTAAGAATCGTGGTTAGATATCCTAAGAAACATGAAGTTGGAAAAAATAATATTTCAATGTGTTAGAATGTTTTCAACATAATACCAATTTAATTTCACGGAGTAAGTCTATGGAAGTTGTGTCCAAGTTGACCACATTGCTAAAGAATGTAAGAAAACTCTTCTAAGACATGTTTCTTATACAAGGAAATAACAAAGTTGAATAAATAGACATTATTCTTGATACTCGTCTAAAATTAAGAAAAATGAAAAAAACCATGGATTCTTAATAGTGGTTTATTCTCAGACATTAAAAGTTATATAAAAATCATTAAATATTTTGATAATCGTGAAGGGGGAGTAGTTATATTTGGAAATGATAGTTCATTTATAATCAATGTTATAATAACTGCTAAGATTGAATCTCAGAAACTTAAATCCAAATAATTTTATATGTTGATAGGATAAAACAAAATTTACTTCGTGTAATCAAACTTTGTGATGATGACTAAGAAGTGATATTATAGAAAGATTCATGTATCATAAAATGTTTGGAAGATGGTAAAGTATCTATCAGGGGAAAATAACTAGGGAAAATCTCTTTTAGATTGGGGAACCTTGTAACTCATGTTATTTGAGTGATAAAGATGAAAAAAAATTGTGGCATCATAAATGTGGGAATATTAGTTATAAAATTATGAACAAAATCTACAAATTAGATTTTTTAAGAAACATTAAAAAATTGAAAAGAAAAATAGATGATGTTTGTACAACATGTAAAAAAGAGAAAATAATTTGTAAAATCCCTAATAAATTTCAAATTCAATATCCTAGACCTCTTAAGCATATTCTATGATATATTTTCTGGATAATGAGACATAAATAATTGAAATGTGTTATACATTATAACTGTTATTTATTATTTAACTCATATAACCATTATGTTTATGAATCATAAATGAGAGGGTTTAAAAATGTTCTAATTTTTTAGAAGATATGCTAAAAGAGAGTTGTGTATTTTTATATTTAAAATAAGAACTAAAAAAATAAAGGAGTATAAATAAAATTATTTTGAATCCTACCTGAAGAAAAATTGAATTAAACATCAGTACATTACTCCATACACCCCTCAAGAAAATAGAGTGGTTGAAATTAAAAATAAAAGTTTGCTGGAAATGAAAAAAGTACACCATCTAAGTATAAACATTCCAATTTTTTATAGAGATAAACTTTTAGTACTATTGTACATGTAAAAAATAGTTGTTTTTTAGGGCTATAATCCAACATGACACCCTAATAATTATGTTTTAACAAAAATATTTAGTGAAATATTTCAATGTTTATAAGAGTTTCTGCTTACTTAAAATCAAAAATCGAAATCTTAGAAAATTTTAAGAAAAAGTAAAAAAAGAAATTTTCATGGAATAATTATCCAATGTAAGTAGTTATAATTGTTAAAATGAACATTTAAAAAAGTTGTTGGATTACTATGATGTGAATGTCGTAGAAAATAAAAATTAAAAAAATTTGTTAAAAATATTATTAAAGATATATTGAATAATTCTAATGAGAATAACAAAATTAAAGATGAAAGTGATCCAAAATAAGTGAATGAAGATTAAAAGGAATCATGTGGTGAGGAAACTGAAATAGAAACAAAAACATTAAAATATTATACCCTACATATTCAGGTTGAATACGAAATCATTTTTTTAAAGAAAAAACCTTTGGTTTAGACAAGATGATAGTTGATATTTATAAATAAAACATCAATTATTTCACATATTAAACCAGAATAAATTTCAAAAAAATATAAACATAAATAATAGGTAGATTCTATGAATAGAGAATTGGATTAAATAGTAAAAAATGACACTTTAGAACTCATTACATGAACAGTAGGGAAGTATATTATTGTGATCAAATTTGTGTTCAGAAACAAGCTCAATGAACATGGTGATGTTTCAAGAAATAGAGAATGACTTGTTTATAAATTATATTCATGGGTGAAAGGTATGTAATTATATAAAAATTCCCCCCATTTTGAGATTTTAAACTATCAGAATGTTCTTAGAAGTGGCTTCACATCATTATTATAACTTTTGTCACTTGGGAGTAAATTCAGCCTTACTAAATGGATAGATTGAGGAAGAACGTTATATTTATAAACCCTCTTATTTCTTACTTTATAAAAATGAAAACAAGTTGTGTATGTTGAATAACACCTTGTACTGGTTGAAACAAGCTCTATGAGAATGGTACTCAAAACATGATAGTTTTTTGATAAAGTTGAATTTGTCTAAATGGAATTTGATAGTAACTTATACGTGAAGGAGATGAACTCTGTTATCCTAATTGTTATTGTTTATATTGATGGCATATTTTTTTACCTAGGATAAAGAAATTTCTTGTAAATATTTTACTGAGTAAATGGATATTATTTTTTGAAATGTAAATTTATAGAGATTTATGTTTTTATGGGTTTTAAGGTTCCAATTAAGATTCCACCCCATTTAAATTGGAATGAAAATGAATAAAAATTATGTTGTGAAAAGTTTTAATCCCAAAGTTTTTTGATATTTGATTGAAATTTTCTCTATATTATAACTTCAAGGCCCAAAATATTTTATGTTGTAACTTTATTTCAAATATATCATAGTGATCCAATATAATCACATATGTTATATGAAAAAATAATTCTTAGATATATCAAAGAAATATATTATTACAAGATATTTTATAAAATAAGCAGTTATATAAACTTTCATGGGTACACATACGCTGATTGGGATAAATATTAAAATGATATGAAATCAATATCAGTAGAAACATTTTCATGGGGAGAATGTTGGGTGATACAAAATAGTAAAAAATAATGTTTAGTTACCTTTAGTATAGCAGAAGAATAATATGTTACTGCCACCCATGATTTTACTCACATGATATGGATAAATGTTCTACTGAAAAATTTTAAGAGAATGTTTTTAAAACATTGAAGATAATTTATGATAATCAATGTTCCATTGATCTTCCAAAAAATCATGTACAACATTCAATATCGAATAATAGTGATATTAAGTTTTATTTCACAAAATTGAACATTTTGTTAGAAAAAGTTATGCTTGGATGAATTTCTATAAAATATTAAATTGGTGATGTTTTTACCAATGCTTTATTAGAATAGAGATTTGTGTAATTGAGGAAAAGGCTTTATGTTCATCTTCTACCATAGTCTTCTTAAACATAATAATTTTTTTCCCCATAATTATTTATATTATATTAAAAATGGGGAAAATATGTATAATTTTGTCCTAAAAGGGGGAGAGTAAACTTTGTCTTAAATAGGTAGTAAAAATTATCTAAAGAGGTGAAGAGTAAGATAAATTCTTTTGAAAAAGGAATCTAAATCTGTGGTTATCATAAAATGGAGGATACAATCAAGGGAGAATATAAAGCGGTGATCGAAAAAAATGATGGGGAGATTATCATAACATGTACATAAATTTTATTATCACCAAGGGATAAAATTAATTAAAAATCATTATTTTAGCTATTAGTGTGCTGTTAGCACCCTCTCTATGAGAAATCTTGTGTTTTGAATAATTTAAGAAAAAAATAAGTTTTGAAAAAATTTCAGTGATGAAAAATAATGAGTTGTGAAAATTTGTTAATGAATTTTACCAAAAAATCCAAAGGGGCGAGATTGAAGGTCCTTTGTAATTTTTTCATAAAAAGTTTTGCATTTGTTAAAAAATAATTTTTGTTAAAGAATTTTTTTTGTGAATAAGTTGAGAAAGAAGGTACAAGAAGTTTTTAAGAATCTTCTTTGTGGATGTTTTATGAGAATGATACTGACAGCTTGTTAAGAAAGTTTTGTTATAAAGATTATAGAGAATAAGAAATTCATAAAGTTGGAAATTTTCTTTAAGGATTTTAATAAATTTTATAATTGAGTAAGATGAAGATATAATGATTATTAAAAGTTAATAACATCATGGAAAACTAATGATACAAGATTTTGATCAATGGGAGAGTTAATGTTTTCTAGATGAAACTTTAATAAGAATGTTTTTTGAGTTTCAGGACAATATTTTTTAGTCAAAAAATTTAGACAGAATTTTGTGAAATGGATAGAATTTTGTAAATCAGACATAATTTTGTAAATTGGATGGAATTTTATCAATTATAAGGACGTTTTTAAAATGGTTGATCTTTTGTAAATCAAATGGACTTTCACAAGTTAAATAGTTTTATGTAAATCCAACTGACTATTTTTAATGATGAAAACTTTTGTGAAACAGAGAGAATATTGTAAATCAAATGGACTTTTTTTTAAATTAGATAGACTTTTCTCAATTGAATGGTTATTTGGGAAATAGATATATATTTTTTTAAATCTTGTGGAATTTTTTAAATTATAATTTTTTTAATATGACATAATTTTGTGAGGAAGATAGAATTTTTTGAAATGGATGTAATTTTCTAAAGAAAATAGAGTTTTTTAAATTAGGTGCACTTTTGTAAATTAGAAAAACTTTTCTGAAACAGAATGACCATGGTAAATCAAATATACTTTTTTATAAACAAAATGGTCATTTTTAAATGGTATTTTGTGAAATGGTTGAAATTTTCAAATTTAGATGAAGTTTTTTTTAAATTGGATGAACTTTTGTCAATAAGATGAACTTTTTTAAAACTAATATAATTTTTTGAATCGTATGAACTTTTGTTAGGAAGTAATTTATAAGATCATTTGTCCATCAGATAAACAATGAAAACTAAAAGAGTTTGTACATATTTTATACAAAGTCTAAATTGAATAAAATATGATGTAGAACTTATATAGTTTAAGTTAAAAGATATAGAAAGTTGAAGTTACAAAGTTAAAGTTGAAAGATGTATAAAGTTGAAGATACAATAGTGAAGTTGCAAGTTGTAGAAAGGTGAAGTTACAAAGTCAAATTTGAAATCTTCACAAATTTAATGTTATAAAGTTTTAAGAAGTTTCTTAATACTGTGTTTAAGGAATTTTAAATAAATGATGGCAATTACAAGTTTCTAAAAAACATCAATAATATTATAGAGGGTTTGATAATCGTCCAGTGAAATTGAGTTCAAAGGGAATCTTGACATTTTAATTGCAGTGTGTCGGAAAATGATTTTGGTTTCCTTCCTTTTCTAATTTTGGAGAACCTATATAAATAAGATAAAAGTATAGTACACTAGAAACTATTTATTCATAAAAAATTTGAATTACAATATAATTTTTTCCAAAATATAGTTTCCAACAAAGATCAGTTTCCTATTGATGAAGTTTTTTAGAAGGAGTGTTTTTATCAAAAGTATTGCACATAGTTTTTGTTGAGAGTAATAAAAAAAAGATAATGTTCATAGAATTTCATGTCAAGTTTTTGTATTAGAATCACCAGACATATAAATAGTGAGTTGGGGTAGTTTTTTTTAAATTTTGTGGAGCTTAAATTATATATTAGTCATAAATTTTATTAAGGTGAAACAGATGGACATTCACTAGATATAGGAAAGGGAACATCATACAGACCTTAGCAGATAGATAAATCGAATGGAATTTCTAGTTAAAAATTTGTGGGAAGATAATGTTACAAAGTTTCATTAATTTTTATTCTATTTCATGTTTTTTAAGAAAAACATTGTAAACTAATGGGATTATGTATAATAATTCCTACAAGGATATAGAAGGAGTCTAATAGAAGTTGGATCAAATTTGTATTCATTGGTTTCTTATAATGAATATGTATGAACCCAAAAGAGAGAAAATGGAAAAGATATAGGTTCTCACACTAAGAAAAATCCTTGTAAATATTTCTTTATTTATTTACATTATTATATTTTCATGCTTGTGATGTTGTTACAAAAGTTGATAATTAAAATATCTCTAAGAAGTTTCAAGTGTTAAATTTAATAAATATTTAAATTTCTAAAAATATATCCCCTAATTCGAGAGATCCATAAACACCACAAATAAAATATAGTTCAAGAGATCCATGAACACCACCAATAAATTCATTAACCATAATCAAACTACAAGAGACCCATACATATCAAAAACATTCCTAAGTTCCATATTCGATACATACTATGACCTTATATTCTTGGAGAACCATTAGAATCACCTTAATTTATAAAATAAATCATCTATCAGTGATAGTGGATACTTATTATTCACTAAAACTTAGTACAACTGCCCATAATTTATGAAATAACTCAATCTAACATCTTCCTTATTGGGGATAAAAGTAGTATCTCCACATAGAGAGGTATTTGGATCAATAAAACCATTTACCCCAAGATTCTTGAGTTTTACCTTCAAATCTATCAACCTAATTAATTCTATATAACTTATTATTCTCGAGAGGTGTATCAAGATCCAAAACCCAAGAAGTGTACTCCAAAATCATCTGAAAACCTGATATAATTAATGTAGATAATAAGTATTGAGAAAATCCTATATAAAAAAAGAAACAAAAAGGGTAGATGGAATAAGATCTATACTTGTCATAGTAGAATGATTAAAATCCATATATTCTGGAACATGGTCTATAATTAAAACTATTCCCATTTCATATTTCTGGAACTTAACTCATTATTGATGACTAGACTGTAAAACTAACCTATAAGAAAATGGTTTATATTTCTCCAAATATCCTCAACCAGCTCCAAACTCTAACCTCCCAGACAATTCCCTATTATCCATCTACTAGGTCCATCCAAAACATGATTGAAAGTCATGTGTTTATCATCAATCTATATTTTATCCTTGTTAATGAATCCTTATATATAAATTATAGTGTTTCCTAAACCTAAAAAAACATGGAACTACTTGAGTGGGTTTCCACATGTGTTATATAAATGACTTGAATTCCCACATTTATAATACATAAGAGGATACCCCCATAATATAGGAAGTGTTAAACACCACTTATCCTAGAAACCCTCTTAACACCCTTTCATATCTCATCATCCCTCCTCTTCTAGCTTCTAGAAGAGGAACGACTAGGTCCATTTGAACAAAAAATAAATGTTAGTGAAACTATTATACTCCTCTATACTAGTCACTTCTTAATGCTAATAACCTTATAAAAATTATAGTATAGGGTGTTTTTTAAGCATCATCACCTATAACCACATATCTTAGAAAATATTGACATCAAACCAAAAAAACTTCTTAGTTTTATTTTTAACCTACAATGGAGAAAACCTCAGTTTATTTGAGAATTGGGTTACCTAATTTATAACTAAAAATGATACCTTAAGAACATTCATAAACTCCTCAACTCAATATGGATATAGTGAATTTTTAAAAAAGTATTTGAATAATGTTTCCTTTATTCCCATTCATGATAACCCCTTACGACTACTATCTTGAACCATGAAACCCAAATATCTTCTGGTAATACTTTGAAGTATTAAATCTTCTCATTTCAACCACTTATCATCAAGAATATCAACCACTAAAAATATACCCTCTATGATTATTATTTATTACTCATAATGTTGAGGACCACCCTTTCCTTGGGATGTTCAAATATTTTTTTCATGGAAATATCATCCATGGACAACCATTTTAGCTACCCCATAATGTACAACTCCACCTCTAACAAACAAAATACAAAACACCCATAGCTGTAGTATCTCTATCACAAGATCTTCTAGGGAAGATTTACGGGCCCAAAGCTTGACGTACATGGACATTACATTACTTTTGCAGAATACTTAGTACATAACAAAAACACACACACAAGGACCATAATAGTTTAGTGTCTTTGGAAACTCGTAATATAATCTTCTAATCGTGGTGAAAGATCTTCAACATCTCCCATAAAGATCTTCTTTTTTTTACCTAAAACCATTATTTATATCCTGGGGAAATGAAAACATAAAAGGGTGAGCTCAAATGCTCAGTAAGGGTAAACAAAAGAAATACCAATCACATCATATTCATAAGAACATAACATTTTGGAAATCTTAACCTACAAAAGAGATCATAATATCATAACATGGTATAAATCATAGTAGTGAAATGTAATCCCAATAATCATAACTTAAAACATGAAACTTTTTGGCATACACACATAATCATAAAGAATCATTTCTTATTAGTCAAGACTCATTGCCAAGACTATCTTAGTGGACAAAGTCTATTTCTGAACTGAGTTCACTCCTCGTTTCAGTCCTGTTTCATTGAACCGGTTTAACCTGCCGTTCCAGCCATGTCTATCTCATGAGATATAAAATCTTTACCCAATGAATTGGAGAGAGATATAGGTCCCACCCATCTCATAATGATACCATTCTTATGTGTTCCACAAAATCAAAAATCATACATCATTGCATAACCCATGTAATAAAAATTGGATTCTTAAACATCGTGACATCATAAAAAATTCATATAAGATAAAGGAATTTATAAAAAAAATACCATCACAACATAATCAAATCAATGTAATAGTAGGGATTAAAACAGAACCCTTTATTATATTATATGGAAAATAATTTTGATAAAACACTTGAACTCCATTCTTGAGGAAAATATCCTTTTTACATCAAAAACACTTTTCCATTCTTAATATGTCATACAATTCTAAACTAAAAGAAGTTGATTAAAAATAAACATGAAAACTTGTAAAGGAAGCTTCTTGGAAATAATGTTTTAAAAATCCATTCATGCTGTATAAGTTAAAAAAACATTCTTCTCATACTTTTGTCGAAAAATTCAAAAAGTACCTCGTACGAAAAACGAAAAAAGATTCCTTTCGTATCTTTTACTAAAAACTCACCGAAGGGTAAAATTGGATTTAAAAAATTGTAGGTGGATGGAAATAATATTACATATTGAGGAAACAAGGATGTGGATGATAAAATACACCCCAGTAAATTCCAAATTATAAACAATCTCGGATAAAAATGAGATTGTGATATTTCCCTTACCTTAGGTCCGATTTGCTTCGTAAGTGTCTGAAACTCCTGTATAATGATTTAGACAATGTCATTGACTTATTCCAGAATCATAATCATTGTTATGATATCATATATGGTTCACTTATGACTTTATATTACCCGTTCTTTTGTAAATTCCATGTTAAAAAGCGTTTTGGGTAAAATCGTTTCATTTGCCGTCCGTGTTTTGAATTGTAATTATTAATATGATTACTTAAATCATGATTACTTAATTCCAGAATCTAAAACATGATTTATATATAATATATATTCAGAATATACATATATATAATAGATCAGTAAATGGAAAGAAATACACCGTTCATGGAGACGGTAGGTCGAACGTACGCATGAACGCTGTTTTCGTTTCCTTATTGAGTTGAATGGAATTAAGTAGATGAAATACATATATATGCACATAAATCCAGTATCATTATTATGTCATATATTTCATGATTACTTATTATATATACTTTATAATCATTCATGAATGGTTAACGTGGCGAATGAATCTCATCGCATCGTGGAGACGGTAGTCCGTATATACGCACGAGCGATGATATCGTTCTCATGATCGTGGAATTGTATTGGACTGTATGTATACTATTTCAGAATCAATATCACTTAACAATAATCATATATAGTTATTATTTAGACCATTATACCCATCCATGTAAGGTGGTGGTGGAAAATTGATTACACCACGGCGTGGAGACGGTATTCCGTACGTACGCACGCGCGGTGATTTAATTTTCCGTAGGATGGATAGATGGTGAAATAGGGTTGTTTAAAAATTATAATAAAATATCAGTATATGAGTGATACTGATGTTATTACTTCAAAATTAAACAACCTAAGAATAAGAAGTGGAAGAAGAAATAAAGGTGAAAGAATCAGTAATAGACATTACCTCTTCTTTGAAGCGCCTCTTTGAGTCCTCCTCTTAGGGCACTAAAATTGGTCTTTGAAGAAGACCAGGACCTCTAGGATGTTGATAGGGAAGTGGAGAAGATAATTTGACAGGGTTTGGCCGAGCTTTAAGGCTCAAAGTTGTGTGAGGAAGAGAGGGAGGAGGTGCCCTTTTATAAGGGAGGAGATGGGCACCATTGGAATAACTAAAAATATTATTTTATTATAAAGTCATATTCGGTTTTTAATAGCTCCAAATTGAGTTATTTAGAAGAAAAGGTGGGGATGGGTCGAAATTCTCTCATCCAATAGAATTTGTACAAGTTTAGTTTACTATTTTAACCTTATCATTTATTTTTAACTTTATGTTAGATAATTTTACTTTTACTATGTCTTTTTGTGTTCTTACACTTTAAGGTTAATAAACATACTATAACAAGCCAAACGAACCCCAAGTTGTTCATTATTAATATATATAACCTTATATAAGTCATTTTTCCTATCCTTATATTTTTTTAGGAATAAAATAACAATTAATAATATAATATTTGTTTTAAAAACTATTTTATGTCAATTTTGACACTATTTAGTAATTGATTTTTGTGAAAATTATAACAGAATGATTAGTTCTAAAAAAGTTACTTAAATCAATACTAACATGTCATATTAACCTATAAAATTATTGTAATTCATAAAAAGTCTCAAATTACATTTATTTGGGTATTTATAACATCAATTATGTCAATATTTCATTAAAAAGATAATTACTGCATCATCGTTGTGTCATAAATAAATTAAATTATTTAATGTATAAAAATTAAAAATAAAATACCATTATGTAGGAAATATTTTTATCTTTCTAATGAATATTTATAGTCAAATTTATCTTATGTATAACCCTATATTAAAAATTATCTACTTATTAAACTTTGATTTTAACTATTTTAACCGTTCTTTAAATAAATTAATAATAAATGTCCTAATCTAATCCAAGTGGGCCTAAATGGTCATATATTTTTCCTAAGGTTGTTTTTGATCGAATTAAACTTATCCAATAGAATTAGTACATTTTTTAGGGAAATAATAATATCATTTTTACCCTTAATTACCCTATTTACTTTTAACCGTGGTAAAAAAAAGTAAAAAGTTACTATTCACCAAAAATTATTTTTATCTCATTGAACCACATTTTACTTACTGACATCAACTGTGTCCCTCCGATTTTTGAAATTCCACTCACAAAAGTGGTTAAATTATGTTTTATGAAAAATTCATTTTTTTAAACTACTACTTAGTGGTTTCACTATTCATCAAAAAATGAAAGTTTCCAGAAAAATACCAAAAATTAGGCCTAAGCTATATTTGATATTATGAACTCAAAAATGAAGTCTATTTTACCAAATTCAAAACATATCAGATGCATTTATTAATTTTAAAATTAATTCCCCTCGTCAAAACAAATAGCATTTTCTTAAGAGATAATAACTATCAAAAGATTGACACTTGTTTATGTCTGGTTTAAATGTGAAATTACATCCAATGACAAACATTGTATTAAATTGTAAAAATATATTATAAATATACTTTAAAAACACTCATATTAATAATTTTTCACTATTAATTATTTTGATTAAAAAGGTTGTTTTTAATTAAAATTTAGTAATTTTCACTATTCATCAGAAAATGAAAGTTATCCGAAAAGTACCAAAATTTCACCCTAAGCTAATTTTGATATTCTGAATCCAAAAATAAAGCCCATTTTGAAAAATAAAATTTAAACAATTTCAAAAATTGGTTACTACTATTCATAATGGCTAGTTTTAATAATATTTAAATAGCATATCGTTGTTTAGTGAAACTTGGTATTGCGTACTACACACACTATTGAGGAAGGTCGCAATTGCGTGTAATGCAAGGCAAGTCAAGGATGCATGTTGTGAAAGCTCCTTTTGGTGTAGAGTACAACACAAGACATTAATGAAATTAAAAAGAATATTTTTCATAAAATCTCGGGGTGTTACATTCCACCCCCCTTAAAATGAATTTCACCCTCAAAATTCATCAGGGTTATAAATAGTTTACTACTCGAAAGTTTCATTAATAGAAACCCACATCGTAAAAAGGAATACCAAAACAAATATTTAAAAACAAAAGTATGAAGAATAATGGTTACCCAAATAAACTACTCACTGGGTTTCCACATAGGTGAAAATATGGATATGGAAGAGAAATCGAACCATCATCTTCTAATGGAGAGTGGTAGAGAACATGGCTATGGAAAATCTAGCAATCACAAAGACATAAATTTGTGATGATCTAAGGTACCATATTATTCATCAGATATAAGAACACTGGGACAACATTTTTAGTTTTCAAGATCATTTCCCAAAAGTTGATGAAATTGGAATTAGAAGAAATACTTTCGTGATTTTGGTATAGTCTCATCGTTGGTCGTTCTTTGGACAATTTCCACTTAATCTCTTAAAGAAATGAAGTTGAATTTTCCATTCATGATGTGTTAGCAGATCATGTGATAGAATGATGGGTCATTCCATCTGTCTCAAACAAAAGGTTAGAAAATTTATCAAAAAATACATAAGTCCATCTGTAGTGAGATTAATCATATATGGTTCCTAAAATGGATTTATACTTCATATATCATACTGCTTAATATAATAAAACTAGTTTCTACTAAACAGGGTCTTCCTGTAGGCCAGTGGTAGGTGATAAAGGCCAGTCGCACTTTGGTTGTTGGTTTGATTCCCACAGCCTTGTCCGACGCGATGGGCTATCGCCCGTCCGGCAGGTTGTCCTTTTTCAAAAACTACATTACTATAACATCCCATCAATAATATCAAAAAATGTTCTATACTTAAACAATAATAAATTATGTCCAACATAATCCATTCCAATCTTTAGGGTTATCTAAAATACTTCGTTCCAAGATCATAGTATAAAGAAAATGATTGAAATGTCATCAACCAAGCATGTGAATACCATCATTTATCCCTAATATATATTGTTGGTCACATTCCAATCATTTGAATACCTTAATCATGTATTCTATTGAAAAATGAATACCCATTAAACCTTAGTGAAGACATTAATGTTGTCAAAAGTTAAATCTTTCCACATACCAAAATCCAAAAATTCTATATACTCAAACCATGATATAACCTTCTCCTTATATCAGTCATGAGATCATGAATACTATCAAACATTTAATTTTCTCTGTATCCCTTCATTATGCGCATATCATATACATTCCAAAAATATCTGAATAACCTTTCATGGATACTGGTACCATTAATCATACACTTTCAAAACTCAAGGAAAGACAATAGTGTAATAATCCTTAGATGTCTCTTTATTCTATAGTTCCTTGAGATGACTTATACAACATTACACTTGATAAACATGTAATCATTCCACTACCTTCTTAAACCATTGACCGAGATTCAACAATTCTTTCATCTCACATATCATTTGTAGTCTCTTCGTCATCATTAACATAAATACTACCCACACGGCCGTACTGATTCTCTTCATGAGACTTTCCCTTAGGGCATTGGTTTGCATAATGCCCGTACATTCCACATTTAAAACATTTAACCATTTTTGATGTCATAGCAATACCATTATCCTCATCCATGGTGTTAACTAAACCTTTTCCTTTGCACTTACTGGCTTTGTGTCCTTCTTTTCCACACCCAAAGCATCTTCCAGTTCCCTTGAAACAATCTCCCCGATGCCTCTTCCCACATGATTTACATGAGGGAAATTGAACTTTCTTTCCTCTATGATCATCATGAAACTCCATCTATCTCTTATTATCTGATTCGGGAAACTTACCAAAGTTGAGATTATTGATCATATTATAAGATTTCCGATTAGTCATAATAACGATGTTTGGACTTCCAAATCCCATTTCATTTGGTTTCTCATGAATAATATCATTCCATTGTCCATCATATCCTCCATTATCATGAATCTTCATGTTTCTAGCCATTTTCTAAAACCCAAAAAGAATAGGGTGAGAGGGAAAAATCATGCTAGAGAAAACAACATAGTTAAGGGGGAGAACCCTCAATATCTAACATCTTAGGTTAAATTCTAAGATCGTTACCATAGTTCTATGACTATATCCTATACGTATATGTATCCTTAGGGACATCCCTAGACATACCTTAGAAATATCTCTAGGGATCTCACTGACATTTTCGCATCCTAGTTTCCAAAGGTTGAGTAAACCTTTCCTCTGATACCAAATATAGGGTCCCGAAGCTTGACACATAGGGACATTACATTACTTTTACGGAATACTTAGTACATTACAAAAACACACACACACAAGGACCGTAATAGTTTAGTGTCTTTGAAAACTTGTAATATAATCTTCTAATCGTGGTGAAAGATCTTCAACATCTCCCATAAAGATCTTCTTTTTTTACCTAAAAACTTTCTTTATATCCTGGGGAAAAGAAAATATAAAAGGGTGAGCTCAAATTATCAGTAAGGGTAAACAAAAGAAATATCAATCACTTAATATTCATAAGAACATAACATTTTGGAAATCTTAACCTGCAAAAGAGATCATAATATCATAACATGGGATAAATCATAGTAGTGAAATGTAATCCCAATAATCATAACTTAAAACATGAAACAATGTGTTATACACACATAATCATAAAGAATCATTTCTTATTAGTCAAGACTCATTCCATGACTATCTTAGTTGACAAAGTCCATTTCTGATCCGAGTTCACTCCTCGTTTCAGTCCTGTTTCACTGAACCGGTTTAACCTGCTGTTCCAGCCATGTCTATCTCATGAGATATAAAATCTTTACCCAATGCATTGGAGGGAGATATAGGTCCCACCCATCTCATAATGATACCATTCTTATGTGTGCCAAAAAATCAAAAATCATGCATCATTGCATAACCCATGTAAGAAAAATTGGATTCTTAAACATCGTGACATGATAAAAAATTCATATAAGATAAAGGAATTCATAAAAATAATTCCATCACTACAAAATCAAATCAATTTAATAATAGGGATAAAAATATAACTCGTTATTATCTTAGATGGAAAATAATTTTGATAAAACACTTGAACTACATTCTTGAGGAAAATATCCTTTCTACTTCAAAAACACTTTTCCTTTCTTAACATGTCATACAATTCTACACTAAAAGAAGTTGATTAAAAATAAAATTGAAAACGTGTAAAGGAATCTTCTTGGAAATAATGTTTTAAAAATCCAATCATGCCGTATACGTTAAAAAAAACATTCTTCTCGTACATTTGTCGGAAAAGTCAAAAAGTACATCGTACGAAAAACGACAAAAGATTACTTTCATATCTTTTACTAAAAACTCACCGAAGGGTAAAATTGTATTTAAAAAATTGTAGGTGGATGGAAATAATATTACATATTGAGGAAACATGGATGTGGTTGATAAAATACACCCTAGTAAATTCCAAAGTATAAACAATCTTTGATAAAAATGAGATTGTGATACTTCCCTTACCTTAGGTCCGATTTGCTTCGTAAGTGTCTGAACCTCCTGTATAATGATTTAAATAATGTCATTGACTTATTATAGAATCATACTCATTGTTATGATATCATATATGGTTCACTTATGACTTTATATTACCCGTTCTTTTGTATATTCCATGTTAAAGAGCGTTTTGGGTAAAATCGTTTCATTTGTCATCTGTGTTTTGACTTGTAATTCTTCATATGATTACTTAGATCATGATTACATAATTCCAGAATATAAAAAATGATTTATATATAATATATATTCAGAATATACATATATATAATAGATCATTAAATGGAATGAAATACACCGTTCATGGAGATGGTAGGCCGTACGTACGCATGAACGCTGTTTTTCTTTCCTTATTGAGTTGAATGTAATTAAGTAGATTACATACATATATATAGACATAAATCTAGTATCATTATTATTTCTTATATTTCATGATTACTTATTATATATACTTTATAATCATTCATGAATGGTTAACGTGGAGAATGAATCTCATCGCGTCGTGGAGACGGTAGTCCGTACGTACGCACGAGCGATGATATCGTTCTCATGATCGTGGAATTGTATTGGAGTGTATGTATACTATTTTAAAATAAATATCACTTTAAAATAATCATATATAGTTATTATTTACACCATTATACCCATCCATGTAAGGTGGTGGTGGAAAATAGATTACACCACGGCGTGGAGACGGTATTTCATACGTACGCACGCGCGGTGATTTCGTTTTCCGTAGGATGGATAGATGGTGAAATAGGGTTTTTTTCATACTTATAATAACATATTAGTATATTATTGATACTGATGTTATTACTTCATAAAGAAACAACCTAAGAAGAAGAAGTGGAAGAAGAAATAAAGGTGAAATAATCCGTAACTGACATTAACTTTTCTTTGAAGCGCCTCTTTGAGTCCTCCTCTTAGGGAACTAAAATTGGTCTTTGAAGAAGACCAGGACAACTAGGATGTTTCTAGGGAAGTTGAGAAGAGAATTTGGCAGGGTTTGTCCGAGCATGAAGGCTCAAAGTGGTGTGAGGAAGAGAGGGAGGAGGTTCCCTTTTATATGGGAGGAGAGGGGCACCTTTGGAATAACTAAAAATATTATTTTATTATAAAGTCATATTCGGTTTTTAATAGCTTCAAATTGAGTTATTTATAATCTAAGGTGGGGATGGGTAGCAATCCTCTCATCCAATATAATTTGGACAAGTTTAGTTTACTATTTTAAACTTATCATTTAGTTTTAACTTTAAGTTAGATAATTTTACTTTTACTGTGTCTTTTTGTGTACTTACACTATAAGGTTAATAAACATACTATAACAAGTCAAATGAACCCCAAGTTTTTCATTATTAAAATATATAACTTTATCTATGTCATTTTACCGATCCATTGATTTTTTTTAGGAAAAAAATAACAATTAATAATATAATATTTGTTTTAAAAACTATTTATGTCAATTTTGACACTATTTAGTAATTGATTTTTGTGAAAATTATAACAGAATGATTAGTTGGAAAAAAGTTACTTAAATCAATACTAACATGTCATATTAACCTATAAAATTATTGGAATTCATAAAAAGTCTTAAATTACATTTATTTGGGTATTTATAACATCAATTATGTCAATATTTCATTAATAAGATAATTACTGCATCGTCATTGTGTCATAAATAAATTAAATTATTTAATGTCTAAAAATTAAAAATAAAATACCATTATTTAGGAAATGTTTTTATCTTTCTAATTAATATTTATAGTAGAATTTATCTTATGTATAACCCTATATTAAAAATTATCTACTTATTAAACATTGATTTTTACTATTTTAACCCTTCTTTAAATAAATTAATAATAAATGTCCTAATCTATTCCATGTGGGCCTAAATGGTCATATTTTATTCCAAAGGTTGTTTTTGATCGAATTAAACTTATCCAATAGAATTAGGACATTTTTTAGGGTAATAATAATATCATTTTTACCCTTAATTACCCTATTTACTTTTCATCGTGGTAAAAAAAAGTAAAAAAGTTACTATTCACCAAAAATTATTTTCATCTCATTGAACCACATTTTACTTACTGACATCAACCGTGTCTCTTGGATTTTTGAAATTCCACTCACAGAAGCGGTTAAATTAAGTTTTATGAAAAATTCATTTTTTTAACTACCACTTAGTGTTTTCACTATTCATCAAAAAATAAAAGTTTCCAGAAAAATACCCAAAATTAGACCTAAGTTATATTTGATATTATGTACTCAAAAATGATGTCTATTTTACCAAATTCAAAACATATCAGTTGCATTAATTAATTTAAAAATTAATTCTAGTCGTCAAAACAAATAGCGTGTTCTTAAGAGATAATAACTATCAAAAGATTGACACTTGTTTACGTCTGGTTTAAATGTGAAATTTTATCCAATGACCAACATTGTATTGAATTGTAAAAATTTATTCTAAATATAATTTAAAACTACTCAAATTAATAATTTATCACTATTTATTATTTCTATTAAAAAGGTTGTTTTTAATTAATATTTAGTAATTTTCACTATTCATCAGAAAATGAAAGTTATCCGAAAAGTACCAAAATTTCACCCTAATCTAATTTCGATATTCCGAATCCAAAAATAAAGTCCATTTTGAAATATAAAATTTACAAAATTTCAAAAAGTGGTTATTACTATTCATAACGACTAGTTTTAATAATATTTCAATAGCATATCGTTGTTTAGTGAAACTCGGTATTGCGTACTACACATGCTATCGAGGAAGGTCGCGATTGCGTGTAATCCAAGGCAAGTCAAGGATGTGTGTTGTGAAATCACCTTTTGGTGTAGTGTACAACACAAGACATTAATAAAATTAAAAGGAATATTTTTCATAAAATCTCAGGGTGTTACAAAAGCCGCATGAGAATTCCCAAATCAATAAAATTGAACATCTAGAGGTATAGTGAGAGTATTTTTACCTCAAGACTATCCTTGGACTTATTCTTATGTGACACCATGTGGTATCGTTTTTTTAATGATAAATTTGGACATAAAAATTCTCTTCACAATTTAAATCTAAAACATCTAATCATTAATATGTCTACACACAAACACCAACCCTAGGAGAACCTATATACACAAGAATAATCCCAAATTTCTCACACATTTACTTTAGTCACATTAACATATAACATATTTCATATAAATCATCAGGATAAAATAGATTTTTTCGACCAATAATATATTTTATAAGACACTGCATAGATTATTAATAAAAAAAATTTAATGTAAAACATTAAAAATTACATATGAGAAGGTACAAGACTAGTGAACCTATGTGCTAAGTCATGACATGTGAAATACATCACATTTTTTTTACCTCCAATGAAAGAAAACATCAACCAACCTAAATATCACAGTATCTATTGAATACAACCATGAAACTATAAAAAACCCCAATAAAATCAGTTCCATTACCATGGAACCTAAAATGTGCGCTATAAAAGTGATTCATAGACAAGTTAATAAATTCACACCTGATTTATAACCATAGTATATCTATTATATAAAACCCCAGATAAAAAGACAAGGAAACAAGTACTAGATATCATTTTATAATACTTACCTCAGTTCACCGAGACCAAGTTGGTGTTCCAAATGACTTCATGTGAACCTCCTATGAGATTACCCATCCTTAAAATACAAAACAATACATCATAATAAATTAATATCCATTAGATACTATTTTATTTCACACCCTCAAAACTATAGGTTTAATGAATTTGGTTATTTGATGCATAATTATCTTATTTTTAAAATATTCTTCAACATCACCCCCAAAAATTCATCACACAAGATACCATTCTAGAAATTTTTTATATAATAATATTATTCATTACTGATGGAATTGAATTATAAGAAAATATTGAGCTAAAATTCTCAGTAAGGGGATGAAATATAAGAGATAACAATGAGATCAACATAGATAACCATAGATGAAAATGTGGGTATGAGAACATATTGATAAAATTATAATCAATATAGCATGACTCATGGATCATAACATAAATCATAAAATAAATCTTATACATAACATGGGTATTTAGCATGAAAAATAAGTTTATCACATGTACATGTATAGAAAATCATATCTTATATCGAGGATCCATACAAATAACATCATCATATAATTGACACATATGTTGTATAACAAAGTGGAATATGATAACCTCCCATGTCCCACAACTTAACATCTTTTGATATATAAATATTTTCCCAATGCATTTATGGACTATATAATTTTGGGCCTAACCATTACATAATGATAAACCATATAAATTTATTCCACAAAGATATAAAAACATTCCTAAATCCATAATGGCATAATTAACCCTTGAGAGTGAAACATGTTTCATAAACAACATAAAAAGACATAAAAATAAATGATATGGATAAAGAAATTGTATGATTTCATTAAAATATATCCATAGTGAAACATATAAAGCATTAAATGAATTGGCATAGATGAAAAATACTCTATAAGGACATATATTTTTTTTGAAAAAAATTGTTGATATATACTTTTCATTTTAATAAAAAAATTTAAATAAAAAATATATAAATAATTCATTTCAAAAAAATTATGGGAAATTACATTGAATAATTATTAAAACAATTAAAGGAATATTTTTAATTATATCTGAAGAAAACTCTGTGAGATAGTGAATGAGTTGAGAATATAATAGAGGAGATATAAAAATATTCCTTTTATATATTTTAATAAAATTAAAAACCAATGGAAAAAGGACTTTGGTAAATCATATATTTATATAAGGATAGATAATATATCCATATAACAAATTATAATACATGGACATGGGTAAAAAATATTCAAACATAAAAGAAAAGGTTAAATTAATTCCCTTTATGAACATTATTTTTGGTGAATTGGAAATAAATGGTATTAGAAATGGTAAGAATGAATGAAAAAACCAAACATAATTTGATGATAATAATAATTTTTCATTGAATTTAAATTTCATATATATTCTTCCAAATTATTTTTTATAATTGGTAATGTCATGTAAGAAAAAATATTTGGCGAGAATTCCTTACCTTTACTCTCAATACCCATGAATGAGATTTAAACTTCTGTATAATAAAAACAATACTTATAATTACATATTTTATAAAATTATTAAAATTTATTACATTTTATAAAATTCAATTATAATTATTTATTAAACATATATTTTTTAGTTATTGTTTATTTTCATCATCATATGTTAGTAATTTTGATTGTCTTATAGAATTTTCGTAATGTTGATTCCAATTTTAATTAATTGATTACAATTTCATTATTAAAATATTATTCAAGGAGGTAAAATAATTGTATTTAAATGATTTATATATTACCATGTTCATGTAATGGAAGGTATTTATATGATTTGTGATAATGGAATTCACGATGAGCATGTTTTGGGTAATTTATCAATAACAACAGGTTTCTTTATAATGGAATTTAATTTATGATTCACCCATCCAAAAAACTATTTATGAAATAAATTAATCTATGATAAAATATAATAATATTATAGATATATTTATTCCCATTCATGTTTAAAATTGTGAAGATAATATAACATCATTCATATTGGGTGATGAACCGACCAAATACAGAAAAACCTATACTAATGAATGAGTTAGAGTATAAAGTTATATTATAGTAATATGACTTTTACATAAGTGTAATGATATTAATAATAAATCATTACAGTTTTTATTTATATTTATATAGAATTTAAATGAAAAGTTAATTGAAATAAATAAAGAATAATTAGATACTTATATGGAATCACACCTTCTCGTAACAATTTCCTTTATAATAAAGGATTTAAGACTCTCGATGAGAACAAAAAAATACCAAATGTGTAATAATAATTTACAAGAGTGTATGTGGTTAGGTATTTAAGGGGAAAACAAAGGAAAATTGTGGTTCAAAGTGGGTAGATGAGGGGTCTTTTATAAGTAAATTTTAGTGTAATTATCATAAATACCCATTCCTTAATTTGAAAGGAATTTCATTTTAGAAGGAAAGTAGATCCAAAGTGGAAAAATAATTGATATGTATCATAAATAACCTTATCCAAAAAATTTATAGATAAGTTTATAGATATTTTTACATTTATCACATTATTTAACCCCTTTTACCGCATTTTACCATTATCATAATAACTCATTTTTTACCTCGGTAACATATTTTTTACCCAGAAATAAAATTGAACCACTTATCTGATTTCAATGAAATAAATCAAAAAATCAAATCTATGTAATTAAGTTTAATTTCTAAAATTTATTAAAATTAATTTAAATAAAAAAAATAAAAAACACATAAAAAATAATTTTAAAAAACTATATTTTAAGCATCAAAGATACTTTAGAAATATTCCTTAACAAGTAACAATAATTAGATGGATGTTAATTTATTCTTTTTTGTATAGAAATAATACATTTCATTGGATTTTATAACGAAAATATTATAAATTTATCTTTTAAATTAAAATATATAATATAAATAGTGTTTTTAAATAAACCATTTTTCACGACCACAAATTAGTAAATTCCTTATAACTTTTATATTATTTATCATATGTTATTTACATATTTTAATACTAAATAATTTAATTTTTTTTAATTTATTTTGTCAAAACAATTCTTTAAAATTAATAACTTCATTTTAAAAAATAATTTGTACAAAAATACAATTTTTATAAATTAAAGATATTTTTAAAAATAAATTAATAATTTTTGTTTTATTCAAAAATTATTTATTTTATATTAATTACATAAAAAATATTTTATGTGTAATATATAACTTACTTATAACTATAAAATAATCAATCTACTTATTGGATGCATGTATACTCAGTGACAGGATTTTCAAGGATCATATATCCAACTACCATATATACAATAACCATACATCCAATGAATATATATTCAAGGAATATATATCCAATAATAATATATCCAATGTCCTTATATTGAATAAACACACACACACACAAATATATAACTGTCTTATTATATTCTTATATTAGAGCATACATGTTTAAATAAAATCCCTTTATACCCTTTACAAATTTCTCTCTCAAAATGTATATTATAATTCTATTTATTTTACATATTTTTATAGTTATAATCAGTGATATAATATTTAAAGAAAACCAATATGATAAAGATTCCAAAATTTTCACCTTTCTATTTACTTATGGTTTTATTCCACTTATAATTTCCATAACGATGATTCATATTATATTTTAATAATATATTAATTCTTATCATGTATCATAACATTATATCGTAATAAAACATAAATTTTTTTGTTTTTAGTATGGTGTTATATGTAAGATTAGATAAACAACATATTAAAGGAATAAAACATGGAATGTTACATTCGACCCACCATTAAAAAATTTGACATTGAAAATTTCATTTCTCTGATTGAAAGAGGCATGTGTAATTTTTTTATTCTTATGTATTTAAGTTCCCACATATACTCCTCAAACTTATGTTTTCAATAGAAAACTTTTACTATGTAAGTGGTCTTGTTTTTTAGTACTTTATCACTACAATACTTGATATCTACTGATTATTATTCATAGGAGAGATCATGTTCAATTTTTATAACCTCGGAGATATATGCATGTGGTGGGTGTGGTATATACTTCCTCAAAAGTGATACATGGAACACATTATAAAATTCATAGATGTACGATGAAAGAAAAAGTCAATAAGCTATTGTCTATATGTGATGGGGGATTTTAAAGGATCAAATGAATCTTGAGATCATTGTACTTTTCATCCTAAATATCATAACCCTCTTACATAGTGATATTAAAAGTAATAACATGTCTCCAAATTCATACTCAAAATATTTTCTATACTTATCAATATAGTTATTCTATTGAATTTATCCTGATTTAATATTCCACTAAATAGTTTAAATCCTTTCTAATATTTCTTGATCATGTTATTGTTCCAATAACTTTCACTCTCCAAATTCATCCCAAAAAGTTAGTTTTTTAACCTCTTCCCATATAGAGCCACATATAGTTCCATTTGAATGATATAATGGAAATTTTTGTTGTATAATAACCTTATTAATGGAATATGTTCTTCCCATCCTCATTTAAAATCCTTTTAATAGAATATAAGCATATCATATAAAGTTCTAATGAACATTTTAGATTGGATGTTGGTTTGAGTGTGATAACCTATCCTTATGTTTTGATATGTATCTAATTATTATTTAAGAAACCTATAAAAAACTGTATTAAACCTTGAATATTGATCAAATATAATTAAAATTGGTACTTAATAGAGCCTTAAAACTTCATTTATTTATAACATTTCAATTTATAAAAGTGTTAAATTCTATTTAATTTCAATTAATTGTTATATCGTCATATACTATTTAACCCCAAATAAAAGGATATTATAACATTTAGAGGCCTTGGGAAGATCTATTCCAAAATTCATGTCAAAATTCTATCATTTTCATTAATGTATGGGTAATGGTTGTATCACCCCTTAGACTTATATCATTTTCCTTAACTTGGTAGTAAAACATGAATTGTGTTGTGAAATCAATAGTCTCACAATTCATGTTGTCCCTCAGAAAGTACTCCTTGAGATCTATATACATATTTTTGATTTTATAATAGATATATAATTATGATCTACATGAATCTTCCAATAAATCCTTCTTCAATTATTGTACTAAAGGGACTCATTTTCATTTCCCAAATTTTGGTAGTTCCATCAATGTCAATGTTGAACTTCAAAATATTCCTTATCTTATTATATATCACCATATCATCATTTTCCACCTCATTGATATTAAAATGGATGTATTATTGACCATTATTTTAAAAAACAACATTTATCTCTATCCCTTATTATTTATAGGTCTTTACTTTATAAAAACATGATTATTGGGTCTCTTTCAATTATCATCATAGATAAGGTAACTTGATCTCTCCTTATCAAAGCATCCACCACCATGTTCTCCTACCCTAGATAGTAATTTATTGATAAGTCATAGTACTTTATCAACTCTTAAAATCACTATTATCATAGGTTCAACTACTTTTTTTAATATGTACTTTTATATTTTTTGAACTATATATATAGGTTATACTTTTCATTATAGGGATAATTACTCTATATCTTTAATGTAAATATTACAACTTCAAACTCTAAATAATGTATTGGGTAATTTTTCACATAGAACACTAATTGCCTTGGTAATAAGATATGATGTTTCCATTTTGTATAATAATACACCATAATAATTTTTTTATGCATTTACATATATCACAAAACCTTCTACAATGTAGGGTTTCATGAGGTTCAGTGACCAAACTTCTCTTAAGATCCTTGAAACCATCATCACATTCATAGAGAGGAACATAACTCCCTTTAAGGTAAAAATGGTTAGTTTATTTCATAATCTAGAGAAATTTGTGAAAAACCATTGATAACATCCAGCTAATCCATGAAAACTAATGATCTTTATTACAATGATTGATCTGTGTCATTTACTAATTACCTCTATCTTTGAAGGATCTATAGATATACACTTTCATGAGATTACATGAACCTATAATGATACATTATTTATCCATATTTCACCAAAGATAAATTTGGCATAAAATTTATCATTAAGTACTTTATGAAAATCCTAAAATTCACTTTATGTTCCGATATATACTTGAAATATATGATAATATCATCTTTTAGGACTACCAAAAACTGATTGTGGTAATCTATAATGAATCTATTTATTGAATCCATAAATATAGTGGGAGAATTTGTAATTCCAAAAGGCCTTACTTTGAATTTATGGTGTCCATATAATTTATAAAAGGATGTATTGGGTATAACTTATCTTTTCACCCTTCGTTTATGAAAACTAATTAAAGGTAAATTAATGGGAATTTTTGGAACCTATAAAGATGATAAAAAAATCAATACATGGTATAGGATACTTATTTTTATTATGATCTTGTTATGTTCATGATAGTTAATAAAAAGTAACATCGATATATCTTTATTCTTAACAAAGATGATTTTTCCTCTTCACATTGAATCACTTTAACATATAAAACTCTTTTCCAAATTCTATTTGAGTTTGTTATTTAGTTCTATTAAATACACTTTATGTTTGTGTTATGATTTTTTTCAATTTGGATCAAATATATTAAGGGAAGTTTTATGATGTCAATATTTGGATGAAGTGTTTCTTGGAAGATGTTTTGGAAATACCAGAGTATTTTGAGAAGAATTTGAAGTTCCCAAGAATAATTGAGAAGAATAAAAAAGAGTTTTCATGTTCCGGTATTAATGTGTGTGTCATATAAAAGAATTGAAGAATTATCTAAAGTCTTGTAAGTTATTTGAGGTGAAATCATTGGATTTATAAAATTTCAATCCACAAGATAAAAAAATGTTTTAATAATTAGAGTTCTTGAGTTACTATAATGATGCATTAATACATATAGAATATATTGTTTAAAAAATAATTTGATGATTATTTTTGTTCTGGATGTTAGAGATGAAGAATTAATTTAAATATATATGAGTTCAAAAGAGTTAAAGAGTTTATAAAAAATTGTTTTAAGGGATAATCAAGTAGATCCACTATGAGTATTAAAAAAAATTCTCTGATTTTGGGATTAATAATTTTTTCATATATGTCAATTATTTTATATATTCAAGTGACTATTTCACTTTTTATATGGATAGTTATATTTTATGATTCATTTATGAAGGCAAAGTTTTGTCACCTATAATAAACTCCACCTCCAAAGTATCTTGGGTATCATAAAGACACTTGATAAAGATCAAGTATGAGATCTAAACTTGAGAGGCATGGTGATAGAGGTAAGATCTATTATGGGTTGAAACTATCCCAAGGAGAGTAAACATCATGAGGAGTAGTATTATGACCCACTGGGAAGGTAGTACCTAAGGATTTGACAAGACATTATAGAGTACATTGATTTATAAGGTTTTTTTATCCGAAAGTTAAAAATTATGTGGGATTTATTAATGTGTATACACTATTCCTTTATTAATTAACACTTGTAGGTTTTATGAAAGTATGAAATTTCTCATTTTCTCCCACCTCCATCCAAAATATATATGTGTTATGGATTTTCGTTGTTACTAAAATATTCAAATAAACCATATATTAAAAATAAATATGAGGTTATAAATGAATAATTATATTTCAAATGTGTTCTTAAGACTATACATGAAGATATGAATCAATATTAATGCTTTCCCAAGATTATACTCAATATTAAAATAAATATTTAAGGCATTGTTTATAAATAAAATAGTTGAGTGTAATGGGTTGAGGGTCTATTTCATTTAAATGTGATGATGCTACACAAATATTTCAATGTTCACTATACCATGATAATTGTGGTGATTAGTTCTTGTTCAATAAGCAATGAGGTTTATATTGAAGATTGTGAATATTAGTGAGAAGGAACCCATGAATAGTATTGAAAAAATAAAATCCCAGGTGCATAGAGTAGCTGTTGTAGATTATTCATAAGTTTTATGCATTGAACCACCATAGATTTCAAGAAGGGGTACATAAAACAAATAAAATATATTTATTTCGTATATACTGGATTCATAAATTTTACTGAATAAATATTATAAAGTATGAAAACTATTATATAAATAGAACATGGTGATTTCATAAGGCATAATCAAAATGTATGATAGGGGATATTTGTAGATTTGATTTCCTAACATACAACCTAAATATTTATAAGGTACATACAGATCATAGGGTACTGTATATATAGTTTTTGACATTCATGCAAATTTTAAGGTACATCAAAGATATCCATAAGGCATATAAGCCTCATAGGGTACAATGGAGTTCATAAAATATATGAAAAGGGGTTTATAAGTTATATACAACCTTACAATAAATTAAGTTACAACCCTTTGGTATATTTATATATTTTAAGATGAAGGAGACATGCTGTAATCCTGTGATGAAAAAGGAAACAAAGCCACATTTTGGGAAATATTATGTAAACATGGAATGAGATATGAAATTATAGATATATTAAATAAATTTAAATAAGCACAAGCCTTCAAGAAGTCCAAAGAAGAAGAAGAATTTATTTCCAAAATTAGAAGAGATTAAAAGGCAATGAATATCATACAAACAACAAGGATACTTTTTTTGAAATATATATTTATTAAAATAAAAGAATATTGGTGTAGTTATAATAATTTTTTGAAGAATATTTCCAATGTATCAAAAAAATTGTGAGAGACCAGATACAATAACTAGTTACAAACTTAGAGTATCAATAAAATAAATAGAGGCATAGTTCTATTCCTATGGAATAAATAACAAGAATATGAATAAGTAAGAATGTAGAGTGCTATAAAATCTAGTTGAAATAGGAAGGATAATTTTATTGAGAGGATAACAAGTAGAACAAGAACGTTTTATGAGGATAGAGAAGTTATTGTACATGAATAATATGAATAATTTTTAGGATAAGAAGACCGGAGAACCTACTTAAAATATTTATATGAATTAATATACTGAATATGTTTGATTTAGTATGATTGATTACTGTAATTGAGTAAAAATATTACATACACTATCCAATAGGTACCTAAATTTACTGATTACTAAACTTCACATGGCGTAGGAAAACTCATATATTATGTTACCATTTATAGAATTGCATGGGGGTTATTTTCTTTTACCAGGTTATTTATAGGTTATTATGTCCAATTCCATACACTTAACCATGATTATTTTGATAATAAGAAGGAATATGTGTGGATGTGAGATAATAAACCTTTTACACTAGGGACATAATCATCCTTAAGGGGTGAGAAACATAGGAAGAAACCCTAGTGTTATTATTTTGATTCTTAATCCTATCTGTATGTATACAAATCAATGTTAAATAAAAATAAAAATAAAATAAAAATAATAAATCCACTCACCAAACAAATGAGAATTAGATAAGGGATAAAAGTTTTAATTTATTTAAAAATTATAAAAACATTGATTCACCTCCTCTCATTGTTAGAACCATACCTTCATGATCTTTTCTATTAGTATCAATATAGGTCACACCTATTATTAGATTCTTAATTTTTTTAAAAGGTTTTGTTTATCTTCTAAAGTAAATATGTAGTGAAAACTTGGAGGAGTTGTATCAACTATTGATCGGATTTCTATATATACTAAGAATATAATAAAAAATAAAAATAAAGAATAGAGAATGAGGAAAAATATTTCCCTCTATTGTAAATAGAAAGAAAGCATAACTTCTATATTCTATAATCATGAGGAGATCACACCTTATATGGATATTAATGATTTAGTAGAAAATTAAAATGTAAAGAAGAATGATAAATATTTTACCTAAAGTGAATAAAATCTATTACAAGTATATGAGGTAACTATATACTCTTGTCTATATTGTCCACTAACTAACCATATATTAACATAGAAGACCATATCCCAAAAGAATTTCTAGAAATTTCATATGATGAATCATGTGCCTATTGGATGAAATTCTTGCATGGTTTACCCAAAGGTGTCAATAAATTTATTTATAGATATTTTAAATATTTATAGGATGAGATTATGCAATTTGAATAAGATTCAAAGGTTACAAACAAGATCTTGATTAAAAATAATTTAATGTGTAAAAATTTCAATAACCAATCTTAGCCAAATATAGAAGAGATATGGATATTGAAAATAAATGCTCAAAAAATTGAAGAAATTTTTTTAGGAAAAATAAATAAAAATAAAAAACAATTTAAAAAATATAATAATAGTTCTATGAATTTTAAATGAATCAAAATTATTGTATTGATTTTAAAAATTATCTGCTAAAGGATGAGGAAAATAAGATAAACTAAATTGAAGCATTACAACAAGAAATATATAAAATAAATGAAGATAATTAAAAGTATCTTGATAATATAAAATGAGAGTTTAAAGATAAAATACAACTAGTGGAGGATGCGGAAAAAATTATAAATATGATATATCATGAAATGTCAGTCAAAATAGAAAATATAAAAAATGTTCATGTTGTGTCTTCAAAAGTTTTAAAGGTAAAACGAAACACTATGAACGCAACATAATATTATATTGGTGCTAAGGAAAAATGAAAGTTTAAATTCAATATAGGTTTAAATTTAAAATTTCAAATGTGGAGGAAGAAAAACACTAAGGAACTCACCATGAAATTTAATGGGGTTGGAAACTAGTATACGAGGTTCCATTCCAAACATAAATCATATAAAATGGAATAAAATACATAAATAATGATGCTTGTAAATGTTTCTAGATTATAGTTCGATTACAGAAACCAAGGTTTGTTTGTTACTATTTTTTCTGTAACAAATTTAGGCATATGGCTATAAATTTATAGTTTGATATTTTCCTTAATTAATGAAATAGAGTTCTTAAATCAATGGAGATAAAGGTTTAAACAAATAAAATCTCATAGAAGAGTTAAAAATATACCATTATAAAAAATATTCAAAATCATTGAATATCACTGCAAAGTTTTCAATCAATGTGGTATGGTAATGGGAAATTCCTAAAAACCATATCTAATCATGTTTAAAATGGTATTAATGAGAGTATACCACAAGTGACAAAGACAGAAAAAGGTAAGAAAATTATAAAGTTGACCATGGGTTACCATAAAAAATTGATCAAAGAAAATACAAGAAAATCAAAGATAAATCTTCAAAAAAAGAAGATTTATTGATTTTGAGGGATAAGAGTACATATCAAGGATACTTTCAAATATTCCATATGTTTCGTTTTTAAAAGATGAAATATTAAGAAAAAGAAAACAATAGATCAAGAGAGAAACAAAAAATTACCTTGGTGAAATGAATATTTGATATTCCATGTGAATATTCTATGAAAGTTTACTAAGTATCAAAATAATGAATAATTATCTAGATAACTGACTTCAAATGGGAAAGGAAATTGGAAGAATCCTAAGTAATGAATCTTTAAAAATTAAAAAATGATTATCCACCCAAAGGATGAGTCGAGTTTCATTATGGATTATCAAAATAAGATATATAAAGACCTCATGAAGTGATATAAGAGAGATGAAATAAATCATAACAAATCTAAAATTATTGTGAAACAATTATACTAACCCATAAAGAGATTTTAAAGACCATGAAAGTTTCACTAGGTGATGGCTGTTCTCTAATATCTCATGTTAAAAAAGGATACCACATGTGGATTAACATAATAGATCCATGTTTCTAAACAATATCGTTTAAAAAAAATGCTGATGAGATAATGGATCCAAATTATTTCTATTTTTCAGATTTTAATTAGTGATTTCATGAAGGGAATTTAAGGTGAGGTGATCTATCAGGGGGAGAACTATGGAAGACGTTCATGCTTTTGAATCTAGGAATTATTGTGAAAAGTTTTTATTTTGAATTAACATAAACATGGAAAACATGAATATTATAAAATACGGAAATCTACCTAGATGAAGATTATTCATAGTGTCTCCTTGAGGTGATATAAGTGAAAAAGGTATTAAAAAACTACTCGAACCATGAATTATAAACAAATATAAACATTGGAAGGTGGTAGAAAATTTTCATTAAAAAGTATTCTTTCTTATTATCTCATCCTTAGATAAAATAACAAAATACAGTTATCAAAGGGATAAATTATTTTAATCAATAATAAGAAAATAATAAAACTTATGATAATGATAGGGTTTATTTCAAAAACATACTACATGTACTTTAATGTATTTGACATGTGTATCGAGATGAATACATTATTAAATGTAGTAATTCCAAAAGGAATGAATATATCAATCAAAATCATTTGGATATAACCTTTTGAAATATAAACATACTTTGAACAAGTCATGGTAATTAGTATAAGTTGGTGTCATTTTTTTTATAATGGATATAATTTATGTCTAGATAAAACTCTCTTGTTTTCAATACAAAATATAGATCACGTAGAATTAGAGTGGGATGATTTATTGGTAAATTCTTATGTATGAAGTGATACTATCCTATTCCAATCTCTTTTTATTTATTTTCAATAATGGGGATAAAATAAAATGAAACAATTCATTGAAAAAAATTGGGGAGAAGAAGAATTTGTAGACATATTGGAATATAGTTTTCTAGTATTGGTATTGGAAAAAATTCGAAGGAAAATATTATTGAACACTCTTTGTGTTTGTGTTTTATTTGTTTTCAATAAGGAAAAAATCTATTAAGGTATGTTTTATTATGTCAATATTTGGATGAAGTTTTTCATGGAAGATTTTAAGAAGTACCTATGCATGTCTAGAAGAATTTGGAGTTCCCACGAATGATGCAGAAGAAAGAAAGGGGGTCTTAGAAAAAGATACGAATTTATGAATCCAATATAAGAGTTGAATAATTATATTAAACCCTAAAAGTGATTTTAGGTGCTTCAATTTTATTATTAAATGTTTCATTCACATGATAGGAATATTTTTTAATAAGTGGTGTGATTGAGTTACTTCAAAGTTGATCTATTACATAAATAATATCTATGAGTAATCAATTAATAGAAAAAATTAGACACATCTTAATTAGATTATCCTCCTAAGTAGATAGGGTATATTAAAGTATCCCAATGAAGAAGAAATATGGGAGACAATATTGAGTAGTATGGTGAATGTGGTAGGATCTAGAAATGGTCTTCATCAGCTCGAGGAGAGTAAACACCGCCCAAGGCGACATGTTGAGCCACTAGGAATATAGTCCCTATGAGATTTAATGATTCAACGAGGAGAGTGTTTAGTTATAAGGTAGTTTCATTCAGAAGTTAGAAATGTTGTGTGACATGGTAATATGAGTACACTATTTATATCATAATTAGTAAATATGGATTTCATTAAATGATGATATTGTTTATCATCTCCTACCTCTGTCTAGAATCTAAATTCTTGGGAGATTTGTGTTGCACCTGTAATACTCAAATAAAAAATGGATTATGAATAATTGAATGGATATGAATGCATAAGGACACATATAAAATATTTTTAAAAAAAATATAAAGATAAATATTCTGTGTAACATTCTCTCAAGATGATACTCAACATTAAAATTCATACTGAATGTATTATGGAGAAAGAAATGATATGAGTGTAACAGGAAGAGGGTCATGTTTATTAAAAAGTTATGATTCCACACATATTTTTAAATGTTTAAAATACCATGATAATTTTGGTGATCAAAAATGGTTCAAGTAGGGATGTTTTTGATAGTGAAAATTTGAAAAAAAGAGAAAATCCTTCTGAAGAATACCAAATTAATAAGATATTAGGTTCATAGAGTAGTCAGAGTAAAGTCTTCATAAGTTTCATGTAGCTAACCTTTATAGAGTTCATGAAGGATTTTATAGAGTATTTATGGAAGTTTTTAGAGTACAATTTGAGTTTATAAAGTTCTTGTAATAGTGATCATAAATTAGTATTCCTTATTGATAAACAAATAAGGTGGACTTCATAAGGAACAACTAAAAGTTCTGATTGGGGGTCTTTATAGATTTGAGTTCATAAGATAAAAGTTAAAGCTTTATATGGTACATGTACCTCATTTGGTAAAATGAGTGGTGTTCATAAGGTTCTTTCACACTGTAAGGTACATCAAACATATTTATATGGTACACGTGCATCGTAAGGTACAATTAATTTTTTAAGGTACAAGAAAAGGTGTTCATAATGTAAATATGAATTATTATTTTTATATATCAAACCCTATCAAAATGAAATGTATATTACTTTATGAAATTTCTATACTCTAAGGAGAAGAATCCATGCTATTATCACATGATTAAAAATAAAACATAGCTATAGTTAGAGAAATATCATGAAAATGTGAAATGAGATATTAAGTTGTGAAAATATTAAAGAGCATTTAAACAAGTGAGTATCTTAAAAAAGTCCAAACAAAAAAGATAATTGATGTCCAAGATTTGAGGAGATTAAAATGTACTGAATATTTTTGAAATAAAATGGGCATGATTTTTGTAATATATATATTGTGAGGGAGATGGAAAATGTCCTAGTTTTCATAATGCTATAAAACTATTACCTATTTATCAATGAAATTGTAGGAGACTCAATACAAGATTTAGTTTAATTCGCTATGTATTGAATAAATAATTATAAATATAGTGATATTAATTTGTACTAAAGATGAATAGGGATGAAGTGATAGTATTGTGTAATCTATTTTTCACATGAAGAAGAAGTTTCTTGAGTGGTGAAGAAGTAACACATGCACTATGAATGGAAGGGGATAAGATGATGAACTTGAGTACCAATAATCATACTCATGATAAGAATATGAGAGTTCCATATTGGGGTATTTATATGATAGAAAGGAATTAAGTTGTTTGAGGTAGCCATAATGATTACTGTAATTGAGGAAGAAGATCACTTAAATTGTCTACGAGGGACATAGATTTCATCATTGATGATATACATCACATGATGTTTTCCAAAAACTATGTTTAGTTACCATTTATATAGAAACATGTAAGAACATTATTTTTTACCAAGTCAGTTATAGTATAATGGGTCAAAGTTTATACCTTTTCCCATGCTTCATTTGTTAACAAGAAACAACATGTGTACTTTTCAGAAAGAAACCACCATACACCAGGGATATAGTTATCACTATGGAGGAAAAACTCATCAGAAAATATTTTTTTGATTTATGTTTTTCTTTCCTATCTATATTTATGAACACTAATCAACGATAAATGAAAAAACATTATAAATAAAATAAGGAATCCACTCACTGAACCAGTGAGGGGTGATGAAGGATAAAAGTTTCAATTAATTTAAAAAGTATAACAATTCTAATTAAACCGCCCCTTTGAGTATTGGTAACATACCTTTTTTATTCGTTCCATTAGTATTAGAGAAGGTCACACATCTTATTGGATACTCAAATTTTAATCTTTTCTTTAAGAATTGGTTTATCTTATAATTTCAATTTGGAGTGAAAACTTGAGGAATTATATAAATGATTTATTTTATTTTTATCTCTCCATGAATCCCAAGAATAATAAAAATAAATATAATATAAATATAAAGAATACATACTTATTGTGTAAAGAGGAATAAAATAAATCCTTACATGAAATGAACTCAATGAGATCAGACCTCACATTAATTTTAAATATGTGTTTAAAATGGACAATGTAAATGGGAATGATAAATATTAAAAACTAAGGGAATAAAATTTGATTCATTGAGATAAGGTAACTATATATTATTATCTAAATAGTTCAACTAAAAAATCAAGTATAAGTGGAGATGTCTATATCTCATAAGAATTACTGAAAAAGGGAATATGGGGAATTACAAGTTTATTTTATTAAAATCTTATAGGGTTTACCAAAATTTGTAGCTACATTTATTTTTAGATATTTTAATACCTTACAAGAGGAGATTATCCACTTTGAATAATAGAAATAGATTGTAAATAATATCTTGGCAGAAAATAAGATGATATGAAAAAATATCACTAACTAAGTTGAAGGAAAAAGTAATAGGAATATAGAGCTTGAAAATAAATACTAAAAAATTCAAGATTAGTTTTTTAGTAAAAATAAATATAAATAAGAATATTATGAAAAACTTGAATAGTAGTTATATATTATAGACAATAAATAAAATTATTATTATTATTAAAATTGGTCAACCGAAGGATGAAGAAAATAAGATAAAATAATTAAACCCCTTATTAGATTACAAAGATAAATTATGCTATGATCACGAGAAGTATGTTTATAAGATAAAAAGTGTGTGTGAAGATAAAATATAGTTATTGGAGGATGATAAAAAAATTAAAAATGTGAGATATATTAAAATGGAAGTGATATCAGAAAATAAGGAAAATGTTTAATTTGGTTCTTCACAAGTTTTCATGGAAAAAGTTTCCACCACATACACAACATAATAGAAAATTAGCAGTGAGAGATTTCTATATAGTGGGAAGAGGTGCCTCATGATTTTTCATAATAAATCATCAACAAACTATAGTAATAAGGTACCATTGGCATATGTGAATAATGATTACAGAGAATATTTTTAATTTGAAATGCATGTTTATATTCTAAATTTTCACATATATGGATGGAGATAAATTATGAATATTCTAACATTATATATAAGTTTGTTGGAATTATGTTTATAAGGATATATTCCCCAAATAAATCCAAAACAATGTAATATAATTAAAAAAATAGTATTTGTGTAAATCTAGAAGGCATGCAGTTTGAAGAAGGAAACCAAGGTTTGTTGGTTACTATTTTTTTCTACAATAGATTCAAGAATAAGAATGTTTATTACTGGTATAATATTTTCATTTCTAGAATACAATTAGATTCTATATCAAGGGAGAGAAAGGTTGAGACAAATTGAATATCTTAAAATTGTGGAAAACTTTATCTTTCTCAAAAAGAGTTAAAATAATTGAAGATATATTTTAGTTTTTCAATGTATGTGGTCATGGTAATATTTAATGACTATAAAATGTTTCTATGAATTTTTAAAATGGTATTAATGTGAGAAAAATAAAATTTTCAAAGTGACATATTTGAAAAAACATTAAAGTCTACCTTTGGTTAGAAGAAAATTAAACATGTTCAAAGAAAATCCAAAAATCCCCAGAATAACGATTAACCAAAAAGGAAGTGTCGGTTCCTTTTTGGGAGAATAAGGAATATCATGAATACTTGAAAAAAAATAGATGAATGTGGATGCTAAAATAAGGAATATTGAAAATAATGAAATAATAGATTAAGAGAGGAATAGAAAACTGCCTTTCTGAAATTTATATCTAAGATACCAGGAATAATATCTAAGAGAGTAGTCTATTCTTCAAAAAAGCCCATTATCTAGACAGTTGAGTTGAAAAGGTAGAGGAAATTATAATTAGCCTAAGTAATTAATTTTTAAAAATGAATAAAATTCTCCATATGAACGAGGAAGTGGGTTTCATGAGTGATTATCCTAAGTTATCAAAACAAGCCATTAGTAAGTACTATGTGGGAGGTTTAAAAATACTACACACATAATAAATGATTTTTATAACATTTATAATATCCAAATAATATATTTTTAAGACCACAAAAAATTCACAAGATAAGGAATATTCCATGATGGATCATGTTAAATAATAGATCCCACACATAGAGAGATGTAAGTGATATATACTTCCAAAGGATATCGTCTTGGAAAACAGTTGATGATAAAATTGATCAACCTTATGTCTTAATATTATATATTAAATTTTTCTGCATTCATGTAGAAAATTTATAGCGAATCTCTTTCTCACAGTGGGAAACTAAGGAATATATAATATCTTTCAAATTTGGATAACAATATTTGATAATCTATTTTTGTTCACCCTTAACATGGATATCTTGAAGACTATCAAATTGAGTGATCTATCTTGATTAAGTTTATCTAGAGTGTATCCTTGAGGGATATACAAGTGAATAGGGAATTTATAATCTATAAAAACAATGTAATTCTTAAAAATTAAATGGTTCTATGGTTTTTAGAATGTTTTCAATGAAAATGTATGATTTATAATTATACTATCCTTTTTGGAAAGAATATAATCTAGATATCAAGTGGGATAATTTTTTTACCAATGATATGAAAATAATGCAATTTGATTTAATCATAGGGATGTTTTAGAGTACTTTCTATATATAAGTGATAGTTTTTACATTCATATTGAGATGATTATATGATTTCATGATGTTATTCCAATGGTAATGAAGATATCAATTGAAAAAATTTAGTTTCAACCTAGGGAAATAAAATTTTCCTGTGAATTTTTCATAGTAATTATTATGTGTTGGTATCATATTCTTTTTATAATGGATTAAATTTATGTATACATAAAAATAAATCTTGTTTTCTATGTTTATCATTGATCATGTAGACTATGAATGAGGTGGTTGATGACACATTACATAAGTATTATGTGATACCATTATCATCCAAGCTCTTTATATTTATTTTCAATAAGGGGGGGAGAAGAAAATGAATGTAGTCAATGAGATAAAAGGGAGATAAGAAGAATTGGTTGACATATTTTGATAAAATTTTATAACATTAGTATTGATAATAAATAAAATGGGAGATATTATTGAATCCAATTTATATTTGTGTCATATTTGTTTCACATAAGGATTGTTGGCATTAAATGAGGTTCCATGATGTCAATATGTGTATAGAGCAATATTTGGAAAATGTTTTAAAGTCCCCTAGAATGTTGGTAAACATTAAGAGTTCCCAAGAATAAATGAGAAGAAATAAAAGAGTTCCCAAGAAAAGGTATTAATGTGTGAATCCTATAAGATAACTAAAGAATTATATTTATGATTGTAAGGGATTTTAGGTGATTAAACTAGATTACAAAAAGTTCTATTCACATGAAAGACAATATTTTTGAATAATTAGAGTGCTTGAGTTTCTCCCAAGTTTTTTTATTTTATAAATAATAGTAATTTGAATATTTTTATGGAGATTAAGAATATGAACCTAAAGTATATATGTCAAAATATGAGTTAGAAATTGTAAACAGTTTGTGTAAAAACATATTGATTGGAAATGTGTCTGGAAACTCTGTGAGTTTTGGTAGTATTATATATAATATTTGTAAAACAAATATCTATGTATATGTCAATTATGGTCTATATGTGAGTTCCATTTTCACTTCATATAACTTACTGGTCTTTTTTATCATTCATTACCAAAGTAATTTATTTTCCTAACTCTTAGGTAGATCAACCACCAAAGTTGCCTAGGTACATTGTTGACACCTGGTTGAGCTCAAAATGGGTTCCAACCTTGAGAAATATGGTGAAGGAGTTAGGGGCTAGTCTGGGATGAAAAAGGCCTGAGGAGAGTAAACAACCCACGTGGTGGAATGATGAACCGCTTAGTTTGTAGGTCATAAGGGACATTAAGATCCATTGAAGAGAATGTTGAGTTATAAAGTAATGGAAATTTTAAGTAAACAATGATGTAGGACATAGTAATATATAGACAGTATTCATATCTTAAGTAGCATTTGTATATGTCCTGAAATGAAAATTTTTCTCATTGAATCTTACCTCCTAATAGTATCTTCATGTATTTGATATTTGTTCCACACCTTTAATACTTAAATAAATAATGTATTAAGAGTTATCACAAGGTTATGAATGTATAACGCCACTTCCAATGCATTTTTTTCTTGGACAAGAAGATATGAAGCTGGTACAATATTTTCTCAAGATGATACTCATTATTACAATGCATGTTGAATGTTTTATTAAGAAAGAAAAGATATGAGTATAAAATAATGATATTCTAGTTGATTTAAATGATATGATCCTACACAAAGATTTCAATGTTAAAAAAACCATGATAATTATGGAGATCAATCAGGTTTAGACTAGGAATGAGGTTGATGAGACTACTGCGAATAACAGTGAGTAGAAGTCTAAGAATAATTATAAGAGGATAAAATAATGGTTTTATATAGTAGCTATGGTAAATTATTTGTAGATTTTATGAAATGAAACTTTATAGAGTTTATGAAGGAGTTAGTAGAGTTTCTATATAATTTTTAGAGTAAAAAATAATTTTATAATTTTCATGAAATGAAGATTGAATAGTATGATATATTTTAGATAAAAAGATATGGTATATTTTATAAGGTATAATCATAAGATATGATATATGATATTTTTAGAGTTTTGTTTTTAAGGTATAACCTAATGATTTTTATGGTAAATTCTCATCTTAGGATATAAGTAGTGAAGTTTATAATATTTATCCACATAATAAAGTGCGTCTAATATCTTCATAAGGTGTATAAGTATTGTAGGGTACAATAAATTTCATAAGGTACATGAAGATCAGTTCATATGGTACATATGAATTATTCATATGGTAAAACCAACAATAAAATAACATAAGTTATATCCCTTTATGATATTTTTATATATCGAGATAAAGGTACCAAACCATAAGTGTGTGATGAAAAATCAAACACATCCACAACTATAGAAATATCATGAAAATGTGGAATGATATGCATTGTTATGGAAATATTAAAGAATATTTAAATGAGGCCAAGTATATAGGAATATTATAGAAGGAGGAGAATTGAAGTTTAACATTTAAGAAGATTAAAATACACCAAATTTCATAGAAATAATAGGGTAAAATTTTTAGAAATATATATTCAACGAAAGAGAATAAGAATAGTACAAATATAATACTATAATAAAGAATATTACCTGTGTATTGATGAAATTATGAAATACTAGACACAACATCCAGTTATATACCCTGCGTATTAAATAATGAAAATGAGTCCTGAGGCTAATATTATACACTAAATAAAAAAAATATGAAGAATATGCAAGACGATAAAGTGGTGTACAACCCTATTCACATAGAAAGAATATGTTTCCTGAGAAGATAATAAGTTGAACATGAAATATTCATGTGAGTTGAGAAGCTATTGTAATTTCAGGTCATGAAGATTATACATCTTTCCTATAGTATTTATATGATATAAATGACTAAATTAGTTTGAGGCATTGAGAGTGATTGCTACAATTGAGGAAGAATATCACTTACACTATCCATAAGGGGAATGGATTTCATTATTAATAATATTATTTAGATTGTCTTGTAAAGCTTATGTATTCTATAACCATTTATATAATAATAAGTTGGTGCTTTTTTTGTACCTATTTGCAGCTAGGATAACTGGCCCAAGGCCGTATCCTTTCCCTTGCATCTTTTGACAATAAGATGAAATTTATGTTCATGTGGGATAATAACCACCATACATCAAGGATATAGTCATCCATAGGTAGGTGAACCTCATAAATTTTTTTGAGTTTTCTTGTTGTTTTCCTTTCCTACCTTTCTATTTCCACTCCAATCAAAGTTAAATAAAAATAATGTGAGAAACGAAATAAGAAATTAAATCACTAAAAAGTGTGTAAGTGACAAGGTATTAAAGTTTTAACTGATTTAAAATATATAACCACACTGATTCACCACCTCTATCAGGGTTGGATACACCCCTATATATCCTTTTCAAGTTCCTCTAATTTGATAGGGGCCATTCTACATCGAGTCTTTGATATTTTCATAACGCCATGTATGAGTTCAATTGAATAATCAACCACACAAACTAGACTAGGAATAATTAAATATTTATAAAATACAATGATATATTCCCATATAATTAGAATATCATCAATATTGAGTTTCTAATAAACCATTTAATCCAAATATCCATCATTATTAATAATGAAGACCTAAAAAGAGAAGTATTTTCTATTGAGAGTTATAAATAATTATTTTGTAGATAAATGATCATAGGTTTATTTGGGATTTGAAATGTGATTTCCATATCCTAATAATTGATATGGGTTAAATTTGGATAGATAAAATGCTCACCCAAAGCCAGATCACATTCCCCAAAAGGGAGAATAACAAAATTTATAGGAATCATATCCCTAAAAACATAAACTAGTGATGAGTTATATACTCATGATGAAATCATTACGCCACTAGGTGTTTCACAAATAACTCCATATATAATCATTAGGGAAAATATTTAATTGTTTTATAAGTCTTTACAGATATGATAGAGTTGGTAGAAAAATAATCAATTATGTAATTTTATGTTAATGAAGGGATAATAAACATACCTATCTCTATTTTATTATAGTTTAATCACTTATTAAATACAAAGAGCTTAGTTTGAGTAATAAATAATGTTATCCCAAGTAAGAAATTATATGATAATGAAAATAAAACCAAATATTTTCTAACCTCTAACATTTTCATTTTAACTTATGACACTTTAGGTTCAATATATAACACTCAAGTATAATATATGTTGATTAATGTTATATTATATTATTCTCCATAACCTACTCACCAATATTAAATAAACCCCACTCCAATACCAACTGAGGCGACCCAACCAAAACATAAAAAATACATTATTACATATAAATATCCATTATATATTATACTAAATTATACCCAAAAAACCAATAAGTTTAGTTTATTTTGAGATAATATAAAAGACCATCATATATTTAAAAAGCTCTTAAATATATCCCATAATAAATCTCCACACATGATTCCCTTCTAGTCATGTCATACATAAATTTATTCTTCATTAACCGTTGAAGGGAAACATGAAAAATGGTGAGGATAAACACTCAATAAGGGTGTAAAAAATAATATATTCTATGGGTATAAATATATATAATCATGAATAAGATCATAGATGAACATGTGGGTGTGAAAATATTAAAAACATTTACCTAATAAGGTAAGAAACATGGACCTTGACATGATTAGAAACATTATGTTGTGACATAACATGGGTATGTAACATGGAATAAAAATATAAAATGTTAATAAGTATACAAATTCAAACCTTACATTACATACCATTACCAAGATCATCATCCAACTTTGGAAACACAAGTTTCATAAAATAGTGGATGAGGATAACCTCCCATGTATTATAACATAGCATCTCATAAGATACAGATATTTACCCAATGAATTAGAGCATTATATAATTTCATTCCTTCCCATCACATAATGATAAGCCATATATATGAGTTCCATAAGAACATTTAATCATTCCTAGATCTATTATAGTATAATTTACCTATGAGTATTAAATGGGTTTCATAAATATCTTCATAATGTTGAGATCAAGATATTTTTGTTGACAGATTATTGTTCTTATGAAGATGAAAGTGAAATGAAGAAGTGATTTTTACTTTGGAGGATATTGTTGAGATCCAAGGATATTTTTCTATGATATAAAGTAGTTTAAGTATTCTCTATCATGTTATATTTTTTTAGAAAAGAAGATATAGATAAATAAAGAAGAGGATATGTTTATTGAGTTAGATTTTATTTTAAATATATAAATCAAATTTAAAATCACATGAAATAATTTGTTATATGAGGTGAAGTAAATTAGAAGGTTTTGGCATTTAAAGGTATTAGGAATTTTTTAGTTGTTAGAGAGTAATATAGATGTGAATTTGGAGATGAGTATATTAAGAATAAGAAATGGATACGTCTAAATTATTATGAGTCATTATAAAAGTAACTATATTAAAAAATTAAGATTAAATAGAAAAGACATGATTATTTAAGAATTAGTATTCTTTTCTTATATATAAGCCTGAGAAGACCAGTGTAAATATGACAAAGTCCCTAGTTTGTATGAGTAACTCTACTGGTCCAGATGAGAAACCCTAAGCATAATTTAGATAAATTGAATAAGTCATCCAATTTATTATTGATTTTCTATTTTCATAAGAGTCATGCTGAGTATATATATTATAAAATTGGATATTCTTCATTATATAAGAGTCTTTTAGTGATTTTTTGAGTTCCGTTTTCTTGTAAAATGGACTTCTTTAGAGTAACTATGTGCTTTCATAAGAGTCAACTCTAAGGATAAATTAATTTCATAAGAGTAACTTTGAGTTTTTATCACATTAATTCCAATTTTCAAAAGATTCATTTCTAAAAAATATTTATTTTAAAAGTGTAACTAAAATATTTTCATAAGGTTCCTTTTGGGAAGTCGTAAGAGTTCCAAACATAGGTTAAAGTTGAGTTCTACATAAATTCAATATTGAATAATTTTATAAAATGAAAGTGATTTTTTCTAAATAATTATTCTAATAAGTTATGGTAAATTTGGGATATTGAATTAAAATATACTGAAGTTAGTATTTATGGATTAAATAACATAGGTGTAAATTTTTATTTAAAGTTATTTGAAGATTATGTTAGTGGAATTAGAATAATATTGTACCACAATCATGAATATTTTAGGAGAAGAGAAGAGTATCTTTTCACTATGATGAGAATCCATGAGATTTCAGGTTTGTAATATTCTGAGGTATTTTATAGTTCATCTGATGGGGGGAAAATATTTTAATATGAAGGATTTTTTATTTTTATAGTACTAATTTTCCATGTCATAATTCATGTTGCAGCATTGTGATGATCTAGACACCTCCAAAAACTGATGAAGAATAAGGAAAAGGTGGTGAATAAGTTAAGTGTGGGTAATGGTAGTATTTTGTTAGAGTATTTGAGATTAAAATTAAAATTTGAATTTCAAGATCACTCATACTTTGTAATGGATTTTTTTTTCTTATATATGAATATAGATTGTGTGTAGAAAGGATAAATATACAAATCATTCAGTAGATAGAAAGATACCGGAATAAATAGAATGTTGTTATGCAAGTAGAAGAAGAAAAAACAGGAAAAATTTGTAATAAAACCTGATATAAGACTTATTCAGTTAAATAATCAATTTATATCAGTGTAGGCAAACTTTTTTACCATTGGGAGACTATTATAGAAGATTATTTTAATGATAAAACCTTCCATACTATAATCCACATGATGAAACAACTGTACTGTATCATCTTGGTTGAGTCCAGATCATGCTAATGAATAACTATTTGTTTATAGAAGTGATCCTTGTAAATATATTATTCCTGATATGTGTGTGTTAATGAGAGTATGTAATAGTGATATATAATTAAATTTAATAGTAATAGAAGGATGATTCAACATTAAAATATAAAATAATTGAATTCATTGATTTTCCCACCTTATTAGTGAATTCTCATTGATATAGAGGGTATTTTTTAAATAGGAATCAGATCAAGATTCTATTAATTTATGATCTAAATTTTTGATTTTGGATATAAAGTGTTACTCTATGTAAGAAAATTTAGTTATGAATTAATGATGTGTATAGTGGAAAAACTGAATTTATTGAACATGAAGTGGATTCCCACTTTTTGTGGAAAACATTATCACATATAGATAGATTGGATTCTTGCATATAAGTTATTTATAAATTTAGATTTTTTGGGGGATGTAATTTATGGATTTTTATATCATTTTTAAGGTAAAACAATGAAAGTAGTTGATAGAAATAATATAGACAAAGATGGACATGATCAAAGTTCCATCCTATAATTTGTTTAGATAAATATTTTCTTAATATAATATGGATCAAAAGAGTAAATGGAATACGAGATATGTTATAAAATATCTATAATGGAAATAAAAAGGTTATGGAATATAAATTAAAGGTTAATAGATTGAAGTATAATGATCTTATGATACATGATGATGAAACTGTGGATGAATTATACACTATAGTAAATGAAATAGTTAGCATAGTCATGGGATTTTCTAAACAGTATGAGGATTTAATGATTATTGAGGTGACACTATGGATTCTTTTAGACTAGTTTGATTCACTTTTTTTGACACATGAAGATAGTAATCTTGGTACACATCATTCAGATTATTTACAAAAAATTCATATTTCATATGATATGTGGAAGGGTATGGTCTTGAAAAATTAATGTAAATATAAAAATTAAATTTATTTTAATGCATAAAAATAAGAAACATGAAAGAAAGGAATATTTATTAAAGAATAATTTTTTGAAGAAGAATAATATGTTGAAGTAAATTTTTATAAGAATTTTTTTTATCATTTATAGAAGTGTAAGACAAGGAAATGGTAATATTACCCTTAAGTGTCCCATGTGTGGATCCATTAAATTATTTTTTATTAAATTTCACAATGTTTATAGAAGAAACATTTAGTGAAGATAAGGGTGAGTGACCAAGAATATCCTCAAATATGACATAAAAAAATAATATATCCAAGTTTTCTTCAAAATAGAAGATTAATAATTTCTCTAAATATTAAAACAAATTTTGTTGCCAAAGTTTTAATAAATTTATTGTAGTGAATAAGAAGTGGAAGATGATACTTCAAATGATGTTGATGAAAAAATATTGGAAAAGAAAATGAGGAAGACTTTACAAGTGATGAAATTAGTGATGTTGATTGTGAGGAAGAAAAAAATAGAATTTATTTTAAATAAATAATTCAATTACTATATTTAAAATATCTCAACATTATAGAATTAGATAAAATTTTGGAATAAAGATAATCAATTATCAATTGACATATATTCTACATCTTATAAAGAAGAGTCACGATTAATAAATAAGATTGGTAAGTTGAATAAGTTTCTTGAAGAAGAAAATAAATTAAAATTTAAAATTAATGAAAGGTTAGAAATAAATGGTAATTAGCTTGAGACTATTTAATAGTATTTAATAAATTATATAATGTAACTGGGCATGTAAAAATTAACTATAACAATCTGTCCCAGTTCAACTTATAACGTCATCCAACATAGCTCAGCACAAGTCTGAAAGTGTGTTCCTATTTTAATTGGAATAGATAAAAGAACCAAGGTATCAATAAAACCATTTGATAATAATTTCATCCTTTGAGACATATAAACCACAACATGGATACTAGACAGAAATCCAATGTGAGGTATCTATAACTTGGATAACCATGTATGTAAATAAATAGTTTCAATAATATTGAAACAACCAAATAGAGTATAACATAGTAAAACTACTAAACAAACATAAAAAATCATTTAATAAACTCATGGTGATGTGAGTAAAACATTACATATACATAATTATCTTGATAAAGGCTAGACACACATGGATGATACCTAAAAAACTCAAAAACACCAACATATAAGGATCCCTAAAATGGCCCCATGAGCCATATACTTTTGAAACATGGTCACCATAGATCCTATAGAATGAAGAATGCTGAATAAATTAAAGTCAAATATGAAAATAAATGGATCCATTTCCTTTACCTGAATTAGAAGAACCCAAGTTTGAAAACATCCAATGGATATATACAGGGTGTGAGAAAAACCCCAGTAGGATACAACCATTAATATACACAATATCTTTATCATTTAAAACCATTCTTAATAGTTTGAACTCATAGTTTGGAATATTTTTTTAGTTAAATAGATTTTGGTTTCCTAAAACATGATTTTGGAATCCCACTTCAAAACCCAATGGTTTAAAAGAAGAAGTCAGTATTTTTAAATAATCAAAGGGGGTGTTATGTATAAAGTGTAACCCAGTGCAACATCAAGTATCAACATGAAAAAAAGAACACCACATTAGTGTTTCATATGGGCACTAAAAAAGGGTTATGTATGATGGAAATAGGGTAAATTGAGTACTTCACTTCATAACACTAGATGACCTATGTGAACTGATGTGAACCTCATTAATACTCAATCCCAGTTTACCCTCTTAGACTCGATGAAAAATATTCCCTAGTAGATCACAATCATTCATATGGCACTACTTAGAGAAAAATATACACTAGTGGAGAACTCATTCAATCACATAAATATGAAACCATGGTTACCATGTGCTACACATCAATAAGAAATCCAACTTGTATAAAATATCCACCAACATAATTCATTCAAAAAATACAACAACCTCAATTAACAACACAACCAATAATCCATTTTTCAAATATAAGGATTCTAAATCAAGTAAATATATTTTATAAAATTTTCATTTAAAATATTTTTTTAAAACCCTATTGTAATAAAAATATCTTTATATCATTTTATCAAACACCTAATGTAAAAAAATTGGGTTTTAAAGTGGAAACCATGTTAGAGGATCAATTTAGCCAACTCAATGCTATGAATCATAAGAAAACCACATTATTCAGTCTTCAATAACATATTCCCATAATAATATAGTTATATAAACCATAAAAAGTAAAATAATAAAGGTATTTTAAGGTGAAGATCTTTTATTAATTGACACCACCCTCAAATATTATGTAAACTCATTGCCATTGTTAAACACCAAAATGAATATAGAATAATGGATCCTCAGAGGCATACAAACATAAGATATTACAGTTAAAAACAAACCATATCTAGATAATTGGACATCATTGCTAGATAGGGAAAGACCAACTAAAGAGAATATAGGAACTATAATATGGAAGAAAATGGGGGGAGTAATCTAAGAGAAATCAAGGGTTTTCCTTTAAAAATACACTCGAACTCTAGAGGAGGTCACCAAGAAGCAAGGAGAAGGAGAATACATGGATAGAAGAAATGTGGTCATGTTTATGGGGGAGAAATACTGAGAATTAAACTTCATATAGACCATTTGAATAAAAAAATTCTGAATATTTTTGAATGTGGGAGGACCATATGGTCTAGACCTATAGTTTAGGAAACCATGTACCAACCATATGGGTTCACCCCCATGTGTAATGTTTTATTTATGGTTTAGACACATGGTTTTTTCCTAAATATGATATAATTTCTCATATTAACTTTATATATAATACATATACACATGGTTTACCTAGTGGGATTCATGGTTTAGTGAATCATGCATCATCTTTAAAAATTACATTGGAACTCCTCTTTCCCCAATGAACATTATGGGTGTATAATTAGTATTAACCTTTTGATAATGATTCAAGCCATATAGTTTAACCAATTTTTCAAAATTATAATATTCCAATCATGAAAACAAGAAAATTAAAATAAATTAAAGAAATATTGAAAATAAATATGTATTAGTGACCTGATAGGTGTAATAATTATCCCCACAATGCCACATTATTTTGCCACTAAATCCTCAATGCTCATCATTAGTGAAAAGGTGAGACCATGAATATAACACCAAGTCCTCATGATTCCATGTCTCATTTTTATGTTTAGAACACTACCATAAAAAATTGAATATAGGGATAAATTTACCATTAAACAGTTTTACCTAATGATCCATAGTACAAATAGGCTACTCCACCACAACTGTGTTTTGAACGAAATACAAATTCTCATGATAAAACACATGGAATTAATTGGTTTGAAACTTCTATAATACATAGACGTTAAATATTTTATGAGTATAATATAACCAATATTATAAGTCTTATTAATATAAAACCTTCTTGAGAATCTCAGCATTCCCAAATAGCCTAACATACTACAACACTAACTTACACTGCTTTCTCAACTAATAATTTACTAGTCAAGGAGAAACTATTTTGAACTCTCAATAAACCATGGATAATTATAACAGATGATTATTATAGTCATTATAATATTTTTGGTGATTTTAATTGATCATCAATATCTTTTAAATCAACTAAATCATAATCTTCATCTTTTAAATGATGTGTGTCCCAATAGATAATTCCCCCCAATTCCAACCAATAATGATGGGAAAAAATCGTTATCTATATTGAGGTTTAAAAGGTAACATTTTTCTTGAGTCTTGATATCTATTATTATTATAAAACTCAAAAAATAATAAATTCTTCTCCAAAGAGTCACCAAAATCAACCACATCGGTCCGAATAAAATACTAATGAATCGGAATAGCTTGCTCTGTCTAACCATACATCTATGGATGATAGAGAGTGATCTATTTTGTAACACCTTATGATTTTACGAGTAAAATTTTTGGTTCGATAGGGTATATGAAATGAAAAACTAATCTTAGAAGATAATATAACTCCTCGAGACTCTATGATATATATATATATTTATTTTAATAAATATTTTTTCTTCGATAACTTATGGAACATGAATCGCAGAGTCTAATTGAACCATAATATAGTTTACCATTATAACCTTGACATTAAATTAGTAGGAATAAATATTACTAACTAAATTGTTAAAATAATATATTTTACACATGTAAAAAAAATTCATTGGTCATATATTGATATAAATAAAATAATAATCATTTGAAATAAAATGAAATTTTTTCTCAAAAAAATTATTTTTCTAAAAAATGGTTTATTCAAGCTTTTTGAACATAATTTAAAAATAATTATTACCAGTATCACGACTCATCCTAGAGGGGCCCATACCTTGACTACCCTAAACCCACCTCTAATATGCCAGAGGGTGGTGACTCACATCGAGTAGGCATATCCCAAAAATGAGAGGCATTTGCCCAAGTACCTGTAAACACACACACACATCTCCATGCCCCAAATGAGAAAATATAAAAGCAATATATAAACAATGAATTCAAGATACTTTATCCAACAACCATAGTATAATAGTGAAGTTAATGGTAAGTAAACAGGTCCAAAACAATCCCACCAAAAGAAAAGAGTTTATAGCCACAAGTCCAACCTTTAAAGTAAGAGGTATTGGGATTATCGTCTGAAAATCTTTAGGAACACACCTCGACCTATCCTATCTCACAAGGCACCATTTTGTACCATTATTACTAGAACACCATTCAATATTTGATTTTCTACACTATAATAGACATGTGTGGGCAAAGACCATGTAGGGGAACTCAAACAATACTCAGCAGGACACCCTAAAACTATAAAGGAATACCAAAAATGAAATATCATAGAGGAAACACCAGGAAGGAATACCAAAAAAGAAATACCATGAAAGAATACCACAAATGAAATACCATGAAGGAATACCACAAAAGAATACCACAAAATAAATACCACGAAGTAATACCACTAAAGAAATACCATGAAGGAAATACCATAAAGGAATACCACTAAGGAACAACACAAAGTAATACCACAAAGGAATTCATAATCATATCCACAGAGATATATGTTTAAAAAAATATACCAAGAACATTTAGATATACTCCATCCCTTAAGACACACAGTCTCAATAAGACACATATCCTCCATAAGACACACATTCTCTATATGACACATAATCTCCATATGATACATAGTATCTATAGTACACATAGTCTCTAGGTCATAAATATCCATATAAATGTTTTCTCTAAGCGCACTAATTATGAGAGAACTCAATCCTCATGCCATTAGGTTATATATAAACTCCAACAAAAACACACTTAGGATATCTTAAAATGATCATCTTGTCGTAAGGATTCCAATGCGATAGATGGATCATCAAACAGATGCACCATTTGAACGTTATGACCATTTGAATTTTTAGAAGGGGGAAGGCCACTAGGGTTGCAGACTGGTCATACGGCTGGTCCACTAACCATAGAAGTTAGTCTCCCGGTCCGACTGCCCCCACGGTCAACCATGCCATGACAACTCGAACTGTCGTGGCGGTTTACTGTTTTCCTACTAATGCAGCCATGCGGTAGCTCGGTCGACTGTGGTGTGGTCCAGCCACCCAGGGTTCGACCCAAAATGTGGGGTTTGACCTGAACCACTGGTTCTGACTCAATCCACTAGGTTCAACCCACTCCAACTAGGCCCAAACCACCTTACTAGCCCGACCCATCAAGCCTGTATAGCCGACTTGCCTAACTCTATCTTCTTTTCAGGTCAATCCACCCATACGGTCACCTGCGGTGGCCACTGCCATGTACCATGCGATGTTGCACTGTTTCCTATGGACTCTGATCCTGCTGGCTCACACGTTTCTGCAATCGTGGCTCTGTCACGTGTCGCCATCGGCACCGCTCGCCACACCATTTCTTTCGTGAGCCTCCACTCTTCCTCTAGTGCTTAAAACGTTGAAACGAAATCAAATCTATTTTACCGATCTACACTAATCTAGAATCTATTTTTTCTTGCATCTAATTTTTGTGTCTGATCATGTTTGGATCTTTCCAACAAGTTGATTCGAGGTTATGAGGGTACGAGAGTGAAGAACACCAAGAACAGGGGAGAGAAAGCACAAAAACACCTGAATAATGAACCTTGATGTGTGTGGATTTACACAGTTCACCATGAAAATAAATAACAAGAAAAATAAATCATAAATAAATCACCATACCTGGGATAAAGATCATTTTTATATTGAAGATTTATTTTCATTATCGATCCATCCAGAACGATCTCTAATCCCAGTGTTTTCCATCACTGCTGAGAGGGTTCTCTAAGGATTCTCTCCAGAGCCTCCAAGGAATTTCCAGGGTTATGAACCTAACCCAAGGACTTTTACTAGCTTATAATTTAAAAGAAAAAGTGTAACTTCATCAATATAACATTAAAATAAAATAAACTAATAGTTTATTTTATTCATTATGATTTCCAAAAACTATTTTTCACAATAGACCTGTGCCAACCAATTTTAGGCCTCACCTAAGGAAAACACAACATTATGAACTCAATGATGGTATCAAATTTTCAATCTGAGTCAACATTCATGAGTTATTAAGATTTTAAAATAAAATAAAATAATTTAATTATTTTATTTACGGTTATTTCCTTGGTGACATTTTCTTCCGATGACTCACGCAGACCAAAACTAGGTCACGCCTAGGGTAAATCCATCATTATGAGCTCAACGGTGCCCTCAGATTTTGGATCCGAGTAACTAATTAAAATATATCCCTATTTTTCAGGAAATATGTGTGCATGTAATATTAAAAAGTTATCATTTTTCAATGAATTGTTTTAGGAACACCAGGACTCATAATCATATTTCATCTTAGCACATGGTCTCATAATTTTCCCAAATAATTAATAAAAATAAAATCTAGATAATTTGAGTCATTGAATTCTCCCCATCTTAGGGATTTATATCCATTAAAATCTAAAACAAGGGATACTCAAAAAAATTAGGGTACTGAGCAAAAATCTGAGCCTCCCTCTCCCTTGTGCTCTCCTAGAGATTCTAATTTTTCCACCGGACACACACCAAAGGAGTAAACCACCCATGAAGGATTCTCTCATATCGATCCTTGATCTCGACTGAGCACTTCATAAAATTCATGCATTCCTCGAGGTCCAGATCTCCCAATTCAATGATGTGTGATGGGCCGTGCTTATACCTCCTTAGTTGTGACACGTGGAAGATGTTGTGAACCCGATCTTGCTGCGGTGGTAGATCCTAGTGGTACGCCACCTCTCCAACTCTACACCATATCAGAAATGGTCTGATGAACCTTTGAGATAGCTTGTCTCCCCAACCAAATATCCACTAAGGTGTGACCCAAAGGAACATGTAGTATCCTTCCTTGAACTCCAAATGCCTCTTCCACATATCAACATATGACTTTTTTTGGTTTTGTGTAGTCTTAATCAACTCCTATATGATCTTCACATTCTCTGTAGTCACCTACATCAACTACGGGCCCATGAGTGGTGACTCTTCTGGGTCCCTCTAGAAAAGTGTTGACCTGCATGGTCACCCATAAAAGGCTTCGAATGGTTCCATTTATATGGTGGAGTGGTACCTTTTATTGTACGCAAACTCCACCAGGGGTAGGTGATCTTCCCATCTACAGCCAAAATCTAACATGAAAGCCCATAACATGTCCTCTAGAACATGTATGATCTGCTCTGTCTGGATGTTCATATGTGGACAAAATGTTGTGCTCAAGCATAACCGAGTCCCAAACTCCTACTACAATCCCTTCCATAACCGAGATGTAAATGGAGCATCACAATCTAATAAAATCATCAATGGTACTCCATGGAGTTGAACTATCTCTTGCACTTAGAGGCACCCTAATATATCTATTGAACTATTCTCCTGAATAAATTGGAGGTGGGATGACTAGGTGAGTGTGTCAATGATCCCCTAGATGGTATAATTTTGTCTAGATGTATGTGGTAATCCTATCATGAATTCCATCAATATCCCATCCCACTTCCATTCTATAACCTCAAGGTTTTGAGTCAAACCCACTGAAACCTAAAGATTGTTCTTCATCTGCTGACAATTAATTAATTGGGAAACAAACACTACAACTCCCTTCATCATCCCTAGAAACCAAAACTGACGTCAGAGATCCTGGTAAATCTTTGCCACACCTGGATGTACCACTAATGGTGATGTATGAAACTCCCCCAAAATCTACTCCCACAACTCTACTGGAACTATTTTGTACCCTCTAAAAAGAATGACATGCTCCCCACCTTTCAAATATCCATCTGGAGCATGCCCTATGGACAACCGAGTACATAAACTCTCATAGTCAGTATCCCCAAGTAATGCCTCCTTGAATCACTATAAGAGTGGAGGGGTAACAACCATAAAATTGTGGTAAGCTACTCTATCCCAATACATAAATGATATCTGCAATGAGGCCACCTTCTCTGATGCATTGTTCAGCAACTGAAAATAGGATCTCATACTGAGAGAATCTCTCACCAAATTCCCCTTCCTAGGAGTATAAAAAATATAAAATTAATATTACTAGAGGAACTATATCCATCACTTTGTCTCAAGTTCATATCCTTGTGAGAGAAGATATACTTGAGACTCTTTTTGTCCATGTAGACAATAAACCACTCGCCCATCAGGTAGTGTCACCACCTCTTCAAAGGGAAGAATACCGCATCTAACTCAAGATCATGGGTCAAAAAGTTCTTCTCATGTGGTCTAAACTAGAATGAACCATAGGTAATTATTTCTTTCCCCTGAATTAGGACATAACCAAGATTGGTTCTTTATGCATCACATAAAACTACATACTTAGTACCCTCCTTTGGGAATCTCAATATGGGAGTGATCTTCAATCCCTTCCTAAACTGCTAAAAACTCGCTGGAAAATTCTCTATACACAAAAAGGACATCCCTTTCATGTAAAATTTGTCAAGTATTTTTCTACTCTAGAAAATTTGGGTACATACATCTAATAGTACCTAGCTAAACCAAGGAAACTCTGCACCTCTGTAACAATCTTGGGTGGCTCCCAAGCAAGTACTACCTCAATCTTCATAGGATTCACTGTAACTCAATTATCATAAATGAAATGTCCCATAAAATGGACCTACTGAATCTAGAAACGACACTTAGAGAGATTATCATAGAGTTGGTTCCCTCGATGTGTGTCCTAGACCATATTGAAGCATCTCACATGCTCCTCTTCGGACACCGAGTACACAATGATATCATCATTGAAGAGAACCATGAACTAGCCTAAGTAAGGTTGCAATATCATGTTCATGATTTCCATAAACACTAATGGTGTATTCGTCATACCAATTGGAATCACCAAGTACTCATATTGGTCATATAGACATCTTAAGGCTATCTTCATTGTATCCTTATCCCATACTTGAAGCTTGTGATAGTCAGATCTATGGTCAATCTTTGAGAACCACTGTGCCAATTTCAACTGATTGATGATGTAATCAACCCTCAGTAGTGGATACATATTCTTCATGATCACCTATTTTGGGTGACGGAATTCTAGACATAAACAGAAGATCTCATCTTCCTTCTTGGAAAACAAAACTGGGGCTGCCTGGGGTGAAACATTGGGTCTCATTAAGACCTTCCTTTGTCAGTCCTCCAATTATAACCTTAGTTATCAAAGATATTCATGATCCATATGATATGAATGTGTAGATATAGGTATCCTTCTATGGTATAGATTAATGCATAAGTCTACCTCCCTATGAGAAGGTAATCCTAGAACATCTTTATGAAAGATATCCTTATACTCTACCACCACTGCAAGAAAATGTGAACTCAAATCATCCATTGCACCGAGGGTCAGGCTATCCAACTAATGAGAGATTTGATGCACCCTCATATGTGAGAGTCTATCCTGAATTTCCTATATTTCATTTTCACCATCAAAGGAAAACCTAGTCCCATCACTCTAGAAACACCGCTTTCTGTGCCTAAAACAGTCAATATGAGCATGAACTGTGGATAACCATTCCATACCAAGAATGTCGTCGTAAGGCCTTGACTTCACTACTAAGATATCCCAACTAAAAATCTCACATCCAAGACTAAGGTCACACTATCGGAACCAGTTTTTGATCATCGAATCTCTTTTCGTGGTACTCTCCAAGAGTAAGGGTCGAGTCAAGGGTTCAACCACAATCTCGGAGTCTCGAACATGGTTCATGGAAAGAAAATATTGACTAGTACCTATGTTTATTAAAACTACATCTAGTGTGGAAAATAAACAGACCAAAACATTAATCATTTTTGGTGCCTCAGGGGAATAAGCATCTGTTACCTGTTGCTGGCATCTTCCCTATCCACCAACTACCTGAGTCTTTCGTGGAACACATGGGAGTGGTAGTGGTAATAGCTATAACCTCTAACCATATCCTCCACCCTACCTACTCCCCCATCATGTACACCACCCTATCGACTACACTACCCCTAACTTCTCTTATACCTTGGTTTCCCTTGACCGTCTTCTGACCGACCATATGAATGGTGGGGAAATCTCGTCCTAGATGTCCCTGATCGCCGCACTAGTAACACAACTTTTCCCTCAAGTAAATCAAGCTACCCTGGGATCCCCTCACCACTGATCCTATGTACTGGGATCATTTCTCAAAGTTCTTGATCCGATTGGGTCCCTATGACTATCATTGGCTACCTGTTGCCAAGGTCTCAGCTACATGGTGCCTGCTGGTATCTCCCAATGTCGGTGCCTACTCCACTTGAGAGATCTCTACTAACAAGGCTCACTCAAGTACCCCATCATAAGTAGGATTGTTAAGAGATATCATGGATGACCAGATCTCCCGACGTAATCCCCGATCAAAGTTCCAAGCACTGAATAGTGAGTCTCATACCATATCTATGGAGTAGTATGAAATATTGGTAAATCTGACCAAATACTGTGCCACCATGTGAATTTGAAAATGCAGATATAGAAGATCCTATATACGCACCAACCACAATTTGGCTGGAAAGAACTACCCTCTAAAGATAGGATCAAATTATTCCTAAGAGATATTCATCTCATCATGTTTCTCGGTCACTAAGCTCAACCACCATCCCACAAATCCCTAAAAAAGACACACAACAAGAGTTTCCGTCTAGTCGGATGGTGTAATCACATGGAAGAAGACACATGTAACTACATCCAACCAATCCTCAGCTGCCTAGGGGTCTGGCTCACCCTAAAACCTGGAAGGCCTCTGCCTCTAAATCTCTTAGAATTTGCTCAGTTTGCATTTATCTTCACCTGGTAGTGATGGTAGTATTTGTTTTTCTTGATTGGTGGGTGTATAGGTGGTAAACCACCCAAAGGTGCTATCTATAGTATATTCCCCTCTAATGATGCCTCATATTTAGGTGGATCATCCTCATGATCACACAATAGAATCTTGGATGACTATCTGTGTAGAGGCATCCTTTAATAAAACAATATGTACAATAATAAATAGAGTATATCTGGAGAGCTGGCTCAAGAAGGACTTGGAAGACACAACCCATTGCTATATGATGCATGTACCATTATTTTACTTACAACTAGTGTTTTCATGTATCTAGTTGAAAATTAAGTTCCCATAGTCCTGGTGTATGGATACATCGACCGCCGTACCAACATAGGATTCCCTGGCGAGAAAGAAAAACATGAAACACTTAACACTGTTTCCCCAAACCAACCTCACAGACTCTCGTTCCTAAAGTATAGCTGCACTCATTTGATTCCACTCTGTCATGAAATTTCTCAGAGGGGACCATGTCGTGACTACCGCAAGCCTAGCTCCAATAGGATAGGGACTGGTGACTAGCATCGAGTAGGAATATCCCACAAATGAGAGACATTTTCCTAAGTACATGTACGTACACACACATCTCCGAGACAAAAATGATGAAATATAAAATCACTAAGTAAACAATAAATGAAAACCACTATATCCCACAACTAGTGTATAATAGTGAAACTACTGGAAAGTAAATAGGGACAAAACAAGTCCACCAAAAGAAAAGAGTCTGCAACCACAAGTCCAACTTGTAAAGTAATAGGTAATGGGACTGTAATCAAAAAATCTTCCCGAACACACCGTGGCCTATTCGGTCTCACAGGGCACCGTCTGGTCCCGATCTACCTGGAACTCCATCAAAGAATCGATCATCTTCACAACACACAACAAGTGCGGGTAAAGATTCTGTAGGGGTGAGTAAAACAATACTCAGTTGGACACCCAAAAACCATAAAGGAATACCATATTGGAAATACCATAAATAAAATAAAATGAAGGAATAATATAAAGTAATACCACAAAATAAATACCAAGAGGGAATACGACAAATGAAATACAAAAAATGGATACCATAAAGGAATTCCATAAAAAAATACCACGAAGAAAATACAAAGAAGGAATAACACCAAATAAATATGATGAAGGAGTGCCACTAAGGAATACCACAATGGAATACCAGAATGGAATTTTTATTTACCTCCACACAAATATATTTCTACAGTAAATATATCGAGGAAATCCAAATATACTCAATCCAACAAGAGACTGTGTCTCAATAATACACATAGTATCCATAAGGCACAATGTCTCTATAACACACACCATCTTCATAGGACACATAGTCTCTACGAGGAATACAATATCTATGACATAGCTAGCTATAGAAATTTTTTCTCAAAGCATTCTTCTTCTATGAGAAATCGTTCCTCAAGACATTAGGTCGTATGTGAATTCCCACAAAAACCCACTTAGGATATATCTAAATGACTGTCTTGTTGTAAGGGTCCAAATTATATAGATGGCTCCTCCAATGGAAGCACCATTTAAATATTATGCATGTTTGAATTTTAAGATGGGGAAGACCACTAGGATTGTGGATCGACTGTATGGCTGGTCTATCAACCACTACAGTCGACCACACTGGTGTAGCTCGAGCTACCGAGGAGGTCCACCATCTGTTAGATACCATAGTTATACAGTAGCTCGTTTGACTATTTCCTGGTTTTATAGCCCTGGGTTCAGCCCGACCCGCATGGTCTGACCTGACCTGCCGGGTCCAAATCTGTCCATTGGTATGAGCCTGCTCTATCTTGGACCGACCCACCTCACCGGCCCAACCCATCATGCAAACCTGACTCATTCACCTGAACTAGTCTACTTTCCAGGTCAGTCTGATCATATGGTAACCTGTGAAGACCCCTTCCACATCCCACATAGTGTCGTACCTCATCCCATGACCTTTGATTCTTCCAGCTTCACTGGCTCACATGCGACGACCGCTGTTGCTGTGACTCCGTTTCACACCTCCCCTGCAGATACCACTGCCATTTCTTTTAAGAGATGCCACTCTTCCTCCAATGATTGAAACTCTAAAATTAACTCACCTCTTTGAACCTTGGTTCTTCATCTACACTAATCCATCCTCTATTTCATCTTCCCTCTAATCTGGGGGTCCGATCGCATTCGAAGCCTCATGGAAAGTCAAGTCATGGTCACGAGGATCCAATGGTGAAGAACTCCAAGAACGAGGGATATAAATCACAAAAACACCCGAAGAATGAACCTTTTATTTTTTTCATGTCAGCATCAATTTTTTCTTCATAGAAGATTAAATGAAGAGGATAAACTAATCTCCAATAATCCCACATCAATAACCCATCCTGTAATAATAACTGAATAATGGATCAATCTATTTGTGGATTGACCCGTGTTCATCTTGGAAATAAAGAATGGGGAAAAGAAATCATAATTCAAATTACCTACCTAGGATATGTATCGTTTGTCATAAAGTATTTATTGTTGTTGGTGATCCGTCAAGAATGATCTCGGATCCCCGTGTTTGTTATCGGGGTCGAGAGAATTCTCTACGAATTCTCTCCAGAGCCTCTAGGGAATTTCCAGGGTTATGAGCCTAACCCTGGGTCCCTGGCTAGATATTAATTTAAAATAAACTTCATATTTTTGTTGATATAATGTTAAAATAAAATAAACTCATTGTTTATTTTATTCATTAAAAGTCCAAAAACTATTTTCACAGCCGACCCGTGCCGTTCGATGTCAGGCCTTGCCTAGGGAAAACACCACATTACAAACTCAATGGCGGTCTCATATTTCCAATTTGATTCACCCTTCATTAGTTATTAGGATTTTAAAATTAAATTATTTTATTAAATAATTTTATTTATGATTACGTTCTTGGTGATTTTTTCTTCAGATGACTCGTGCCGACCATAGTTAGGTCGTGCCTAGAGTAAATCTGCCATTCTGAGTTCAATTATACCCTCAAATTTATGATTTGGGAATTATTTAAAATATATTCCACTTTTTCATGAAATTCATGCGTTCATGCTATTAAAATCATAACATTTTAAAACGAATTGTTTTGGGCACACTGGGTATCAAAATCGCATGCTGTCTCAGCACGTGGTCTCGGAATTTTCACAAATAATTTCTAAAAATAAAATCAGGAAAATCCAAGTCATTACAAAAAATTGTAAAAAAAATATTTTAAAAAATTAAATTAAATTTTGAAATCGTCATATCAAAATTACCTTTGTATTTTTTGGTATTTTTCTGAAAAGTTTCATTCTTTGATAAATAGTGAAAATACTGATTTTTATTAGAAACTAATTTTTTTTAAATAATTTAAATGGTTAAATTATATTTTAAATAATTTTAAAATTAAATTTATTTAAATTAAATTAAAATTTAATTAATTTAAGACATATTAATCAATTTTATTTTAAATTTTGATATTAAATCCTTCAATACTTATGAGAATGTTCTCTTTGGAGACCTGCTTTTTCATCGCGTATGTGAGTATAATTTTAAATTGGATTCTGAAACATCTTGGAATTTAATTTAGAAAAATTTATTCCATATTTATAATTAGTATAATTTACATTATCTAATATTTTTAATATAATATTTTTCATTATGAATAGAAAAATTAGTAAAAATTAATCATCATGGTTAATGTAAAAACAGATTTATCGGGAGGGGTGGGGGATTACTCTAAGAATACAAGGGTTAAAAATGACCTAAATGTCATAATAAATTCATTAGAAGGTAATTTTTTGACTTTATCACCTCTATTGTTTTATAATGACCCAGAGGATTATGAAATGATAAATACATGGGTGTAATTGATTCTTTTAAAAAATTCCATGTGTTTCCTCTCCCCCACTTATAAAAGGTCATTCCTCTCCTCACCTGTTAACACATAAAAATGTATTTGGTTCATCCAATCCATACCAAAATCTCTTACTTAATCCTCTAACAACATCCTGTAGTCATTGGTTTGATTATAAATTCATCCCAATAGGGCTTTTGGTGAAAACCTAAAGAAGATGTTTGAAGAAGATGTAACTTTCTTAAATGAGAATTTTCATTTTGTTTCTTATTCTAAAACATTCAAATATTATTAGATCATTATTATAAAATATAATTAGTATCTTAGATATATTTAGTTTTTTTTATGCTAAGGTAATTACCTATATCCATCTGCTCTTCAATCAAGTGGGAAATGAAACTGTTTATCGTGTGTATAATGGACTACCACCTCACAAATTGATATAATTCATTTTCTATCACCACCTTTAAAGGATGGATATAATGATGTATTTAAAACATGTATATGATATTTTTTATATTATTTTACTTATGAAATTTTAATATGACATATAATTTTTTAATATCCATGACATTTAAAATAAGATAATGTCACGCAGGGGTACGACAGACTACCTCCTCACAGAGCGATGTGATTCATTTTTTACTTACACTTTAAATGGAAAGTAATAAGTATAAATTTAATCAATATATGTGATATATATTAAATTATATAAATTTAATAATATTAATATATCACCCACTTTCTTATCCTTTCACATGTTGATCAAATTATATCGTCACTTGTGAGTACATACATCCTATCATATCCATAAAGCGATGTGATTCATTTTCTATGTCAAAGAATCAAAAATGATTTTATAAAAGTATATAATGAGTTAATATGATATTTATAACATTAATATAATTATATTAGTGTTGAAAAAATATAATATACCCTATAACCAAAACTTTTATGACAAAACATGCATTAGAAAACAAGGAAATTGACACCCAAAACATTGAAAACAATGAAATATTAATAGATATGAATTTGGTTTTTGAAAAAATTATAATTTTCTTAAAACTATTTTAAAATATTTGAAATTATATTAAATCAAAATGAAGTGTGAGGTTATGTACTTCATCTCAATTTCTCTCCATTGAGTCATATTGTAAAGTTATGTACCCAATTTCTTTTATATTGTGTATATACTTTTGGAGTTGGTGTCCTAGGACCAAAATTTTGTATTTTATTACATATATATTGGATATATTTAATAATAATCCATAATATTGATATATATTGATATTTTTTATGTATGACTCTGATGTAATACTTTCCTAGAGTATATGTTACATTGATAAGGTCAGAGCAGTTCCCTGCTATGATGAGAACCTTGAAGTGCTATGATGATATTCCTAAATAATGTTCTTTGGCTGGATAATAATATATTATGATGGGATACATAGTGTATAAATTTTCAGGTGTGAATACTTTTTGGTGAATGAGTTTTCTTCTCATGAAGTTTTCACTTTGTAATCTCCAAGATGAGAGTTTATAAGAACATACTCCCAATTAAGAATCCTGCATGTTGTTATGTGATCATATTTTCTTATAAATGATTATGTGTAATGTTCCTGATAATTTAAGATTATCATTAAGGAATATCATGAATGACACTCATATATTTTAAGATGAAAACCATAAAGACAAATTTTTGTGGTGAGGTAGATTACATTGGGTCCATCACGATTGACATGTCATTAATGGATAATTCAAGAAATATTTTTTTCTTACATTTTTATGGGATTTTATATTTTGAACCTTTTATTATAATAGAATCACCATATTAAATTCCATAGTAATGGTGAAATGAATAATTTATTTCAAACAGTGAAAGAAATATGTATTCATCATATAGGTTGGTTATAAAGGTGTGAAACCAACTTGATGAGATATTATGTCAATGATATTATATCACATAGTGAGAATTTATAAGTGATTGTTGTCATTACGACATTATGATATTTTTATTGGGAGAATTGACCCATTTCTAGACAATAGTCTTAAAAAAGTAGGCAATCCCTCCTAATTCAAACGAGAAAGAATTGTATAGGGTCACAAACTATGTGTTTCTGATAATCTTGAGTAAATTCTATTTGAATTTAATTAATTTAATAAATATTATTTTTAAGATCATGGGATAATTTTATTCATGTTTTATCTATCATAAATATTTTTTGATGAAATAAATATTTAAACTAAATATTTTTTAAGGTGTTTAATAAATGCTATAGTAGTTTAAACAAACCAAGGCTATGTCCGGGGAAAAATATTAATGAACAAACCAGTTAAAAATATTTTTTATTGCACAAGTTGGTGTGAACCATAAAATAATAATAATTAAATTATTATTATGTGGCGTGGGGTTCATTAATGGTTATAATATTATTAAAGGAATTATGTTAAATTAAATAATTATTTTAATATAAATACTTGATCTTTAAATAGTTGGTTGTGTCTATTGTATAGGGAGGGAAATTGAAAATAGAGAAATTTTGTGCACAAAAAATTATTTCTCAACTCCTCCTTCTCTCTCCCTCTCAAGAACAAGAAACACAAGAGTGATTCTTTCAAGACCTAAGGATGAGTGATTAATACACACAATAAAAGATAATTGATTTTATTCACTATCACTAGGAGATTGATTGGGGATGCTTGGAGATCAAAAGAGAACATGTGGATCACTACTAGAGGTATTCTATCTTAGGATCCATATAGTGCAATGAAGGAAATATTAAAGGGTCTTTTCAGATGGTCAATATTCACATTGAAGAGGTTTCCTAATACCAGGTATTCATTTATTCCAATATAAAATAAATTATTTATAAATTTGACATAAAATATCCTTACTTGTGTTTTCAGGGAACTCAATATTAATAGGAAATTTTTTAAATGTCCCATGACCACACACTTGTGTAATTACCTTTACTAACAAATGGTATTAGAGGGGTAACATTTAAATTTATAATTATTTATTTGATTGTTGATACATAAATAATTGTGGTTAGTTTTTCATTTCATATTATTCATTATAGAATATATTTTTAATTAACATGTCAGCAACATATTAATCATTTTCGTTCAGTGTTTAATTTTATTAAAGGTCTAATAATGAAAAGAATGAATGGAGAATCCATTAGGAACTACCAAATTTTTTGATGATTAGATAGAGTTACATGGTGTGTAGTCATAATACACTTTGTTTACCCTAGTATGATGCACTTAGCCATGTTGTGGGCTATATGTCATTCCACACAATTATTACATGATGTGTACACCCCATGTTGATTAGAAAACCTAGAACATGGTTATCGGATTACAAAGTGTGTATGCGACATACACTCCATATAGTCTACACGTGTTAGTGGCATGAATCACACAATCTGTGTGGTCATTATACATGATAAAACCTCATGATACTGATAAACTGGAGCATTTATGATATACACAATATGAATTCACTGTATACAGTGTGTAGTTCATTAATTCTCATGTTCCAGAAACATGTCAAGTCCTTGCTCTTATTATCTTGACAGACAATATTAGAGATACATGATGTATAGATAGAGGTACACATAACTTAGTCCCTTTATAGATAATACATTGAGTCCTTCAGTAGGTTTCTTGGGAATGAAATATTCAGTCCATAAGTCATGTAGTTTTTATATACATTCCATGTCATCCACTGAGACATGCATCGATGACCCGGTGAGTGTCAAAGGCACATGGTAATCGGATACAGAAAATGTAGCTAGAATGTACATGTTGTGTAGTCTGGACAAGTAAAATTGTTGAATCCACAAGATTGTGACCTAGATACATGGTGTGTTGATAGATAGCACATTCTGTGTAATCTTCCAATTACTAAAAGAATTAAATTACATTAAATTGACAATTCCAGCAATAAAACAATATTTTTTGATTGAAAAGTTAAGTGTTTGAAAATTTAATAGGGGTTTTGAATAATTTTAAATACTCAATTAACTAATTGTAGTAAATATATAGTTGTTGGTTATTCTATTTGTTTTCTATTAATGCCTTCATGATGGTTATCTCCAAATGAATTCATATGGTCATTAAGATGAAATGGAATTAATTAATTAATAAAAGAAAATTTATCTTAATAATTAATTAATTAATTAATTAATTAATATTAGCCATTTAATTTTTTTTATATGTTTAATATATGACCATTCAGAAGCTAGAACAAGACCAATGTATGTGTTGGATTTTTTTTAATTTAATTTGTTGAATGGATTTAAAATTATTTGTTATTAAATTAAATTTTATGGCTTGTGAGTCATCCTTACCTAAATTATTTTGTAGGATTTGTGTGTCCATGGATATTTATGTAACCCCCCTTTAACCAATACTTTGGTTCCCCTCACCTATATGTGAGTTATAAATACATTTAATAAATAAATATTTCTAAGGCATGTAGATATGGTTCAAGATAAAACCATAATTATTCCAACCTAGGTGTTTCATAGGTGGATAGTTGGAATGATGTAACTCATGTCATGACTATAAATATGAGTTATTTACCCTAGGTCATAGGTTGAATTAATATTCACTCATTAAATCAACCATTAGATAAAACTAATGAATGGTTCATTAAATTAATTATTTATTCCTATCTTTGCATTATTTAATTTTTAGGGATGTAGTATCATGATCATATAAATTAATGAAGTAATGTTCAAAGATATAATATAAATAAATGGATTATACATAAATTTTTTATTCATCATGGTTAATTAATTATGTAACATCCAACTAATATCAAAAAGACTTTTAAAGTATAAAAACGGGTAGAATTTATACATAACATATTAAAATACCTCAATTAAATCTGAAGTAAAACTTGACCTTCCATTACTTGATTAGGAGTGAAATACTTAGAACAATGTGTTTGATCAACACTCATTGGTACACTTAATTTTAATGACAAGTTATTATAAAGGTTATGTTTTGAATTAACCATCTTAAATCAAGTGAAGTAGCCCTCCCTATACTTATGTTACTTGGAGTCTAGTGTTTTGGAAATCCATGTCAGGATTTCAGTATAAGGGAGCCAACTCAACAGATCAAGGATTTGTGAGCCCATAGTTGGAAAAGACCTGCCTACCCAAACATCTTCAAGTATCATGACCAAACCTCACTGGGGTTATGAAAAGGGGTATACTGATCCATACCACTAGAATGTTTATGAAACTATACATTCTGATTTCTATGGTGAGGGTTATTGGGTCTTGATAAAATAGTGATAGATTTAATAAAAATCAATTATTTTATTATTTCTCACAAAAGTATTAATCAAGAAAAAATAATATTATTATTATTTTTAAATGTAGAATAAAATGGAAATATTCTAATAAAAAATATCCCTATGATCAATATTGGATAAAGACAACCTTCTTACTACTAGTAACTTCTAGGAGTGGTTTAGATGCCTTAGGGTTATTTTGCACCATGAATGGGAATCATACAAGCTAGAATATTCCTTTAATAATCATCCCACAAAAGAGTTGAGTGATGAAGAGTCCCAAATTTATGAAAAACATTTGAGAGATGTGGTTTATGTTCATTGTCTAATTCTTTCATCTATATCTAGTGAACTCATGAAACCTCACAAACACATCAATGTGTATAGCATGCTTGAGCGCCTCCTTGGTCATTTATATGAGTGTCCTAGATAAAAATAATATGAGATTTGTGAGGATATATTTTATAGAAATCTTAGAGACGGTTCTAATGCTAGGCCACAAATAGTTAGGATTATTGGAAACATTATGATCATAGAGGTTCTAGGGTTTAAACTCCCTGAATAACTGAGCCCCGATCTCATTCTTCAACCACCCCCTCAGAGATTCTATATATTTTTTATAAATTTTAAGAGGAATAACATTGATAAATATTTTCCAGATATTCTCACTCTTCTTCACCAATTAGATAAGTATATGAAGTGCGGAAATAATTCCATACTTATGTTTAACAAACATAAAATGGAATGAAAAGATCCCTAAGTCCAAAGTTTCTTTACACCGTTCCATGAATAGGAAAATCAAATGGAAATCAATGGAACATGATACTATCCACTCTACATGTGGCAAGAAGGTCCACTAGAACTAAAACTTCCCACATCCAAATAAGAAAAGGGAGAATTCAGGTTCATATTCTATCATGTACAATTTATCTATTTCTAAAAATTGGTTATTAGAGAAAGATTATGGTGTTCACATATGTATTAAAATACATGAACCAAGTAGATTTTGAAGGATTGTATATGGGGTCATAGATCTATGAGTAACCAGTTGAGCTAAACTTGCTTTTATATCTATCCATGACTAACACCTCACATTACTGACCAGAATGATCTTGATTTTGATAGGTTTTTATCATGTTCCTTCAATTACCAAAAACATTATCTCTATATCTAGACTTAATATATATGGATTTATTTTCAAGTTCATAAATGAGTTTTTATTCTTTGATAAAGATAATTTTTTTTGGAAAGGAAAATTTAAATAGTAGTCTTTATGAGTTGGATTATATAAAAAAAGTAACAAAAATTGGTAAAAAACCACTTCACATGACTCATACCACACCCAACTATGGAATCACTAGGTATTTCATGTAAATAAAAATCACTTGAATAAATTATAAAAATATAGATATTTCAATTATTTTTAACTAAAAACATTTGGTCTATGTTACTTATATCTACATGGTAAAATGACCAAATCCCCATTTAGTGGAAAATGTGAAATCACCAAAGAGATTGTTAAATTAGTTCATAAATTTTTTTATTGGAAATTTCCTAATGAAGAATGGCATGGGTACTCAAAATTCAAAACGTTTACTAATTATTTTATTAGATATCGATATGTCCACTTAATGTGGTATATGTAAGATTATTTTTAAAAATTAAATGAATATAAAAATGAAGTTGAGAAACAAATTGATAAGAAGATTAATAAACTCTACTCAAAACATGGTGGAGAATATCATAATAAATATTTCATTGATTGCTTATGGGAGTTTGATATCCTCTATCAAATCACTTCTTATACATATTAGTGTAATGGTGTAAGTGGAAGAAGTAACCATAACTTGTTGGACATGGGGAGATCAATAATGAGTCATGTGATTCTTACATTATCCTTTTATAGATATGCATTATGAAAAGTAAAAAAATACTAAACCAAGATCCAAATAAAGTGAAAAATGGTATTCCATACCATTTATGAAATATAAAAATCCCTTGTTTTCATTATTATATGTGTTGGTTTGAAAAGTATTAGTTAATACCTCTTAAGGTAACAAAATTTCACCCTAAGGCACAATGTGTACCTTTATAGGATACCTAAAAGAAACAAGGGGATATTTCCTATATGAACCCTTAGGAAAAAAGGTAATAGTGGAATGACATGCTATATTCCCTCATAGGGATCAAATCTCTGAAAGGGACAGTGGGAGTGAGAGAGACTTCGATGTAGTTGAGGCTCAATGTACACAAGAGTTAGAAGAGGAAAAGATTCCACAAAGATCAATAGAAGAAGAAAATATTCCATACAAAAGTACTTTTTAGGTGTAAAAGATATGTTAGAGAACCGGAATGGTATATTTTTCTAGTCACCAAGGATGGTGACTCATTATTAGTTTATAAAAATTATCTTCTAAGTTATAAGGATACAATAAGTGGCATAGATTTTTAAAAATGGAAAGAATCCATGATTTATGAAATAGATTCCATATACTAAAACCATATTTGGATTTTGGTAAATCCTCCATTGAATGTAAAGAATGTTGGTTGAAAATGGGTAATCAATAATAAATTTTACCTAAATGGAAAATTCAGAACCTATATGGAATGACAGGCTACCAAAGGGTTTAAACAACATCAAGGCATTGACTGTGATGAATTATTTTCACAAGTTTCAATGCTGAAATCCATCAAAATTATACTTTACATTGCATCTTACCATGAATATGTGATTTGGAAAATGGTTTTAAAAACATCATTCCTTAATGGGAACCTTCAAGAATATTTCTATATAAAATAACATTAAGTATTTTTTTACTCTAAAAAATGCCAACAAGATTTGAAAAAAGAATATTGAATTTATAGATTAAAGAAAAAATCTAGGTCATGAAACATTTGTTTTGATTAATCCATAATGGAATTAGTCTTTATAAATAATCAGTGTGATCATTATATCTACAAAAATTTTAGAGGGAGTGAATTATTTTTATTAATTGTATATTTTTATGCATAATACTCTTTAGGAACTAAATACTAGTCTTACAATTTATTAAGTCAAGGTTGAATAAATTATTATATATGGACTTTTGTTAGGTAGCATATATTCTTGGTATCAAGATCCATTGTGATATATCCAAGATGTTTCTTGACCTAATTCTAATTACATACATTGACAAGATACTTAAGAGATTCATTATGGAACAATCCTAGAGAGGATTTTTGATAGTGTCACCTATAATTCATCTTTTTATGAAGGTGTGTCCTTAAAAACATGAGGAAAGAAATACAATAACAAGGATTCAATAGGGTTCAATGATTTGTTTAGTTATATATGCTATTCAATATACTAGGATAGATTTATTATAGGCATTAAGTACGGTAGGATGATATCAATATGACCCAAGTGATCACCATTTGATGGAAGTCAAGACTATCCTTAAAGTAGCTGAGTCTTACTAATAATATGTTCCCGTTTTATAGAGGAGATGTGAAAATAGTCATCAGAGGTTATGTAGATGATAGTTTCCAAATAGATCAAGGTGAAATGTAGTCACAAATGGGATACATTGCAACATTGATTAGAGGGGTTGTGATCTCAAACGGATCAAAGATGGATGTGGTCTCAGATTCTATAGCATAGTCTAAGTATATTGTGGATTATGAGGTAGATAAATAAGTAGTATGGATGCACAACTTTATCCAATATCTTGATGTGGTACCTAGTAGTAAATATCCTATTACACTCTATTGTGATAATACTATAGCGGTGGATCTCACAATAGAGCCATGTTCACATTAGTGAATGAAGAATATACCTCAAAAGTATTATATATTAATGTATTTTTCTCAGATAGGAGAGATTAAAGTGATCCATATTTATAAATAAGACAATATGGTAAAGCCCTTGAGTAAAACCTTGACATAGTAAAATAGTATTATCTTGTGAGGTCTATAAAACTGAAAGTCATTGGCAGTTGGTACTAGTACAGGTGAAAGTTTGTTGGAGTTGGTGTCCTAGGAAAAACTATTTATACTTTGATTACATGTAAATTTGATATATTGAATATTAATAAAAAATATTATTACATATTTTTCATTATTCTGTATGACTCTAATGTAATAATGTTCTAGAGTATACATCACATTGATAAGGTCATAGATGTTTTGATCTAAGATGAGAACCTTTAAGTGCTATGATAATATTTTTAAATAATGTCCTTTAATTATACAACATACTATGATGAGACACATACTAAATAGATTTTAAAGTGTGACTACTCATAAAAAAATGAGGCTTATAGTCATGATGTCCAAACTTAATAATCTCCAAGATGGAAGATTATGAGAACATACGTTCCAGAAGAAATTCCACATGTTTTGGTGCCATCATATATTCATATGTGAAAGCCTACGTAATGGCCCTTATAATTTAATATTATCATTAACACATTCCATGACTCATGTCTTAGATTTTCTAATGAAAACAATGATGAAATATGTTCATGGTGAGGTAGGATACGTTGGGTAAATCACAATCGACATGTAACTAATTGATAATTTGAGGAAATATTTGTTCCATCTATATTTTTTGAAGTTATAACCTTGGACATTTTATTAGAATACAACTGTCGCATTAAATTCCATTTCCATTATGAAATGACACATTTATTTTAGATATTCCAGGAAAGACTCATCAATCATATTGGTTGGTGACATGGATGTGGACCTCTTTAATGAGATATTTTGACAAAGGGGTTATATTATAAATTAAGCATTCATATGTGGTATTAGTTGTTGTAATATTAAGATTTTTATCTTAACTTACATGACTTATTTCTATATAGTAATCTTAGACTTTATTTAATCCCCCTAATTCTAATTAGAATGAATACTATACTGTCAAACCCTAAGTGTTTTAGATGATATCGAATAAATTTTGTTTGAATTTAATTAATTGAATAAATATTATACTCATTAAAGAGTGATAATTTTATTCACATTTTTTTGATAAAAATTAAATATTTATGAATGAAATATTTAAATGAAATATTTATTCGGGTGTTCAATAAATTCTAAAGGATTTCAAAAGGATGAGGACCATGTCAATTAAAAAATATTAATTAACAAGACGGTTAATAATATTTGTTATTTCATAAATTAGAGTGAACCAAATAATAATATTATTGTTATTGTGTACCGTGGGGTTCATTAAAGGTAATAATATTATTTAAGTGTTGAAATTCAATTAAATAATTATTTTAATATAAACCCTTTCTCTATAAATAGGTGGTTGTCTCTATTGTGTAGGGTGTGAAATCAAAAATAGAGATTTATTTCACATAAGGAATTCTCTCTCAACTCCTCCATCTATATCCCTCTCATGAATGAGAAATAAAATAGAGGTAATTTCAAGGTGTAAGGATGATTGATCAAACTAAATAATGAGAGATAATTAATTTACAGATCCAGTACTCAGAGTTCGATTGGAATTTCTTTGAGATCAAAGGATCATTTGTGGATAACTGCTAGAGGGATTCTATACCTGTATCCTGACAGAACAATGAAGGAAATACCAAAGGGCCTTTATATATTATCATTAATCACATCAAAGAAAGATACCAAGCCCATGTATTCAATTATTTTGATATTGAATAAATTAATTAAAAATTCGATATGAAAGATCCTCACTCATTGTTTCTAGAAACTCAATATTAAAATAAATTTTAATATATCGTTAACCACTGCACACGTCCATAATTCTCGGAACCATCATATACTGCCCATTTTTCATACAGTATCATGAACAATTCATACATTATAGCATTTTAATTTTAATTTTAATTATTTCATCCAAGGGGATTTTTATTAGATGTTACCAAGTTGTAAATAATTTCTTAAATCTATTTTGTTTTATTGGGTTTATTACATCTTCAATTTATTTGATAGTCTAAGATTATGTGTGTGATAAAATTTGACTATATAATGTTTTATTTCAACGTTCTTTATGTGGATTTACATTTGGTACACATAATTTACCCATCGGTTAATTCTCACTTCAATGTTACGATCTTTGTAAGGGTTTACTTTATAATATCATTTTTGTCAAGATTTTTTATACTTTAATTTACATTGAAAGAAATTATGTGATAATTGACTAAGAAACCCATTTATTTTTTTATCATTTGTTAATTCATGATTATTTCAAGTAATAGTTCCAATTTTACACTCTTTGGTACTTAAAATTAGTAAAATTTATTATAAATAAATTTAAACTTTATTTCTCTATTCAATTGAAAATCTCATTTATTCGAAAACCGTGTTTTATAAAAATGTTTCAAAAAACGTTTTCAACATTCCCCAAATTATTTATTAATTATATTTTACCCATGTTTACATTTCAAATTTTTTTAAAATGGATCCTTCATTCCATTTTCAAAACAAATCCCTTTTGGATTTTATTGAAAATGTGAAATGAATATTTTTTTAATGGGTATGTCATGTATGGAATTTCTGACCATCATGGCCAATAATTTTTTTAAATATTTCTTTATAAGTTTCATGGTTTATTTTATAATAAAATTATTTTATAAATATTTTTTGAACTTTATGTTTTAAAAATATTGTCAATGTTAAAAGGATATTTTCCTCAAGAATGTTTTAAAAGATATTTTTATGGTATTTATATTAATCAATAAAAAAACCCTTTTATTATACATTTAGTCTTATAACATACTGCCCCAGATTCCACTCACCAATGCCTCAATATGGTTGGACAAAAGGAATCAATTTTGCATCCCTAAACGCCAGAGGATTATGACTAGTAGCAACTTCATTAGGAGTGTTTGTGAGAATACTATGTCCTCATTGATCAAAGTAGAGAGAAACAATAAAAGATAATTCAATATGGAATAGTATAAGAAAAAATAGATAATAGTGGAAATGATAACGAGATGTGAAAGAAGAATAAAAATAAGTGAAAGCTGAAAAATAAAAAGGCACAACATGATTATCAAGGAAATGTAGCTATAAAAAAGTGAATGTTGGAGGCAGGGGATACAAACATATACAACATGACAAAAAATATATAAAAAATTAAAAAAATTGTTAAGAATAGATCATTGAGAATAGGCCCAGTCCTCTGCTCCCAAATCCATCCTAGAAATACAAATCATGCATTGGAATATGGATGCATCCCTTTGTCTACTCCTACAACCATAAAGTCTACTCGGGTACCAAAGGCACCTAAGTAGGGTGTGAGATAAAAATCTTAGTAGGACGAAAACCACAATGTCTAGGAAGTTTCATTTCATGTAATATAAAATAAGATATGTCACTTAACTATTAAAATAGAAAACATAATATAGAAATAAAGTCGTTGGACTATGTCCCACTTAGAGACCCACCCAATTACCTACTTCGACCTAAGCTGGTAAGTCTAACTGAAGTAACCTGTAATTGTAAAGTGGGATATATAAATTGTTCCAGGTGGTGGAATGTCCCAAATATTATTCTTGATCTTGAAGGACACCTCCCTAAGTCTTTAATACCAAATAATCAATTATCATTTTTAAAACATTAAATTAAATTTTATTTAATTTGAAAACATCTTTATAAAGTACGGAGAGGCACCTATATCTTATCCTTGTAAATTCTGAGATACATTACATGTATTGATCAAGGGGATTAATATAAGTCCAATGCCAAGTAGACTATCCAAGGTGACTCTATTATGAAGTCCCAAGTTTCACTCAAGAATGGTGTGAAAAAGTATAGTATTAACAAACCTCTGTTTCGATACCTATAATCGCACATAGGGGCCTGAGTCTCTCTCGAGGCATGGTAAAACTAGTCATTCCATCGATCATGTCCATGGGGCATTCACTAGTGAATTCGTGTCACTCTTCTGGAGGTAAAAATGGATAACACTCGGTGATCCCATCTCAAGAATAGATGATGTCACCCCTATCATGTTTACCAAATATTTAAAATTTAAACATGAAGGAAAACAAGTCCTTCCAAGGGGTCCTTAAGTCAAAACCCCTTATTTTACCCTCATCTCAAAGATTAAAGTATTAAACAAGAAACTTATTTATAATAATTTCAATTGGACAACTATTTCATTTTTAGTTCAATAATTTGTATGGTGATAAGCGTAAATGCTAAGGTGTGTCATTGAGTGCACGCTCAATGGAATAGATCATAAGGTACACCAAGTAACCTCATGGTCATAACAATTTATTCAGTTTAGTTGATCATGTCAAGATATTAGTTGTAAGGAAAAACACTCCAGGGTAATTAAACAAGCCAAGAAATAAAGTAAATTAATCCTTAGAGGTATGGAACACCCAAATGGAGGGAATGAGTCATGAAGATCAATGCACAGGGTTGATTTTCCCTATGATCAGTCCATTAAAAGCACGATAAGACATTCAATTTAATTTAATTGATAAATTTGGGGTGAATATGGAAGTTTTTGGCTCGTGGAAGAAGGACACAGTTTATGAAACCTAAAAAAATAGTATGAGAAATCGTTGACCACCCCTCTTAGCCATGGAGAGCCCACCTCATCCAATATTGACATTTTATTCAAGCTAGTTTGAAAGAAATCAAAGAAACTGTCAACTTATATAAAAATGGGGAAAATGATATTTTTACAAATTAGAACAATAGATGGGATAAATAACTTGAAATATATTGGATATTATTTGAGATCATACCTCTAGATTTCCATTGGATCTCACAATGAATGAATTAGAGATCATATAGAGGAGTTGTATCAAAACCTATCGAAGGAGGAGATAGAGCTTCACATGAGGGAGGGGAAGCTTAATCCACTATAGGAAGATATAAAAGAATAAATAATGAATATAAAAAGTCTTGAATCATTTAATATTGGTGAAAATATAATTTCACCCATATTTTACACTGCGCATGGTTCTGCCACATGATTGACAAATCATGTGACAATCATGCGCTAGTTGGTGCTTGAGAGGGGAAAATCACACGGTTAGGTTCATAGTTTGACTAAATGTGTACATACCATCAAAAATATCTCTTCCCCATAAACCTAAAAACCTCACCACCATACACCCTAGGTTTCATAGTTGTAGAAAAATCATGTGACCTAGTCCTTCCTCCAATTTCAAGGATCTGGGCTTTGATTGTGCCCTGGATGCACTCGATACATCCTTGAACCTTTTAGGAATAACTATTATGTATATTTAAAGGAATTAGAAAAAAACATTAACAGTCTATAACTTTGATAAAATTCAAAATGTTACAACCTCCCCTCCTTAATACAACTCATCCAATAGTTTCGCTTCCAAGGGCGGTTGAACATTGTCTGAGAAGTGCTTCAACCACTATGCATTAACATCAGCCTCCCAATCCTTGGACTTATATTTTACACATCTGTGCTACTATATAACCTTGAATATAAGAACTGAATTTCCTTGGAGGACCTTTGTGTTATGATTGATGATACGTATGAGATTCTCCTCTATGGACGTGTCCACTTCCAGCTCAATATTCTCAAGGCCAAATGAATGAGATAGGTCAACATGGTAATATCAAAGATGATATTTGTGGAATATTTCATGCATGGAACAATACCTATGAGGTAACTAGAAAGGATATGATACCAACCCAACTTTCTCCACTATCTCTAAGGGACCAATATGCTGAGGTGATACCTTCCTGATTCGTCTTTGACCCAACCTAGGTGATACACACAGAAATACCTGATGTCCCACCTCAAAATATACAGGTATCTGGCGATGATTAGAAAAACAATTATTCCTATACTAATCTATTTACTTACATTTATGAATTATCTAGACTTGTTATGAAGTCTTCTAAAAAAGATGAGGACCTAGTAGAGCTTCCTCACCTACCTCAAGACAACATTGTTGTTAACGACATAGTCTACCATAGATGGCCTCATACAGAGCTATATGGACTGTTTTATGATGGATATTTCTGTAGGAACACTCAAATAGAGGAATATTATTTTCCCATGAACCTCTAAAATCGAGGATACTGACTCGTAGTATATCCTCTAACACTTGTATGGTCTGCTCGAACTTCATGTTGGTCTGAATATGATACACTATAGTCAAGAGTATTTGTGAACCCAATTCCTTTTGAAACTCTTTCTAGAATCACAATTTAAATAGTTAATCTCAATAAAATCAATATAATGAGTCCCATAATGTATCCAAACTGTCTCCCATATTTATATCCTTACTAACTCATCAATAGAGAAGGTTTACCGGACCGGTAGGAAGTGCATGACCTTGATCATCCTGTCGAAGAACACCCATACTGCATTATAGCCTTGAGGATATCTATAACAAACTATTATTAGGACCATTATAATATCATTCCATTTCTATTTTGGAATGAATATAGACTATAAAATTCCAATGGTTCGCTGGTTCTCTGGCTTTACCTGTTAACAGGTGGAGAACCGAGTGATGAAGCCTTTAATTTTCTTCTTCATTTCTAACCACTAGTATTGATGATGTATATCAAAATACATATTATTAATTGAAGAATGAGATATCCATAAATAGGTATGTGATTCCATAATTATCTTTTCCCATATTACTGAAGTCACCCATACACAACCATGGAAGAGTAGGGTCTCACAACAATCAATAACCCATCTATGTGGTGGGTTCTATCCAAGGAAACTCTCCCTCAGAACAAGGACCTTAGAATTTGATAATTTATTCATCCAAACTCACTCTATAAGAGAGGATTTCACTTTTAGAGATGCTAATAGTGGTTTCCTATACTATTCCTAAACCTCAGTTTTCATCTTATAAAATAGATCCATCAATGACCACTCATTATTGGCATCCTTCACCTCATGCATCTACATTTTCTGGCTCAAGGTATCATATATTGCATTAACTTTTCTAGGTGTATGAAAAATCTAAAAGTAGAAAAATTGAAGGTATTCCACCCAGTAGTGCTGCCTCAGATTCAAGAATCACTATGTAGATTTTCATTTGAGACATTTATGGTCAGTGGAAACAACAAAACACTCTCCCAAAAAGTTATTCATCCAAAAACACATAGCATGAACCATGACTTCTAGCTTGAGGTTGTGTGTAGGATAGTTCTTCTCATGAGGTCTCAACTGGTGGGATCCATATGACATGAATCAATTACCTTGAATCCGAACTAAGCCCAGTCTGATTTCTAATGCATCATGGTAGACTACATAACTTCTTCCTCAATCTGGGATAATTAGAATCTGATATAATGTGATTCTCCCCTTTAACTCCTAAAAATATATCTCAAAGGCTTTAATATAGTCAAATTTCACACCATTCATAGTTAAGATCATAATTGGTGTTGTAAGGAGTGAAAATTTCTATATGAATCTTCCGTAATATCCATCCAACCCTAAGTAGTTGTGTATGTCAAGTACGTTCTTGGGATGCTCCTCGGAAACCATGATGGTCACCTTCTCTAGGAAAATATTTTTTCCTTCCACAGATATGATATGACCCCAAAAGTGAACCTTTGATCCAAAAGTTTCATTTACTAAGCTTCGTATATAGACGGTGCACTCTTAGTGTACTCAGTATGATATAAATATAATTGACATTGTCTTGTCCACTGTTAAAGTACACTAATATATCATCTATGGTGAATACCAAAAAGAAATCAAGGTATTAGTGGAAGGCTCGGTTCATCAAATCCATGAAGACTGAAATTGCCTTTGTCATACCTAATGACATAACCAGATACTCATACAGACTGTACTTGCTTCAAAATTCTATATATGGTATTTCTAATGGCCTCACTCACACATAATGGTTGCTTGAACTCGAATCAATCTTGGAGAAAAATATTTCTACTCAAATTTAGTCAAATATTTTTTATATCCTAGGAAGTGGATACCAGTTCATCACCATAATCAAGTTCAACTGACGATAATCCATGTACAATCTGAGGGAACCATCCACCTTCTTGGTGAAAAGGACTGGTGAACTCCATAGCGATGTGATAAGTCTAATAAAACCCTTAGCCTCCATATATTCAAGATACTTCTTGAGTTTCTAGAGATCTTCACGTTCTATACTATAGGGAGTAATATAAAATGGTGCCGCACCTAATACTAGATCTATGCTGAACTCAAACACTCTCTCAATAGGTAAACTTGAGAAATATTTCGGGAATAAATCCCTATAGTGATCCAAGATAGGAGATAATTCCACAAATTGTAAACCCTACTCACTAATGAAGACACTGGACATATGTTTTATCATTCTACACATCCCAGTATGCTTGAGTACAACTGAACTATATTGGAGATCCCATTTACCTTTATGGATATACATACCACCCTAGGATACTGTGAAAGATACCTCGTGATGATAACAATCCAACTGGGATTGATAAATCAAAAGCCAGTCCATTTCGATAATGACGTTGAACCTAGTCATCTCGATGACGAAGATGATCCATAGGAAATGGCACCCACTTTTTGCAAGTAGGAACTGATTTCATTAAAATATGCCCTCTTCTTGAACACCTAATGTAATTTCGAGGTTCAGAACACCACTTGATAATTCTATATCTAATACCAGACATCCCATGGTTTTAGAAGATAGAAAAGAGCTGGATGCACCAGTATCAAACTAGGAATATACTAAAGTAGAGGATATAGTAATAGTAACTCTAACTATAGATGGACCGTGAATCTTATCCTCTAGTTTAGGATGCACAACATAGATATGGCTTGAACTGTGGCCCCGATTTGCTACTGCTACAGCCTGATCAGGTATAATATACTGATGATGGAACTCTAAAGATTGACTGCCTCAGCCTTGACCTCCTTCTGAACTTGAATGACCTGTAAAAGACCATATTAATACCTAAGAGGGTTTCACCAATCCTACATCTTAATGTGATGTTGTATTATATCCTTTCTCACTTGGAACTAGAATAATGGATTTGCAGAAATGCTAGAAGTGACCCTTGCTGCCACACACCTGCTATTCAATCGAGTTTCTCAAAAATTTTGTGTTTTTCTACCTTTCCCAACACAATGGTGTCACAATACATTGGAATCAGTTCATTCAACCTTTATGGTGCCATCACCCCATGTGTATATTCAAATCATTGTTTCTTACCACTAGATAAACCACTACTTTTCTTGGAAACTGAGCTGCCCTATTTTACATCGCCTGATTTACTTAGGTCCCGTCCAGTTGGAAGGGTCTAATTAACTATCTCTAAAATAGTGTTCAGATGAAAGATGTTCATCTATGAGTGAATGGAATAAGCAATACCATCTTCAAATCTATTTGCATTAGTAAGCTCATCACTGATTAATGTTGGTAAAAAATTCTGTAATTTAGTGAAACATGATGAGTATTCTATCACCAACATGCCACCTTTCTCAAGGTGAATGAACTATAAAAAAATGTTCCATTATTAATGTTTGATGAATGAAATAGTCAAATATATCCATCTAGAAAGCTACCAAGACCATACCCTGATGTTGTCCAGCCAGAATCAGAATGTCCCACCAACGCATGGTAGAGTTACTTAAAAGATAGTTTTCCAGATTAACCCTCTACTCTAGAGGAATCTTGATATAATCAAATATGGATACCATATCCTTCAACCAAGACTCATTATTCTAAGGCCCACCATCCCTCAAGAATGTGGGAGGATGTTTCTTCTCTAACTCACATGTCAGCTCTTCCATTAATGGGACAGGTCGAGGTAAACCATAGAATGATATCATAATTTGAAGAAAGCTTTCCCAGAACTGAGCATTGATACCTAGTGGAGGATTTCTAGTAGGTGTCTATGGTGGAACTACCTGAGGTATTAATGGTGGATTAGGGTCCACCTCCTCTGGTGTATTTTTATCACCACTCTATTAGTGTAAAAAATGAGGTCATTACGGTGGCATAACTCCAAAATTCCATGGAAATTCCTTATATAGAATTTATAAAAAATAATGAAATCTATAACAAAATATAGGTACAAGTCCCAACAGAGCACGTTAAAACCCTTATATTTCTCCAGGATCTATATTTAGGTGATAAAAATGTGTCACATAAGAAACATAGGAGACACGACCTACAACCCACTACTAGGTCAGGTCAAGCTATGGTCTCATGTTACATGAAAAAAGGGAAACCATTTTAGTTTAAAGGTTTTATTTATCTTAATTTATTTGGTTATTAAAATTCTCATCCAGTTAATTGTTTCACTAATTTAAATTAATAAGGGACCATACACCATATAAATTGAGATTGGCACATCAATTATTTCTACCCTGACCTTCACACCAGAAAATAGGTGTAACATTCCATGATTGTGGTTTGATTAGATTAGCTATCAAGGACACTCACAACTCAAACCAACTAATGTGGAATTATTGGGAACTTTAATCTAATTAAGTCCCTATATAGAATATTAGCACAATACAAAGTACAAATTTTAAGTCACAATCATAAATTACATGAAAAATAGGCAATGCACACTGGTAAATTAATATGGAATGGAATAATCATGACAATTTAGATCCTACTGTGCCTAAAATGATGCATGCTTCTAATATTCCCTTATATCATCAAGATAGGTATAAACTACCCATACAAATAAAATCAATATTAATAACAGCACAAGACAATTGCATCACCCACTGGTGAAATACAATGAAATCATAACAACAAAAGAAATAAAATCATTTACCCATCCCAGGAAATTTTGGATTTCCCCTTCACATGGGGTAGCTACTCCCAAGAATAGCCTCATAACCGAATTCCTATTTCCTAGTCTCTTATATAAACCCAAATAGTAAGAAAAAAGGAAAATTAATTTTTATAATACCACATTGTAATGTCTTTCCTTGGATGCCACTCACTTGTGCCCTGAGATGGTTAGCCAAAAGACCTCAACTATTCCTCCCCAAATACTAGAGGATACCAAATTGAAGTGAGGGATTTAGGAGTGTCTGTGGGGGTGATTATTCCATTATTTATCCGATTAGAGAATAAAAATAATATATAATACAATAAGGGATAGCTTAAGTAATAATATATTCTAACTTAAATGATAAAAAGATGTGCAAGATGAATAATAAAATCCAGAAGATGAAAATTAGAAAGGTAAGATATGATGATCATAAAAATGTAGCCATAAAAATGTGAACGAAGGGGGAAAGAGATACAAGCATATAAAAAATGTTGAAAAAATATACAAAAGTTCCCAAAACTTATAAGAGTAGCATCTTGAGCGTAGTATTAGCCATTTTCTCCCAAATCCATCCTAGTAATGTAAACCAATCATTGGAAGCTGGATGATTCCCTATGTCGATTCATAAAATCATAAAGTCTACTCAGGTACCAATGGTTCCAAATCAGGGTTTGAGATTAAAATATCAGTATCCTAGTACCCATGATGTATAAGCCCTTATATTTCATGAAATATAAAATAAATTCTGTTCCATAACAATTTAAATGAAAAAGAGAATAAATAAATAAATGAATTGGATCGGGTTCTCCTTGGAGACCCACCTAATTACCTACTTTGGCCTAAGATGGTAAGTATGACTAGAGGAACCTTTAATGGTAAAGTGAGATATATAAATGGTTCTAGGTGGTGGAATGTGCCCAAGTTGTGCTTGGGATTGAAGGACACATCCCTAAGTCTTTAATACCAAGGAATCAATTCTCATTTTGAAATCATTTATTTACCTTTTCTTTAATTTTAAAACCCCTTTATAAAGTATGGGGAGGAACCCATAACTTTTACTTTGAAATCCTAAGAGGCATACTAAGTATCGATCGAGGGTCTTGATATAATTCAAATGCCAAAGATCACGTCTAAGGTGACTCAAGTATGAAGTCCCAAGTGTCACTCTGGCATGGTGTGACAAAGTACAGTACTAATAAACATCCAAGAAAATACATAGTATCACACATAGGATCTTGAGTATCTATCAAGGAATAGTATAACCAGTCATTCCATTGATCCCATCCAAGGGGTCTCCCGTAGGGAACTGGTGTCACTCATCTCGAGGTAAAAATGGATAACGCTAGGTGAGCCCATATCAGGCATAACTGATGTCACCCTGAGCGTGTTTACAAAAGATTCACAATTTAAATAAGAAGGAACAAGAGTGTGTCCATGGGGTAATAAATTCAAAACCCCTTATTTCACCCCAGGCTCGAAGATGAAAGCATTAAACATGAATTTATTTTACAACAATTCCAATTGTATGGGGATTTCAATTTAGTTCAACCATTTTTATGGTGATTAGCATAAATACTAAGGAATTTCGTTGAGCTCACAATCTATGGAATAAAGAATAAGGTGTTACACCTAACCTCATGGTCAAAAAATTTATTCAATTCAATTGATCAACTCAAGGTATTAATTCCAAGTAAAACCCCTAAAGTGTAATTAAACAAGCTAAGACACAATGCCTATTAAGCCTAAAAGGTATGTAACACCCAAATAGAGGGAATGAGTCATGGAGATCAACGAATAGGGTTGACTTATACCATTATAAATTCATAAAATGCATGATAAGACGTTCATTTTAATTTAATTGACAAATTTGGGGTGAATTCAGAAGGTTCAAACTTGTGGAAAAATGACATAATATATAGAATGTAATGAAAGGGTGGGAAAATTACATGGACAACCACTTGTAGTACCCCCTGCTTATGGTGTTTAGCCCTTGTTTATGCCTTTTTATGTGTCTAAAGTTCATGGGATGAGTTGGGAAGAGGTTGGGAGAGTTTTTAATGGTTTTGGATGAGTTTGGAGGATTTTTTATGGGTGCACAGTTTGAGCACGATTTGTGGAAACCATGTGGATTCTCCAGGAAACCGTGCAGGGGGAGACAGTAAGCTTTGCACAGCCTGCGCATGGTTTTCTAAACCATGCATGGAAACCGTGAGGACCCTTTCTCCCAAGGCAGTATCGTGTGCACAGTTAGTGCACGGTTTGCCAAACCATGCGGGCTAACCGTGAAACCACTTAAAAATAGGGTTATAAGTTCTGGGGTCCCTCAGGCTTAACCTATTTCACTCCAAATTCCTCCCACTCATGGATCACTCGGGTCCTTCGGTTCTTAGGGGGTAGAGGAGCTTTCCCACTCATTTTGGAAGGGTTTTGAAGAGGTTTGTTGGTGTATTGACGGTGGTTTCTCCCGGGTAAGTCTCTCCTCTTAATTTTCTTGTGTTTTCCTCTAGATCTACATCTTCCTATTTCTTTGTTTTCTAGATCTACACTTGTGGTGTGTAGATCTAGGGTTTTGGTTTCCTTGGGTGATGTTTTTAAGGCTTGTGAATGTTAGGGAAGGGGATCTAGAGAGGTTTCAGTGGTGAGTTTTCCGAATTTGAGGTGCAGGTGCTTGTGGGTCGATATATCGGGAACCCTAAAGGTAGGTGGCTGTACTCTTGACTCCTCTTGCAAGAATTGATTATATTAGATTCAAATTGAGTTATTTGAATGAAATTGATTGTGAAAATCATGGAATAAATCTTCTTTAGTGATGATTTATGGTTTTGATGAAATTGTGAAATCTTGGTGAATTGTTGTGCAAAGTGTTTTGGCTTCGTGAATTTAAAATGTTGACTTTAAATTATGGATTTACTAGAATTTTAAATGGTTTGATGAGAAATGGGTTTTCAATAAAAAGGGTTTTTATTGAAATGGTTTGTGACTGAAATGATTTTGGGGGATTTGGTTTTCAATAAAAAGGGATTTTTATTGAAATGGTTTGAATTGGTTGAACACACTTGATTTTGACGGAAATGGTTTTCAATAAATGGGTGTTTTAGTGAAAGGGTGGTTTTGGCATGATTGTTGGGAATATGTGGTGTGTGTTCATATTACATGTATGAGGCTTGGTTGAAATATGACCTTGTGCTCAGTGCCAAATGTGTACTAGCTCATGGTAACTACTTGTACAAGGCTTGGTTGAAATATGTCCTTGTGCTTGGTGCCAAATGGGTAATGGCACATGGGGAATAATTACCTTGTGTCGACTTGGTAGATCGATGAGAGACCACTCATGAGTATGGAACTCTCACAATGTAACATGCATGGTTGATTTCACGGGTTTGTAAAATGGTTGGGTATGCCAAAATGGGATGATTGTGAAATGGTTTGAAAGCTTGTTTGGTTATTTTTATGAAAAAAATAACTTGTTGGAAATTGGCTTCAAATGCACGTGGATTTTTTGGGTATGAATGTTTTTGGAAGATTGTTTATATTTTGTTATAAACTATTTTGAGAAAATGTTTTATATAAACTATTTTATATAAATGTTGTTAACTCTTCTATCCTGGTGGCATGAGTAGGGAAGTCATTGGGGAAAATCTAATGAGTTTTTTACTCACCCCTGCTTTGGCACGTTAGTGCTTTTGCAGATGTCGTATTCTGGGACACAAGTAATGGTAAAACATATTATTGCTAGTGGCTTGTGGTGATGCTTGGGAGATGTTGTAGAGCTTGGAGCTTGTGGATTATGGAGTTATGGTGTCTTTTGAGAGTCTTGAGTTGTTCACCCACTGGGTACTTTGATGTTTAGTTTGGTCTTCCGCTGTTGTGTACTTTGATGTGGTCGGAAATAAATGAAATTTTTTGTTGGTCTTTCATTTGTTCATGAATCATGTAGTGTTTTGGTCATGGTTGGTTTTTGGGTTTATTTCGTAAATGGTAAATCATCCCCCAATGTATATTTGAAACCCTTAGGCATTTATTGCTAGCCTTTGTAATTTTGGGGATGTCGCTTATGGCCTAGTAATGACTCTTTGTACTCTCAAGCCAATAAGAATTGGTGGGTCATTACAAATGGTATCAGCTTGTGCAGTCCCTTCCTAACAAGTGGTCATTGATTTTCTGGGTCCCGGAGTTAAAAATCATTCTTATCTATTCCCTGGGTCGAAATCTTAGACAATAGTTGGATTGTCAGAACTTGAAATGTATAGCATAAAAGGACGTAATTAACCTGTTTATGCTGAACATCAAGTTACTAGGGTTTTGGGTACATAAGTGTTTTGGATACACTTCTATAATGTTGTAAATTTCATTGTCATGGGTTTAACCAATGTGATGATGATGACATGCATTATAGAGGAATGACTTCCCACTAGGATTACATATCTCATTGTGATTAATGAGTAAGGATTTTGTGCAAGGGGTGAATTTTAGAAAAATATAGAAATTATTTTAAAGTGAAATATTTTGGAAACAGGGTATTTGGTGAATTTTGAAAATGGGTTGATTTTCAAAAAGCATGTTGAATGTTTTCAAAAATGTTTGAACATGGGGAATAGGTTGTTTTGAAAATAATGTCATGATAGATGATGTGATAGAATTTTAATGTTAATCTGTCAGTGTCTAGAGAGTGAGATTGATGGGGTTTTTTGTTAGTTTAGAAAATGGCACCGGCTAGGCATTGTAGACACCAACCGGAGGTGGCCGATGAGAATGTGGTTGCACCTGATCCCCAAGTGAACCAACAGTTAGTTCAGAGCATAGTGCAAGCTTTCCAAGCTGTGGGAGTTGGTAGTCTAAGTGGGAATGGACCAGGGTATGATGTGGGAAGGATTTCATAAATTGTTTAATAAACAATTCTACCCACATATGTTCAGAATTCAGTGCAAAATTAATTTATTCAGTTTGAAGCAGGAGCATATGTCTGTGACAGAATATGCAGTTAAGTTTATGAGCTTAGTGCGGTTTACACCCGAGGTGGTGGGTAGCACATCGTTGATGGAAAGGATCTTCAAAGCGGGGATAAGGTAAGAGATCCATTCAAAAATAGTACTTTTGTGTATTAGTGATCACACAGAGATGGTGAATCGAGCATCGGTGGCTTAGAGGGATCTATTGGGAGCTTCGGGCAGAGGAAGCATGGTGGTATCCATGGGGAATAGTGGGAACTCTAACACTGGGTTCAAGTAGAGGGACACTTACTCCCAGGGTGGGAACTCTATTGCTGCACATGTGGTTGAGTTGCTAGGTTTAAGAGCAGAAATGATTCCTTCGGTTTTGAAACTTAAAACTCATCTGGGTCGAAGAGAGTGTTGAGCCTTCTTTTGTAGAGCATGTGGTATTGTTGTGGGTGAGGTTGAGATAACCTGGAATTTCTCAATTCTTGAGATGGATGGGTATGATGTAATCTAGGGAAATGATTGGCTGGTGGTGTTTAAGGCCCACATCGACTAAGATGAGCGAACATTGGCTTTTACGACACATGATGGCATTAGACATCTCTTTAGAGGAGAGAGGCATGAAAGGCAAGGTACAACGGGTTTGTTGGCACCAGCAATGCGCACATTATCGTATCAGTTGACGGTGTTGTCATTGGAATTGGTAGATGGTGTTGAGCAGCGTGTTCTTCCAATAGTGGTGGATCAGTTCATGGATGTTTTTCTTGATGAATTTTCTGGGTTACCCCCCATAAGATAAGTAGGGTTTATGATTGATTTCCTTCCAAGGACCATCCTTATCTCACTTCCGTCATACCGTATGGAACCTACTGAATTGTGGGAAATGGAAGTCTAGTTGGAAGATTTAGAAAACAAAGGGTTTATCTGGCCTAGCACACCTCCATTGGCAGCGCGAGTGTTGTTTGTGAAAAAGGCGGATGGAACTTTGAGGCTCTCTGTTGATTATCGTAGACTTAACCAAGTTACGATAAAGAACAGAGATCCACTTCCACGAATTGATGACTTTTTTGATCAGTTTAGGGGAGCCCAATGGTTTTTGAAGATTGAACTGAGGTCGGGATATCATTAATTCAGGGTGAGGGAGGACAATATTCCTAAAACAGCTTTCAGAAGTAGATATGACCATTATGAATATGAGGTTACGCCCTTTAGTCTAATGAATGCACCAGTGGTATTCATAGCGTTGATGAATCTAACATTTCAGAGATATCTGGATTCATTTTTGGTGTTGTTTTTAGAGGATATTCTGGTGTATTCAAAGGCAAGGGTGGAGCATGAGCAGCACTTGGTGACAGTGCTGGGGATCTTGAGGAATCATCGATTATATGCCAAATTTTCAGGGTTCGGGTGTGTTCTCATGCAAGGGAATCAGGTGGTTGCTTATGGCTCACGACAGTTGATGGTGTATGAGCAGAACTACCCAAATCATGATTTGGACTTGGAAGCAATGGTCCTTTCTTTGAAAGTGTGGCTTCATTATCTATTCAGTGAGAAATTATGAGTATTTACAGATCATAAGAGTCTGAAGCATATCTTCTCAAAAATGGATTTGAACATGAGGTAAAATATATGGATGGAATATCTCCAAATGTTTGATTTCGACTTAATGTACACAACAGGTAAAGAAAAATTTGGTGGCAGATGCATTAAGTAGAAAATCATAAGCTCAAGTGGTAAAACAATCATCGGACCTATGCCAGTTGAGGTTGGTAATAACTGACATGTGGTTGGAATATGAGGACCAAGGTGATAGAGTATTCTTCTTTCCAGTTTTGTTGATTCATAACTTGGTTGTCCTAGTTAAAGAGACACAGATATATGATTCTGAGTGTGTGACCATGGGGATGAGACTCAATGGTGGGGAGACCATTAAGGGTTTGCAACTGAATAGAGATTCAGTTTTGAGTTTATGGAATCATATTGTTGTACCAGTTGTTTGTCAGGAGGATCTTCTCAGGGCGTATCATCATTCTAGGTGGTTTGTTCACCCTAGAATTCAGAAAATGTATAAAGTGTTGAAAGCACAGTTTTTTTGGGCTTGTATGAAAAGAAGAGTGGCTGAGTTTGTTTCGAGATGCTTGACTTGTCAGCAGGTCAAGGCAGAGCATCAGAGGCCTGCAGGAATGTTATAGTCTTTACCGATCCCTGTTTGGATGTGAGAACAAATAGCAATGTATTTTGTCACAGGTCTCCCAAGAACGGCCCAAAATCACGATGCCATTTGAGTGATAGTGAATCTTACACGGTGGGCAATCTATCCAAAATCTATATCCGGGAGGTGGTAAAGAGGCATGGGGTTCCAGTTTCGATCGTATCAGATAGAGATTCAAACATCTCGTTTCTGGAAATCCATGCAGCAATCCCTTGGGACACAATTGATGATGAGTATGGCGTATCACCCTCAGACAGATCGTCAATCCGAGAGGATGATACAAACTCTGGAGGATATGTTTCGGGCTTGTGTCATTGATTTTGGTGGCTCATGGGAGGAGCATTTATCATTGGCTGATTTTTCATACAATAACTCTTATCAGACATCCATACATATGGATCCGTTTGAATCATTGTATGGGCGGTCGTGTCGTTCTCCACTATGTTGGGTGGAAACGGCTGAGTCCTCGATGGTTGGACCGAGCCTTGTCCAAGAGACTACGGAAAAGATCAAGTTAATCAGGAAGAGAATGGAGATGGCTCAGAGTAGTCAAACATCGTATGCAGATCATCTTCAACGGTCGTTGTCGCTCGAGGTGATTGATCATGTTTTCTTGAGGATCTTTCCTAGGTTGGGACATCGTCGGTTTGAGAATCAGGGAAGGTTATCTTTGAGGTTTAGTGGACCTTTTAAGATTCTTGAGAGGGTTGGTGAGGTGGCTTATAGTTTGTATTTTCCACCTAGGTTCAGTACGGTGCACAATGTGTTTCATGTGTCGCAGTTGAAAAAGTATCAGCCAGATCATGACCATGTGATTTGATGGGATCATGTTGAGCTAGAACCGAATTCTTCGTTGCGGCATGTGACAGTGCAGGTTGTGGATAGGCAAGAGAAAGTCTTGCATGGTAAAATCATCAGTCTAGTTCGTGTTTTGTGGAAACATGGTCAGATTCAAGAGGAGACTTGGGAGTGGGAGAAAGAGACGGTCGACCAATGGCCCGAGCTCATTTGGCAAAGGTTGGGTTCACTACTTTCCAAGGATGGAAAGAACAATGGTGGGGAGAATGTAGTACCCCCGGTTTGTGGTATATATCCCTTTTTTATGCATTTTTATTTATTTAAAGTGCATGGGATAAGGTGGGAAGAGGTTGGGAGAGTTTGGAATGGTTTTGGATGAGTTTGGAGGCTTTTTTATGGGTGCACAATTTGAGCACGGTTTGTGGAAACCATGCATATTCTAGAGGAAACCATGTAGTGGGAGATTGTAGGCATCGCATGGCCTGCGCATGGTTTGCCAAACTATGCGAGGAAATCATGTGGACCCTTTCTCCCAAGGAATTAGTGTGCACACGATTAGCGCACGGTTTGCCAAACCAAGCAGGCTAACCGTGTGACCACTTAAAAATAGGGTTATAAGTTCCGGGCACCCTCCGGCTTAACCTATTTCACTCCAACTTCCTCCCACTCATGGATCACTCAGGTTCATCAGTTCTCAGGGGGTGTAGGATCTTTCCCACTCGTTTTGGAAGGGTTTTGAAGAGTTTTCTTGGTGGATTGAAGGTGGTTTCTACCGTGTAAGTCTCTCCTCTTTATTTTCTTGTGTTTTTCTCTAGATCTACATCTTCATCTTTCTTGTTTTTCTTGATCTACACTTTTTGTGTGTAGATATAGGGTTTTGGTGGCCATGGGTGATGTTTTTAAAGCTTGTGAAAGTCAGGGAAGTGGATCTAGAGAGGTTTTGGTGGTGCTATCTCCGGATTTGAGGTGTGGGTGCTTGTGGGTCAATTTCTCAGGAACCCTAAAGGTAGGTGGATTCACTTTGACTACTCTTGCTAGAATTGATTTTCTTAGATTTAAATTGGGTTATTTGAATAAAATTTATTGTGCAAAGCATGTAATAAATCTTCTTTAGTGATGATTTATGGTTTTGATGAAATTGTGAAATCTTGGTGAATTATTGTGCAAAGTGATTTGGCTTCTTGAATTTAAAATGTTGATTTTAAATTATCGATTTACTGGAATTGTAAATGGTTTGATGAGAAATGGGTTTTCAATAAAAAGGGTGTTTTATTGAAATGGTTTGTTATTGAAATGATTTTGGGGGATTTGGTTTTCGATAAAAAAGGGAGTTTTATTGAAATGGGTTGAATTGGTTGAACACACTTGATTTTGAGGGAAATAGTTTTCAATAAAAGGGTGGTTTTGGCATTATTTTTGGGAATATGTGGTGTGTGTTCATATTTCCTATATGAGGCTTGGTTGAAATATGAACTTGTGCTCAGTGCCAAAGGTGTAATGGCACATGGGGAATAATTACCTTGTGACAACTTGGTAGATCGACGAGAGACCACTCATGAGTATGGAACTATCATAACGTAGCATGCATGTTTGATTTCACGGGTTTGTGAAATGGCTGGGTATGCCAAAATGAGATGTTTGTGAAATGGTTCGAAATCTTGTTTGGTTAATTTTCTGAAAAAATAACTTGTCGGAAATTGGTTTCAAATGCACTAGGATGTTTTGGGTATGAATGGTTTTTGAAGCTTGTTTGTATTTTGTTATAAACTATTTTGTGAAAATATTTTATATAAAATGATTTATATAAATGTTTCTAACTCTTCTATCATAGTGGCGTGAGTAGGGAAGTCATTGGGGGAAAACCTACTGAGTTTTATACTCACCCCTGCTTTGTCAAGTTGGTGCTTTTGCAGATGTTGTTTTCCAAGACACAGGTAAAGGTAAAAAATCTTATTTCTAGTGGATTGTGGTGATTCTTGAGAGATGTTGTGGAGATTGGAGCTTGTGGATCATGGAGTTGTAGTTTCTTTTGAGAGTCTTGAGTTCTTCATCCACTGGGTATGATGATGTTCTGTTTGGTCTTCCGCTGTTGTGTACTTTGATGTGGTCTGAAATAAATGAAGTTGTTTGTTGGTCTTTCATTTGTTCAAGAATCATGTAGTGATTTGGTTATGGTTGGTTTTTGGGTTTATTTCTTAAAGGGTAAATCGTCCCCCAACATATATTTGAAACCCTTCGACATTTATTTCCAGCCTTTGGAATCTTGAAGATGTCGCTTAAGGCCTAGTAATGACTCGTTGTACTCTCAAGCCAATGAGAATTGGCGGGTCATTACACCACCCTATCCTCATATTTCTTCTCTCTTCCAGTATCAGCCTCTGATTCAAGTTAGTCTGTTTGAAATTGAAGAAACAAGAAAATGTCTTGAAAATGGGGGAAATGGGCATGCACCAAAATAACACAATATATGGGATGGAGAACATGCAATATATTTGATTGGATTCAACATCATACCTCTAGCTTTATATTGGATACAGTAAACAAATTAGAGATAATACAAAGGAGTTGTATCAAAACCTACCAAAAGTGGAGATACAACTTCACATGAGGAAGGGGAAGCATCATTTGTTAGAGGAGGATAAAAAAGATGTATGGAAACAATAAAGAAACTTAAATAATTTAATAGGGGTAAAAATCTAATTTCACCCATATTTTACACAATGCACAGTTGGAAAACCAAGCTCCAAAAATGTTCCAGTTACTAATAGAAATGAGAACATTGCATGATTAGGTAAACAGTTTGACTAACCGTGCTCATGTTATGAAAAATCTCTCTTCCCTTGAAACCTACAACACCACACTACCATGCTCCTTTGGTCTCATGGTTATAGACAAATTGTATGACCTAATCCTTCCTCCAATTTTAGGGATCCTATATTCAAACAATCCTTGGATGCACTTGACACATCCTTAAACCATTTATGCATCACTATTAGGGACTTTTAGATGAATTGGAACAAAACATTTAATGGTCCATAACATTACGAAAATTCAGGATGTTACAAATATACTAAGGATACATTCTATTGATACCACCCAAATTATGTATATGGATGGTTTATGATAATTTTGACCAATTCAATTATTAACATTGTCTTTATTGATTCGTTTTTTTAATCATTAACTCTCCCTTGAAGTACTAACTTTATTATTTTCATTAGAAATTACATTTACCCTATATATCCATATTATTTATCATTGATATACTTATTACATTAATAGTATATTATTTATACATATAGTGTTTAATTTGAATGTTATTTGATTATTTGGGGAAATATTGATATATTTTCATTCTTTACATAGTAAGAATATTTGATGAATAATGAATATTGTTCATTGATTAAATTATTTATTTTATATATGAGGAATGCTTTTGAAATGAGGATATGCATGGGTTCCAGTTATAGATAGACCATCAATAAATTGGTAGCCTCATGAGACAAATCATTTGGACAGTCTTAGTTAAATGGGTTTCTGGTGTATACCTAACCATTGGTTCTAAAATGGCTTGTGAAAGGTCTTCATAGTAGAGGTATCATGGTCCCTGATATCATAACATCCAATAATTAAGAATTTTCTCATTAAGAATTCAGTTATTATTATCAATGATATTTTCAAAATGATATTATCCATGGATTAATTTCATTATCAGTTGATTGATTTTAATGTAATTTCTATTCAGTTATTTGACAATACATATTTATTAATCCTTATCCATTTATGATAGTCATGATATTGATTAAATGGAATGATTTTCAGTTATTTACCATACAATATTGATTATGACTTTTCTAATTATGATAGTAAAAATATTTTAATGGCATGCATGTTCAATTATTTATCTATTCATGTTGTTTATTCTTATTGGTTCAGGATAGTTTCCACTATACTTAACCATTGAAAAGCATTTTAGGTCACCCTTATTTTGTTTCCTTTCCCAAGAATCTATAAAGTGTACTAATAATGATGTGTAAGAATATAATAGATGGAATGATGATATTCTCTAAAAAAATGTTGTAATTTTTTTTCCAATTTTAATACAAGAATCATGTATTTATATAGCTTACCAAGACTACTAAATTATTTGGTACTTCATGATTAAATTACGTATATCTTATTGCAATTTAATAAAGTAAGACACCGAATCTGAGTTACTATATTCGGGGTCATTATAGTTGGTATCAAAAGAAGTTTAGGTGATACCTTGGGAACTAGATTTAGGAAAATATAGATTAGGGAGATAACCCTATGATATAAATTGAGTATTAGTATATAAGAACTTCCTAATGTTTTGATAGAATATAGATTATTTGGGTTTTCCTAGAAATACATCCATGTATGGATACTACATGTTGATGTGGTTCTCGAACAAGTATACCTTGGGGTAATAACTTGAAAAAGGGATAATTAGGCTTGACCCAATCATCACATGGTTTTTGGATACTAGAATTAAAATACAAATTGTTTGGAACTCCAAGGGGATATGATTTTGATAATTTACATTTTCATTATCAAAAATTATAAAGGATTCAAATAGATGATGATAATGAATAAACTATGTTAAACCTAAGATGTTTTAGAATAAAAAGAAACATTCATGATTTAGAAATCCTATAAATGATTCATCATGGTTATGTGGTTTCCTATTGTAATTTTTGTTTCTCACACTATGATTTTTGATTTTAGTAAATCGATAGAACTTTAAGGAATCATGTTAATGTTGAATATGAAGGAAAATGTAGACACTATGAGTAAGAAAATGGGATGATGACATGAGTGAAATATATGTTGATTATTCCTAATTAGTTATCTCAAAATATTATTAACAATCTATACCTTAAGCAACTCTGAAACTCACCAAAGAAGATAAGGATGAAATTCTCTAAGAGAAGGAGTTATGGAGACCATGGATGAAAGATGGGTCAATTAAATTCCGGTTAGAAATGTGCAAAGAGATCCCCAGGAAAGTGTCTCAAAGTAATGGGAAAATGTATTATGTGTGGAAAATAAGAGCATAAAGCAATTAATTTCTGAAGAAAAATGAATACTATGATGGAAGGAAATAAATTACATCATAGAGATCCATTTACAGTTCATTTTTTTGAATGTGGGAAACCATGGCATTATCTATGTCAATTCCCCCTTTTAAAGGTTTCCCATAAGACCAAGTAAGTACTTATAGTGAAATAAAATGGTTGAAGTATTTACTGGTATTCTAGAATTATATTGTAAACTAATTTTCACCACTGGTATTTTTTTTATAATAATCTTTAAACATCTTATGATTGTGAAAAATTTTAAAAGAATATATGTCTTCATTAACTTAAAAGTTATTCATACCATCATGGGCTTATGAGTGTAAGGTTTATAATAATTTCAAATTCTGAAAATCCCCTATTGATTTTTTGGGTTCAAATATAACATGATTAAGGATATATTTTTATGAAATTTATGGGAAAACAACCTATTGGTTTATTATAGGAAAAATTTATTTGAGGAAGAATTCCATTAAAATTTTAATACATAGTATTAATGGTACTGGTTACCATTTAGGTTTGTAATATATTTTAGGTTGTAGAAATTATGGGTCACCAAAATTTGGGAACGTTATAGTAATTATATTAATATGGTTTTAGAAAAAGGATAACCCACATGACAGGTGACTACCAGTTTCATCTAGCGAAGGCCACAAGGATTGAACCCACAACTAAAGGATTAAAATGGTTTAACACCTAACATTGACCTATGTGATAATCTATTTAATATTACCTTTTTCCTAAATGGTTTTATGAATAAATATTAATGATAAAATAGTAGTAATGATATTTAGGTTTAGAGATTAATGTATAAATTTTGATAACCACATTGGTTTTGTAAAATGACTAGAAACAAGCGGAAAGACTTATCACTATTTCATAGACTATATGATAAATTAAAACTTAATTTTAGTTCTTCAGGAATAAAATTTTGTTTTGGATATTCATTTCATGGAGTAAGAGATGAAGTGGAAATTGATTTATGTATAATCAAAGGATGAAATTTTTATTTTAAAATAGAAATAAATCTAGTAAGAATATTTCTTTATATTATTATATTCTAAAATAATTTCTCAACTTTAGGAAATGTATTTGAAACAAAAATTCTATCCTATGAAATTTATATCCAATGAAACAAATGGTATTTTAAATCATCACAAATTTTTTTTTCTAGTTATTGAATTTCTCTTGATATTTAACATTCTTGTGATCAAAGACCCTCGTCACCCTATATCATTATTTGGTTATTAATCTTTTCTTCCATGTCTATATCTTCATTTACCACATATGTAATTCAACTTGGAATCATAGTTATTGGTTATTAAAAATTACCTTTCATATCTCACTTTATATATTTTACGATGGAGTTTTATTAACCTTTTTATGATTGGGGTTTTCAATAATGGTACTTCCAAATTTCAAATTCTTGATTACCAAGATAATGTTAAAATTGTTAGGTCATAATTCATTGGTGGTGGGGAGAATGTTACACCACAAAGTATTAAAATAAGAAAAATGGGTTAGATAAAGTATATGACATGAGATGATGATCTTTGAATATAATATAATACCCTGATACTTTATGATATATTTATTTTTATATAAATTAGTTATATTTGATAGCCTACAAAACATGAAACCCTTGGTCTAAATAAAACGTAATGTAGTTTTCCATTATAACATATCCATTAAATTGATGGTTATGAAAATTACTAAATAAATTATGAAAATTATATGGTTTAAAAATTTTAAAACAAATTCATTGTTCATATATTGATTTGAAATAAAATAAGAACCTTTTAAAAGAAAGAGAAATGTTTTTTTGAAAAATTGCATTTTTCTAAAGAACTGTTTAGTCATTCATTTTGGACATAATTTAAAATTAAATTTTACAAAATTTATAAAATTTATATTTAAAAATGAAATTAATTTTTAGAATTATCATATCAAAATTATCATAGGATAAATTGTTGGCATTTTTTTGAAAATTCCATTTTTCCATGAATAGTGAAGAATACTGATATTTATTGAAAAATTCCTTATCATTTAAATAATTACAAGGTTAAATTATATTTTAATATTTTTAATGTAAAATTAGTTCAATTATATTACAATTTTAAAAAATTATGATGTTAAAGCTAATTTTTTATTGAATTTTGATAATAAAACTATATATACTTATAAGAATTTTCTCTTCGAAAATCCTCCTTTTCGTCACATCTATGAGTATAATTTTAAATAGGATTTTTACATTTCTATGAATTGAATTTAGAAAAATAGATTCAATACCTATAATTAGTATAATTTATATTATCTAATATGTTCATATTAAATTTTTATAATTATGAATAGTAAAAGCTCTAAACATTAATTTCCATAGCTAATATAAAAACTTATTTACTAATGGGTTAAAAAACTATTAGGGTTTAAAATGACCTAAATATAATAAAACACCCATTTTAAGGCCATATTTCGACCCTATAAACTCTATGGTTCTATAATGACCTATTTTGGATGCTTGTGGGATGATAAAAATGTGGTTGCAATTTTTTCTTTTCAACATTTTAATGTTTTTCCTCTCCCAAACATAAAAAGGCCCCCCATCTCCTCCACTATTCACACATCCAAAACCATTTTTCATCTAAGACATAACTAAATAACTTACATAAACATCTAAAAATATCATAGATGCCCTGGTCTGATCATTAGTAAAACCTTTCATCTCTTTTGCTGAAAAGCCAAAGAAGTTTCCCAAAGAAGAGGTAATGTTCTTAAATAAGTGTTTTTATTTTGTTTCTTCTTCCACCACATTAAAATATTATTTAACATTGGATTTATGGTAAAATAATTATATTAGATATAATTATATTTTATTATGTTAATGGAATGACCTATATCCATATCCTTTTTAATCAAATGGTAATAGAAACCACCGACCATGTTTATATGGTAATACCACCTCACGAATAGATGTAATTCATTTTCCATCAACACCTTTCAAGGATGCATATAATTTTGGATTTAACACATGTAATTATAACATCACTCATGTGTACGGTGGAATACTGCCTCTCAAAGTTATGGGATTCGTTTTTCACATACACCTTACATGGAAAATAATAAGGAAAAATTCAATGAATCTATGGTTTATATATGAAATTATATTTATTTTAGAAGATTAATATTTCACCTAATTCCTTATCCCTTCACTCATTAATGTAATGATATCTTCTTTCATGCGTACGTATGTGGTACCATCTCCCCAAAAATATGTGATTTATTTTCCATGTCGAACCTTCAATAATGATTATAAAAATTTATATAATGAGTAAATATTATTTGTATATTATTAATATAATTTTGGATATAATGCAACTATATAATATTTCCAAGAACCAAAACTTTCATGATAAAGAATGCATGATGAAACATTACAATTGACACTTTAAACAATGAAAATAATTAAATATTACTAACAAATAGGTGGTAAAATGCTACAAGAGGATCATATATTATATTATAAATATTAATATGGTTATAATATAAATTTATAACACTATTAAATTTATTATAAATTAAGTTAAATCACGTTCAAACAAAATGAAGATTGAGGTAAGAGACTTTGTCTCAATTTCCATTCATTGAGGCATATTGTAATGTTATGTATCTAATTTATTTTATATGGTGTATATAATTCAACATTTTCAGTTAATATCATGAAAAATTAATAATTCATGGTCTTTTAAGTTTCAATTTGAATTGTTTCATTGAATGGTATTTTTCTTAAAAGTTACCATTTGGAAAAGAATTTCAGAGCTCAATTTCTTTTCATTGGGTTATATTACTTCCTCATTGTTATTTATATTATATGATTATGTGTTTAATAAATTTTGAATATATTATTTAGAATTTACACTTTTTTCACGTGGATTTACTTTTTATACACATAATTGATTCATGGGTTAATTCTCACTTCAATGTTATTATATTTTTATTTATTTATTTTACAAACTGATTTAAATCTTGATTATTTATACATGAATTTCCATTGAATGAAATTATTTAATAATTTTATAATAAAACTATTTAATTTTCTTCTAATTTGGTTTTTCATGATTTTTTTAAGTAATTTAACATTTTCCCACTCTTTGGTAATTTAAATTATTGAGAAAATGTCTTTAAGAAAATATGACTTTATTTCCCTATTCGGTTGAAAATCTATTTTCTTGCAAAACCATATTTTATAAAAATGTTCTCAAAAATGTTTTTATAATTCTGAAAAATATTTATTAAATCTATTTTTACCCATGTTTTAATTTTTACAATAAATATTTGAAAGGAATATTCATGTGATTTTCCAAACAAGACCTGTTTGTATTTTATAAAAAATGTAAAAGTAATCTTTGTTTTAACATGTACGACATGTATGAAATTTCCCAATATCATGAAAAATGTTACTTTATAATTTTTAAAGGTTATTTTAAAATATATTTTTTTCAAAATATTTTGTGAACTTTTTATTTTAAATATATTTTCAATGTGGAAAGATATTTTCCTCCAGAGCATTTTAAAGATCCTTTTATGGTCTTTATATTCATAAAGGAAAATATCCATTTATTGTACTTATAAAATAATGGGTATATGTCATTTTAGAACCATCCATATTATTTATATGGAATTTTTATGATCATTTTGACTAAGTAAAGTATTTGGATTTACTTTGTTGATTCATTTTTAAAACCATTAACATTCCCTTTATATGTTCACTTTATTGTTACCATTGGACATTAAATTTAACCTAAATATCCACATTATTTATCATGGATAAACTTATTTGTTAAAAAATATATATTTCTTACATATGGTGATTACTTTAAAAGTTATTTGATTATCTAGGGAAATTTTTATATATCTATATTCTTTACCGAGTACATATATTAGGTGATAAAATATATTATTCATAAATTAAATTGATTATCTGATTAATAAGAAATTATATGGACATACAGATATGGTTGGGGCCTATTTATTGGTATCCCCTTGATGCATCAGTAGTCTAAAGAGACAAAATAGATGGATAACCTTAGTTAAAAGTGTTTCTGGTGAGTTTCTACCCCTTAGTTTTAAACTCTTTTGTGAAATGTCTAAATAGTAGAGGTTTCATGATACCTAATATCATGATGTATGATAATTAATAATTTACTTAAATATGAATTAAATTATTATTATCCATGATTTTTTCATAATTATATTATATATGGATTCATTTGATTATCATTTTATTGATTTAAATAGAATCTGTGTTTTGTTATTTACCTTTACATATTGATTATTCCTTATCTAGATATTATTGTCATGTTATATATTAAATTGTATGTGTTTTTAGATATTTATCTTACCATATTTAATGTTACTTGTCTAATTATGATATTCAAATTATTTAACTGGCATGTGTGCTCAGTTATTTACCTTTCCATGTTACTTATGCTTATTTATTCATGATAGCTTTTGATTTACTTAACTCGTACTGTACATTTGATATCATCCTTATTTTTTTAAATACCTTGGAATCCAAGAAGTTTACTAAAAATTATTTTCAAGGATATGCTAGAGGGAATAATGATATCCACCAAAAAATGTATTAATTTGTGTTTTTCAATGTAATAGGGGAATCATGTATGTATATAGTTTACCAAGACTACAAAACTATTTGGTATTTTGGGATGTGATTATTAAATGTTTTTCTAATGAAATGAAGTAAGACACCGACTCTTAGATATTAGAATTAGGGTTATTACATATTTCTTCTAAGAACCCATCTCTTCTTGATGACCATTCTAGAATCTAGAGTTAAAGCTATGGGTCGTATCATAAATAATGTCTAAAAGAACTTATTAAAGCTTCACAATATCTATAAGATATATTTTCCCAATATATTCCACTTTTATTAACTCGTTTATGGGAAGAATATAGGTTTATTTCATGAACTAGTTGATAATTACTAATATGGAATTTTTCCCCCTAGGAGACCAAGGAAAGATAATCATGAAGTATATATATATCTTACTCCACTTTCACATTGGAATAGAAATCAATTTAAATAAATTTAATAACTTATTGTACTTGGATTTATTTATTTAATAGTATGGAATAAAGAATAAAATTAAACAATAATCTAATTCATCCTAGCCTACAAATACTACAACTTTTAATAAAAAACATCTTGTAATACCTATTGTGCATGACAAAACTAAAATGGTTCCCACTTTCCATCACTTCCAACATCAATGTTATTGTAAATTCTAACCTCTTCGTGAGTTAAATGATTCCACCATGATATTATAACTAAACACCTAAGATCTCCCAACCAATTAAAATACCAATAACACATTGAAAATCAGGATCCACTATAAGATCAAAATGAATCGAATCATCTAAGGAGTATATGACTTGTAGAATATCCAATAATACATCCTCATCCAAATCCTTCACATCCCAATGTATCTCAGAAAAAAGAATCATAAAATTATATTCATATTATAATTCTATCTCTACCGGATTCAATAATTTCATGTTAAGTGTGTCATCGACGACATTTCCTTTTCCTAGGGTGTAGGGAAAATCAAAACAAAAATCCTGAAGATACTCCATCTATCACCTCTATTTATTATTAAGATCACATTGAGTGAAGATATATTTTTGAATTTTATTATTAGAATACACAGTGAACCTTTACTCGAAAGGAAGTGGTTCCATTTTTTGAAAGCACGAAACATAGAAAAAAACTATTGTCCATGGGCGGGGAAATTATTCTCATGATGATATAAGTGGATAGAGACAAATTCCACTATATGGTCACACTATTTCAAAACATACCCAAAATTCATACCCAAATCATCAAAAGACAATGCATAACCTTCTACTCAATTGGGAAGAATAAACATAGGATTCAAATTCAATTTTATTTTTAAATCCTTTAAAGATCTTTTTAATATTTCTTTCTAATCAAAACATATTTCTTTTCAGGTCAAATCCATCAAGGGAGATTCTAACCTATATATTTCCATAATGAACAACCTATAATATCTAAATAGGCTTAGACATCTCCCAATATGAATGATATTCATTGGAAATTCCAAAGACATCACTACTTGGACATTCTATGGATCCCAAAAATTTCTTTCCCAGATATCAAATCACCAACAAACATTACTTCTTAGATCAAAAACTGACACTTGAATAACTTTTCATACATGTTATGTTCTTTTAAAGTTTCCAAAACATCATCAAGATGGTCCTCATGAGCATATATCATCTTGGAGTAAACCAATATATCATCTAAAAACACCACAAAAGGTTTCAAGGTACCAATGAAAGATCTAATTCATCAAATATATGAAATCAGCAAGGGAATTGGTAAGGCATAATAACATAAGAAGGTACTTATAAATCCCATACCACGACAACCCATGTAATTTTTATAAAATTGAATTTTTTTAATATCTATGTTATGAATTTATATTTATTTGGGAAATATTTTTTGATAAATGATTTCATGTCAACAAAATATATTATTTATTCAATTAGATACCAATGATACAAAATATTCTAAATATATTTTCTTAACACAATTTTTCAATTTGATCCATTTAATGAATTATTTAATTATTTTGTATGCTATAAATTGATATTCATGTTAATATAATGAATTCATATAGATATTTTTTAATATTATTGTTTAAAACTATATTTATTAATTTAAGAATCAAAATTATTGTTTTTATTTGAAAATGAAATAGTTTTTTATTTTAAATAAATGGTTTTCACATTTATTATATGATTTTATTTCAAACATTATTTTTTCATATTTATTGCCTAGTATTTAATGAAATGTATTTATTATATTTTAAATTAATGATTAAACATTCGTAAAATTTTTATTTATTAGTTAATAATAATGAAAGAAATCATTTAATTTTAAAAATACATATTTTTAGGGATGTTTTTTCTATATGTTTAAAATATTTAATTTAATTAAAATAAAATATATTAAATAATTATTTTAATGAAATTAATTTTTTATATTTATATTAAAAAAATTACCAATCATATAATAGTTATTAATTATTATTGAGTAAGAATTAATTAATTTTTATGTTTAAAAATACATTTTTTCTAAAAACTGTTTTTATTAGGTTATATATTATTATATTAAAATAAATATTTATCAATTTTAGAAAAATATAACCCATTAAAAATTAATTCATATTTGGAATAATCATGTACAAATTATGTAATAAGATAATCTTTATTTTTATACATAAAAAAAAGCTACCATGGTAAATGCTAGTTACCACACTAATGGTAAAAGAGTTATTTCTCAATGAAAATTTTCCCTAAGTGTAGGATGATTTTTGTCTTAACAAATTAAATTGATCACTTTTGAAGTATGATTATAATAAAATGTTTCAATGTATAAACAAACTTATTTTCAACAATTTAATTAGTAATTGATATAAAACAACATTATAAACACTTAACATTTTAAAAGATATTTTTTAATGAAAGTATTGTTTTTCATTACACATTATATCATCATTTAAAATATAAATTTATAAATTTTATAATTCAAATTTGATAAAATGAACATAAATTTTTAAATCATTCAAAATTATATTATGGTGAATTTTTGGGATTAATCTAAATGGTTTTATTTTATTTCTGAATATTTAAAAGTATAGTTTGTATAAATATGATAAATTTTATGACATCATCATTATATAATAAAATAATGAATACTATATTCACAAATAACACCACATCTAATGTATAAAATTAACCCCAAAAAACCCCTTCCAAACTAAAACAAAATTCCAAATTCCACCCAATAATATTTTATATTTATTTCCTTAATAAACCTCTCCCATATTGGGTAAATTCTAGTCTAATGATTATTCCCAAATTTATTTAAAACCAAGAATACTACCAAGATATGATAAAGTTTCTTATTTTTTGATAATTAATTATTATCCTTCAGTATCATATATCATTTTCTTTTACATCTTAAAAATTATGATTTATCATATTAATAACTTATAAAATATGATAATTAAATATCCATAATAATTATATTTTAGTAAAATTGAAACACCTTGTGTTCATTTTTTTGTTTATTTTATATTAGTTGATCTTTATTTAGGTTCCTTTAAAATTTTTGGGAGTTTGGAATCAACTTATTTAATTTATATGTTTTTTTATTCTATGAATTATATCTTCATGGTCATCACATGGTTAGTGTAAACCATGCAGATGAACTTTTTTTGAGTTTCTTTGCTACACGATTGGTTCACATGGTCTGGAATACCATGTAAAGTCACCCTTACATTATTCCCATATCTTTCTCAAATTGAATTTGTGTGGTTTATATTACATGGGAATTAAAAAATTTGGATTAACCATGCAGGTTCTAGGGGAAACTAAGTATCTTACCTTTACATAGAGGTTATCCAACACATGGCTTGTGCTTGGTTAGGAGAAACCAAGAAACAAGTGTGGGCTCAGATCTCTAGGTTGACTAGTTAATTAGCACGGTAAGCACACAATTTTTGAAGTTGTGTATCCAAACAACGTGATATTGTTTTTTTCTATGTAGTATCTATCTCATTGGTTGATCACTATTTTCTAAATCTTTTGGACAAATAGTGAAAGCTTCCAAGTTTATTAAAAATGTCTTTTCTATTTTTTCTCTCACTCTAATTAAAGGGTTTTCCCCTTATTTTCCACTACTGGAAAACTAACCTATACCAACAATTTGGAAAGCCTATACCAACGGTTTGGAGAACCGTAGGCAAGTAAGACGTTGGGATAGTTCTATACCAACGCTTTATGGAAAACCGTTGGTATAAACCTTTACCAATGGTTTTCAAAACCATTGGTATAAGTAATAAGAAAATCTATACCAACAGTTCCACAAAACCATTTGTATAGGTATTTCAAAAAAAAACATTCGGTGGGATTTGATCCCAGGACCTATTGTTTATCATTCAATGACCTAACCACTAACCTAACATGACATTTCTGAACATAATTTCATAAATATATATATGTATTATCATAATTATTTTAAAGTATGATTTATATAATGTTCTCGGTAAGAATATTCGATAAAAAATCAAATGACCTATACCAATGGTTGTGAAAACCATTGGTATAAACCTATACCAATGGTTGTGAAAACCATTGGTATAAACCTATACCAATGGTTTTGACAACCGTTGGTATAGGTCCTGTGATTTTTGGAGCAACGTTGGTATATGGGGGACCTTTCCCAATGGTTTGGCCAAACAGTTGGGAAAGTGGCCTCAAAGTATACTTTCCCAATGGTTTGGCCCAAATATTGGGAAAGGCATACCCTTTCCCAACGGTTTTGCCAAACCCTTGGGAAAAGTGTCGACAAAGTAGACTTTTCCAAATGGTTTGTCCACACTGTTGGGAAAGCCATACCCTTTCCCAACAGTTTGGCCAAACCATTGGAAAATGTGGCCACAAACTGGACTTTTCCCAATGGTGTGGCCAAACCATTGGGAAATCCATACCATTTCCCAACGGTTTTGGCAAACAGTTGGGAAAAGTGGCCACAATGTGGACTTTTCCCAACGGTTTGGACAAAACTTTGGGAAAAGGGACCTATACCAATGGTTTTTTACAAACCGTTGGTATATAAGCATTGGGAAAGGTTAGATTTCCAGTAGTGTTCCTTTAATTTTATCAATCGTTCTTAGGACATAAAAGAGGTATCCCCCCATCCATTATGTAATTCAAGTCTCCATTCCGTCAATTTTTTTGTGTTCTCTCATTGTAATTTCCTCTTTTCTGGTGGTTTCTTTCTTATCCTTCTTCCTCACCTCCCTTTCCTAGTTTCCTTTTCTCTTTCAAACCTTATAGGATTCTTGGGTCTTATTGGGGGTATGGATTGGCTTATATCTTGGAGGTTTTTTTGTTTTTATGTCTTTTAAAATTCATCATTTTGATTGTTTAGTAATTATCCATAAAATTTGATGCATTTAGAATTAATTTCTATTCAATTGAGGTAGGGTTTTTTATGAAATTTTGTTATTTGATGCAACATTTAAGCATTAGGTTTTTAAAATCCTGGTTTTCTAAATTAAAAATATATGTGACACATATAGTGGATTTTTATGTATATATTCAAACTTTTCATAAACTACATTTTTATGATTTCAAAACATTAAAATATTTTTTGCATGTTAAGTATTTTTGATAATATTTAATAGAGTTCATTGAATAGAAATGGTTTTTTTGATGGTATTTTACCTTGTTTGGGTTGTGATATAGAAATAATAAAGAAGTTTTTTATTTTTAAACTATTTTATAAGAAGGGGTAAATTTTATTATTTAATTAATTTTTACTATATTTTTAATGAAAAATGTTTTTATAAGGGGTTTTAAGGAGAAACAAAGGGCTGGACATCTCCAGCTAGATTTTGATAGGTTTCAGTTGGCACTTTTAAATGATTTTTCAGATTTTGAATGTGTTGAACCCTCATAAGCACATTCATTAGTTTTTATTGATATATCTTGTGACCCTATTGGGGATGATAATATTATTGTGAAGTGGGTGATGTCAACAATGGGGTTCTTCTTATGAGGGCATTGGATGTGAGGTGATAGTTATGTTCTACTTTTATATTAATCGTGTTATTGGTTGATTACTCACCTCTTTTTATTTTATTTGATGGGTATACTTGAATCTGAGTCAGAGGCCTATATTTATGATTCACTAGATGGTTTCATGATGCTATTTTACCTATAGTTTTTCTTAGTTCCAAGGCTAGTGGGGTGTTCCCTGGATGAGTTCTTAGTGCATGATAGTTAGTGGGATTGTGTGTAGGATGCAACATATGTTGAAAATAACATTCTTTTTTATTAAGGTCTATTATTGTATTACCTAAGGACCTAGTGTTTCGTACCATGATACTAGAGGATAATCTATAGGTGACTTTCTTATTTTGTGTTCAATATTTCATTTTTTGTGGTTACTACCACAATATTCTTTTATTATTTGTTTATTCATGTTTCTTTGGTGATATTTTACTTGATGACTTATTTTTCCACTTGTAAATTTTTTATTGAAATAGGTTCAAAATGTTTTGAAATGGTTATTTATAAAGTGTTTTTAAAAAGTGTATTTTTATTGGTTGTTTTATTAAAGTGTACCTCAACCAATCAAATGTTTTAAAAGTGAATATTTTTTAATAGAAAATTAAAAATGAATGTTTACAAAATTTTTATAAAGTGTTATTTTATTTATATACTTATGTATAAAAAATATATTTTCAATTTAAATTTTCAAGCTAGTATATTTTAAATTTCATTCTAACGGAATAATACAAAATCAATGTTCGGATCCTAATGGGTTTAGCTTTCTTAGAACCCTAACAAAATCATTGAGTGTATACAGTTCTCATGGTTTGTTTCTAGTGCACTAAATACAATATTCCTTTATGTTTGTGGTTTGGGGTATTTGGTGACAATCCAATTAGGACATGTTGTGTGATCAAGTGTTACATAATGATGGTGGTTATTTTGGTCTAGGTATTATTTTATTTTCTCTTGGTATTCTTCTGTATGAGTTGGATACATTTTGTATTGGACTTGTATTGTATTTATGATACTAATTTTTCATTTAATATTTAGGGTATGTGATGTATTTTTTTTCATCCTTTATTTGATAGTTTTTATCTATATATCAAGTCTGAAATATTTACCAATTAAATTATCTATCAATACCCTAGTGAGTTTAACTTTCCAAAGTAAAGAAAGAATATGCCTCAAGTAATTTCACGGTCCAACTTAGGATCATTGTTCAAGAGTTAACTAGGACGGTTCATGAAAAAATCACATCAGAGTTCCCTCTTAATATATTTATTGAGCCCAAGTAGAGAGGTGATTAAGAATGTCCTAAAAATTCAAGAGTTAAATGAATTTAAGAGTTTAAATAGATTTTTCTAATTAGGGGCATTGAGTTTTCAATGGAGGTTATGATTTAAGTATGTATTTTGAATTAAATTTTGGATATGTTTTTTTGTTATGATGGTATTTTTATCCACGATGAGTATGCTAGTGATTTTGGGGAATCATTTGATTTTTATAGGTGAGAGTGGTGAATGAATCTAGGATATATGGATATCCCTCATGGGCTAGTAAACCATTAAAAACTTATTCATAATAGTTCTAAAACCATCCCGGAGTTTATTTCATAGTAGGAACATGGTTAACTATCTTATCCATCCAAACCACACATAATTATATTTCTTCTATAGGATTTTTTTCTCCCTTTATTTCTAAAATAATCCCTATGGTTTGATCTATTGGTGAAATGGTGATCAAATGAATTTTTGGTTATAAAATTGAGGATGTTAGATGTGGTTTTAAATTATATATATTATTTATTATTGGTTTATTCCTTGCAGGATATTATTTAATGTTCCTGAAAATTTATTTTTAAGGTAAAAAGTAGTTTTTATGTGGTGTTTTTCTAAACTTGTTTTATAATGATTTTGAATGGTGTGTTAATTTTTTAATATAATTTTTAAATAAATTTATTTTAAAAGTGAAAGTGTAAAGTGTTTTTTAATGTGAGTCGATGTTCATGAAATTTTTGATTTTTAAAATGAGGCATTATTAAAAAATTTAAATGGGATTGAATTTAAGAAAGGATAGTTTTTAGAAATTTCATATTTAATGTATGATTATAATTTGGGAAATTTTATGAGTGTTTAATGAGATATTTTTTAGAGTTAATATTAATTGAATATTATTATAGAGTTATATCCCTTGTTATTGTTTTATGTTTTAGAAAATAATTTTTACATTAGATATTTAAAGGGGTATTTTAGAAATGTAATAGAAATGTTTTATATACGTTTACTTAAGTGATTTTTATTTTGGAGCTTTTTTATTCATAATGGTGTGGTGTAATATGATTTATAGTATTTAGATTGATTTAAGTCATGTCTTGTATATCTAGAATATGCCTCTCAAGAGTATTCAAAGAAAAATAGGAATTCCATTTGTTTGGACAATTTTTATGATGGGTCCTCTCACCATTTTGATGTGTTTTATTCACCTGTTGACTCTACACAGACTCAGATCAAGTGCTGAACCAGATTTATTACTTGTACATAAACCCCATACAAGTATTTCTATATAATATCCAACCACTATTCCATGGTGAAAATGACCTATTTGTGGTTATAGAGAGAAAAAATATGATTGAGTGAGTTTTCAATTCCCTTAAAACTCCCAAAGATTCAAGAGTGACAAATACTTTTGTTTTATTATGAGGGCCTAGATAAGTTTGGTGTAAAGCTTTTTTTATTTAATATATATGGGAGGGAATGTCTTGGGACTTATTCAAAAAGTATTCAATCTTATTTTTTGTTATTAGGAGATGTTTTTGATAGCCCTGTTTGTATATTCATGTAAAAAAGTCACAATTAAAGTGAGTAAAGATGTTTTGTTGAGTGGGGATCAGAATGTAGTAAAGCCCATCATAGATGATTAGGTATTTGTTGAGGTACAACATTATTAGAGAAGGTGAAATTATATCATGTGTTTTCAATTTGGATTGCTTGGGCATTCCTAGTTTTCTTATAGGAAAACTCGGATATATTGACATTGGTGTGGTTATTTGGTCCACCTTTATAAGTTTTTAAGCCAAAGTATCAAAAAAGGATATATTAAATATAATATCATTGTCAGTGGTTTTATATATAGGTGATTATATTTAGTTTATATAGGGGATTTTAAGATTTTTCTTTTTTTGATAGAAACAAATTATTGATTCAATCATGCCTTATTTATTGAATTTATTTTCTTGGGACATGTATTCACATTGTGGATTTGTTGATGGACTTTTATTGAGGGGAGAGCATGGGATACATTGGGTTGGTACTTAGGTAACTAGGATGGTTGTTTCTTTTAGGGGACTGGGTAGTATCTCAAGATTTTTTAATTTACTTAGTTTCACCATAAGATGAAAACCCAGTTCTAAGTACTAGTGAACCCATTTCGGAATGATGATTTGTTTAAGACCCATATTGAGGATTATTTTCACCTTTGTTACTTGATTTTATGGTTGGATGTGTGGTAGGTATTTTTAATATATTTCATGTTATGGTTGATAAGATCTCTTTGGGTCCTTTTTTTATTTGGAAGTTATATTCAGTTCCTCGGTGATCCTCATGGTTAGTGGGATTTTGTTTTTTCTTCTATGGTAATTATGGGAACATATTCCCATAACTAGTGATTTTATTAGTGGTATAATACTTCTTTATCACACAATTTAGAGAAATTATAAATTTTATGTAGACTAATGAGAGGTCTATATCTTCCTTTGGTCTCATTTCAATATATAGTGGGTTAATTATGTTTGGATAAGTTTCATGATATTGTTGTATTTATTTGGAATTTGGGAGGGATGTCTTTCATTTTTATGGTCTCCTATTTAGGATATCCTCTAGATATTTTCCCATTTTCCAACCTCAAGCTTTGACATGTGACACTATATTCTTCCCTATATTAATACACTCTTATTATGGACTTTCTTTGGGGAATTAAGAATCATAGTGGGGAGATTATAGCCCCCCATGTTTCTATTATTTTTCAATTTTTATATTAATTCATCTTGTTTTAGGGTCCATTAATTTTTTTTTGTTTTCCTTTAACTATTTAATTTTAAATTATATTTATATTGAGAATGGTTTCCCTAAAGTCACCACATTATTTGTGAAATCTATATGGTATACACTTATGTGACTCCCTTCCATGCATGGTTGGTGTGCACGGTCTGGAAAATTAAGTGCAGTTACCCTTATATAGATGCCTTATCTAATTCATTTTTCACATGTAATATTTACTTTTTTTGGGTAGTGCTCAATTTGTTTGATCCATGAAAGTACCATGGGAAATATTATGGATTAAATTTATATATATATATTGTTTGGTGAACTACTTACACACATTTATGGTAAATCATGTGCTAAGAGTGTGTTTGGTTTTGAAGCTTGATAGGTAAATTTAGAATGATTAGTTAATGTTTAGTAAAACATGAATACAAACCAGGTGAGGGTATTTTTTATATCTACTGGCTTCCACATAGGTGGTGGATGGTTTTCTAGACCATGAGACAATGTGAGCTTCCCAGTTTTTTAAAAATGTGGTTTTCAACTTTTTTTCCTACATGAATTAAATGATTTACCCCATTATTTTAGTCTCATTCACTTTATCATGCCTATAATTCCTAATTTATATTTATCCATCCCTATATCTTGGTATCAAAGTCTTCCTTACTTATATTTTTAGTCTCTCAAGGGAATGATCTCATTTTCCTTTATTTAATCCTTCTTCGTGTTCCCCACCTCCTTCCCATTGTTTACTATCCTCAAACAAAACCTGGAGGTTTATAGGGTTATATTGGGGTTCAATGTATCTTATATATTTGGGTATTTGGTTACTAGGTTTTTTAAGGGCCTCCTATTTATTTTTTAGTCATTATCCATCAAAGGTGATGAATTTTTACATAATTTACATTCAATTTAGGTAAATGTTTTTGTAACATTATTTTATTTTATGTGTCTTTTGGTTATTAATCTTTTTTAAAATCATTTTTTATAAATTTAAAATATATTTGGCAGTTAGAGTGTATTTATAATAATCAATTAACACTTTTCATAATCTATATTTTGGTGTTTTTATTATTTTTAAAGTGTTTTTTGAATGATAAGTGATTGTGAAAATATTTAAATGAGTTTTCTGAATGTAAATAGGTGTTTCAATGCATTTACCCTATTTTGGTCATGATATGGAAACAATAATTTTATTATCATTAAATTATTTTTAAAAAGGTGGAATCTTTATCCCTTACTTTTTTCTAACATGTTTTAAAATTAGTTGTTTGGAATATATTTTTATCATGGGATTCAAGAAGAAATAAATAACTTTTCATCCAAATTTATTTTTTGATTGGAATTAGTTGACATTATTGTAATTTTATTAATAATATGAACCCTAATGATCCCATTATTCTATTTTTTAGGATATAAATTGTTACCCCAAGGGTTATGGGTGATGTGAAAATTGTCTATCAATTTTGAGGGAATTGAAGGTGAGGTGAGATTTTTGTACTAATTTTTTATTGATCATGTAATGAGTTGATTTCTTATATTATATTTTTTTAATTAATGGGTACACTAGTCACTATGTCAGAGGTCAATATTTATGTTCCTCTAGTTAGTCACATGATACTAGTGTCCCCACCATGTGTTTGGTTCCAAGGATAGGGGTGTGTGCCATAACATACTAGTATTGTTTTTATGCTTAGATCCATAACATACTAGTGTTGTTTTTTATTTAGAATTCTTGATTAATGTGGTTCCTTGATACATTTTTTTATCACCTCAAAGTTGTTTTATTGAGATTGTATCCATAATATTTTAAAATGGGTATTTCTAGAGTGTATTTGGAAAGTGTATTTTCCAATGGGTGCTTTGGTAAATGAGGATTCAGCAGATCAAATATTTTTAAAGTGAATGTTTTGTTCAAAAAAATAAAATGAATGTTTAAAAAACTATTATGAATTTTTATTTTGTTTATATACTTATGTATAAAAAATAAATTATATATATATATATATTTTTGCATGCCTATTTGAAGATTTATTTTAATGGAATTATACAAACTTTTTAGTCATATCCAATTAGTTTTGGTTTCTCATATATGTATTCAGTTCTTATGGTTTCTATCAGGTGACCTGACATTAATATTTCTCTATGTTGAGGGTTTTATTTTTTTGTTGGATGCTAGATTAGGGCATGGTCAATGATGGATGGTCACATGAAGATGGTGGTTCTTTTAGTCCATGTCTTATTTTATTTTATCCTTGGATTATTATGTACCCATTGGATACATTTTATATTTTATTTGTATTACCTTTTTTATTCTAGTTATTCTTTGTATTTTCATTTTATATGTTGTCATGTTTAATTTTTTTGTGCACTCTTATTTATTGTGTTTATTTATATATCGTGGGTGAAATCATTACCAATTAAATTCCTTATTGATACCCTACCACTTTTCACCACTCTAATATGATAAGTAACATTCCTCTGGTATGTTGTGGGTTAGCGTGAGTGTATAGTTTGGGGGTGAATTAGGTTACTGCATGAAAATTTTTTTATATAATCTTACTCATCTATTGACTATAACATATTCTTATTTGTAATGGTTTAACCACCTACATGGATTATTTTATAAAATTTTATCATGTATGATTATGAAAATATATTTACTGGAAGGATTTGATATTAATAATTAAATATTTATTTTTTCATGGTTCTACAATGGGAATATTAATATTAAATCACTATTAAAATACTATATTTTATTCATTAAAATTACCAAAATTAGCTCATTAGGGATTGCATATTTAAAAAATACCTTAAACTCCAATTGATTTAATCAATAGTTTTATAACTCATTATGGAACTTCTATTCCCATACCTCTACAATTATAGAGAATATTAACTAATGAACGTGGAACGATGACCAAAATCATTATATCTAAATAGACAAGAAAATATTGAATCTACTAGAAACCGATGATCAATGTAAATATAAAAATTAATAACTACGTAATAAATAAATATAAATGATTAATTGAAATTTTAATAAACACATATAATTATTATAAATATATTATTAATTATTCTTAATTTATTATATGTTAGGTTTATTTATTTTTAAACAAACGAGATTCCAAAATAAGGATTTTTTAACTCAATCTACTTTTATTGTGTTATAATTTTTATTCTCTAAATTAATCAATATAAGTTTAGTTTACTCTAAACTATTATTTTATTATATTTTATCATATCTTAATTTTTTTAGGTTTTACATTTCATTCTCATAAAATCCATTTCAAAAAAATTTTACTTCAAAAATTATAATGCCTATAAGGGGTTTCCCATCTCAATTTTCCTTAAATGAGATATATAATATATTCACCAAATTATTTATTTATTTTGTGTATATATTTTTCCAAGAAGTTTCTTTAATACATTTTTCTTACAGTTCATGACATTTAAAAATCAAAATTTGTAATTAATTCTAATGTATTTTAATTCAAACATTACTAAATTCATAATTTTTTTCCAATCGATTTTTTAAATCATGATTTTTTATGGAAACATTTTTAATTGGGAAAATTATATTTTATTACTCTATATAACTCCAAATATTTAATTGTCCTTTGGTTTGAGAGTTTTGATGTATTCCTACCATATAACCTCTCTTTGTTTTATAATTAAACAAAAAGGTTCCCTGTAAGTGGGATCGATCTTGTATATTCTTTGCAAGAGAGTATATTTTTCATAAATATAAATATCCTTTATTTTTATTATAAATATATCTATCTATAATTTTATTATTTATTAAGACCATTTATATTTTTTTGACTTTATTTATATAATTTTTAAAGGAATGTTTTTATCGTTTTCTGTATGAGTCAATTTTTTTATTTGAATTCTTAAAGAAAAGTGCTGAAATAATATTATTTTATTAATGTTTTCCTAATGAATGCATTTTTCCATTGTTTATACACTTTTATTTATGAATATTCATTTCCTTGTTTTCCTTGTTTTATAAATTATTTCTATTTTTATATATTTTATAAAATATTTCCATTTTGAGTGTTATCACAAGGTAAAGGATAGTTATTATTTTTCATATATATATTCAAATACTCTTATATAATTTTTTTTATTCTTTGACAAAATAATTTAACATATAATATGCCTCATTGGGGAAAGTTTTTAAATAATACCATCCAACTAATTTCTCAACATGTGTTATGATCATGTTTTGGGGAAATATCCCTAGAACCCATTATTTCTTCAGGGTTTACTCATTTATGATGGAATTGTGTATATTATTTTCTGGAATACATATATATGGTATTTCATTATGTGACTGATGTGGAAAAAATTATATAGTTCTCTAATTATTTCCTTAAATAATTATATCACATAATATTACATGTAATAGAATGGAGAGTAAAACCAATATAGCACGGGATTATGGTCATGGTAGTGATCCTCGACATATGAATTTATTTTCTATGTTTTTTATATTCCATATTATAAGGCCACATTCCCAGGACACAATATTATACCTATTTTATATATTAATAAATCGTGATTAATAACTATTGTTTCCCTACTCAAAAGTATCATTTCTTATATTATATTGGTATACTAATTCCACAAATTATGATTTGTGGTTTATTTTTTATTACGTTTGATTATCTTATGTTAGTTTTATGCAACTATTTCTTATTCTCAAACCCACTTGTTTATCTTATTCTCACTTATTATCCCTAATTTTTATCTCTTATGTTTACCATTACTGAGAATTTTTTATTTCCAATTCTTATGTTTTTATTCTCTAGGAAATTTAATAATATAATTATGTATGATGTGTCTATAGGTGTATCATGTGTTGAGAATTTTGTGGGTGATTCTATACTATAATTTTTATGTATTTAGTTTTATCATGTATTATTTTTCCTAATCATCTAAAAATATATACCTAAATGGTTTTGGGTATGTAAGGGATGTAATATGTTCAAAAAATCATATAATTATGGATAATTATGTTTGGGTTTCTATAGTTTGTGTGACAACAGTGTTTAGTTAACTTTATAAGTTCGGAATTTTATGAATTGAGGGTAATTTTAGAGTTTCAGATACCTATATGGGATAATAAGTCTATGTGAGATCATAAATTCAAAGGTATGCATATAATTTTTGAGGCCTGACATGAAATTATTTTAAATTAGTTAGTGACATTTAATTAGGATTTTAGAATAATAAATGATTGAGGTATAGAAAAACATTAGAGTTGGAATGTGATTTGATGTTGAGGTAATTAATTTTATTTGGGACTTAGGGTTATTTTATTTTACGAAAAAAATGAAAGTAGCATACATAACCTTGGTTATTGAAATATGATTTTTTAATAATATGTTTAAAGTTATTTTGGGAAAACATTAGAAATATTTTTGGGAACATTATATGACTAGTGTATATATCTGGAAAGTATGTGATATTATATCAACATTTTTAATATTATTTTAAGGAAAAAAATTGAATTCATTCTTTGAAATATAAATAACCAAGGTGGTCATGATTTTTGGGCATAGAAATTTTGTAGGAAATATTATGATTACTATTTAGGTGAAAATATTTTTTTTCAAAACCCTAACTTTATTCTTAAGAGATATTTTTGTCTACGTTTTCTTAATTTTGGGGTTTATTTTTCATGAATACATTCATTTAAAGTGCCATTACTTGAATTCATATTTTATCATTCATATCCATGTTCTTGCTTATCACCAATGTCTTATTCTCTTAATTTATTAGATGAAAATTTATTCTCTTATTTCTCCTTCAAATTTCACATTATCTCAATAAAAATGAAAATAATTTAATTATTTTATTTATATGGTTTACATTAAACCATTTAAAAATCCTACATGTTATTTCTTTCAAATTATGTATATTTTTTCCCTTTCCTTCCACATTTATTAACTTTAACATTGCTTCCTTTCATGGTTCCATTATTAAGTTTTATTGGTATCATGGTTTTTAACTCTATTTTCAACCCTTGAAATGAATTTTATAAATATTATATTGTATTTGTACACTTAATAAACACTTACTCATTTGGAGAAACACAATAATGGATTTTGGGGATTATAGGAAAGGAGTTAAACTTTTGAGGACACATCTTCTTTTTGGGGAGTGGGGAGAATGTGACAACCCAAGTTTTTTTAAATCCATTTTATTAATATTTATTTTGTGAATTTATATTTTTTAAGAAATATTAAGTTTACAAATTATTTTTATCACTGAAAGATATTATAAAATCTATTAGATACCAATGATATGAAATATTTTAAATTTATTTTATTAACATGATATATTAATCTGATCTATTTAATTAATTACTTAATATTTTATATGTTATAGATAGATATTCAAGTTAATTTTTCGAATTCATATTGTTATTTTTTTTAATTTCATATTATTATAAATAAATTTATCTTGGTATGAAACAAGAATATGGATTTTTTCATTTGAAAATGAAAGGGTTTTTTAATATAATTTTTCCCATGTGTTAGATGATTTATGTAAAATTTATAGTTTTCATATTTGGAGAATGAAATTTAATGAAATGAATTTCTTATATTTATAAAAAAAATTAATAGATATTCATTTAATGATTATTAATTTGTTAGTAAAAATGATAACAACATTTAATTTTTAAAATCTATATTTTCGAGGAATTTTTTATTATATATGTTCAATATTTTTAATTTAATTAAAATAATATATTTTAAATAATGATTTTAATTAAATAGATAGTTTATTTTTATTTTAAAATAAATTATAAATCATATTATTATCATTACATCATATGTAATTGGTTTAAATTTATATTTATGCTTAAAAATACATTTTCAAAAATAAATGTTTTTATTGGGCTATGTGTAATTATTTTAAAATAAAAATTTACCACTTTAATTTATTAAAAAAATAGAATTTTTATTTTTAAATAGTATATAAAAATTATGTAATAAGATAAATTTAATTTTAAAAATAAAAATTAGCTATTGAGATAAATTTCAGTTTGGATTGTGAAGGTAAAAGTCTTATTTTTCAAAGAAATGTTTTTCCTAAGTGTTGTGTGTTTTTTATATAAATTAAAAAAATTGAAAATTTATGAAGGATGTCTCTAATTTGAAGTTTCAATGTGTCAAAATTTACATGATTAATCAATTAATTAGTAATCTATATATATCATACTTAGAACACTTAATGTTTAAAATTCATTTTTAATAGAAGAAGTTTTCATTATATTTTTAATTTCCTTTTAATTTTTAAATTTATAAATTTAAAAATTAAAATTTTGCAAAATAAAATTTATGTTTTATTCATTCTAAAAAAATTATCATTGGGTAAATATTTGGGTTCTTTTTATAAAAATATTATTTTTTGGTGAATAGTAAAAAAATTAGTTTTAACAAATACTGTAAATTTCATGACATAATCATAATGTATATATGAAATATTAATTTATAAATCATTTTTCATTACAAAAAATTTAGTTAATGAAAAAAAATCATTAAAATAAATAAATTGAAGTTTGAAACTAATATTTGAAATTTTGGAACCTCGGTTATATTTTATTCTAATAAAAACTATATTAAATTATTTATCATTAATTGGGTGTTTTAAAGATTCCATTAAGTTTTGGCATAGTTTTAATGTAAATTAACCCAATTTTTTTAAATCGTATACTAATAAATGTCATGGTAATCAATACTATTCATATTCTTTGGTTTAAAATAAAAATATAATGAACAATGTATTCTAATATACCATCCCTTCTCCATTATAAAAAGACTTTTCCACCACAATTTCCAAACCACATCTAAAATTTAAATTCAAACCTATAATATACTATATTTACTTTACTAACAAGCCTATACCATGTTTATTAAGTTTGATTCTTATTAGAACACCCAAATTCCTTCTAAAATAAAAATACATCTAAGGGAAGATTGGATTTCTTCTTTACAGGTAACAATTTATTTTCATTCATTTTAATTTATCTTATACTTATATATTTTAAAAAATATGATTTATAATATTATTATAATATCAATAAAAACATTATACCTCTGTAATAATTATATTTTAGTAAAACCACTACATAATATTACCCATCCATTGATTATATCATGTGTTCGTTTAGGTCGATTCAACCACATATATGGATGCTAATATAAAGTTTTATCATGGAAGATTATAAAAACATAATTTATGGTAAAATTATATATTAATCAGTAAATAATTTATTTTGGTTATCAAATGGTAATATTAAAATTTATGTCATTATTAATATTCCACCTATTATTCATTAATAATTACCAAAATTCTCTTATTATGGATTCCATCTTTAGAAATAATACCTAAAATTTGATTAAATGTAATAGTTTCTTCATGAATAATTATGAAAATTTTGTTAGAGTAACTTTTTTATTTTTTAGATTATTAACTCATAAACATTTAATAGTTAATGAAATCGTCATACCAACAAAGAAAGTGGTTGGTTGAAACTAATAACAACTGATGATCAATATAAACTAAAAAAATAATAACCACGTAATAAATGTGTATCAGAGATGAATATAAAAGGTATGACATATGAATAAGGTTATTAAATATATTATTTATATGGAATAGTTTATTACATAGGAAGCTAAACAATTTATAATAATGTAGGATTCTAAGGTAATTATTTTTTCCACATAATTTCGTTTCATTGTGTTATAATATTTATTTTTAAAATTCATTACTACAAGTTTGGTTTATTCATACATATGATAATAGTATACTTTATTTGTTATGAACCAACCTAGGTTTCCCAGTCACATGATAACTGAGCCAAAACTGACATAGCCTAAAGGGAATTATAGATCCATATGGGTTGATGACTAGAAATTGGAATCATAAAAAATGAAAGTGGTAATGGATGTTCCAGAAACATTGTATAAGAAAGGTAACAAGATAGTTTGAATACAAGATAAACTCTACATGAATAAGTGTACTAGAAGTAAAATAGGTATAAACAACCCAAATTACTACAAAAACTACCAAAAGCAGGAAACATTATCCAAGCACCAATGGATGAAACTCACCAAGTCCACAGATTAATAGCTAGAACCACCTCCAAGTGGTGATTTACCCCTTCTTGAACCAGGAAGCAGATAATCTATAAACACTGAAAAGAACATGTATAGTGTGAGTGAAAATCACAATAAGTTCTCACCAAAGATTCCTTAATAATATTCCAACATTTAATTAACCAAATAAAGAGGTTTAAATTTAAAATAAATAGTTTTGGCATTTCAAAATCATATTTAACCAAATCATGCTTTACATTTCATATGATGGAAATAAGTAAAAAAAAATTGATCCACATTTTCAATGATGGAATATTTATAAAAAAATGGGATAATAAAATAGTTTATATAAAACAGTTTATATAAATACACTAGTCATGTAAAATAGTTTATAAACATTAGAACACATTTATATCTCAAATATAAATAAACAAGCAACATGGTCATATGCCAAGAGGTAAAATATTTCTAGGTTACCGGATCCTCACACACTCATGCGATAATAACCACAATGTGTACACATGTCACTCATCACTGGTAAGAGAGGACTCATCTATGTCAAACTGAGGAACAAGATATTCTGAATAAATGTTTTGTTAGTGTTGTAAAATGTCAATCTAGTGCTAGGGAATTCGAATCGTTGTGTTCTTTTCCTAAATAACTCACTAAATACCTAGTATTTCATGTGATCTAGTACAAATTAATTATGGTTAATTTATTTTAAGAATCCTTAAAATATAATTAAATCCCATTATCCTATTTCAAAATGCCAATTTTCCATTTAAAACCCCAAATTGGTTTTTAATCAAAATGTTATTTTTCAATGATAAAACCCAAAATCTTCAATCAAAACCATTTTAACCCATTTCCCCAAAATAAGAATTTGAAATCAATTCATAGTTAAATTTATCAATTTAATTTTCCACAATTAAATTACTCAATTTAATTAAAAAAAATTCCACCAATTTTATAATTTAAATTCAACAATTTAAATCTTCAAAATTTCCAAGTCTCACAATTTATCCCCAATTCAATGGAAATGGGGGGTTTTCCCAATTTCATTCCAAAACCAAATATTCAAAACTAAACCCCCAAATTCAATGGAATTAGATTTTTAATGAATTTAAATTCATAAGAATAAAGTACAATATATTCAATTTATGGAAAATTAATCAAATCATGAAATTTATGGTTAGTTAAACTGGACAATAAAAATAGAACCACCCATCTCGGGATCACAGGATCTTAGATTGCCAAACCCTAATCGGGATTTGTCAATAAAGAATAATGACAATAGAATCTGGTAAAATAAGAATCAGACCTAGGTTTAGATCCACCAAAAATACACATAGATCTATAAAATCCTACAGAGAAAGGATGAGAGAGTGGTTGATAGAAAATGGGAAGAGGAAACCTACCAGGTGGAGATAAAATGCTATTCACTATGATTTTATCTCCATCTAGGAGGGTGTAGAGGTTCCAAAAATCCCCTCTTAGGTGATCCCGAGGAAGAAGAAACCATAGGGGGTCATGGTAGGTATGTCAGGAACCTAAATGGTAGGTTTCAAGATTTTAAAAAAATATTTATGGATTAATTAAATTCCATTCATGGTTTCCTAAGTAGAGTCGCTCTGTTTGTAAAAAACCATGCACCCTAGCCATGTACATATTTTAAATGGGATGCATAGTTTCTCCTAACTGGGAACACAATTTTTCAAATAGTTCACAAGCCATGAAAACCTCACGTTCTAGGTTTTCATGGGTTTCTTCGAGAGGGAACATGTTTTGGGAAAACCGTGTGCTAACCATGCACTAGACCATAAATTTAATTTTTTTAATAATAAATTCTCCCTATTCACCCATAAATTAAACCTAACCAAATAATGGTAAAAATAGGGGTTTAAGAATACCTAATAATAGTAACAATATGTTACAAACTCCCCATCATCGAAACATTCCATCCCTAGAAAGACTACTCAGAATATTCCATTCCAAAAAGATGAGGCATATTCCCTCTCATCAGTGCCTCCCTCTTTCTCATCTCAAGATTATTAAAACTATGCTTCCATAGCACACAAACCAAAGGTATCACCCTCACAAGAAGTACCTTGGTTTCAGAATCAACTATCCTGACTGTCCGTTTAGTCATATATAAATCAGGTTCAACCACAAGATCACTCTAGATCAACACATGAGGTGGATCAGATAGATACTTATAGTGCTGAGATACAATAAACATGTAATGTATCGATTTCAGCAATGGTGGATGTTCTAAATGATATGAAACTTTTTCTAACTACTCAACTAACTCAAAAGGTCCCAAAAAATGAGTAAATTTTTTCCCTTGCCTCCCAATCCATCTATAACCCAACCAAGGTGGAACTTTAGTGAACACCTATTCACCAATTGATATTTCTAATGGTCCGCGATGATAATAAACATAAGAATTATACCAGCATTGAATCGTCAACATTCTATAACGAATCAACTGAATCTTTACTATCATCTAGTGGACCAATCTTGGCCCAACCAAGGAAATTTCCCCAATATTAGACCAACACAAAAAATCTACAAGTATAGCCATACAAGGCCTCAAAAGGATCCATTATAATCATATACTGGTAATAATTATTATTAAAAAACTAAACCATCCCGAATTGATAATCCCATGTCCCACAAAAGTCGAGAGCACAACCACGAAGCATATCCTCAAGAATATGTGTAGATATTTATGTCTGACCATCAGTATATGGATGGTATGATGTACTTAAATGGACCTGAGATCCCACTACCTCTTAAAGGTATCTACAAAAATTATAAGTGAACCAAGGATCCCTATCAGATAATATAGAAGATGGAACTCTATGAATATGGACAATCTCATACACATAAATATTTTCCAACCAATCAACTTTTTTGGTATCATGAATGTTTATAATTTGAGCCGATTTAGTCATATGATCAATATCAACCCATATCACATTCTTCTTTCTTTGGGTATATGGAAACTCAATCACAAAGTCCATAGATGTTGCTTTCTACTTCTAAGATGGGAATGGAAGTGGATGAAGCAAACTCTAAGGCTTATCATTCTCGACCTTGACCATTTGGAACATATAACAATAAAATACATATTTAGAAATGTATCATCTTAGACATGGCCCCCATATTCTATGTTTCATGTCATAGAAAATCTTTATGGTTCTTGGGTGGAATACCCATTGAGAGTTATGGTAATCCCCCATCACAACTTTCCTCCCTGTTAATGGTACAAAAAAAGTTTCTAAAAGCAAAGAAATACATATTTCGAGAAATAACATTGAACAGTAATCTTCCCACCATAATGAGAGTCTCTAATTCTATATAACTCATCATCAAGATTCTGTTCCTCAAGAATCATCTCAAAAATAGAGGATTTCAACTGAATAATTTCCAACATAACCTCATCTCATGATTCATAAACTCCAATATGAAAATGTGAAAATAGATCCATAAACTTCCACTCTTTTGAAGATTATTTCAAGTCCTGGGATGGAAGATTCATACTTAATGAATATGTGAGTACATTCCCTTTCCTTGGGGTATATGCGTTGTTGAAGTATAAATATTTCATGTATTCCACCCAACACCTCTGATGAAGATTCAAATATTTTTGAGAGAAGATATAACTCAAGATCTTATGCTTTAAAAACCCAATAAACCTTTCTCCATTAAAGAAGTGCTACCAAAACTTCAGCGTGTGAATCCAAAATCTATGTTAAAGGTCATGGGTCAAATAAATCTTATCATATGTACTAATATTATGAGATCCATAAATAACAACATGTAACCTTTCATAAGAACGCATGGAAAACATGAAATTCATGCATAAAAAAGACCACATAGCCCTACCCAGCCTCTGGAAGAGTCAACACTAGAGTAGTGGAAAAAGAAATTTTGTCTCATCAAATGAATTATAAAATTTCTTATCCCAAAAAAATTACTCCCTTCTGATTTAGAGTAGTCATCGGATAATCCAACTTTGAGAAGTCCTCTATGAATAGTTGATAATATCAAGCTAAACCCAAGAAGCTCTAAATCATGAAAATTTATTGTGGTAGTTCTCATTTCATAACATCAAATAAATTTTCATGATCAACTAAAATAACTTGTTTTTACACCACATGTCCCAGTAAATTCACTTCCCGAATCTGTAAATCACATTTCAAAAACATTGTAAAAAGTTAAGGATTTCCCAGTAATTCTAGAATGATGCTAAGATGACATAGATGATCCTCTGTGGACTTAGAGTAAAATATGATGTCATCCAAAAATACTACCAAAAAGGTATCAAGATACTCATGTAAAATATTGTACCATAAATCCATGAAAATGGAGGGAACATTGGTTAGACCAAATGGAATGTCAGGGTACTCATATGGTTGTACCTACTCTGAAAGGTAATTTTCTGAATTTCATATTCTTCAATCCTCAACTTATAGTAACTAGATCAAAGGAAGATATTTTATAATCAATTTAACCCTTTAAAATGATCAAATAGATCATAAATACATGAAAACAGATACCTTTTCTTTACCATAACTCGATTGAGTTTGCAGTAATCAATGCAAAGACTAAGTGAACCACCATCTTTCTTATCAAAGAGAATTGGTGCTGCCCAAGGTGACATGCTCAAGCATATAAAGACTTTCTCTAGAAGATCATCCAAATGAATCTTCAATTATTTCATTTCAATTGGTTCCATGTGGTAATTAGTAGTATAAACTAGTTTAGTACCAGACACTAAGTCAATGGAAAATGCTGCCTCCCTTACTAGTGGAAAAAAAAAGATAAGTCAGAACATAAAAATATTGCGAAACTCAATAAAAACTGGAGTAAGATCACCTCTCAAAGATTCTCTCTAAAAATAAAAATAAAACTTAAATATCACTTTCCTTAACTTTGGATAGGTAGTTCTGGCTATACTCAAGCTCATGTCCCATTCTCCTTGAAATATTTGGAAAACCCCATAGAGTGTAGTAAAGGTGACCCATAAAAGACAATAATAAATCCATTATTTATTGCTAATGAGGAAATCCATCCTGAATATAATCTCAATAGGTTTCATGTTAAGAAATATAAAACTTTAATCAGGGTCAATATCTAATAGAGAGAAAAAGCAAGTGGAACTATAGAGAAACTGTCATATCTTCATACCAAGGGGTGTAGTAATATCCATGACATAAGATAAAATCTTAATATAAAGATTTATTAGATTAAAAATATGGGTTAATATAAACCAATTAGATGAACCATTATCAAATAAATAAGTCACTAATGATGAAGCTATAGTGATAGTACCTCTCACGATTATTGGACCTGTATCTGCTTCCTTTGGAGATTCTTCCACTATGTGAAGAAGCTTGATTCTGGATGCCTATGTCTATAACCCATTTGTCCTTGAAGCATCTGATTTAACCATAGTTTTAGAATGATATGATTATCCCATACCAATAATAGAAGTTTAATGGATATAAAAATACTTCTGTCGGTGACCATGCATTTTCACAAGCCACATATCTTGGTTTCCTCAGTGAAAATCCACTTTGAATGCCCAGGCTTGCCACACTTGTAGAAATAAGCAGGCCTCTTCCAGGTACTACAGGAGGTATAGAATAAACCTGATATCGAGAAATACTAAGATAATAATCACTCTTTTTCTTTCATTTAAAGAGACTTTCGCCATCACTAGGAGAGAAAGTAACCTTGACAAGACTAAATTAACAGTCTGGTCAATTTCAACCATTAACACTATATCCACCACATCAGTATAAGAAGGAAGCTTCATCCAGAAAACCTGATAATGAATATCCTATATAAGTACCAAATCAAAACTTCTATCCTTCATCTTCTCATTCAACTATACCTCATTTGAAAACTACATGAGCCTAGAAAAACAATTTTCATACTCTATAAAAATCTTGTCAGCCTACTCAGCTTTTGAAAACTTCGCAGCCTTAGATAACAACATTGATTACGGATATAACTGGTCGGTGAAAATAACTTTGAATTCTTTCCACTCTAATCCTTCATGTTTCTTCGCCGTCCCAATAGTGTCCCACCACCTTCTTCTCGGTCCCTCTAACATAAAGGTGGAACACTTCACCTTGATTTCGTCATGTGTCTCTAAGAAATCAATCAAATTATCAATCCTTCACAACCATTTCTTAGCCTCTTGAGGATCATGTGAGCCCTTGAAAACTATTGGATTGTGGAGAATCAATTCTATAGTATTATCCCAGAGAACATCTCCTTGAGGTTCCACATCTAGAACATGAATGCGAGTTGGTGGTGGTGCCTATCCCTGAGCTTGGATAGTACGCACAATCACCTCAACCAAACTCAGGTCCACAGGAGGATTCACTCACCGAGTTTTAGCAGCAACTTCCTCCTGGATTCGATTAACACATATTATTATAAGCATGATGATATAAAAAATCTGAAGACAAAAAAGAAGAAATCTAATTAACACTCAAATAGAGAAATAAGGGAAATCAATCCCAATAGATAGACAAACAAGATCATTATTTCAAGTCTATCGAAATAAAAATCATTGAAATAATTAGAACTAATTCTAAAGATGTCTTTCCCAAACCAAGCCAGGTGACTTAAGGATATTTAAAGTTAGAGCTATCCATGAACTCAATCGCAACAGCCTCTTAAGTCCTGAAAAGATTACACAATGCATACTGAATTTGAGATAGAAGCTCAACCTCCCTCAGATACAACCTTTTCATGAACGAGATCGGGTGCCCTGATAACCCAATAAATAATATGACACTAACATAGATCAAAGGTTGTTCCCAATCCCCATGGGTTAGAGACTAGTACCTGAAATCATAAAAAATTAATGTAGGAATGAATTTTCCACAAACATTGTGGAAGAAAGATAACAAGACAATATGCATACAAGAGAAACTATATAGGGGGAAGTGTACTAGAATTAAAATTGGTATAAAAACACAAATTACTATAGAAAATTACCAAAAGAAAGAAAAAATTTCAATTCCTTAAAGGCACAACTCACCAAGTCCACAGATCAGTATCTAGAACCACCTCTAAGTGGTTCTTTACCCATGCTCAATCCAAGAAGTAGATAATCTACAAACACCTGAAGACATAGGTAGGGTGTGAGCTAAAATCCCAGTAGGGTCTCACCAAGGATTCCATAATAAGTTTAAAACATTTAAATTTTTTAAAAAATACAGATATTTCAATTTTAAATAAATAGTTTCATAATTGAAAAAGGATATTAAAATAAATCCTCATTTATATTTCAGATGATGAAAATACTTTAAAATAATTGCATCAAATTTTTAATGATGGAATATTTTTGAAAAAATGGATTAATTTTTTTTATATAAAATAGTTTATATAAATAAAAAAGGTATATAAAATAGTTTATAAACATTGGCACACATTTATATCTCAAATATAAAAAAGTGTATAACATGGTAATCTGTCAAGATGTAAGATAGTTACAAGTTATGTGATCCTCAAACAATCATGAGATAATAACCACAATTTGTATACATTTCCCTCATCACTGGAAAGAGAGGACTAATGTATGTCCTACTAAGGAATATGATGTGTTGAATAAATGTGTTGTTAGTGTTATTAAACCTCAATCCATTTCTAGTAAATTCCCATCCTAATGTGCTTTTCCCAAAATAACTCACTAACTACCTAGAATTTCATGTGATCTAGTACAAATAAATGATGAGAATTATTTTTGGAAGCATAAAAATAAAATTGAATCCCATTATCCTATGTCAAAAATTCAAATTTTCCCTTTATAAACTAAAATTGTTTTTTAATAAAAACATACATTTTTTCATGATAAAACCCAAATGTTTTTATCAAAACCATTTTAATCCATTTTTTCCCAACTAATAATTTGAAACAAATTCACAGTTCAATTTCAAAAATAAATTTTACACCATTAAATTCATTAATTTAATTGAAACAATTTATATAAATTTCACAATTTAAATCTCCACAATTTTCCACAAATATCCCAATTCAACACCAATTATATGGAATTGGGGGGAGGGGGTTCCCGATTTGATGCCGAAACAAAATTTCCAAAACAAACTCTAAAAATTCATTGGAATTATGCTTTAAAAAAAGTCAATTTCTTAAGAATAAAATCCCACATATTAAATTGAAAGGCATTTAATCAAATTAATCAATTTAGTGTTAATTAAATTGGACAATAAAATCAGAACTACCTACCTCGGGATCACGATATCTTGGATTACAAAATGCTAATTGGGATTCTTCCACAAATATTGAAGACAATAAAATATTTGAAAACAAGAGTCAAAAAAAGGTTTAGATCTAATGAAGTGGGTATTGGATCCTCCAAAAACACATGAAGATCTATAAAACCCAAAGGAGAAAGGAGGAGACAGAGTTAAATAGATAATGAGAAGAGGAATCCTACCAGGTGGAGATAAAAAGTTGTTCACCATGCTTTGATCCTCTTCTCAATGGGTGTAGAGAGGAAAAATCACCTCTTAGGTGTTCCCGCTGAGGTAGAAGTTTTCGGGTGTTATTCTATGTCCATCGGGAAACTAAATGGGAGGTTTTTGGGTTTTAAAATAATTTTTTGGATTAAGTAAAATCCACACACAATTTCCTAGGTAGATTTGAATGGTTTGAATTGACCCTACATCCTAGCCGGACACCTATTTTAAAAGGGCTACATGGTTTATCCTAAGTGGGCACACAGTTTGTCAATCCATGTAAAATTCCTGCAAAACCCCACTATCTCGGTTTGTATGGTTTGGTAAAACTGTGTTCCAACTATAACTAGCCTATAAATTTAAAAAAACTAATTTTTTTACATAATTCACCCTTAAAATAAACCCAACCAAAATATGGTAAAAATAGGGGTTTAGGAATACCTAAAAATCGTAACAAAAAGTTACAATATTTCCTATTTATTTCCTTAGTATTTACATTTTTCTATCATAAATTCCTTTTCAAATGATTCTTACTTCATAAATTATGATGTTCGTAAGTGTTTTTTCATATCAATTTTCCTTCATTGAGATATATTCAATATTTTCCTAATTATTTATTTATAGAGTGTATATACTACCCCATGAATGTACATTACCCTATTTTCATGTAATTCAAGTAATTGGGAAATCCAAATCATGTTTTTTATAATGTATTTTTATTCAAATATTACTAGAGTCTAAAGGGTTTCTTTTCAAATCATGTTTTCAAATCAAGATTATTTATGCACAAATTTTCAACTAGATGAATTTTATGTTCTTACTCTCTAAAACCCAATATATTCTCTCCTCCAATGTTTATTATTGAATTTTTCATCTATTCTTACCACTTCTACTCTATTTGGTTTTCAATTCAATTGAATTATTACTTGTATATTGGATCATTATTATCTCTACTTTTCAGTTAGGTAATATTTTTCACCATATCCATATAATTTAATTGGATTTATAAATGTATTTATTAATAATTAATGATTTATTATGGTATTTTTCTATTTCTATTGAGTTTATTGAAATAAGTTTTAAATGAATGTGTAGAGACCCGAAGCTTGACGTACATGGACATTACAATACTTTTGCGGAATACTTAATACATAACAAAAACAGACACATAAGGATCGTAATAGTTTAGTGTCTTTAGAAACTCGGAAAATAATCTTCTAATCGTGGTGAAAGATCTTCAACATCTCCCATAAAGATCTTCCCCTTTTGTTTTCTTACCTAAAACCTTTCTTTAAATCCTGGGGAAAAAAACATATAAAGGGTGAGCTCAAATGCGCAGTAAGGGTAAGCATGGATAAAATAAAACAAATCATATACATTTGAACATAAAAACATGAACATAATGTTTAAACATCAAAAGCTTGAGCAATGAAATTAAACATGGAAGTACGTAAGGCATAGATCATAAAGAAACATTAAGAATGATAAAATATAATGGTAATAAAACATGTAATTATGTAAACCATTAAGCACATGTTATTATCTCCATAGTAGCCAAGGCATTGCAGCCAAGACCATCTTAATGGACAAAGTCCCTTTCTGAATCTAGTTTACTCTTCGTTCCAGTCCTATATTACTGAACCAGTTTAACTTTCCATTCCAGCCATGTCTATCTCATGAGATATAAATCTTTAGCCAATGCATTAGGGGTAGATATAGGTCCCACCCATCTCATAATGAAATCATTATTACTTGTGCCACAAAATAAACATACATCCTTCATAATAACCCATGAATAAAATGGGTTCCATAAATATCATCCCATCATCACATAATCCATATAAAAAAATGGATATCATTTCATAATCAGAAAAGTGAAACCATGTAAATCATAGAGACATTATACTTGAAACATACACATATGAAATAATTTCATCTTAGTTAAAAAAATGGTTTTGATAAAACACTTGAAATTAATTCTTGAAGAAATTATCCTTTCATCTTCAAAATCATTTTCTTTTCACAAAATGTCATGCAATTTTAAAAGAAAAGGATTTTCTTGATAATAGTCATGAAGTATTTTGGAGGAAGCTTCATGAAAATAAGGCTTTATAAAACCATAAAAATCTGTTCACACCATATATTTTAAAAAAATAACATTCTCCTTGTACTTTTGTCAGAAAAGTAAAAAAGTACCTTATATGGTAACCAAAGGAATGATTCCATAAATACAATGTGGTAAAAAGTAAATAAAGGGTAAAAATGACTTTAAAATTTAATGGCAGAATAGTAAACATTTTATTAAAACATTTTTAGAAAACATGGTCATGGATGATAAATGTAACCCCAGCAAATACTTACGTATAAGCAATCTCGGATAAAAATGAGATTGAAATAGTTATCCCTTACCTTATATCTGATATGCTTCGTATGTATCTGAACCTCCTGTATAATGATTTAAATAATGTCATTGACTTATTACAGAATCATATTCATTGTAATTATATCATATATGCTTCACTTATGACTTTATATTACCCGTTCTTTTGTAAATTCCATGTTAAAGAGTGTTTTGGGTAAAATCGTTTCATTTGTCGTCCGTGTCTTGACTTGTAATTATTAATATGTTTACATAGATTGTGATTACTTAATTCTAGAATATAAAACATGATTTATATATAATATATATTCAGAATATACATATATATAATAGATCGATAAATGGAAAGAAATACACCGTTCATGGAGACGGTAGGCCGTACGTACGCATGAACGCTGTTTTCGTTTCCTTATTGAGTTGAATGGAATTAAGTAGATGACATACATATATATATATATATACATAAATCCAGTAGCATTAAAATTTAATGTATTTCATTATTATTTATTATATATACATTATACTCATTCTTAAATGGTTAATATGGAGAATAAATCTCATCACGTCGTGGAGACGGTAGTCCGTACGTACGCACGAGCGATGATATCGTTTCCATGATCGTGGAATTGTATTGGAGTGTATGTATACTATTTATGAATCAATATCAATTTAAAATAATCATATATAGTTATTTATTTTCACCATTATACCCATCCAAGTAAGGTGGTGGTGGGAAAATAGATTACACCATGGCGTGGAGACGGTATTCCGTACGTACGCACGCGCGGTGATTTAGTTTTCTGTAGGATGGATAGATGGTGAAATATGGTTTTTTCATATTTATAATAACATATCAGTATATTAGTGATACTTATGTTATGAATTTATAATTAAACAACTAAAGAAGAAGAATTTGAAGAATAAATAAAATTGAAAGAATCGGTAACGGACATTACCTCTTCTTTGAAGCACCTCTTTGAGACCTCCTCTTAGGGCACTAAAATGGGTCTTTGAAGAAGACCAAAACCTATAGAATTTATCTAGGGAAGTGTAGAAGATAATTTTTCAGGGTTTGGTAGAGCGTGAAGGCTCAAAGTGGTGTGAGGAAGAGAAGGAGGAGGTGTCCTTTTATAAGGGAGGAGAGGGGCACCTTTGGAAAAACTCAAACTATTATTTTATTATAAAGTCATATTCGGTTTCTAATAGCTCCAAATTGATTTATTTCAAAGATAATGTGGCTATGGGTCTAAATACTCTCATCCAATATAATTTAGACAAGTTTCAGGTTCAATTTTAACATTATCATTTAGATTTAACTTTAAGTTAGATAATTTAACTTTTACCATGTCTTCTTGTTTTCTTACACTATAAGGTTAATAAACGTACTATAACAAGACAAATGAACCACAAGTTGTTTATTATTAAAATATATAACCTTATCTAAGTCATTTTGCCAAACCGTAGATTTTTAGGAATAAAATAAAAATTAATACTATAATATTTGTTTTAAAAACTATTTAATGTGTTTTTGACACTATTTGGTAATTGATTTTTGTGAAAATCCTAACAGAATTATTATTTCGAAAAAAGTTAAATAAATGAATACTAACATGTCATATTAACCTATAAAATAAGTGTAATTCATAAAAAGTCTCAAATTACATTTATTTGGGTATTTATAACATCACTTATTTCAATATTTCATTAATAAGATAATTACTGTATCATCATTGTGTCATAAATAAATTAAATTATTTAATATCTAAAAATTATAAATAAAAAACCATTATGTAGGAAATATTTGTATCTTTCTAATGAATATTTATAGTCAAATTTATCTTATGTATAACCCTATATTAAAAATGATTTAGTTATTAAACTTTGATTTTAACTATTTTAACCCTTCTTTAAATAAATTAATAATAAATGTCCTAATCTAATCCAAGTGGGCCTAAATTTTCATATTTTATTCCTAAGGTTGTTTTTGGTCGAATTAAACTTATCCAATAGAATTAGGACATGTGTCTGGGTAATAATAATATCATTGGTACCCTTAATTACCCTATTTACATTTAACCGTGGTAAAAAAAGTAAAAAGTTACTATTCACCAAAAATTATTATTATATCATTGACCCACATTTTACTTACTTACATCAACCATGTCTCTCGGATTTTTGAAATTCCATTCACAGAAGTGGTAAAATTAAGTTTTATGTAAATTTGCAAATTCTCCTAGTAGGTGGGTAAAAGAAGGTGAAAAGTTAAATAAAATTTTTCATATATCTAAAATTATTATAAAATGACTCCAATGAATTACATTGAACTTATATTGGTATTATGTATCAATTTTTACCTAAAATAAAGTTAAATAAAATAAATAATTATTTAAATAAAAAGTCGGTTTTTAAATAGTAACTCAGTGTTTTCACTATTCATAAAAAATTGAAAGTTTTCAGAAAAATACCAAAATTTCACCCTAAGCTAATTTTGATATTCCGAATCCCAAAACAAAGTCCATTTTGAAAGATAAAATTTCTAAAAGTGGGTATTACTATTCATAACGGCTAGTTCATAATAATATTATAATAATATATCGTTTAGTGAAACTTGGTATTGCGTACAACACATGCTATCATGGAAGGTCGCGATTGCGTGTAATGGAAGACAAGTCAGGGATGTGTGTAGTGAAAGCTCCTTTTGGTGTAGCCTACAACACAAGACATCAATAAAATTAAAAAGATTATTTTTCATAAAATCTTAGGGTGTTACATTCTACCCCCCATAAAATGAATTTTGCCTTGAAATTCGTCGGGGTTACAAATGGTTTACTACTTGAAAGTTTCTTTAATAGAAGCCCATATCGTAAAACGGAATACCAAAACATGACTTTAAGAACTAATGTATGAAACGTAATGGTTACCCAAATTAACTAATCACTGGGTTTCAACATATGAGAACATAGGTGAAAATATGGATATGGAAGAAAAATCTAACCATCATGTTCTGATGGAGAGTACTAGAGAACATGGATATGAAAAAGCCAAAAATCAAAAAGCCATATATTTTTAATGATCTAAGGTACCATATGATTCATTGAATATAAGGGCACTAGGAAAACATTTTTGGTTTTTAGGATCATTTCCCTAAAGTTGATGAATTAAAAGAAATACTTACATGATTTTGGTACAATCTCACTGTTGTTCGTGAATTGAACAATTTCCACTTCATCTTTTAAAGAAATGAAGTTGAATTTGTTATTCGAGAAGTGTTAACAGATCATGTGATAGAATGAAGTGTCATTCCATCTATTTCAAACAAAAGGTTAGTAAAAGTTATCAAATATACATAAGTCCATCTATAGTGAGGTTAATCAGATATGATTCCAAACATGGACTTATACTTCATCTATCATACCGATTAATAGAATAATACTATTTTCTACTAACCAGGGACTTCTTGTAGGCTGGTGGTATGCGATAAAGGCCAGTCGCACTTCGGTTGTGGGTTGGATTCCCACAGCCTTGTCTGACGCGACGGGTTGTCGCCTGTCCTGCAGGTTGTCCTTTTTCTAAAATTACATCATTATGACATTCCATCGATAATATCGAAAACATTTCTAGCGTTAAACTAACTTATGTTCAACATATTCCATTTCAAATCTTTATGATTATCCAAAATACTTCTGTTCAAGCTTATAGTATAAAGAAAACAATTACTAGAAATGTCATCTACCGAGCATGTGAATACCATCATTTATCCCCGATATATCTTGTTGATCACATTCCAATCTTGTGAATACCTTAATCATGTATTCTCTTGAAAAATGAATACCCATTTAACCATAGTGAAAACATGAATGTTGTCAAAAGTTAACTCTTTCCACATACCAACATCCCAAAATTTCTATATACCCAAACCATGATATCACTTTGTCCTTATTTTAGTCATGATCTCATGATTACAATCATATTATTTTATCCTCATCCCTTCAATATGCGCATTTCATCTGCTTTCCAAAAATATTTCAATCACTTTTTCATGGTTACCAGTACCATATAATAATTGGAAACCAATACATAGATATTCCAAAATTCCACAATACCATAAATGAGATTCCATGATACTATTTTGAAATCCCATTACATAAACACTTAATCATTACACAACATCATTTTCATACTCAACATCACAAATAGTGATCGTATGAGACTTCCCTTTATCCTTTGCTTTAATAGGTTGCTCACGTTGATCATCATTAATTCGTGGATTAGGGCATTTATTAGCATAATGCCCCATTTCCTTACACTTGAAGCATTGAAGTGTTGGTGGAGAGTTCTCTTTAGTCTTTTCTCTATTCACATCATTAGCAATCTTTTCCCATTACTTCGACAATGAACTTCTTTATGACCTTCTTTTCCACACATAAAGCATTTTCTAGTACCTTTTAGGCAATCTCCACCATGCTTCTTTCCACACTTTGAGCATAAAGAATCATTCATCTTCTTTTCACCATTGTTCTGAGATTTATCCTTGAACTCCATCTTTCATTTCTTGTCAAAACCATGAGATGGATATGTTACACCAACTTCTAGTTCTACCTTGATAGCACAACGCACAATTTCTTCATAGCTAATGAAGTCCCTTATAGCTAATGCCCTTCGAAGATTTGGGTTTAAGCCACTGAAGGATCGATCAACTTTACTTTCAGGTTAGATGATAAAGCCAGATGCATACCTTGAAAGTCTTGTAAAATTCGCTTCATATATACCAACAGATTCATCATCCTTTTGCTTCAGTTCAAGAAACTCCTTCTCCATTTTTTTTCGAAGAATACGAGGGAATTACTTATTGAAAAATAAGTTCTTGAACTCGTCCCATTCCATAGACTCAATTTCATCTCTTGGTCTCATATTCTTGATAAGATTTCACCATTGATCAGCTTCACCTTCCAAACGATATACTGCTAAGATGACTTTATCATGTTCAGAACATTGAAGAACTAAAAATATCCTTTTAGTGGTACTGATCCATTGTTCAGAAATAAGTGGATCGGAAGACCCACTAAAAGAAGGTGAATTTTTCCTCATGAAGGACTCAATAGAATATTGTTCCCTTCTCTGCTTATTTGGAAGTCCGAAATGATTCATAGCTTGTGTATGTATAGAAATAAGAGTTTGTACTCCATCTCCCATAACATTGGTTTGTTTATGAGGAAAATCATTGCATTGTCCATTACATTTATCAACACGGTTCCTTATGGTTCCAGCCATCATCTAAAACCCAAAAAGAATAGTGTGAGATGCAAAAATCATGCTTGGGAAAATAACAAAATAAAGGGAGAGTACCATCAATATCTAACATCTTAGTTTAAATTTTAATATTTTTACTGTAGTTCTGAGACTATATCCTATACACATACTTAACCTTAGGTACATCCCTAGACATACCGTATAATTGTCTCTAGGGATCTCACTAACGTTTTCGCATCCTAGTTTCCAAAGGTTGACTAAACCTTTCCTCTGATACCAAATGTTGCGACCCGAATCATGACGTACATGAACATTACATTACTTTTGTGTAATAATTAATACATAACAAAAACATACACATAAGTATCGTAATATTTTAGTGTCTTTGGAAACTTGGAAAATAATCTTCTAATCATAGTGAATGATCTTCAACATCTCTCATAAAGATCTTCCCCTTTTGTTTTCTTACCTAAAACCTTTCTTTAAATCTTGGGGAAAAGAAAACATATAATGGGTGAGCTCAAATTCTCAGTAAGGGTAATCATGGATAAAATAAAACAAATCATATACATTTGAACTTAAAAACATGAACATAATGTTTAAACATCAAAAGTTTGAGCAATGACATGAAACATGGAATTACGTAAGGCATAGATCATAAAGAAAAATTAAGTATGATAAAATAAAATGGGAATAAAACATGTAATTATGGAAACCATTAAGCACATGTTATGATTTCCATAGTAGCCAAGGCATTGCTGCCAAGACCATCTTAGTGGACAAAGTCCCTTTCTGAATCGAGGTCACTCCTTGTTCCAGTCCTGTATTACTGAACAGGTTTAACTTGTCGTTCCAGCCATGTCTATCTTATGTGATATAAATCTTTACCCAATTAATTGGAGGGAGATATAGGTCCCACCCATCACATAATGAAATCATTCTTACTTGTGCCACAACATAAACATACAACCTTCATAATAACCCACGAAGAAAATGGGTTTCATAAACATCATCCCATCATCACATAATCAATATAAAAGAAATGGATATCATTTCATAATAAGAAAAGTGAAACCATGTAAATAATAGAGACATTATACTTGAAACATACACATATGAACTAATGTCATCTTAGTTAAAAAAATGGTTTTGATAAAACACTTGAAATGAATTCTTGAGGAAAATATCCTTTCATCATCAAAATCATTTTCTTTTCAAAAAATGTCATGCAATTTTAAAAGAAAAGGATTTTGTTGATAATAATCTTTAAATATTTTGGAGGAAGATTCATGAAAATAAGGCTTTATAAAACCATAAAAATCCGTTCACACCATATATGTTAAAAAAATAACATTCTCCACGTACTTTTGTCGGAAAAGTCAAAAAGTACCTTATATGGTAACCAAAGGAAAGATTCCATCAATACAATGTGGTAAAAAGTAAATAAAGGGTAAAAATTAATTTAAAAATTCATGGAAGAATAGTGAACATTTTAATAAAACATTTTTTAGAAAACATGTTCATTGATGGTAAACGTAACCCCAGTAAATACTTACATATAAGCAATCTCTTATAGCAAATGAGATTGAAATAGTTATCCCTTACCTTATGTCCGATATACTTCGTATGTATCCGAACCTCCAGTATAATGATTTAAATAATGTCATTAACTTATTACTGAATCATATTCATTTTTATGATATCATATATGGTTCACTTATGACTTTATATTACCCGTTCTTTGGTAAATTCCATGTTAAAGAGTCTTTTGGGTATAATCGTTTCATTTGTCATCTGTGTTTTGACTTGTAATTATTAATATGATTATTTAGATCATTATTACCTAATTCTAGAGTATAAAACATGATTTATATATAATATAGATTCAGAATATACATATATATAATAGATTGATAAATGGAAAGAAATATACCGTTCATGGAGAAGGTAGGTCGTATGTACGCATGAACGCTGTTTTCATTTCCTTATTGAGTTGAATGGAATAAAGTAGATTACATAAATATATATATATAAATAAATCCCGTAGCTTTATAATGTCATATATTTCATTATTATTGCTTATATATACTTTATAATCATTCTGAAATGGTTAATATGGAGAATGAATCTCATCGCGTCGTGGAGACGGTAGTCCGTACGTACGCACGAGCGATGATATCGTTTCCATGATCGTGGAATTGTATTGGAGTGTATGTATACTATTTATTAATCAGTACCACTTTACAATAATCATATATATTTATTCATTTGCACCATTATACCCATCCAAGTAAGGTGGTGGTGGGAAAATAGATTACACCATGGCGTGGAGACGGTATTTCGTACGTACACACACGCGGTGATTTCATTTTCCGTAGGATGGATAGATGGTGAGATAGGGTTGTTTCATATTTATAATAACATATCAGTATATTAGTGATACTGATGTTATTAATTTATAATGAAACAACTAAATAAGAAGAAGTTGAAGAAGAAATAAAATTGAAAGAATTGTTAATGAACATTACCTCTTCTTTGAAGCGCCTCTTTGAGACTTCCTCTTAGGGCACTAAAATTGGTCTTTGAAGAATACCAGGACCTATAGGATGTATCTAGGGAAGTGTAGAAGATAATTTGGAAGGGTTTGGCCGATAGTTAAGGCTCAAAGTGGTGTGAGGAAGAGAGGGAGGAGGAGTCCTTTTATAAGGGAGGAGAGGGGCATCTTTGGAAAAACTCAAAATATTATTTTATTATAAAGTCATATTCAGTTTTTAATAGCTCTAAATTGATTTATTTGGAAGATAAAGTGGGGATAGGTAGAAATAATCTCATCCAATATAATTTAGACAAGTTTAGGGTTCTATTTTAACCTTATCATTAAGATTTAACTTTAAGTTAGATAATTTAACATTTTCTGTGTCTTCTTGTTTTCTTACACTATAAGGTTAATAAACATACTATAACAAGACAAAACAACCCCAAGTTGTTTATTATTAATATATATAACCTTATCTTAGTCATTTGGCCGGACCGTGGATTTTTAAGAATAAAATAGAAATTAATAATATAATATTTATTTTAAAAACTATTTTATGTCAATTTTGACACTATTTGGTAATTGATTTTTTTTGAAAATCCTAACAGAATGATTAGTTCGAAAAAAGTTAACTAAATGAATAAAAACATGTCATATTAACCTATAAAATGAGTGTAATTCATAAAAAGTCTCAAATTTCATTTATTTGGGTATTTATAAAATCACTTATGTCAATATTTCATTAATAAGATAATTACTGCATCATCACTGTGTCATAAATAAATTAAATTATTTAATATTTAAAAATAATAAATAAAACACAATTATGTAGGAAATCTTTTTATATTTATAATTAATATTTATAGTCAAATTTATCTTATGTATAACCCTATATTAAAAATGATTTAGTTATTAAACTTTAATTTTAACTATTTTAACCCTTCTTTAAATAAATTAATAATAAATGTCCTAATCTTATCCAATTGGGCCTAAATGGTCATATTTTATTCCTAAGGTTTTTTTAGGTCGAATTAAACTTATCCAATAGAATTAAGACATGTGTTAGGGTAATAATAATATCATTTTTACCCTTAATTACCCTATTTACTTTTAACCGTGGTAAAAAAGTAAAAAGTTACTATTCACCAAAAATTATTTTTATCTCATTGAAACACATTTTACTTACTAACATCAACCGTGTCTCTTTGATTTTTGAAATTCCATTCACAGAAGCGGTAAAATTATTTTTTATGTAAATTTGCAAATTCTCCTAGGAGGTGGGTAAAAGACGGTGAAAAGTTCAATAAATTTTTTTATATACCTAAAATTATTATAAAACGACTCCAATGAATTACATTGGACTTATATAGGTATTATGTACCAATTTTTACCTAAAATAATGTTAAATAAAAAAAATTATTATTTAAACAAAAAGTCGGTTTTTAAATAGTAACCCAGTGTTTTCACTATTCATCAAAAATTGATTGTTTTCAGAAAAATACCAAAATTTCACCCTAAGCTAATTTTGATATTCTGAATCCCAAAACGAAGTCCATTTTGAAAGATAAAATTTCAAAAAGTGGGTATTACTATTCATAACAGATAGTTCATGATAATATTATAATAATATCTCGTTTAGTGAAACTTGGTATTTCGTACAACACACGCTATCGTGGAAGGTCGTGATTGCGTGTAATGGAAGCCAAGTCAGGTATGTATGTAGTGAAATCTCCTTTTGGTGTAGCGTACAACACAAGACATCAATAAAGTTAAAAATAATATTTTTCATAAAATCTCGGGGTGTTACAGAATGTTTTTAACGTTTTCCATATGAGTTATTTTCTATTGATTTTACTTTCTGTAGAAAATTTGAAAAATAATATTCCTTTTTTACACATTCCTCATGAACACATTTTCCAATTGTTTAATTTATTTTTATTTATAAAAAATAATTTCTATGTTTTCATGTTTTTCTATAGTTATTCTTATTCTTATTATTTTATAAAATATTTCCTTTTTGAGTGTTATCTAAAGTAAAGGATATTCCTTCAAATTTTCCAGAGAGACATTCTAATGTTCTTATAAAATATTTTTCATTTGTGTCAATTTTATTTAATTTATCTTATACATTAGTGGATATATTTTCTAAGTAATACTATCAAACCTCTTTCTCAGGTTGTTTTATGATCATGTTTTGTGTAAATTTCTTTTAAACTCATTTCCCCCCACAATTTAATTATAGCATTATAGAATTATAAATGTTTATATATTTCATGAATACATACACATGGAATTTTATTATCTGAATGGTGGGAATGAAATTATATAACCACCTATCTCATTTGGTAAAACAATAAATCTCATGAAAAAACATTTTTTTGGTGTGTAAACTCAATCAATTATGGGTATATATCCACTATTTGATGATGGTCTTGGTGATAAGTTGAAAACACACTTTCTTTATTTGTTTTGGAAATCACAATACAATTCATTTTATATTGATTTAACTAGAGTTATATCCTTGTTATTTTGATAGTAAAAAACTAATTTATGGCGAATAAACTTTTAAATTACTTAAGAATCATGAATTAATACATTCACTAGATTCAAAATCAATGTAGTGGTGCCATATAACTAAATCAGTAGATAAGGAAATATGATAAGGTCATAAAAAATATCAAAGCTATTTTTAATATTGTTAAAACCAACTCTGAGGTTTCTAAAATTTGACCATTTATTTTTTTTACAACATCATCTAAAAATAGAGCCACAATCTCAATCATTGGTAGTAGTGATGGAAAATGGTCCCATGGCCCATGGGCTTTGTGGGTTTGGGGTGCCTGTGGGGTGGGGTGGGAAAAACAAAATTGATCGTTTAGAGCACAGGCTAATGCAGGTTGATCCCAAATAGGTGCGGTCCAAGGTGGGTTGAGCCTGTGTAGGTGTGGGCTTACCCGCAGGCCTAATTTTTAAAATAATATTTTTTTACAATATATGCTTCCATAATATTTTAGTTTTTTTAATAAAAAGGTTATGATTAAACCATTACATAAGATTTTTCAATTTAATTATCATACTAATTTACCATTCATTCACATGTGAATTTTAATTAGTTTTATATTTATTGTTTTAATATGATATTTTATAGATTGTAATTATTCACCATATTCACATGATGTGTCATCCCACCTATCAAAAAATGGAACTCATTTATCTTGAACATGGTTTCAATTCTAAAATTTATTATAATCATAATACTTTTTGTGTCCTTTTAGTTTTGTTATTTTTTATTAATAAAATTAGAAAGTAACTTAGGGGGAACCTAATATCCACCTTTGAAACTAATTGTCATTTGGAAATTCATTGTTCATTCCAGCCATTTGCATCACCACCCGATCAACATTATCATTCCCCACATCTCATCGATCACTCACCTACCTTTCCTAGAAATTGTTTTCCACCACATCTTCATCACCACATGCCACAATTAACCCATATAAAAATGTTCCATCACATCCCTTAAAAATCTGGGTAATATCAATCCATACATCTCCCAAAAATAACCATTACAAATGAGATATAGATACAATATTTAAAGGATTATAAATAGTATATATTTTTTTAAATGCAGGAAACCTACGGTCGAGGCGGGGTGGGTTTGATTTTTTTTTTCATTATATGCAAGATTTTTTTGAAAAAACCGGCACAGGCTCAAACCCACATGGTCTTGGATTGCCCCTCCCCAACCCACCCATTTTTCATTAGTAATTCATATAAAGAAAATTGTTTAGAACTAAAAAAATCTTGAAACCACTTGAAGTCATCAAATACTTGTCTAACTACAATAATTTCATTTTTTTTACTATCAAGGTTCTTACTAAGAACTATATATTATGATTATTTATTTTCAATCACTTAATATTTATATTGTGATTTTTATGTAACTAATACTTTTTGATTTAGGGATTTTGAGGATAGAGAGATAGAGGATTCACCAATCCTTAGTGATTGAGAGATTTTAGGGTCAAGAAGATAGTGTGTTCAAGACTAAAACAGTATACATTACTGATAGGTTAAGCTAATGGTTTCTAGGGATAGGAAGAAAAACCTTCCAATTGGTTTATAATTGGGTAGACCAACCAATATGTTTAAAATCAAGGAGACCATCCGATGGGTTTAGAATCTAATATCCCTTTTGATAGGTTTTAAATCATCAATACTTTCTGATATGTTTAAAAAATCAAGGATACCTAAAGTAAGGTTTACAAACATTCTTATAGTATATTTATATCGACTATTATTTATATGATTAGACACTTTTAATATTTTAAATAATATTTTCTAATCTAGTCATGTAGTTGGTGCGATGTTTTCAAGTGTCGTAAATCCCCAAAGATGTTATATTAAAAATATTAAATTATATTAACACACCCATTCACATATTATTTGAAATAATGGACTATCTCCTGAATGGATCCTAATAATTGGAAAATGAGACCTCCATTGAATATAGAATATGGGGTTCAACCTTGGAGTGACATTAAAATTGTTTGCATCATGTTTTGGGATGATGTGTAGTCACTGGAGAAAGTGTTAAATAAAATAAAATAAAACAATTTATTTGATTTAATAATTATTAAACCTAACCTAATCCCAATTTAAACCCCATTATAAAATTTCTATAGGGTTATCCAAAAACTTTATAATTAAGAGAAATAATGATCCACCACAGAAGAATCTTTATTTAATGAGGATATTTGTGGGTTGGTGATCAAATTCAGTGGAACTATTCAATAACAACAGAATTGATAGAGATAACCAATGAAACTTTCAAAAACTCATTATTCTTAAATGATTAATCCAATAACTAGGTAGATATTGTTTTTAGATAAATCATTGATTTGGACTTCATTATGATTATGGGTTAGGTCCCAATAATCTAATATTAAATCCATAATTTCTAAGCACGTAAATTTAACATTTTATTTGGATTTATATATTTGGTAATCATTGTTCTTAGAATAATTATTTTAATCACATGTCAAACCTTATATATGAATTATGTCAAATAATAGTGGCCAAATTAGACACAACTATTTTCTGCTTCTTTCTTTTGTTTTTTAAGGTTTTGTCACTATATTTTATGTATGCTCATCACTAGTGTTTTTTTGGCCGATGGTTTGAACAATTCCAAGAACCTTATTAATTATGTGATAAATCATTGGTTATATGGATTATTGTTTTTTGTTTGAAATCATGGATTGTGGCATGGATATGGTAAGATATTGATTATGGGAATCTGAATAGGGATTGAGATATAGTGGTTTCACGATCCATGGAGTGCGAGATGATGAATATTCAATGAGAGGCACCAATAACTCATTTGTTTGATGAAAATTGACTAGAATATAACTTATGGAAAATATTTGATGAAGGTAAACTTAGTTGTAAGAATTTTAGATAGATTTTCAAATGAAATAAATGGATGGGATGATGAAATCAGAAGATACATCACATATCGGTTGTTCTAGAATTTTCTTGACTACATGAACTACAGTTTGGAGGAAAGTACATTATGTATTCGATTTATTTTGGTTCTAGAGTTTTTTTGGAGATAAATATCTCATGACCATGAGTTTATTTTATATTACATGTGACTTACTCCCTTCTTGTTTAGTATGTACCAAAGTTATATGCCCATGGTTATATGTGGCAGTACATGTCTTGTATGTTAGGGTATGCCTTGTATACCCACAAAAGTAATTTAATTCATAAATTAGGGTACACACTGAGTACCTCCTCCAACAATAAATATCATGTGACCCATCTATATTCCTTTTATTTGGGATGATTCACTCTACGTGAAATGATAAAATAGGGCCCATTGGCCAACTTGAGACAATATACTATATACTCCTAAAACACACCAATTACTCTCCCTTATATTGGTATAGTTATTTCATATGTATATTCCCACCTCATTATTCCCAAGTGGATTTGGTATATCACTTGTTGAAGCTATGATCCATCAGAAGATTCATCATTTCACCCATGTGAGCATGGGGATGGGATCCTCATCCTACAAAATCAAATAGTGTATTCATTTCACCCACATTATGTGGTTAGAATCATGTATATTTGGAGTCATTATTTCAACCATCCATAGATCTTGGGAAGGACAATGATCCTTTATTAGATTCATAATTTTACTCATATTCATGGGGTTGGGATATTCTAGTATCATATGAGGGAATGATTGTGTAGGTTGTGTAACACCCCGTCGCCCAATACTATATATTGTTATATAGACCAACAACCTCTATATGACCTGAAGAACTCCTCCCTATGAAAAAAAGTATTTTAACTAGTGATAAGGTTCTACAAGGAAAGACCACAGAGACTATACCTTCTAGTCAAAGTAACAATAATAATGGAGTAATAATAAATCACAAGAACAGGAATAAAGAAACACCACATATAGTAAAAGCTAAGTGTTATGAAATAAATTAATCATAAAAATGATATAAGAAATGGGTATTCCATCTATGATAGAAAATATCCGCCATGGATGGTGTCATGAACCCCTCCCACCAAAGATGCCACAATGAAGTGAGATAGATACGGACCCACCGAGTCCTACCTTTGGTGGGCCTCGGGTAGGAGACTAGCACCATGGGTATAAAAATTTCACAATATGGGAGGCATTTCCCTCTAAAATAAAATAAGATCAGGAGATAAGATGAATCATCCATAATCAAATACATGACATATATATAAGAAAACCAACTGCTATCCCACAATTAGCGTGTAAATAAAAGTGATATAGATAAAAATTATCCAATGTAAATACCCAAAAGAAAAGATAAGGAATCGACAAAACAACTATCCACTGGATTGAGGTAGTAATGTCTAGAAAGGTCCATGTAACCCTCATGGAAACTTCAAAATAGTTTTATATATGTAGGGTGAGAATAGAAGTATACTTAGTAGGAAAACAAAATTTTCCCATATACATGTGAAAGAAGAATACTAATGCACCTATGAGAAAATAACAAAACCAAAAAGCACCTATATAGGTATACTAACCAAACCCAGACTCATCACAAAATGCTCACCAAATAATGCAAGATAAGTAATATAATAAAATATAAAGCACAGTGATAAGGGTACCCACACCACTTTCCCACTAGAATGCTGCTCTCACACCCCAACATCGCACGTCCTGGTGCTCCAATCCCTTTCATATACCACACTACCCTATATGGATAGTCAAAATACACCTCACCTAAATACACCAAGGCTCACTAACCCACAAGCATGGTTGCATCATCTATCACCTAAATACACCTGTTCCATAACACAACCACTTCCAATACCATTGTAGTAGGGTATTGTGAACATGTAGGACATCAACCTCATTCCCTCCTCCTACCATGCATAACCCCAACCAATAGACTCCCCACAAGCACGATCATATCTCACCCAAAATAAATCGTTCCATCACAACCACCATCTAATTCACTAACAAACCTCTATTTATCATAGACTATATAGTACTTACCACTCTTAGAATAGAGGGTCGGAAGGAGCGGGTACCCTTCCATACTTCCTCCCCACTGAATACCGGGAAAAACAACCCCGTGTTACAATGTAGGTGTCAGAACAAAGTGCTCGATGTGGGTGGGGTTTATATAAATCATTATAATATACATGTATATATATATAATATCAAACACTGAATCCCAACCTATGGGTTCACAAAGAAACTATCCAACTCACAACACCATCAATTTTTATGCCAAATCTAAATTAATAACACCACACATCAAGTTAAAAGCCCCATTTCATATTTCAAACCAATTTAATTTAATCACCCCCATTCATTTCATTATTTATCATCAACCACATTTAACCACACAACCCATCACGTATTTATCTATTAACCATTTACATTCCATTAACCAAACCAACCCAATCCATTCCAAACATTTTTAAAAATTTATTTAATTATTACATCACTACTCAAGAATCTAGCACAAAAACAACCACCATTACACCCCCAATACACGGCCACAAAAACCACCTCGCCACCCCAAAAGAAAGACAACACAAACCACCTCTCTACCCCAAATGTATGGCCACACAAACAACCTCACCCCCCCAAAATTATGGCCAAACAAACCACCTCTCCACCCAAAAAGTACGACCACCAAACCATCGGCCCCACATGACCCAACCACACATCACCGTCCCACAAGCACAGACACACATTAACTCACAAGAAGATCACTTTACAGGTTTTTACGGGGGATTTTATCACATTTCAGATTAATTTAGGGGTGTTATCACACAATAAATAATCACGGGGTAAAAATGTCATTATCTAAATATAGTTGGTTAATAAATTTCCATTTTTGGGTGATATCACAACAACCACAAACAAAGCTCATAATGACCACAATTTTTGGTGGGGCATCAAGCCCGTAAAATCTATAATATCATAAATAAAATCAAATCTATAAAAGAATATGAATAAAACCCCATTTATACCTTTCAATTAAATTTAAATAATTCTTTATCTTTGATTAACCCAACATAACCATAATCTCTATATAAAAAAAGAGAAAACCCCTTATGCATGATATACAATAAAGAGAAAATAGCGTTTCCCTACCTCAAAGAAGCTTTACTGACTCACTGTGTACCGCATGGCTAAGAAGAACACCCAAAAACCCAAAACACACCATGAGATCATGGATAAACTGACAACACACCCAAATATACATCAAAACACATCCCAAACCAAACCACGCCACCAAATAGAAACTCCGAATAAGAATGGAAGGAAACCAACTAAGAAGAAATAAGGGCCTACCATCAATTTTCAACTAATAACCATCATGATAAACATATAATAAATGGTATAAGAGGTCTTGAATAACTGCTAAGGGAACCTATGGTTCACCAAAAATGAGTGGAAGAATAAGAAATGATCGAATGAATGAATATTCAACCAGAAAAGAACTTTTAAAACTGTACTACATCAAGGATTTACATGATGTGTATTCCCTTTTTACGTCATGTAATCCTCAATGATTAGTTTCAATAAAAAACACATCACCATTTCATTATTTAACACTAAAAATATATATATCATGAACCAACCCTGGAAAATCTGTTAAACCAACTTTCCCATCGTGTAAGATTTACACAATGTGTTTTTCCTATAGCAGTTTTTCTACACCTCTAGCTTCCACCAAAAAACTCTCATAACCTCCTGTGAACACCTAAAACACTAAAAAACAAAAAAAAAGTAACAGAACATGAGGGTAAATACCATTACATCAGATACCTCTCAAATGATTCTCTCCTTTGATAATCCAAAACGAAGCCCATAAGGAAAGGGTTCTGAAAAACCACCCTACAAGAAATATCTCAAGGATCTCGTCATACCTCAAATTCTACTACCAACCAAACACGCCAAACCAAATGAAGTCAAAAATATAGCGCAAAAATATCACCATGAAACCACAAATGAGAATTTTCACCTGTCAAACGACCAAAATCTAACACAACTTTTTCATAACAAAGGAATTGCACCATCCCAAACACACAAAACAGATAATTCCATCCTTCATATCAAGAAACTATTTGATCTTGTCAGCACTTACTCACCCCCACAGGTTTAGTCCCATCATAGTTAATGCATCACTCTTAGGAATGACGTTCTACCCTTTTCATATGTTAGTACCTTTCACACATCACATCACAAAAATTATGAACCAAGAAAAATAGCTCATCTCATAAATAGAAGGATCCAATCATCACATCAAAAATAAAAATAGAGAAAGGAAAAACTCAAAACAACTTCGGGTACTGGGCATGCATATGAATCTATTGCTCTCAAGTACTCTCATGTGGGACACCATTCCTCCACAATAGATGAACTAAAGAAATGGTTCATCAATGGAGCACCTTCTCTTGGTGATCTTAGATCTCTACTGGCCACTCAAAAAATGTCGCGTCATTATCAACCTCAAACTTTCTCCATTCAATGAAATGGGAGTCATCAAGAAGATACCAAAAATGCTAATACATGTGGAAGATTTCATGGATCCTTTCGAACCATGGTGGAAAGGCCAAATGATATTCCACCTCACCAACTCACCCCAACACCTAAAACGGCCCAACAAACCTTGGAGGAATCTTACCCCCTCTTCCAAACCTATATTTCCAATGTCAAGGTGAAACATTAAGAAACACATGGTTCCCAATCTTGAACTGCAAGGGCCTCCTCCTTTGATCGACATAATATTTCCTTCAATCCTGGGCTACTTTCATCCTCTCACAAACAAGTTGAACATTAACTTTCATGCTCTGCATCACATCTGGACTATGAATAGTTGTCTCCCAAACCTATATATAGAACAATAGAGACTGGAACCGTCCATAAAAAGCCTCAAACATGACCATTCCATTGGAAGAGTGATCTATATTATTATAAGAAAACTCTACCAAAGGCAGGTGTTATATGAAAGATCCACAAAGTCCCAGATGCATGCCCGAAATATATTCTCTAACATCCGGATAGTTTATTCTATCTTCCCATCTGTCTAGGGGTGGAATTAAATATTGGGGCACAACTGAGTTCCAATAGTATGTTTCAATAATCTAAAGACTCATGAGGTAAAACATACATCTTGAACCAAGACAATGGAACTTAGAACTCCATAATATCGAATCACCTCATCCATGTATCACTTAGCCAAAGCATCCACTATGCCTGAATCCTTGATTGCTAAGAAGTAGGCTGATTTCATCAACCAAACCATGATCAACTCAATAAAATCACAACATCCTTGAGATCTGGGTAACCCTATGATGAAATCAATTGATATGTTATCCAATTTTCTCTTGTGAACATCTGAGGTCTACAATAAACCTCCAAAAACACGATGCACATCCTTTACCTGTTGACAAACCAGACATAGAGACACAAACTCTGCCACAACCCATTCCATACAAAGCCACCAAAATAGGGTCCTCGAGCATGGTACATTTTGGAAGCTTCTAGGTGTACCACCAATGGGTTTCTATGAAACTCTTGAAGAAATCTCTCATGAGTCTTACTGAAACAAACAACCTCCCATGAAATAGAACTCAGTTCCGACCATCTTAGGACCATCCCTTTGATGTATCATTATGGCCCACAAGATCACGCATATCCTCTACCTCTAGGTCTACCCACTGAGTCTCCTCCATAAGCTGCATGAATGAAGACTACACCGTCATATGAAAAACAACCTCTTCCACCACTACTGAAAATTGAGGTATTTGTGATGGCACCATGTCACAAAAAAAATATTTGTGATGGGGTCCCATCACAGATACCCCATTGCTATAAATGGCTTCGCAAATAGTATTTTTACGATGGTCCATTGTAAAAAATACTATTTGCGATGGTAAATTATCCTGTCGCAAATAATTTCACTGAGTTTTTTAAAAACCCTATTGTCACTGGCCCATCTTAAATAATATTTGTGACGGGTCCATCACAAATAACTTTAAAAAAATATAAAAATTACAACTAATAAATTTGAGTAAAATAATAATAATAATAAAATAATATTAAACAATTATAATAATATTAATAATAAAATAATAATAATAATAAAAGAAGAATAAAAATAAAATAATTATAATAATTATATAACAATAATAATAATATTAATATTAAAAATAAAATTAATAAAATAATAAAATTAAAGTTAATTAAATTATAAATTTATAAAAAATTATAAAAAATATAAAAATAGCAATATTCGCAAAAATATAAAAAAATCAAAAAATAATTTTAATATAATACTAAATAAATAATAAAAAATTAAATAAATAAAAAATGAATAAAATAATAAAAAAATTAAATAAATAATAAAATAATAAAATATAAAATATTCATAATATTATAAAAAACACAGTATATAGAAATGTAAATATATATTGTTATAAAAAAATTACATTCAAATATTTTATCATAAAAAGTAAACACATCCCTAGGGGGTATTCTGAAGGAGGTGGAGTAGCTGGAGGATGTGGTGGAGGGAAGTCCATCCCTAAACCACACGTCAAATGTCACATGTACTCCATCATCTGTTCATGCTACTGTTGTTATCATCGACACATCTCCTCTTACTACTACTACTGTCGATAGATATCTTCATGCTACCTATGTATACTCTCTATATGTTCACCTTGAGCTCGCAGCTTCTCCTGATACTATGCTGTAGATGATTATGACTCTCTAAGAGCTCTCTCGAGTTGCATACGGACATCGAAACAGTACCATAATAACTCCTAGGAATTAATCAAGATATGATACCAACAACTCAGCCTTCCTCAAAGATATACTGGGTCGCCTGTATCCATGATGACTCATCAAATCTTACTACACTGGTCTAATCATTTGTCTCAGACTAATTCTCAATATTTTTCTCAGACATCATAGCCCTATATAACTCATTCAATTGAAATTTAAAATTCAAATAGTTAAACTATTATTTTTAGTTAATTTTAAAACTTAAAAATAAATTATACTGACCAAAATATGACACTGGTGATCACTTAAAATCTCTCCAACAACAGGATCTCTATACACCCTCATATAAACTTCATACTCTATAATATCAGGATTCTCGACTACTGATATGAATATAAAATAAAATTTTACATTTAATGTTATATATATTAACTAAAAAAGGAACTTACCGTATGTTCTCTATGCATACTTAATGTACGACTACCAGTTCAATGTGTCACCTCCTATCTTTAATGGTTTTTTTGACCTATTGATGATGTCCTTTGAAAATTAACACCCATCTGATGTGAACATAATCCATACCAAACCTAAGATGAAATTTAATCAGTTCAGTGGGCGCAACAAGCCTTATTAAACTCTGTGACTCCTACTTTCCTCATTGTTTTCATCCTCAAATTAAAAAAAATGATGACAATGTTGATGCATACAACCCTCCCATTCTTGAGAGGGAGATTAATGCTTGATCTCATCGATGGGATACCATAAACCCTATCAAAAACTAATAATATCATGTCATTAATTAAATAAATTTGAAAATAATTTTTTTTGTACCAACCAATGATTGAACATACGGTGCTAAACATCTATGGGAATCTAATCCCATATAACTCATGGTCTATAAAAATAATTTTAAAATATAGTACACCATTTTCCAACAGCTATATGCAAAAAGATATGAAAAAATGAAATATTAATCAAACAATTAGTATATAAATAAATTAATGATAGTTAATAAAAAATAACCAAATTTCAAAAGTTAACATAGCTCTGCTTGGGTGGATCAAAGCCAAGATGTGTACACTACTCAGGGATAGGGTCAAGAATTATCAATCTATCAAGATGATGACCCCTCCAAGTTCTTGATGCACCACCAATAGTCTAAGGGTCAGATGATCCAAAATCCCACTCATCATCAGGTAGAACAACACCCTACAACTCATGAAATAGAGCTGAGTCCATCGGAAACATGAAATTATTATTGTTAGAAAATATTTGAAAACCACTATTATATATATATATATATTACATATGATTATAACCTGCATTTATCCATGTCAATATTCATCTCCATCATCATCTTCATATATGACGGTGTCGATATCTTCATATTCATCCTATGTATCATCAATTTCAATAAAAGTTTCAGTTTCATCATCTCTTGTCACTTATAATTCATTTGTTATGTCAATAACATCATCATAATCTTAGAACCTTAATTGTGGGGTCTAATCCTAGATATTTGTCTCTCTTCATAGAAAATACGTATTTGGAGTAGTCTCTTGAAAATTTTTAATTCCTTTTACTTCAGAAGAACCACATTCACTTTGAATAAACTAATTTTCTCAAGATTTAATTTTTATTTTGCTTTTCCAATCACCCAATGCTCTTAAAGTATCACAATAATTTTCATAATAAATTATATGTTCCTGATGAGACAATAAAAATGGATTAGTTACTACAATAAGGATTTTATATTTAATATCAAAGGTTCCATTACTCGAATGAACATACAAGCCTCTCTCAGTATCCAACCACTGGTATTTTAACATCGTTACACAATTCTTTCCCAAATAGCATAGTTGAATAATTTCTTCCATCATGATGTAAAATTCAACATCAATTTATTTATGATGAGATTCTCTCAAGAAAAAAACTATTCATTGTTTTTTAATTCACCGTATGAATGTGTATGAAATCAAAAACCATTCACCACATATGTGATATAAAATTTATCCTTTTTGGATGGTGGGATACTCAATACACATAATCAATTATCAATTTTATCAGCATGTTGAGATACTTAAAAATTTGTAAAATTAATTCAATATAACAAGTAATAAATTTATTTTATATATTTAACCATTAATAATTTATGTTACCAGTTTTTGAAACCAATAGAAAAATTATTTTTCCGACATTCTTCAAAAGTAGCTGTTATAATTTGTGGAATCTTTTTTTGACATGATTATCATATACTTACAAGTAAAATAATATTAATTTAATGTAAAAAATATTATATAATAAGTGATAGGAGCACTCATAGTAAAAAAAAATTCATTTTTTTATAGTTGAGAAGAACATATGTATGAGCTCTGGGATGTTCATCATCTGAAATCAATCATTCATGAACTCAACAAAAGACAAGTTCTGGATGATTAAAACCTGGTAATTTATTTTTCATTTCATCTTTAACATTTCCCTCATTATGGACCATTCCATTGTGTTTTCATGGACATTTATATTGAAAACAATGGGAGAAGAAAAAAGAAATTTCCTCCAACAATTATGCTTCTCAAATTGATCTTTCAACTGATTCTTTTCTATGTACTTTTTTCTTCAATTTCTACATGCATATCTCGAATGAGTACATCCATAAAAACTATAATGGTACTCTATTTTTTTCTTCTTATAGAAAATTTAATATCAGATGTTCTATTGAGTCAAAGAAAGATGATTGGAAGATTTTTTCCAGTTTACATAAAATTATAACAACATATTCTTACAGACATCTTGGTGAATTGTAGTATATTTTCACTACCCGAATGTCTTTAAAAGTATAGGATGTCTGTTAGTTCATCCCACTTCATAGAATTAAGAAAAAATTGTAATACAATCAACATAATTCTTTCCATTATAATATGACAGTTGTGACTTTTTAATCCGGTAATATGACCATTTCTCACACATCTTCCCAAATTTGAAACATAACTATTTGGAAGTCTCAAATATACGATTCAATGAAAAAATAGTAATCGATTTTATTTGGAAAGTGTTTAAGCTCTTTTTGGCTTCATTAACTTCTGTGATATGATATTTGCAAATAGTTCAAGTTCTGGTCGCTTGTAAATTTTGGAAAGATCTAATCATGCTTTTACATTATCATTAGTCATACTTGGTGTATCTAAAACTGTATAAAATATATTATCAAAATAGTTCTTCTAATTATGCATCGCATCCAACATGTGACCGACTAAGGAATTAGACCAATATGGAGATATAAAAAAAATTCATTTTTATCCAATTGTGTTCTTTCCCAAATCCATTTATTTTCTCTTGTTCTATTATTGGTACAAATATAATTGGAGGTAATGAAGAGAAAAATGAATTTAACTCCATAAATGATTTCATTGTTGGAGGTCTATCTCATTCAATTGTTCCTTTTCTGAAATGTTATATGTTCCTTCGAAAAGGATGATTTTTTGGAAGGAATCTGCGATGATAGTCGAAAAAACAAGGTTTTCTTCAATTGATGAGCATAAACACTTTGTTGTCTCTCATACATTACAAACATGATATTTAACCTTGTGTACTATATCCAGATAACATGTAATATTCTTTGAAGTCACTAATTATCCTCATCAATGCAGTTTTCCATAGGAAATTCTTTTTCGCAGCAACATCATATGCACTGACAGCTTTACTCCATAATAAATTTAACTTCTCAATCAATGGTTTCAGATAAACATTAATATTATTTTTCATATTTCTGATAATTAATAAGGTTAAAAATATATATGTATCCTTCAACAACATCCAAGGAGTTGAATTTTACAGTGTTATAAAGATACTTCAATATTAATATTGACTACCATAATAACTAAATGGAAAAAAAACCCTATAGTAGAATGATCCAATAACATGTTTCGTGGTTTTGAAGCAAAATATAGATATACTTGGTCAAAATGTTTCCATGAATCATCATCAAAGGGATTATTTACATTTTTACTAGTTAGAATATTGGTTTTGTGCCATTACATCAATGTTGATGTATTTTGAGTCATAAAAAAATGATGTAATCTGGGTGTAATCTAGAAATACCTCAACTGTTTTACAAGTATCAATCTAGACCACCCTAGTTGAGCCACTGAATACCTTAATTTTCCACATGCAGTATAAATATAAAATGAATCATTTTTACCATAATATAACATGCAATCATTTGATCATGCATGAATCTTCTAATAACCTAAACTCAGATTAAAAACCAACCTCTTCCTCTCATATAAATTTATAGTAAACACCTTTCCTTTTGGTAATAGTGTTTTTACCAAAGATAATATATGATCAAAAAAAATATTTGACATTCCATTATCTAATTTAATAGCTATAAATTTTTCTACCTCTTTAAATTTTCTTATCTTGTAACCAGGATATAAGGCATCCTTAAAAGAACTCAATAGCTCATAAAATTTAGCTCTCTCTAACTCAAGAGTTAAATCAATATCATCCAGAGTTTATTTGTTTGAAAAGATTGACTTTCCACATCATATAAAATTTTTTGAAATGACGGTGGTTCATAAACAAAATTATTTGTATCTTCTATAGAACTATGTTCACCATATTGATCCTAAAAACACAATCTGTTTGAAAACCAAAATGCAATAGATGACCCCAATATTGTCAAATGTGTCAAACTTCCTCAGAGCACATTTTTTACATGGACACTTAATTGTCCATTAATATTTTTTTTGGGTTTGATGTTGAAAATGATAAGAAAGTTTCAACACCTTTAATATATACATGATTTATACTAAAACCATTTAGATTCTTGTGTTGATTTATCCAAACATGATCATCTAATAATGACTTTTTTCAACTACCTTATTCCATATTTCCCTAAAAAATATGAAATAATATGTTTTTTATGAATAATTTGATATAAGATAAACGTGATCTGAAAACTAGTTTTTTAATTATTCCCAATTATTCTTAAGTATTCCTATTTATCATGATTTATCATTTTTTATTCCTATTTACTATTTTTTATTCATATTTACCACCATTTACAGTTAATTACCACTATTTATGACTTATTATTACTGATTATATATTAAAATTTACTACTAAATATTAATAAATATTACTAAATATTAATATTTAATACTATTTTTTAACTTATTATTACTAATTATTAATAATTATTACTAATTATTACTAATTATTACTGTTTATTACTAGTTAATACTTTTTATTACTATTTATTACTATTTATGACTATTTATTGCTAATTATTACTAATTATTACTTATTATTACCAATTATTACTAATTATTAGTAATTATTCCTATTTATTCCGAATTACGCTTAATTATTACTAATTATTCCAAATTTTTATTAATTATTCATAATTATACCTAGTAATTTCTAATTATAACAAATTATTCCTAATTATTTCTAATTATTCCCAATTATTCCCAATTATAACTATTTATTAGTAATTATTACTAATTATTACTAATTATTTCTAATTGTCACTAATTATTACCAATTATTACAATTTATTGCTATTTATTACTAATTGGTACTATTTGTTACAAATTATAAATAATTATTACCAATTATAACTAATTATTACTAATTATTACTATTTAATACTTATTATTACTATTTATTACTATTTATTACTAATTATTATAATTATTACTAATTATTAATGTTTATTACTGTCTATTACTATTTATTACTATATTTTACTAATTATCACTATTTATTACTATTTATTTCTAATTGTAACTAATTATTAATATTTATTACAATTTATTACTATTCATTACTATTAAGCACTATTGATCACTAATCATTACTAATTATTACTAGTCATTAGTAATTATTAAAAATTATTACCAATTGTTACCAATTATTACTAATTATTTAAAATTATTACAAATTAGTATTACTAATTATTACTAATTATTATTATTTATTGCTATTTATTTGTCACGACCCATCCTCAGGGCCCGTGCTGTGACTACCCCAAGCCCGCCTTCCATAGGCCAGGGGCTGGAGACTAGCACCAAAGGCGTAAATCCTGATAAATGGAATTCATTGCCTTTATATAAGTAAACAAACACACAATAGAGTACGCAAGATGAAGTAAACACTAAGTAATTTGAGTACTAAAGTAAGTGCTGGAAGTAAATGGGCCAGTATACAAACCCAACTGAAAGTATAGTACAACTGAGAAAAGTAAGTACAACAGCTGAAAAGTAAAGCAGCAACCACCAAGTCATCCTCCAGAATTCCCACCTGAAGGGTGAGTACAGATAGTCTTGTCGGCTCCTTGAGTCCGACCATCCGCTGTGAGTATGTCCCGCAAAGTGGTCCTCCTCCAAGTATCGTCCTGCTCCACAAGTGTCAACCACGATCAGTGCTATCCGTTGTCTGCAACCAACACAACGTAGTGCAGGCATAGCCCGTGCAGGGGTGAGTATACGATACTCTGTAGGGCCCCCGAGACCCCCGATGGCCTCCCAAAATCCATAAAGGATATACCACGAAAAAAGATACAAACACAAAGTATCAACCAACACTACTTAGGTATATGCCCATACATATACCTAAGTCATCGATTCCGGTTCGGCTCCAACTCCCATGCCCAAGTACAACTCAGTCCACACAAGAAAGTACAACTCAGTCCACACAGGAGAGCAATACAATCATATCAAAGATAATGATTCAAGGTCAAGACTCAGCTCACATAGGTATACTACTCATGAAGATGGGTGGAGATGATTAGATGTAGCCTCTGAATCATCTCCTCTGCCGAACCCACGCAGGATCCAAGTACAGAAGTTATCACTGCCGAAACCACATAGGATCCATGTACAGTAACCATTAATACCAAACCCATTTAGGATCCAAGTACAGTCGTCATCACTGCCAAACCCACGGAGGATCCTTGTAAAATTGTCCTTGCTGCCGAACCCACGTAGGATCCAAGTACAGTCGCCATCGTCGTCGCAGTCGCAGCCAGCTCTTGGGTTCCCGCACACAGCACGCTCGATTCCCGGAGGGTCTGCTCCATGATCCAAGGGGTCAATACATCAACTGTCTTGAGGTCCAGAGTTGATGTATCACAACGTTCTGTCTCTTCAAACGGCACTCAACGCGACAGACAGTGCGTCAATCGGACACCCAGTCTGAGAGATATTGGATTTCCCGTCCCATGGGCCCGGTTGGGTTTTAAGATAAAACCAACACAACAGTACTCCAGCTGCGTCCAAACCTCAAGTGGATTAATCCAAAATAATCGTCTCACTAATATGAATTCAACGTTATTGACGGCACGTCATTCGGATATCAGGTCGTTATGTTATAAGTGTTTCCGCTCCAAGGGTCTGGTTGGTTTCGAGTTCGAACCAACTCGGCCATACCCAAACATCGCCGAAACCTCAAGTGTAATTTACCAAAACCACCGTCTCGATCCAAGGATCCCAACACAACTGACGTTGCATCGATCGTAGGTCTGTAACCCAAGATATGAGCATTTGAACGCACCTAGTTTGAAAATAGGGAGTTTGGGCCCCGTCCGACCCGGGTCAATAACCCCTGGGTCGGCCTGAACCGAGTCCACCCGACCCGAGTCTGGGTCCGTACCAGGTGGGCCCGGCCCGGCCCAGGTGGGTGCGGACCGGCTCAGGTGGGCGTGGCCCAGCCCAGGTGGGCGCGGCCCGGCCCATGTGTGCGCGGCCCGGCCTGGCTGGCGTGGCCCGACCCAGCACTGGCGGCCCGTCCCGGTGCTGGCGGCCCAGCACGGAAGCCGGCCGCGGCCCGACTGTCAGCTGAGTGGGGTGCGAAGGGGGCGCGTCCCCCTTTGTTTCGGAAATGGCGGCCCCCTGGTGGGGTCCACCTGAGGCAGGTCAAAGGGGGAGGGGGGGTTACACACCCCCTGCTTTGTGTAACAGCCGACCATTAAGGCTGGCTGGTTGTGAGCCACCGCGAGACCCACGGGGGTCGCGCCTCCTGGAGCACCGGGGGCCGGCTCTGCCGGCCGCCCCTTTGAAGACCACTGCGGCTCCTGTCCGACTGGTGTGGCGCGATGGTGTCGTGCCCCTCCGTCATGGGCCGCTCCTAGTCGTGGCCTCCTTAGGCCTCACCGGTGTCGCGCGACAGCACCACGCACCATTGCCACGGCCCGCTTCGGGTGCGGTCCTTTTCCTTACCACACGGTGCAACGGCACCACGCCGCCTTCGCCACAACGATCAATGAAGATCAACAAAAAAGGGGAGGAGGATCGACCTTGTTTGTGTGGTCCGATCTCCTCCTTCTATGACGATAACAAGTGTCCAAATTAATCAACAAAGGTCAATAATTAAAACCTAAACAAAGATAACCCCTACTTCGAAGGAATTTCATGGTTGTCAAGCGTCGCGGATTATGGCATCATTTCCGTCGTCGTCGGTGTCTCCTTCCTTGTCACAGAGGAAGAAGAGGATAGAGAAACTGAGCCTCCGATTCGACGTTATTCATCAGAGATTTGGCGTTCTTCATTGATGATGAAGTCCTTCAAAAGGGACTTAGAGCTCTCTCCCAAAATCCTCACACAACAAGCCCACCCCCCAAAATAAAATAAGTATCATCTTATTTTATTAATTCATTCCATGCATTTACATTTCAAATTCCAACATATAACTCAATTAATTGAAGAGGTTAAATTATTTAAATTAATGTGTGTTGGCATTATTAATGTGGAAGAGGAGAAGTCACTTAATTAAATACAAAGGTTTGCCAACATTAAACACAGGAAGATTATTGAGGTTTTATGGGGTTTTAAAGAATGTGAAGGGGTGGGGTTCGTGTGGGACCCACCTCACAAATATTCTCACATGGGTAGTTAGGGTCTTTTGGGTCCCACCCCAACTACACCATGTAGGATATAACCACTTGGATAAAGAATAAAAATTGTTCCACAATTTTTATTCAATTATTTATTAATACACAATTTTTAAGAATTCCTCCTAAGAAAACACATCTTCGGTAAAGGTCCTCTTATACAATTACCAACGTTGCGGTTTCAGCGGTTCCCTCGGATTTCAATTTCGTGCACCGGTTCAAAAGACAGAAAAACCCGCTCGTTCGTTCACTGAACGTACTCGAGCTAAACTTGAGAAATTGATTTCAAGCACACCGTGCCTCGGAATCAGGAGTCGTTAGAAACTACGTACTCGTAAAATCCCAAAGAATTTAAGAAAAAACTTTCCTTGAAATTTACAGGTCTTTACATTAATCCCACCTCAAGGATTTACGTCCCCGTAAAGATACATAATAAACTAGGGAAACAAATGAGGGTACTGTGCACGCATCTGAGCCTCCCGCTCCTATGTGCTCTCCTGGAGGTTCCCATGCTGCCACCTGATGCGCACTAGAGGAATCAACCGTCCACGTAGGATCTGCTCCTGTTGATCCTTGATCTCCACTGGGACCTCTGCAAATGTTTCCCCGTCAACGATGTCCAGCTCCCTGTGATCAATGATATGTGTTGGGTCGTGCTCGTATTTTCTCATCTGAGATACGTGGAAGATGTCGTGCACCCAGTGTAACTAATGTGGAAGATCCAAGCGATAAGCCACCATGCCTATCCTGCTCAGAACCTGGAATGGTTTGATGAAGTGCAGAGATAACTTGATGCCCTGGCCAAATCTCTATAATCCACGTCGAGGTGAGACCCGCAAGAAAGCGTGGTCTCCCTCCTCAAACTCTAATGGTCTATGCCTCCTATCAGCATAAGACTTCTATCAGCTCTGAGCAGTCCTCATCCGCTCCTGGATGATCTGTACCTTCTCCGTCGTGGCCTGGACCATCTATGGTCCTACAAGTGCTGACTCCCCAGGGTCTATCCAGCACAGAGGTGATATGCAAGGTCGGCCGTACAATGCCCCGTATAGTGTCATCCCGATGGTGGAGTGGTAGCTTTTGTTGTACACAAACTCCCCCAAAGGTAGGTGATCCTCCCAGATACGACCAATGTCTAGGATACATGCACGTAGCATGTCCTCAATAGTCTGAATGGTCATCTAAGATTGGTCATCCGTATAAGGGTGAAAGGTGGTGCTCAGGCATAGCTGATTCCAAAATTCATCCTGCAACCCCTTCCCAATCCATGAAGTAAAGTGATCATCTCGATTGGAGACGATAGATGATGGCACACCATGGAGCCGTACGATCTCCTGAATGTAGAGGCGTCCCAAGCTCTCCACTGATCCCCGCGCTCTGATAGGTAAGAAGTGGTCCTAATTGGTGAGTTGATCCATGATCACCCATATGGAGTCATGTCCTCTGGAAGTACATGGAATCCCTTTCACGAAATCCATAGATATCCCATCCCACTTCCACTTCGGGACCTCTAAGGGCTGAACCAAGCCTACTGGTACCTGGTGCTGCACCTTCACCTGCTGGAAGGTGAAGCATCGCGAAACGAACTCTACCACAGCCTTCTTCATACCCGGCCACCAGTGCTATCTTCTGAGATCCCGGTACATATTCGCTAAACCTGGATGTACCGCTAATAGGGAAGTGTGAAACTCCCTCAGCACCTCCTCCTATAATGCAACTAGTACCATTGTACGTCCCCTGAAGAGGATAACGTGCTCCCTGCCTTCAGAAAATCCATTGGGTGCCAGCCCTGAGGATATCTGAGCATGTCGCGCCTCACAGTAAACATCCCCACACTGTGCCTCCCTGACCCGCTGAAGTAGTGGAGGAGTGACTGTAGAAAGGTTTTCCCATCTTTATAGATGAAGGATATTTGCAAAGAGGCTAACTACTCTGTTGCCTCTCCAAGTAGCTGAATGCCCGACCTCTTGCTGAGAGCATCAGCTACTATGTTCCCCTTCCCAGGAGTATATACTATCTTAAAGTCATACTCCTGGAGTTACTTGAGCCATCGCCACTGTCTCAAGTTCAGGTCCTTCTGCGAGAAGATGTACCTAAGAATCTGGTGGTTAGAGTTGACTGTAAAGCGCTCACCCATCAGATAGTGCCACCACATCTTCAAGGTGAAGACCACTGCTGCTAAATCTAAGTCTTGGGTAGCATAGTTCTGCTCGTGCTGCCTCAACTATCGTGAACCGTAAGTGATCACTGCCCTCTCCTGCATCAGGACACACCTGAGTCTTGTCCCTGATGCATCGCAATAAACTACATACCATAATCCCTCTTCCATTAGCCTCATAATGGGTGCACTGGTCAATCTCTGTCTTAGCTCCTAGAAGCTGTTCTGACATCTATCTGACCACACGAAGGGTTTCTCCTTCTTTGTCAAAGATGAGAGTGGTTCTAAAACTCTGGAGAAGTCTGGCATAAATCTCCGATAGTACCCAGCCAGACCTAGGAAACTCCGCACCTTTATCACGCTCCTGGGTGGCTCCCAAGCTAGAACTACCTCAATCTTCGCAGGATCCACCATAACTCCCGCCTCAGAGATGACGTGCCCCAAGAAGTGGACCTATCGAATCCAGAACTGACACTTTGAGAGATTACCATAAAGCTGGTGCTCTCGGAGTGTATCCAATAAAACCCGCAAGTGATAGGTGTGCTCCTCCTCAGTGGTCGAGTAAATCAGTATGTCGTCGATGAAGACCACGAAAAAACAATCAAGGTAAGGCTAGAATATCCTATTCATGAGACTCATGAACACTTCTGGTGCATTGGTTATGCCGAATGGCATAACCAAGAACTCATTGTGGCCTTACCGACACCTGAAGGTCGTCTTCTGCACATCCTCGTCTCGAACTCTGAGCTGATGATAGCCTGACCTGAGGTCTATCTTCGAGAACCATTGTGCTCATCTGAGCTGATCAAAGAGGTCATCAATCCTCAGGAGTGGATACTTGTTCTTTACGGTCACCTGATTCCGACGAAGGTAGTCGACACATAGTCATAAGCTCCCATCCACCTTCTTGGCGAATAAAATCGGAGAAGCCCAAGGTGAAACACTAGGTTGGATTAATCCCTTGCTCTGCAAGTCCTCCAGTTGTACCCGTAGCTCACAAAGCTTAGTGGGAGCCATCCAATATGCTGGAGTAGATATCAGGGCTGTCCTGGGGTACAAGTCAATGTATAAGTCTACATATCTGTGAGGAAGTAGTCTTGGAACACTGTCAGGGAAAACGTTCGTGTACTGATCCACCACAACAGGAAAACTCGGACTCCGCACATCAACCGCTCCAAGGATGATACTAGCCAACTGATTTGTAATCGGTTGTCCTCTCTTCTGCATAAGTCCATCCTACACTGTAAAGGCTCCCTTCTCACTGCTGAAGGTGAACCTTCTCCCATCTGTGCAAACACACCACACTTTGCGCCTAATACAGTTGATCTAAGCATGGATCGTAGATAACCAATCCATGCCCAATATGATGTCGTAAGGCCTCGACGCCGCTACAAGAAGATCCCATCCAAAGATCTCACCTCCTATAGTAAGCTCAAACTATCGGCCCCAGTGCGTAATCATTGAGTCTGCTCCCGTAGGAGTCTCTAGCCGTAAGGATCAAGCCAACGACTCCGTCAAAATCTCCGAGCTCCGAACAAGGGCAGTGTCAATAAAAGAATGACTTACTCCTGTGTCTATAATAACTATATCAATGGTGGATTAGACATAGATAGTACTTTGAATCATCTCAGGTGCACCGTGGTCATAGGCCTCCACTTCCTGAAGTTGAGCCTGCCTCTGCCCACCAGATCCCTATGGCCGGGGTGGACCTCCTGGTAGTGGTGGTGGTAGAGCCCTGAAGCATCGTCGAAAACCTGCTATTCGGCCAGCTCCTCTACCTCATCAGCCTACTCCCGGCGGACCGCCACGGTTTAAACTATGCCTCAGCTTGGGTGGTCCCTCAACCATCTGCTGCTCCTCTGCATGTCGGGGCGGGTAGTCACGAGCCATGTGGTCATGCCCGTTGCATGAATAGCACTGTCTGCCTCTCATATGACTGGATCTGCTGCGTGTTCCCCACACCTCCGAACCAGTATCCGGAGGTCACCCACCTGATGGTCTTGGCCGCTTAGACCTCTGTGACATATGTCTACTGTCGGCTGCAGAAGACTCCGCTACATGCCACCCTGCGGTAGGTCTCGCTGCTGGTGTAGGATCAGCAAGAAATATCTCCATAATAAGGGCTCGCTCTAGTACTCCTGCCTGCGTCAAAATGCTGAAGGAGATCATCGAATCCCTGATCTCATGCCTCAGTCCCTGATCAAAGGTCCGAGCCTGTAGAATGGGTCCCATACCATGTCTATGGAATAGCATGAGAGATCAGTAAATCTCACCGAGTACTAGGCTACTATCACGATGCCCTGTCATAGTTGTAGAAACTCCTAGATGCACACCGCACTGAGGGTGGCTAGAACGAACTATGAGCGGAAGAGGCTCTCAAAGTCTGTCCAAAGAAGAGATGCCTCTTCATGCACCTGGAGCATCAGGCTCCATCATCTACCTGCTATTGCGTGCAGGAGACTCGCCGCAAGGATCACCATGAGGTCAGTTGGTGTCCCAACTAGTCTGAAGACTCTGACAATAGCCTCCAGCCCATCCTTGGCTGCCTGAGGGACCATCTCTCCGCGGAACCTGGGTGGCCTCTAACACTGAAACTTGTGTAGTGCACTCAGGTGACATTCTCTCTCAACTGCTGGGGCTAGTGGAATCAGTGGCTCGGTGGGTAGAGGTACCACCGGTGCCTCCGTTGTAATAGGGCCCTGCACCGAGGCCTCGTCGCTCGGTGGACTGCCATCTCTCACAAATATCGGAACCCTAGCTAGCTGCCATCATCGAGCCATCCTGAAAAGAAACAGGTTCGCCATGGTTAATACATTATACCTGGTGAGCTAACAAAAAGTACTCACAAAGAAAATATTTGAAACACACTTGCAATCAATGTTTTCGTGCATTGAGTCGAAAATCAGAAGTCAGGGTCCTCGTGTATGGATACGTCGACCGCCGCACCAACACAGGACTCCCAGGACTGATAACCACACTCAATACCCTTAACACTATTGCTTCAAATAGAAGAAATTATCAGAGTCCTGAGTTCTATGGTAGAACCGAATCCTCTGATACCAATTTGTCATGACCCATCCTCGGGGCCCATGTCGTGACTACCCCAAGCCCGCCTTCCATAGGCCAGGGGTTGGAGACTATCACCAAAGATGTAAATCCCAATAAAGGGAATACATTGCCTTTATATAAGTAAATAAACAGACAACAGAGTATGCAAGATGAATTAAACACTAAGTAAACTGAGTACGAAAGTAAGTGCTGGTAGTAAATGGGCCAGTATACAAACCCAACTGAAAGTAGAGTACAACTGAGAAAAGAAATTACAACAGCTGAAAATTAAAGCAGAAACCACCAAGTCGTCCTCTGGAATTCCCACCAGAAGGGTGGGTACAGAGAGTCTCATCGGATCCTCGGGTCCGACCTTCCACTGTGAGTATGTCCCGCCAGGTGGCCCTCCTCCGGGTACCATCCTGCTCTACAAGTCTCAACCACGATTAGCGTTGTCCGTCGTCTGCAACCAACACACTGTAGTGCGGGCATAGCCCATGCAGGGGTGAGTATACGATACTCAGTATGGACCCAGAGACCCCCGAAGGCCTCCCAAAATCCACAAAGGATATACCACAAAGGAAATATACAAACACAAAGTATCAACCAACACTACTTTGGTATATGCCCGTACATATACCTAAGTCATCGATTCAAGTTCGGCTCCAAATCCCGAGCCCAAGTACAACTCAGTCCACATAAGAAAGTACAACTCAGTCCACACACGAAAGCAAGACAATCATATCGAAGATAATGATTGAAATTCAAGACTCAGCTCACACAGGTATACTACTCATGAAGAGGGGTGGATATGATTCGATGTAGCCTCTGAATCATCTCCTCTGCCGAACCCACGTAGGATCCAAGTACAGAAGTCGTCGTTGCCGAACCAACATAGGATCCAAGTACAGTAACCATTGCTGTCGAACCCACGTAGTATCCAAGTACAGTCGTCATCGTTGTCGATCCCATGGAGGATCCAATTATAGTCATCCTCACTGCCGAACCCATGTAGGATCCAAGTACAGTCGCCATCGTCATCGTAGTCACAGCCAGCACTAGGGTTCCCGAACACAGCACGCTCGATTCCAGGAGGGTCCGCTCCACGAGCCAAGGGGTCGATACATCAACTGTCACGAAGTCTAGATTTGATTTATCACAAAGTTCCATCTCGTGAAAAGGAACTCAACGCGATAGACGGCGCGTTAATTGGACGCCCGATCTGAGAGATATTGGCTTTTCCGTCCCAAGGGCCTGGTTGGGTTTTAAGCTAAAACCAACCCGACCGTACCCCACCTACATCCAAAACTCAAGTGGAGTAAGCCAAAAGAACTGTATCACTAAGATGAATTCAATGTGATTGACGTCCAGGCGCTGGCGGCCCAGCCCGGCGCTGGAGGCCCGGCACGGAGCAGCCTGCGGCCTGACTCGGAAGCCGGCTACGGCCCGGCTGTCAGCCGAGCGAGGTGCAAATGGGGCGCAACCCCCTTTTTTCAGAAACGGCGGCCCCCTGGTGGGGTCTTCTCAAGGCAGTTCAAAGGGAGTGGGTTACACACCCCCATGCTTCAGGTAACGGCCGGCCATTGAGGCCCGCCGGTTGTGAGCCCCCGCGGGATCCGCGGGGTCCCACCTCCTGGAGCGCCGGGGGCCGGCTCTACCGGCTGCCCATTTGAAGACCGCCGCACACTAAGGCCGCGGCTCCAGTCTGACCGGAATGTCACGAGGGCGCCGCGCCCCTTCGCCGAGGCCCGCTCCTGGCCGCTGCCTCCTTCAGCCTCACCGGCACAGCGTGACGGTGCCGCGCACCATCGCCGTGGCCCGCTTTGGCCGCAGTCTTTTTTGTTCCCACGCGGTGCAACGACATCGCGCCGCCTTCACCACAAATATCAACAAAGATCAACAAAAAAGAGGAGGAGGATCGACTATGTTTTTGCGGTCTGATCTCCTCCCGTTATGATGATAACTAGCAGCCAAATTAATCAACGATGGTCGATAATTAAAACTGGAATGAAGATAACCCCTACTTCGAAGGAAGTTCACAGTTTTCAAGCATCGCAGATGATGGCGTCATTTTCGTTGTCGTCGGTGTCTCCTCCCTTGTCACGGAGGAAGAAGGGGATGGGGAAACTGAGCCGCTGAGTCGATGTTCTTCATCGGAGAGTTGTCACTCACCGTTGAAGATGATGTTCTTCAAAAGGGACTTAGAACTCTCACCCAAAATCCTCACACAACAAGCCAACCCCCCAAAATAAAATAAGTCTCATCTTATTTTATTAATTCATGCCATGCATTTAAATTTCAAATTCAAACACATAACTCAATTAATTGAAGAGGTTCAATTAATTAAATTAATGTGTGTTGGCATTATTAAAGTGGAATAGGAGAAGTCACTTAATTAAATACAAAGGGTTGCCAACATTAAACACAAGAAGATTAATGTGGTGTTTAAGTGGTTTTAAAGAATGTGAAGGGGTGGGGTTCGTGTGGGCCCCACCTCAAAAATATCCTCACATGGGTAGTTAGTGGCTTGTGGGTGCCACCCCAACTACCCCATGTAGGATATAACCACATGGATAAAGAATAAAAATTGTTCCACAATTTTTATTCAATTGTTTATTAATCCACAATTCTTTACAACTCCTCCCGAGAAAATGAATCTTCTATAAAGGTCCTCTTATGCAATTACCGACGCTGCAGTTTCATCGCTACCCTTAGATTTCAATTCCAAGCACCGGTTCAAAAGACAGAAAAACCTGCTCGTTCGTTCACTGAACGTACCCAAGCTAAACTTGGGAAATTGATTCCTGGCACACCGGGCCTCAAAATCAGGTGCCGTCAAAAACTGCGTACTCATAAAATCCCAAAGAATTTAGGAAAAAACTTTCCTTGAAATTTACAAGTCTTCACATTATTAATATTTATTACTAGTTATTACTATTTATTACTATTTGCTACTATTTATTACTGTTGATTACCATTTATTATTATTGATTATTATTAATTACTAATTATTACTAATTATTACTGATTATTACTAATTATTACTAATTATTACTAATTATGTCTAATTGTTACTATTTTTTTACTAATTATTACTGATTATTAATATTTATTACAATATATTACTAATTATTACTATTTTTTACTATTTATTACTAATTATTGATAATTATTACTAATTATTACTAATTATTACTAATTATTACTATTTATTACTATTTATTACTAATTATTGGTATTCAATATTATTTATTACTATTTATTACTATTTGTTACTAATTATTACTATTTATTACTATTTATGACTTTTTATTACTATTTATTGCTATTTATTGTTATTTATTACTATTTATTACTATTTATCCCTATTTATTACTATTTATTACTAATTATTACTATTTCATTATTAATTATTACTATTTATTACTAATTAGTACTAGTTATTACTAATTATTACTATTTATTACTATTTATTACTAATTATTTATATTTATTACTAATTATTACTAATTATTACTCATTATTCATATTTATTCCTATTTATTACTAATTATCCTTATTTATTAAAAAATATTACTAATTATTCATATTTATTCCTATTGATTACTCGTATTTATTACAAATTATTCATATTATTTCAAATTATCGCTATTGATTACAAATTATTCATATTGATTACAAATTATTACAAATTATTCTTCTTGATTACAAATTATTCCGATTTATTACTAATTATTCATATTTATTCCTAATTATTCCAAATTATTCTTATTTATTCTTATTTATTTCTAATTATTCCTATTTATTTCTAATTATTTATAATTATTACTATTTATTCTAAATTACTACAAATTATTCCAAATTATTATTATTTATTCCAAATTATTCGTAATTATTACTAATTATTCCTAATTATTACCATTTGTAACTAATTATTTCTATTTATTACTAATTATTCCTTTTTATAATTAATTATTCTTATTTATTACTAATTACCTCTAATTATTACAATCTATTAGTATTAATTACTATTGAAACAATATATTTGTAAAAATAAATAATGCAAAAATAAAACTGTCTAATTCTAATTTAATTTAATTATCGCTAATTGAAAATAATTATAACTAATATAAAATTAAAAAAATTAACTAAAAAATAAACGCAATAAATAAATACCTTAAAACAACGACTTTTGTACGATGCTAGACTTGAAAATCGCTCTGATTTGAAATTTTAAACATTGGAAAAGTTTCATAGAGAAATATGCGAGTTCAATGAAAGAGTGGAGTTGAGAGAGGTGTGAAATGAAATAAAAACAGATGGGGTTATATATAGGTATGATTATTTGCGATGGGAGTATTTACGATAGGATTTTTGTTCAAAATAAAAATCCCCTATTAATTTGGGTCGGTGAATAAAAAATTATTTGTGACATGTCCCATTGTAAATACCAACATGAAGAAATATTATTTGCAATGAGACCCATCACAAATACAAAAAAACCCTGAAGTGTATTTGAGATGGGTCCCGTTGAAAATACTAATAACCACCGGAGGGTATTTGTGATGGGACCCATCACAAATAATAAAACCCACTGAAGGGTACTTGTGATGGGTGTAAGTATTCATCGCAAATACCATTCCTGCGGTATGGCGCGCACTACGCGCCAAATCTTTTGTGACGGGATACCACTTCTCATTGAAAATAATTAGTTATTTGCGACCAGAAAAGCATCGTGTCACAAATAGTCCCTCAGGGCGGACTATTTCTAACAGGATGCTTCCCCATCACAAATAACCCGTCGCAAATGATGAGTTTTTCATAGTGCATCACATACCCTTGAATCTAAGTGCAAGACTGTCAACTCCTCCATTGCTCTCCAAGAATCCACAGACTCCTTAACAACACTCTTCCATGATTTGTTGCTCAAATCGTCACCCACAACATTCCCCTTTAATGAGGTGTAATAGATCTAAAAATCATAGTCTTAAAGAAACCCCATCAAGCTTCATTTTCCTAGATTTATATCTCAATGGGAAAAGACATACCTCAAACTCTTGTGATATGTGAAGACCACAAAGCACTCCCCATTGAGGTAATGTCGTCACAACATCAACGCAAACATAATGTCTACTAGCTCTAGATCATTGGTGGAATAGTTATGTTTATAAGGGTGTAACTGCCTATACCCAGAAGAGATCACTACCTTCTACTGCATGAAGATGCGCCCTAATCCCTGATGGGACACATCATAGAAAACCTCAAACAACACACCCTCCTCTGGCAGCTGAAGCACTAGATCACTAACCAACATCCCCTTCATGTAACTGAACGCTGCTTGACACTAATCCTTTCCACCCAAAAGCCTAGTCCTTCCTACTTAAAGCTATTAACGGGGCTATGACTTGAGAGAAAGAAGGAAGAAACCTCTGAAAATAGCCTGTGAGACAAAGGAAACTAGGAACCTCTGCAGAATTCTTGGGTTCTTCCCAAGAAAAAACTTCTTTAACCATTGATGGGTCTACTGCCACACCATCCTGAGACACCACATGCCTGAGGAAATGCACCACTCAGGGACGCAACTTACACTTGGGTAACTTTTCATAGATCTCATGGCGTCGAAGAATATACAAGGAAATTATGAGATGATTGACATGCTCCTCCTTTGACTTCAAGTAGATCAAGATATCATCGAGGAATATGACGAAGAATTTGTCTCGGAACTCATAGAACATAGAGTTCATAAGCACCATGAACACAACTGGTGCATTCTTAACATTGAACAGTATGACTACAAACTCAAAGTGTTGATACCTGTATCTAAAGGTAGTATTCAGGATATTCCCTCTGTCACCCTCAAATGGTGATATATATGAAAAATATTGATCTTAGAAAACTGACTCACCCTCTCAGCTGGTCAAAAAGATCATCTATCATCAGAAGAGGGTAATGGTTTTTGACTATCACTTAATTCAACCTCTATTAGTCTACTCACAATCTTAGTCTACCATCCGCCTTCTTTGGGAATGACTCTAGAGCACCCCATGACAACACACTGGGCCGAATAAAATTCTTCTACATCAGATCATCATCCCAAATCCTCAACCCCCACTAATAAGAATGTTCCATCTGTTAAGAAGCCATCATAATTCGAGAATCATCAAGCTGCAAGTCTATCCCGAACAGAACATCACATCAAGCAGGTTGCGTGACAAACTCCTTGTTGAAAACATCTAAGAACTCTCCAACATCCCTGGGAACCTCTACCATCCCAATATCCACTCATTCCATCAACAAATCAGCCAATAAGGAATGAGGGGGCTCCACACATTGGCTTCCCACCTGACAACTCCACTCACCAACAAAAACCACATAATGGCCATCCAAATTCAAAAAAATGACCCTCCTATGGAATAATTATATAATATAACGTACATAATAAAAATATTATATACCCAGGATAACATCATATGGATACATATATAGTAATAAAATATCTTCAAGAGACATATGTGGCCCCATCATCAGTCTACAACCCCAACACACATCAAAAAACCTCGTCTGGCCTCTGACTGGCATAGTTAACACTAGCGGTGTGAGAAGCCTCTCTATATCTATTCCCATGACATGGGATATAGAGACTGTGACAAAGGAGTGAAAATATTCTGAATAAAAAATTTAACAAACAAGAGTACTAAATAAACTGATCGTACCTATGATGATCTGTGACCCATCTGGGTCTCCAGCCTCCAATGCATGTAACTGACCATGCCCAATACCTCTGCCTCTCCATTGATGACCAGCTCCACAACCACACTCAAGTCATGGTATCTGAACATGAGTAACATCAAGAAGTTTTCCTCTACCCTCTATATCTCACCTCAGAAGAGAATAAGACTATTTCCCTTGTTACTAAAACAATCTCACTAGTAACTTTTGCTGAGGATGGTATTGAACCAGGCCACCTCAACCAAACTGAGCTTAGGGATCCACTATTCACTGGTTATGGTTATGTCCATAATACCCAAACCTAAAAACCCCCATCCCAAAGATCTATGGAAAATCATTGAAACCATTGGCACTAGAATACCACAAAGGAAGCTAGTGAGGTTGACTCCCCATTGCTTGAAACCTCAATTTTCTTGGCTCATGAGAACTTCCACTCAAAACTTGGATCCCCGGGGAACCTTTTTTGTTCCCCTATCATGGTAAACCTCATCGTGAGTGCATCTACATAATCACTTATACCTTATTCTGAACCTCCATATACATTGGCAATGTAAAAAGACTGACTTCATACTGGATAGTAGGACATAGGGCCTCCTCAAGACATCTCACACGATACCCTTCAATTGAAAAAAGATCTAGAGAAAAATAAATAAGGTCCTTGAACCTGATTCCTAAATAACGTGCCGACATGCTCCCCTTCTAAAGAGAAATAAGCTCATTCCACTTTACTTCCTTTATGGTTTATGAAAGGAACTCTACCCCAAACTCCTTATACAAGTTAACCCACAAAACATATGCCTCCTTTTGATCACCAAGGTACAATGTCCCCCACTGACACACATCTCCTCACATTTGACCAACTTCTAAGGGACCCCAATTCTCCATCAGGGCCCAGATCAAAATGAAAGAAATCTAGAGCTCATCCAGCTAGCTTTATATATCCACATCTAAAACACTACCCTCATACATTCCCAAATCTTGCCACATAAAATCATGCAATGTACTCTACCAGTAATTATCCTCCTCCATATGATAAACCCTATTGTAATCAACCGGGTCATCCTACTGAATCTCAACTGCCCAAGTCACACATGGATGATGAACATGATCCATAACTGTAAGGAAAACAAATAACTTTCTAATACTAGTAGTCTGAAATTTTTATTTGGATTAATTTTAATTCAAATTATTTATTTTAACCTTACCAAAACAACCCAATTCAAACAAGAACACAATTCATCATGATGAATGTACCTTTCCTATGTCTATACACTATAAGCAGGTTCTTCTCACTTAGTTGTTAAATAAGCTCAGAGTCTGTTCATTAGATCACGGGGGCCCAAAAATTCCATGTCCTAGCCAGTCTCTCTGGCCTATTTCATGCACCAAGGTCAACTATAATTCTTTCCATACCTACCCATGCATTCCTAACCATGCATAACTCTGAACTCCGCCCTATCTCTCAACCATCACCTTTGATACCACTCTATCATGAAACTCTCCCCCCAAAGATATTAAAATTAAGGGAGAGAGATAATGACCCTCGAGTCCTGTCTCTAGTAGGCCTCAAGTTTGAGATTAGCACTGATGGTATAAAAATCTCACAATATGGGAGGTGTTTTACTCTATAAGGAAACAATATTAGGAGATAAGATGAATTATCCACAATAAACTCCATGACACATATATAAGAAAATCAAAAACCACCCCACAATGCATGTGTAAATAAAACTAATATAGATAAAAATTCTCCAAAATATATACCCAAAATAAAATCTAAGATAGTGACAACAAATATCCAAAGGGTTCAAATAGTTATTTCCACCATAGTCCATGTAATCCTTCAGAAAACGAAAAAATAGTTTTATAAATTTAGTGTGAGAATAAAAGTATACTCATTAGGAAAACCAATGTTTCTCGTGCACATGTGAAAGAAGCATAGCAATGCACCTTTGAAAAAAAAACAGAACCAAATAACACCAATAAATGTATACTAACCTAACCCAATCTCAAAAAGTTATGATCACCAAATAATGCAAGCCAAGTAATAAAATATAATATGAATCACATAGATAGGGGTACCCTATATTGATTTCTCACTGGTATTCCACTCTCACACCCCAACTTCACACATCCTGGAACTCTCATCTCTTCCCTATAACACACCACCCCACAAACACAGTCACGACAAACCTCACCTAAAGAAACTTGGGATCACTGCCCCATAGGTACGACCACATCAGATCTTTCTTGAAAACACTTGGTCCACAACACAACCACTTCCAAAATTAGAGTAGTAGGGTAACATGAACATGTTGGATATCAACCTCATTCCCTAATCCTACCATGTATGACCCCCCACTATAAGATTTCCCCCCTAAGCACAATCATATCTTACCCAAAAAAATCTAGGCCATCACAACCACCATCTAATGCACTGACAGACCTTTGGACATCACATCCTGTGAAATAACCACCCCATTGGGAAGAGAGAATGAGAAATATCAGGTTCCTAGCCATCTTTTCTCCTCACTAGATGTTGAGAAAAACACCTCATCGTGATTATGTATGTTTTTACACATAGTGATCGATGTGTGTGGGGTCACTACTATAAATGGAAGCTATAACAACGGACCTATACCGACAGTTTGGAAAAAACTATTGGCATAGGTACCTTAGAGAGACCCTATACCAATATTTTTGGAGAAACCTTTGGTATAGCCACCATGGAGAGACCCCATACCAAAGCTTTTTCAAAAAACCATTGGTATAGGTCACTAACTAGGACCCATACCAACAGTTTTGGCCAACATTGTTGGTATAGGTCACTTATGTGGACATATACCAATGATCTTGTCTAAAACCATTGGTATAGGTCCATTATATAGACCTAGACCTATTCCAATGGTTTCACCAAAACAATTAGTATAAATCAATATATCAAAGAACCTATACCAATAGTTCTCAAAAACATTTGTATATGTACCCATATTTATTATGGATTATCTTGTCAAATAACATTATATAAATAAAAAGTTAAAATACTTATGAATATACATATTTATATATATTTATGAAATTATATTCACAAAAGACAACTTAGTTTAGGGGTTAGGTCTTTGATATTTAAGGTAGATGTCATGGGTTCAAACCTCCACTATGTATTTTATTTTTCATTACCTATCCCAACCATTTTGGGAATACCATTGGGATAAATCTATCCCAACACCAAATCACCCAAAGACCATCCAAACCATTTGTATAAGATATAATAACAGTTTTGGGATCTACACCAAAGGTTCTGAACCATTGGTATAGGTTATTTTTCTAGTAGTGGGTGTGTATAGAAATCAGAATAATATATAAGTATATATTTATATATAATATCAAACACTAAATCCCAACCTACAGGTTAAAAAAAATCAACCAACTCACAACACTATCACTTTTTCTGCCACCTCTAAATGCATAACACCACACATCAAGCCACAAACCCCATTTCAAATTTCCAACCAATTTCATTTAGTCACTCCATTCATTTCATTATTTAGAATCAACCACATTTAACCACGCAACCCATCATTTATTTATCCATTAACCATTTTCATTTCATTAACCAAATAAACCCAAGAAATTCTAAACTTTATTAAAAAAATATTTATTTATTTCATCACTACTCAGGCATCTAGCTCAAAGAAAACACCACCATGCCACCCCAAAATCATGACCACAAAAACCACCTCACTACCCCAAAATAAAGACCACAAAAACCAACTCATCACCCCAAAATAATGGACACACAAACCACCTCTCCACCCCAAAAGAATGAACACTCAAACCATCTCAACACCCCAAAAGAATGACCACAAAACCATATACCCCACATGTCCCAAACACACATCATATTACCAAAATAATGAACATGCATCACAATACAACAAGATAATTTTAAAAGTTTTCAAGGGGTTATTATTACATTTCACTTTATTTTATGGTCATGTTCACAGAAGCCATATTCCCGGGGAAACCATATCATTCTCCAAATATAATTGGTTAATCAAATTCCATTTTATTAATATATCACAACAATCACAACTGAAGAAGCATTAAAAATGCATATATCACATGAAAAAAATCCCTCAACAACCACAATTTTCATCAGGGAATCTAGACCATACAATCCACAATATCTGAAATAAAATTAAATCTGTAAAATCATCTGAATCAAAAAAAATTTACCCCTTTAAATAATATTTAACCAATTATTTATATTTTATTAAGCTGTAACAACCATAATCCATAGATAAAAAAGAGTAAACCCCTCATGCATGATACACAATAAAGAGAGATGAGGGATTCCATATCTCAAAGAAGCTTTGCCGACACGTTGCACACCATAGGCTAAAGAAGAATTCTGACAAACCACAACCACACCACAAGATAACATATTAAACTACATCACACCAAAAGATCCATAAAAATTCATCCCAAAAACACAAACAAAACCAAACTGTACCACTATAGGAAAACTCCAAATAATAATATAAGGAATCTAACTAAGAAGAAGGAAGGGCCACCATTGATTTCCAATGAACAACTACCAAGACCAATGGATCAAAGAGTGACGAAGAGGGCTTGAAAAACTGCTCAGGGCACCTAGGGTTTTCCCAAGACAAGAGGAAGAATAATTCATGGCCGAAGAATGAAGACACATCCAAAATATAACTTTTAAAAATACATTGTAGTGGGGATTTACACAACTTTTAATCCCTTTTAACATCATGTAATGCTCATGGTTTAGTTACAAGGAAAAAAATCACCTTTTCATTATTTAATTTAAAAAATATACACATTGTGATCCATCCCTGGACATGCTGTGAAACCAACTTTCACATCGTGTTAGATTTCCGTGACGTGTATTTCCTACAGAATTTCTGTTGCACCGTCATCTTTCACTGAGAACTCCTATAACCTCCCATGAACACATATAACACTCAAAACTAGAAAAGTAATATACTGGGAATTAACAGACCATTTTAGATGATCATATATAAGGTAAACCTAATGAAGAAAATAAACAAACTAGCATCCTAAAAGAGTCACAATTATTCCCAGATTCAAACATATATACACAAAATATAATTCCATGAAAACACTCATCAACATGGTTAATTTCCCAAAACCTATAACTAGATATAATAATAGTGTTTGTGTAGGTACCCAAGTTCCATTATATCCTGAGAAATGTGTGATTACAATATATTAGGCCACCAAAAATGGTTTCCCTAAAATAACAATTCCTATAAAATGGTGAATGCATGAATGATATATTAAATAGTTTAAAAGTTTAAAAACAATTTAAACAAAAAGAAACAAATAAAAAAGGATTACCTAGGCTCACCATGACACCTGATGTGAGTCATACCTACTTTGGAAAATAATATGGTGTCTCCGATCATGTCACGATGATAATGCAAACCATAATAACCAAATAAAATCCAAAATCTCATCATGGAATTCCCCATTATCATCAAATATCTTAAGGAACAAGAGAGATAATCCTGATGTTCCCATAGAATCCAAAAACTCATGAAAACTTTCCCAATAATCAAGTATCATACCTAATCTAGGTGCATATCCGGACATTTCCATAAAACTTGAACACTCATGTCAGTATTCGTCATTATTCAATGATGTATAGAATTAGAACACTTATATTAGAATTCTAAGGGAATCCATGTGCTCATCCCGAAATTCCTAATCACCAAGTATCATACTGAATCAAAAAAATCATCCCAATATTCTCCTCATTAATTATTCATGTCAACAGCTTTTTCATTTTATATTTAATCAACAACCCATTAAAAAAATTACAAAAACTGTTTTCAATATTATTTCACATGAAATTATTCATTTTAATGTCAAATTGTAACCATTTTATAATTTCATTTTAATATCTCAGATCCAAATCAAAAGAACATTGTTATGATGTACCGTCTTACATGTCTTCAATTAAATTCACATAATCTAATTTTTCATTTGAAAAATTTCATCTGAATATAATCCTTGGGATTTACCATTTTTCTTTACAAACTCTATATCAAATCATAACCCATAATTTTAAAATTCATCACTTATTGTTCCATGAGATAAAATTAAAAGGTATAATTCTTTTACGAACATCGGTGGTTGGGAAATTCTATTTCACAAACATCGATTCCAAGAATAATTCTGACTTAAACCATTTTAGACATAACTTGCTCATTTATAGAATATCAAACCTAACACCTTTGAAAATTTCACACTTATTACTTGAAAATCCATTTCCTTCCATTAAGAAAACCTAAGGTTAAAATAGGTTTAATGGATTCCTATTGTAATTTTCATTATCTAGGGTTTATGACATGTCAAAGTTAAATTTAGCTAAAGAAAAACCTAATATGAAATATTTAATTTAATGTAAGTCACAACATGGCTAGGCTATCATGAGAATACACCACACCCACTTATAATAATATTGAGATAATATGGGTTAATTGAAGGACCACCTACCTTATAATTAGTGAATCCCACATGTGGATAATCAGCCTTTGATTTGAACTAAACTGTAAGAAAATGAGAACGTAGATGAATGCCTTGAAAATATAGAATATTATATAAATAAATTAGAAAAACACTTAATAGAATAAGAAAAAAATATTTGAGGGCATGAGAGTTGTAGAATTCCCTCAAAAGCTCCAATGCAAGTGACGGATGTTGAAATAGACTTCATATAAAGGAGATCTCTCCAATATGATATGTGAGAGAGGGAGGTGAATATGAGGGGGGAATGGGGAGGGGTTATAATAGAAAAATTTGGGGTTGAAACTTGAGTAAGATGGAAAGGGGTATCCCCTAGTGAAATGATGGTGATTTCCCCACTTAAAAAGAACCATAGAGGCCACCAGCTATCCACTATCCTTTGTTGTGTAGTTGATGCTAGCTCCCTGACTAGTTGGTTATCCTAGGAACCCAACTTGGCTACTTCTTTGTCCACAGTCTAGCCAGTGGTACTGTTACAACAAAACGCTACCCTAGATCCATTTTTTGAACCCCTAAATGCTCCTAAAATTCCTTATACTCCCTAAAATACCTTGATCAAGGGTAACTACATGGGGTTTATTTTTTTTAAATTAGTCCATATCTCAGTGGAGGGTGGGGTGTTATAATCGCCCCACCATATAATAGCTCATCCCTAATTTTCACTTCTAAGGATAAACATTATTTGATTTAAAAACAAATTAACTTCATTTTATTAGTCATAGAAATTACATTACAACACATGGACAAATTTACTATTAAAAAATTCATCCACCCAAACATTGCATCACCAATTCATTAAACCAAATCCACCATGCTACTTGATTTGGGTGGTTCTTCAAACTTTCAACAATTGACATTACACCTCAATGTTAATTTCATCTATCTACACCAATAAGTATTCCAACCAACTATACTTATTGAAACACATGGTTTGACTCTTAAGACTATTCATAACATGGGTCCTGATCTTAACATTCATGTTGTCATGCCACTCCAAAATACCAAGGTTCCACAAGATCGGTTACTCCACCATATTCATCCCCAACCATCACATCTGGTTACCCAAACCACAAATCTTGTGAATTATACGAAATATCCACCAGACAATACTGACACTTATGTATATATAAATCCCCTATAATATCGTCCTCTAATATCCAGTTGGACTCAGAAACCCAAAATCATTTCAGAGATATATCCATTACTGATTTTCTTCTGATGTCTACCAAAACTACCTACAACAAGTGTGACATGCTCAATACCTCCATAGTGGTCTCCCCATTATAGGATTTCTTTATTAGATTTAATCCATATAGGAAAACACTGATCAAGAAACTTCCATTGACTCTCATTCCTAGTTTTGATATAAATTGGATGAATATCTAATACCCTTCCTGTGGGACTAAAAATTCTAAAGTTTAGGGAAATGAATCAAACATGACCTTAATAATGTGTGTCACATCTCCATGAATTCTACCAATGTGGCTCTAGACCCACCACATCAAATCCCTACCAAAACAATTGGTCAAAAATCCTCTATCCAACCCTTGAAAAAACAAATAGCTTCCACCATTAACATGTTGTTAAACTAATAAAACAAATTACCTTTAAAACTGAAGGAATACCATGACCATCCCAATACAAACTGAGGTATAACCCTGACCTATGATTCAATTCCAAACACTATTCCTAATTCTCTCATCAAATCACCCACGTGGCACTAGACCAAACTATTCTTGTATCACGTCATTTCATCCCGAGTATAAAAAGACTGCTCAGACTCCAATCCACATCACACAATGATTAACCTTAGAATTTCCCAAGGCAGTCCAGATTACTTTAAAAATAAAAGATCCCTAACATTAGGTGCCTTCAGGACTATCTAGTGGCTCATCCTGCAAATAATTGGAATAAGTTGTGTCCCTTATAACATGAGGGTTACATTCCCATTACTAGTATAACACTCCACACCATAGAAGTCCCCTTATCACCACTCTACTAGGTTAAACCCATATTTCATGGCCCATGTCTCATATATCATAAAACACAATGGTTAGACAAGTCCCTCTTGTTGAATCTGACCACTTATAGAGATTTTAGATCCACTCACTCTTCTTTGATCATAGAAACCTCATCATTAACATCCACTAAAAACTAACTCATAATGTGATTTATTACCTTAATTTTTCTAATGGTCCTCTCCTAACTAAATTTATTCTGTTATATTGTTCCCTAAGTGTATAAAATAATGGTTCATCCCTTCAAAATATGTTAGAATATTGTCCCATGTTGTCCCACCACACTGTCAATACACCTGAACCGAAATGATTCTCTTATATTACCCATGTCACAAAACCCTAATCAAACCAAATATTCCTATATCAACAGAGTTTATTTTGTCCTTTCCATCCAAACCCTGGTAAAATATTCCCACAACTAATTCTCAAGGTAATTGTCCCTTGAACCATACACATCTTCTCACAGATCAAAAATTCAGTGGACACCCTAATTTCCAAAACACACTACCTTGATATATTAGTAAACATTATACCGTACCACTAGGACCAGAAAATTACCACCTAAAAATTTGGGTCATCTAACCCACATGTAACTATCAATTTTTGGTTACCTTTTTCCAATAATGACCCTAAAATGAAACCTACTATGGTCTCATGACTCATTATCAGACATTCATGAACCATTTATCATCATGGAAGTACCTCTTCCACATCACATGAGATTTTTCAATAACCTAATCAATTACTCAGGGGAATCTAACAAAAAAAATTCCCCAAGCCAAATCCCAATAGGACCAATGTGCACCATCTCAACTCATGTGTATAATAATTAGTGCTCAGCCTCACACCACTGAATCTTATTGAAACCCATGGGTCATATTCTACATTATGAGTAATTGAGAAAATATAACTCATAATCCAATGAGTTGAGCATGATTGATACTAAGATCACTTGACCAATGTAACAGTCGACCACACTTTTTGCATGTCACTTTAACCAAACTGAGGTATCCCAAATGCCTTTGATTAATAGTCCTAACACCTTATATGTAATAAAGATAAGCATATGTCCACCTATTTTCCTGAGTTCCATTTCATGAAACCAAGAACTTACCTATATTTTAACCACTTATAAAAAGTGCCTCCATAACTAATAGGGTAATTCATCCAAACAATCTTGCCCTTTGAAACTGCTATTAATATAATACACCATCACTCAGGGTGCCTAACTAAAACTACTCTAAGTCTTGAAAACACCAAACATGCACTAATCACAAAAGTTGAAGTACCAACCTTTCCTTTCATACATATAGATATTTATAATCCCAGGATAACCCCTCTCATAGGATGCCCTAAAAGGTCATGGGGCCCCAATATACTGATCTAATGTCAAATTTAAGGTGCATCGGGCTCTCCCAACTGTCCCACACATCCCACCTTATATAGGCTGCAACTCAAGATCAACATTCTAATTTATGTTCCATAGTGAAATAGAATATAGTGTGACCAACACCAAACTATAGTGTCCTTAGGTATACATGATATCACCTACTATAGTATCAACCTACTGGGGAACAAACCACCATAACAAACCATGACTTCCATGATCATGAATCAATAATGGTCATAAGGGAAACCACACACTTCCATCCGAAACAACTCACATCGTATGAATTTTCATAATCATAGGATATCTCCATTTCCATAACAACCCATATTTGGTTAATAATATATATAGGGAAGGTACATAACATGACAATATCATAACTCAAGCACCCCTAGTATCCCCAATTCCCATAAATAGGTCCAAGAAAAGAACATAAGGCCTCTAAACCACCTCATTCATTTATGTTTCATCACTTTATAAATTTACAAAGTGAATACTTTATCATTTAATAGGATTTAAATTATAAAACTCTCTATAATCTATTAAGATTTAAAATTATATAAGGGTTGGTTAAATAAATTTTCATTCACAAGATATAATAAAACACCTAATAGGTTTCTTACTGGTACTCTATTTAAACAATACCGATATTTATTAACCCACTTATATCTAGCTTTATACCAAGAAAACAACATGGGAGTTGGTTAGTTATGATTACACTATAGCCTTATATGGCATAAACCCATATAAAACACTATAAATACATCACATAACCCACATCCTTTTACCAATAGGTAGTCACAACCAAATAAATATATTAATTAAACAGATATAATTATAAGATAATATAAATGGAAGGAAAATGTATTGTAAAACTAATTTTGTTTCAAATTATCCTATGTACTTTATGTTTTTATGAACATAAAAACCCTTCATATGTAACGGATTATTTTTTATGAGCGTTCATTTGAATTTATATGTATTTAAGTCATTCTACAATTAATTATTCAATTGTGGATGTTTACTAAAATTTTCCTAAGTGTAGAAAATTGACTATGTGAAGAAATAATCTACATGGATATTTTTTTATGTTGAGAAATCAGCTACGCCAATCAGTTATGTGAAGGAAACTACTATCTGAATTGGATACATCAACGTATCAACTATGTGGAAATCACCTACGTCATCAAATTGCCTTGGTGATCAAATGACTACATTAATAAAAACATTACATAGTGTAATCAACTACATGAATTGGATCCATGGAAAATTTGGCTATGTGGTTCAAATCGGTTACATGAATCATTTTACAACATTAAAATTTTTCTAATTGAGAATTAATTATATGTGATTTGGCCTCATAATGAATTTAACTATGTGAAAATTGGATACTTGATCAATTTGGCTACATGAACTCAAAACCACTGAATTTAGTTACGTGGGGATCTGGAATCATATATGTGGTTATGTAACTTGTATATTTATTACTATTGGAGTAATCATGTGTAATTTAATGATTCTATTGATTCATTAAATATTATATTTTCTATTTTTAGTAAAATGGTTTCCTATAAGTTTCTATGTACTAAGAGAATAAAATATTACAAGAATAATTTAAAGATCAGTACTGTTGAAGAGGTGTTTTAGATAAAAAGAAACTTAGAATTTAATCTCAAAACCAATTTTTTAGGATATCATACGGTTCAATATTATGATATATTTCATACAATATTATTTAAAAAATAATAAGAATAAATCATACAGAGAAGTAAGAATCATGCATTATCACTATACACTCTACCTACTCTCTCTCTCCCCGTTAAATCACTTTATTTTACATCACTATACTAAAAACAACAAGAAGAATAATATTCATGTTCTAAATCTATACTTAAAATTTCAACACTATTGTATTTTAGAAGCCTCGTATCATGGTACTTTTCATTAATATTTTTTCTCTTGGATTGTTATTCTCTTTTTCTAGCTGCATCTTGTAACTCTGAGATTCATTTGTGAAATTTCATCATTCTAAATTTCTCATTTTGGTAAGTTTCATCCAATTTTAATATTAAATAATGTTTTTTGATAAAATAAACATTAAAGTTAGTGTTAATAGATCCTTTTAGTATCCTGGTAAATCATCTATTCTTTTCGAAGTGATTGATACTTTCACTTAGTCATAAAATCCCTATGAAAATGAGTGGTGCTAGGATAAATGAAAAAGATATAGGATTTGATCATTAATGGAGTGGAATATGGGATATTTGTTCATTGAACCACTATAAATCTCATGTGTTATATCTAATTATTTTTATTTTTATGTTCATTTATTTCATGTGTTGAGAAAATATCAGAACTTATAAAACCATAAAGATGGTAGTTTTACAATCCAAAAAAATTCCAAGAACTCAATTCAATCCCTATCGAGTCTTAGTATAGTGGTTCTATGATATACAATTAGTTTTTCAGGATGTGAATTTTTAGTTTTCAATTATAAAATGTCAAAGTCTTATGATCAAATTCAAAAATGATTCTATGGTTGAAAATAGAGAAGTTGTTATTATTGTAAGAGTTCCCAAAAACTATCAATAAATTTATGATTCTGGGAATCCATAAATGATAATCTATTTTAAGAAACATGGTTAAAAGTTTTATTTAAAAACCGTAAATCCCAATATTTTTTTAAAAGGACATCTAGATATGTTTTATGCTATTATTGATAGAAAATATAATCTAAAATAAAAATCTATTAATACTATAATATGTGGACTAGGTCTAGATGAGTTCAATAGAGTAACACAATTTATGACAACATGTGAGATGTGGACTATGATTTTAATGTAATACCAAGTTAATGATAATATAAGATAAATCTAATACAATACTACCAAAATAAAATTTGATAATTTCAGGATGGTTAATTGAGAAACCATAACTCAAATGAATGAATAATTAACAAATATTATATCTAATATTTCTTCTCTTAGAGTACCAACTCCGGAATTTGACCACGATCTGAAAGCTCCTAAAGAATTACAATTAAAATGGAGTATAATCTCTGCTAACATTGGGAAATCTACAACTATCAATGATTTTCAAATAAAAATCTTATTGGTATAATTTTAATTTATGAGGTAGTGATGAATGATGAAGTGGGAGAGAATAGATTTTTTAAAAAGGAAAATGATGCTATAAAAGGCTCCACTTCAAAAAACGATAGGAAAAGTAAAGGAATACAAATGTATAAGTCATCAGATTAAGATAGCTCTAATATATTACTTCAAAGAGTGATCTCTATCATTTTTCAATGAATTTATAAAAGTTTTATAATATGATAATGGGATTCAATATATCTGATAACTAGTACAAGAAACATAAGATAACTATAAAGATGTTAGATTCTATGAGTCTAATAAACTCAGACACATTAAGTTAGATTTCCCACATTATCAATATAATAAGAAGTATGAGAAGAATAATTTTTAAGAAGGTTGTATTTAAGAATAAATCCATGAATTCCATGATGGAAACATGGTGCACTTCTAGTGATGATACATCTGGAGGATCATAAGATGATATATCCAATTAAAATCACATCATGTGCTTTATAACATACTAAGATGAGGTAAAATATTTTAATTCTTATGATAATGAGTCTAATTCACAATTTGAAAAATACTATTTTGAATTATTAAATGAATATTTTACCATTATGGGAAAAACTATGAAATCTTGAATAAGAAAAACAAGTCCATGATTTTTTTCACAATATTGTTTCAAGTGAAAAAGTGTTCTTGAATAAAAAAAATTTAGATCTTAAATTCATATGGAAAATTCTACTGTATCATTTTTTGAACATGATAAAAAAATTGAAATCCCAAAAATAGCAGTTCATGGTATTATTTTTTCTATAAGTGTTTTGTAAAAATGGGAAAATTAATTAAATAAAATTTTAAGTAATAATAAGGTCTAGAAAAATAAATTTTGAATAATAATATAAGGTGAAAAACCAAATATCAATAAAAACTATTTTATGTCAAGTTATAAGAATATGAACTTCTCCAAAACTAGTTATTTTACTATGAAGAACCTAGGAACTCTAATAATAGTTATAGTTTAATAAAACCATAGTTTTCTAGAGATAAACATTCTTTTCCTTCATGAAAATTTTCAAAATATACTGTTGTAATTTTTTGGACAACACAAATATATTTGGGTTCCCAAATATTTAGCTGATAACATGGCGGGACCTAAGACAATATGGGTATCAAATAAATTTCTTGTTTGATTTTATTTTATAGGGAAAACGTTACAAGAGAACCAATGAAAAATGTTATATGGAAAATAGATACTCAAGTCACCTGATTTTATATTAGTCAAATTTGAAAACTATATCTAAAATTTATGGAGGCTATGTCAAATTTGGTGATGATGAAAAAAGGAGATATTATTGGAGTTGGATCAATTGAAAATTCAAGATCAATCCTCACAAAACAATTTCTCTACATGGGTGGATTAAATAATAATCTGATAAGTATTTCCCAAATTTTTGGAGAAGGTGTTTTTGTTTATTCGTTAAATAAGGACTATTCTTTTTCAATAATAAACTTCTTAAATTTAAAGAACCTTGAATTGATAACTCCTATACTCTAGATCATAATTATTTATATAGACATGAAGTAAACTATTTAAATTCCAAAAAAATGAATCATGTATTTGGCATATAAGACTTGTAGATTGTAGCATTTATTATTTGATAAATCTATCTAAGAGGAATTTTGTTTCAGATTTACCTAAACTCAAATTGAATAAAGAGAAATGTGGTGATGCCTGAAAAATGAGATAGAAACACAAGTGATATTTCAAATAAATTAAGGATAATTTTATATCAAAGAATATATAACTTATCCACATATATTATTTTGGTTCATCTAGAAAAAATTCCTAAGAGGAAATTATTTTTTAACTTTTAGTTTATTACTTCTCTATATTTACTCGGGTTTTATTTTTGGTACTAAAAGTGAATCTTGTTATATGGTTATAAGTTTTTTTTAAATTGGTTAAAAATTATTAATATAAAAATATTATTTGTTTAAGAATTTACCAAGGGGGATAATTTAAAAACCATGAGTAAAATTATTATTATTCATAACATGGAATCAAACATTCCTTTTCTACCCCTAAGAAACCTCAACGTAATGGTGTTGTTGAAAGGAGGAATAAGATCTTATAAAAAATATCTACAACTATTTTATGTGAATATTACTTTTCCATTCATTTTGGGTATAAATATATACATATAACATTTAAATACATAAACAAAGCTCTAATTAGGTATGTTTTGAAGGAAACACCCTATAAGACATGGAAAAATAAAAAATCAAAAGTTAGATAATTCAATGTATTTGTATGAAAAATTTAAATTCTATATCATGTTAAATATGATCCAATTTCTAATGAAGAAATATTTATTGTTTATTCTACAACTTCTAAGGCTTATAAAGTTTTTAAAAAAAAGGTCAAATATTGTTGAAGAATCAACTCATGTGAAATATGATGAAAGTGATCCATTTAATCATTAAATGAGTCAAGTTTATGAGATAATTGATTATATTAAAGCATGATACATGGTCCTATATTTTATAATAAAAAGTATGATGATTTGAGATTTAATTTTTTTGAACCAAATATTGAAAATATGGATACTATTAAACCTGAACGCATGCTAACAATATTTCTTAGTACCTTAAAAAACCACCCAATATAAATTATTATAGTAAGCTTAGATGAAGGGAATATGATTAGAATGTGTGTATGGACCCTTTAATAGTTTTATAACTTTTTATCTCAAATAAAACCTAAAATGTTTTAATAAGCCATATTTGATGTTATTTGGGTTTTAGTTATACAAGAAAACTAAAACCAGTTCAAGAGGAACAAGTTATGATAATTTTTCAATAGACCCTCTGAATATATTTTTTATATGAGAAAACTGTATTTTTAGAAATAAATAAGTGATCATATCGTGGTCACTATGAATAAGGATAGACTAGTTTCTATATTTTATAAACAGGAGGTAGGTATATATAGTAAAGATGCCTTTTCACCCATATATAGACATAAATCTATTAGTCTTATCCTAGCCTATTCATCACACATGGATTTCAAATTACATTAGATGGATGTGAAATCTACTTTTTTAAAATTGGTTTTTATAGAGTAAGTTTATGTTGAACAACCTCCTAGTTTTTAAAATCGTCATTCTCCAAATTCTTTTTTAAAACATACCAAATATTTTTACAGTCCTAAAAAATAACATAGATCTTGGTATAAGAATTTAAGTTCATTTATTTTATCAAAAGGATTCTCAATAGGGTTGGATGATCCTACACTTTTCTAGAAATCATCATATTCATATATATTTTTAGTACAAATATGTGTTAACGATGGGAAATTTGGTTCTATAAATAAAAAATAGTTTACTGATTTTTCAAAACTCATGAAAAAGAAATTTCAAATGAGAAATATGATTGTGTTAACTATTTTTATTGTATTTTGAATTTATCCAAAATAATTTGGGAATGTTATAAATCAATGTAAATAAATTCTCTTCTTACTTCATAGGTTTAGTCTCAAAAATGGTAAGGTACAAGAAAATCCTATGAATTATAATGAATAGATTGATTTGGAAGAAGCTAGAAAACTAGTTGACAACCAGTTATATTTTATAATAATTTGTATTTTACATTATTTTACTACTGTTAGACCAAAAAATATATTTTTCGAATATTTATGTGCTAGATTCCATGAAAATACCAAGGATTCCAATTTTAAAGATGCCAAAAGAATTTTAGTGTATTGAAAACGAATAATTTTACTTTCCTTAATTTTTCATAAAAAATATGATTTTAATTAGACTTTATTTTCTGTTTTTGAATTTGGTGGTTGTTGAATAGATAATAAGAGTACTTATTGAACCATCTTGTTTCTGAAAAAATCTCTGGTATCATGGTTTAGTGAGAAACAGAATTAAATTTTATCATCTATGATCGAATCAGAATATACCGATTCTGGTAGTTTTTTTATACATGTGTTTGAATGAAATATACCTTAATGTATTTTGGATTCAATTATAATCATGTATCAGTAAAATGTTATAACACTTGTTGTATCAACATTTCCAATAATTCAGTAAACCATTCAAGGAGAAATTATATAGATCTAATGAATCATTTCTGGAGAGATCATGCTAAAAAAGGTGACATCTCTATTGAATATTTCTCTACCAAGAATAAATTAGTGGATATTTTTACTAATCCCGTTTATTGTGAACGTTTTGATTTTATTAATTGATAAATAAGATTATTTAATTTCAAATGATATTAATTTATTTCATTCCATGTCAATTTAGTTATATTTTAATTTATGTATTTATTTTCAGTGTATTTATATTTTGATGCATTATGATAATTAAATGAATTTATTATATTTTATATTTGTTGAGCATGATTTAATTTTATCAAATAAATTCCATATAATTTTTAAAAGAAAAATATTCTATTTTGTAATTTTTTCTGTTAGATGGACCCCTAAAACCTAATTGGATATATAACCATTTTTCAAATTGAGTACATGAACAAAAACCAAATTATGCCTTTAATCCCTTTCCATTTTCCAATTCCCTTTCATTCTTGAATCCAAACAACCCCTTATATTTATCTTGACTTCCATCCAATCTTTATATGAGTGGTAATTTTAATCATAGAGATAATGGTGGTTCTAGATGAGTACTGTACCATGTAGAGTTCTCATGGGAAAATAATTTTATATGGATTGGTTGAAAACAACGGAGATGATCTTAAAGAAAGTTATCCAATTAAAAGGATGAGAATCCATTTTTTATGAAAATAAATAAGGTTCTCTATTTATGTATGAGGTTAATTAGTTCAAGTGAAATGTTGACTTTCATTTTATAAAAACAGAGGATTTTCTTTCATCGAATGTAAATGAGAAAGATTTTTTAGTCTCATCTATGGAAATTTAGGATGTTCTTCACTGTACTAACAAGATTGAGTACAATTTCAATTAGATATTAGTGGGTATGAGTTTTGCGTGTCCTACGATAGTTTTTATGTCTTTTTGGAATCACTTATTTTGAGAATAATTATATAAAATATTTGGAACCATAATGTAAAGTTATATGTAAGTTTATCCAAAATGGTATTGCTCAAAGGTATGGTGACATAGAGAAGGTGATTTTTCTGTACATATACCTCTTATTTGACATGATCAATAGTATCATGTTAAATCTATCTCGATACATGATGTGTTCCATGACTCACTTCTGCTAAGAAAAATGAAAGTTGATTTACTAATTCAATGGTAGTATGATCCCTCTTGTGATGAAGAATATTGTGGTTAACCAGAATGAAGTAGAATTTGTGAAGTTTCACAAGAGAAACACTCGTTAAGATATTATCTTGAAGATGTTTGGTTACAATGAACATGCCTATTTAAATTCCCTAAATATTATTTAGTAGGAAGATGATTCTCAAGTAGTTATTCCACATTCATCATAAAATCAGAGGTCCATCAACAAACTCACCTCCTAGGGATATAGAACCTATAGATACAGTTCCTACTAAGGACTGACATTATTCAGTTTCTCAAAGAATAGATCCTGTAGTGCCAAAAATCAGGTTAATTGCAGAAGAATTAGTTTAGAATAAAAGATATTTTGTAGTCAGTGATGCTGAGTCACCTTATCCTATTGTACCAGATGTTGAGATTATTGATGGAGATGAAGAGTAAATTCTTCGTATTCTATGATTGGTGTCACTACTGCTGAGGTTAGATTGAAAACTAAGGTTGAGTACATTGAGATTGATCAAATCTTTAGACCACTTACTACAAATAAAGTTGGAGTTGGGGATGTGGTTATGAAATGAAATTCACTATTACCATTTATTAAATTATTATTTTACCTTTGTTTTTGTTGTGTTTTTTCTTTGGTTATGGTATGTTGTGAAGGAAATTAGTAGGATACCTATAATGGGGAATATAGTGATTTATTGGAATCTTAAACATTAAAAACTTGTGGTTTCTGCTGCTCATTGGGAACTTACGCATTGTGTAAGTAAAGTACATGTTGTGTAATGTTTTCTAGGTTATATCTCTAAACTGGGTACATGGCTTGAGATTTTACATGTCATATAATAGGCCCACTATTTTTATGTATACAAATATGGGTTTTAATTAAAAAGAGATGTGTTTCTCGGTATATACAGACCATTGGGATTACACAATTTTTAAATGGGTTACATTTTGTGTAAATTTCATGGTGTTTATTTTTTATGCCTCTATATGAGTGATATGTTTCATTCATTCTCTTTGAAACCTTCCTCACTAGACCTTGAGATCCACCTAAGTTATTTTGGGTGATTTTTTTCTTCCTAGATCAATTTGTACAATGATTTATCGCATTTGTGGTAGGATTTCTCCTCTACAAGTAAGAATTCCCTATGGTTCTTCTTTGTTTTTTGTCATGGATATGATTTGGCAATGTTTTTTTACCAAATATGGTTTTCTATTAATCCTTCTTAACTTATTTTCATGCCTCATTTATCAAAATCTATCCTCTTGGTTTCTAGTCTCCATTTTAAAAATCATCCTAGTTTCTATAGGATGGTGTTTGTTTTTTCTATATAATGGGTTAATTTAATTTATTTTATACTGATATTGATAAAATCATTTGGGTTTTAATTGATTGTAAGTGATGAATTGTTTCAAATGGTTTCTTGAACAATCAAGTGTTTTCAAAAATGTGTTTTTCTTCAAAAATAGATTTTCTTGAATTGGAAATGGGTTTTCAAATCCCAAAGTATATTAAATTGGATTTTAGTTTTTTTATGAAATTTTGAGCATGGTTTTTAAATTTATTGTAAAATTTGACATTGGGAACCTTTGGTGCTTCCAGATAGATACACGGGTTGCCTTAGAGTGTGTTACACCACTAAGAGGTAAATTTTTGTGATATTGACTGATGTGACACAATATATTTTGGATCCAATGTCTACCTGGTTAGAATTTTGAGTGTCTAGTATGCATTTTAACATAGGATAGACCCCAAAATGAGGTGATTTTTAATTTTCATTTTTATTTATTTATCGCATGATTGTTTTATCATGGATTATTTCTCACAAGTTTTTATTGAGGTTATATAACATAGCTTCGCATGATAAGAAAAGTCATGGATATGTGTTTACCTGTATACCTCTTGATTCATGGATATTATTTCCTATATATATATATATATATCCTACTTATCATATTTATTCTTTGAGAAAATGAAAGGATTTATAAAAACCCAATAGGATGGAAAAGGTAATTTTTCTTATAAATGGTTTAAATTTATATAAATGCTTTTAAAACTAATTTAAGATTTTTTTTTTGCATTCTTGATTTTATAAATTGTATATAAACTAAGGTTGTATCCTATTACGATTTGGATCACACCCTACTGGTGAATTTGGGAAATTTTAGATGTTTTATTGTAGGATTTTGGTAAAGGGAATATAATCTTTTACCATGATGGTTTCTTTAGTATTTGATTCTATTTGTTTGGGTGGGTCTGGAGGTGACGGTTAGTCCCGTGGAAACTTAAATTAGTTTTTGGATTATCCTATTTCAAGATTGGATAGTATATTTTTTTGGTATCTTGCCTATTTTTACTTTTTTGATCTGGGTGTATGTCTTGTTTTTCATATTTTTGGGACTTCTTTATGTGATCTCGGTCTACCCATAGCATGTGACAGTCCTATTTGGGTGGCTTGTCTTGTTGAACTGGGTTGGTTTATTATAATTTGGTATAAAAGGGATGCTCAACTTGAATTTTGTTTTCACAAACTAAGTTTGGTTTTGTTTCGTTGGTAGATTGGATTTAGAAGCATCAAAATTCATATAGTATGTATGGAAACAGGCCCTAGAAAACACACTTATATGATTGAAACTGAGTTACCATGGGTGATCAAAGAATTTTTACCAGGTTTTAGACTTGGAGTTTGAGGTCATTTTAATGAATTGTATGATAATTTTATTTTAATTGAAAAATTCCTTTTTAAGTAAGTTTTTAAATGCATTTAACTGTTAATGTTTTAAATCTCTGATTTCTATAACAAAATTTAGTCATTTGATTTTATAATTTTCTCATGACTAATTAGTTTTTTTTATTTTGCTAGAAATATTCTCTAAGAATAGATCATCCAAATTTGAGAGGGGAAGCTCTGAGATAGGTTTCGTAGGTGAGTTCTCTAGCGGATCCTACACCGGTAGAAGCTATTATCAATGCTGTTTAGACTCTATTTCAAGTGGGTGTCAAGAACCCCAAAATTTTAGTGGATCATAGCTCCAAATTTACCTAGAAACATCCACTTGTCTTTCATCATGAAAAAGTTCCCCATGAATTAATGGATTTCTTTTATCAGATAGAAAGTATCTTCAACTTATTGAAGACTCCTGAAGACTCTAAGGTGTGTTTTACCATGTATATTCTCGAGGGATTGTTAAGGTAGTGGGGGGAATCTATAATGAAAGTTATGTTTCATGAGGACAACACCCGAGTTTCATTCAAGAAAATATTTTTCAAAAAAATTTATCCCAATACATTGCCTTTGAAAAATACCCATTATTTTTTACATTAGAATAGGGGGAACATACCATTATGGAGTATTCTACCCATTTTGATGAGTTAGTGTATCTGGAACCTGATCTTTTCACTAATGAGTACCTTAATTATCCGAGGTTTAAGTTAGGAATGAGGTCTAATATTCATTCCATGTTTATACACTCGTTCCTTATGACCTTTGTGGATGTAGTTGAAAATATGGATTTCGCTGAGGTAGACATAGATGTGAAGATAGGTTTGGGAGGAGCTTCAATTGGTTTAGTGGTTATCCAGGGTGTATCTTATAGCTATAAAAGGAAGCATAAGAGTGGTCAATTTTCCTCCAGACGAGTCTCAGGGGTGATGAAAAGGCAACAATAGGTTTTTTCCACCAATGTGGTAGGTGAGGTCATATAAAGACATTCAATGTGAAGTCTCTTAATACTTGTTATCTTTTTGGATGATTTGTCCATCTATGGAGATTTTTTGAAAAGATACCTTACAGAAGTATGCTGGGATCCAATTTCAATAATGGACCACAATTTTATAAAAATTGTACCATCTTTGGTGGGTCTAATCCTCATGCCAAGGTAGATGTTCATGTGTATAATGCCAGATTACATTATGAAGTCATGTGTGCACTAGAGGAATTTGAAGCTGGGCTAATGACTGTTAGAGGCATGGTTTTTATCTATTCTTTTATGGTACTAGATTTGTTTGATATAGGTGATACTCGTTATTTTATATCATCTATTTTAGTTGATGTGTTTTTCTTGAGTTTGAAAATTATTCCTATATTGTTTGATCTTTCCATGCCTTTGTTAAATAGGAATAGACAAGGTTTTAGATTTCCATTGTGTTGGGTGATGATAACCGACTTTGAGGTGGAGTGGGAATTTTTGGGGATTGATATTGAAATCTTCAACATGATTATTTTAATGGATTGGATGATTAGTTTTAAGGCCTATATATACCATTAATTTCATCGAGTTTAGTTCTTATCTGCTGATGGGGTCACTCATGTTTTTATGGGTGAGTGGGACTCTATATCAGGAAGGGCAGGGACTATTATTACTTATCATAGGGTAATATCATATTAGATTTTAGAGATGTTTCTTGATGTAGTTGAAAATTTCTTGGGTGGTATACTTCTTGAAGTTTTTTTTGAGTACCCTGAGGACTTTTATGATGGTTTTTTTCATTTTATTCTATAAAGAGAGGTTGAGAATACTATTTACCTTCTCCTTAGTATGATATCTATCTCTATACTATCTTACCATATAGAACATGTTGAGTTGGTGGAACTTATGGTCCATTTTAAGGACCTAGTGGATAAAAGATTTATTATTCCTAGCATGTCACCATGTGATTCAATTGTTATATTTTATAAGAAGGTATAAAGGAGCATTAATCTTTATGTTGATTATCAAAATTTGAATCGGGTGACCATTAATAACAAATGTCCTTTTCCAGTGATTGATGATATCTTCAATCAACTTATAGGGGCTCGTTGGTTTTTTAAGATTGACCTACGATCAAAGTATCACTAGTTGAGAGTCTGAGAAGTGGATATAACTAAGATAACATTTAGGACTCAATATGGGAATTACAGGTTTCTGATTATGCCATTATGTCTCATTAATGTTCTTATGGTGTTTATAGATCTGATAAACTGAATATTTCATCAGGTCTTTTTCATTTTTTTGTGTGTGTTTTTTGATGATATTTTGGTTTACTCCAAGTTATAGGAGGCACACATGGACCATTTAAAGATATGTTGAGACCCATTTTTTATTTCTTTTAATAATTTTAAATATTTATATATATATTTACAGAGCTTGGAATTGAGATGAATTTTAATTATGAGTCTCGGTGTGCCCAGAATTTATTTTATAAAAATATTCATTATATTTTATATTGAACAAGAATATTTTCTTAAATAAATTAGAATAACTCTTAAATGTAATCTTACAATAGAAATATGAGACAATGGTTGAGTCCATAATGTGTTGCTTACCCTAGAAAAAACCTAAAATACGTCGACATAGAGCATTCAGAAACCTCTCCCATTACTAGTACATTCTATTGATTAATTAATTAATTAAAGTTATTTAATTAATTCATTTGACCAAAATAAAATGACCACAAATACATCTCCCTAGATAATCCTATAGGATTATCCACATAAACCCGCGTATGATTTCAGAGCTTCTTCCCATCCTTTTGTTTGTGAATCACCTTAGAAAATGAAGAAATTATAGATCAGAGCAGATCAGGATGCATCATTGACAATGAATTCCTTTTATCATTGTATAGTGTGTTATTTAATGAATACCGATATAATATCTAGGTAATACTCTTCAATTTTTGGTTTAAACCCTTTTTTATTAAATTTCCTGAAAATATTTATCCCTTTATTAGATCTACGCCCATTTCAGCCTTTTTATGCACCCGTGTAATAATTAAATTGAGTTATTTAATTGTTTTCTAAACTTGGTTATCTCCTTTCTTCATCGTTAGTCAAGAAATGTAACAAAATTACGAAAAACATTTTCCTTTTTTTCCCTGTCAATGTATTTGTATTATTTAACAGTTAGACCATATGGTCCAGGTTCGATGTTCGCAAGCAGTACTGAGCTCGATCGAACCCTTAAAATCCAGATGAATTTAGAAAATAGGGATGGATAGATGAATCAGGGATAGATCAAGATTGGTTTCGGGTTGTGGAGGATCTATTGGATGATCAATATTAAAATTCATGGAGGCATAAGGATCAGCAGTGTATGGGTTGAGTGAAAAACCTGTGAGGATCTACCAAACCTATTCCAGCCACCAGAAGGATACAAAGGACTAATCTATCCTAGATCTGATGATTACATGTGGAAACATGGTTTAAATAGAAGGAAAAAATAATATTTGATGCATGGGAAGTGAAATTGGAAAAGTGTGAAAAACCTGAGTACATGCCATGTTCCACAATGAACACACAATGTATAGACCCTTGAATGGAACATCTAGGGTTTCAAAATTTTATAATTATATAACGTGTATACATCCTTCATTCCATGTAACTCATCCTTGGATTAAATATCCATGTGATGGATCACATGAGTGACACCTCATATAGGAGTGAATGTGAAAACACACGGCCAGGTACCAAAGTGCACAGACACGAGGTCAAGAACACAAACACAACCAGAAGGACATGTCCCAACCCTCAATAATTTAGACACACCCTATAGTCCACCTGCATGATTTGTAATTCTATATGGATTGGGATCCATGTATTGTACAAGGAAATGGCTAAGAAGTGGAGTGGGACCACATGTCATGTGGGTCCCCTCACACGTTGTGAAATACTTGGTTCCTTTTAAATAAAATTCATGTTCCCATATCTCATTCATTTTGACTTGTATTTCGGCCTTTAAGTAGCCTATCCGGATTGTTTTTCAAATAGAACATGATGGTAACCTCTGTTGTGGATTTGGAGATTTTACATGGACTGTTATGGGCTCAATGCTTGGTTATGTGACGCTCGATGATGATAGTGATTGCATAGGATCTATAGAGTCACCTGAGTGGAACCCTCAAGCCAGGATAAGCATGGATGCTTTAATAATTTTAGAGTAGAACCCTCCATCTAGGTTGGGAATGAGTCCTCTACCAAATACCAGAGTGGAACCCTCCTGTCAACACATATCATGTTTCCTATATATACTCTTGAGTGGAACCCTCCAACTAGTTTATGTATGAGTCCTCTATTGAATCCTGGAGTGGAACCCTCCTGTCAGCATATGTAATGGGTCCTATATATACTTTCTAGTGGAACTATCCATTTGGGATGGACATGGGTGCTCAATGAATTTTAGAGTGGAACCCTCTGACTGGGTTGGGCATAGACCCTATACCGAATCCTTGAGTGGAACCCTCTTGTCAGCACAAGGCATGGGTCTTATATGGACTTTTGAGTGGAACCCTCATACTAGGAAGGGAATGAGTCCTTAATGACTAGAGTGTAACCCTCATGGTAGGCTTGACATGGGTCCTCCATCGACTACCAGAGTGGAACCCTTTTATTGTACCAAGGCATGAGTCCTCTACTTATTGACTGTATCCCCTCAACTGTAAAGTATAGTGAAGAGGAATTTCTTGACTTGTATGATTACTTTTGATCTGATGCATGAGATGTAGGGAATCATTGATGTAATTTTGGAACTATTGGAGACTCTTATTCCTAGGATGAACTTTGATATGGAGATGTTATTTCTATCAAATTTTGAATTATTTTGACTAAGAATGTATATATACATTTTTCTAACACATTTATTATTTTTTACTCTTTTTATATGAGATACAAAGATGAAAAAAGTATGCACATGATTTCTGTGTTTATCTTCTCATGGTTGGATGAGTTTTATCTCTTAATATAGGTGGAAAAGACTCAACATATTGTTCATCTTCAAACTGTGTTGAGACCCTTCTGTTTGTATGAGGTTACTCTCTCTTGTTTTGGGTTGAGGTGTTATCATTCCCTGTATCTTGAATCTTCTATACTATCTACATTATTTCTATTCATGATATATCTCTTACCCCCCCAACCCTTATCTTTTAGGGAATCCTTCTATATACGTATATATTCACCCCTTAATAAGATTTAACACACATATTGTGTCTTATATAGATTACGGACAATTCGATGGGGACTTCATAAGAGCTTAGGGATACCTGGTACTTTAGACCGCATAAGGTGGTCACATATTGAAGATCAGTAGATGGTCCTTCTCAGTAGTTTACTTTTATAGTTTGGTTAGTTTGGGATATATTTATGGTTGTGTGTGAATTTTTTCACTTTACTTTTTAGTTTGTATTGTCGTACTCTTAAACACCCTAAATGTTTTTTATTATTGGTTTACATTCAAGTTGTTTCATACTTTTATTATTATTTCTATGCACTTATTCAATGATATGGTAAGGTTTTTTCATATAGATAATTAGGAAAATTCCTCCCATTTAGGACATGCCTTTTGGTTATTTTCTCAAACCCCTGTCCTATGGAGGGTGGCTTGGGGTAGTTGCGGCTTGAGCCTCAGGTTGGGTCAGGTTAAGATAGATTGGTATCAAAGTAGTTCATTCTTTGTAAAATTGTGTTTAGTAGTCCCCTTCTGTGGATTTGGTTGGGATTGGTGAAACCATTTCAAATTATCTTGAGTGCATATCCCAGTTCAAGGAATCTAATGATGGAGCGGGTGGACGATGTATCCATTTACCCAAACACATAATGCCTACTTTTTGACTCAACATACCATGACATTGGTTGCTGAGATCAATGATACATGAATTATATAGGATTGAGTCGTTGACTATTCTTATTTAGTAATTTCCCCATTGTTGTTGTATATATATATATATATGTATATATTTATATATATGATCATATGACCATGGAACATCTTGATAAATTTCAAGATGCCTCCATAATTTCACCTAACTAGGATATAAGTTCTGGATCATGGCGATGATCCGATGACTGATGAGGCCCCAATTTAGGGTCCATCTTGTGAGATTCTTCCTCAAGGTGTGTAGGTTTCAACATATCTACATGTCAATATTTAGATCATCCTAGTAGGGAAGACTGTGGATCCATTCTAGATTAACATGCTCTATAAGTTCCATCTCCATAGGCCACTGAGGTTATGTGGTGATCCAGATCCTCAGGTTGTATAGGATTGGATAGAGTTAGTGTTCCATGTATTTAGGATCATTCAGATCCTAAAAAATCACATGGTTGTAATTAAATCTATCCTTTTCCATGGAGTAGTCGGAATTAATGTAGTCTTGTTACATATATGGCTGATGAGTCGACAATCCTGTGACTAAACTTTGAAAAGTTGCTCTATGAGGAGTATTAACCCTGATGTTTGTACTCTGTTCAGATTTATGAGATTCTAGAGTTGTAGAAGGTATGAATGATGGTGTATGAATATACATTCAGGTTTACAAACCTTATCCCATAATCCCTCAACATGATCCATGATGGATACTTCCGAGTATATAAATTTGAACAAGGACTCCATAGAGAGATTAGTGCAATCATGGTGCCCTTGTGCATCACCACCAATGATGGGGTGATAGAGTGGGAAGTATTGGTAGAGAGATTTATATTATAGGTCCTCTAGACTGCTATAGGTGACAGTGGATGTTATAGAGTTGAGTTATCTACTATATCTAGCAAGTACCGGGTGACGGGATCATGGCGTAGGTGATCCTTTCATCACCAGACTTAGGCATATGTTTGTATGGTACATGGATAACATAGATCAATAGGGAATCCCATAGGGGGTATATTCTATGCTTGTGATAGGATATTTCAAATAGTGTGAGACTGTCTAACTAGACATGGTGAGGAATGTATTAATATAGCTGACGAACTGCCACGATAGAGGTAGCATCGTGATCAAGGATCTTCGAGGAAAGATTTGGGTGGTCCTAAATTAGGGATATTTGGTAGAGTAAAATAATGATCTAGGGTCGGTAGATAGTTTGATGAGATCCTTCCACCACCACCACCACTATAAATCCCACATTAGCCTCAGGGATCTGGGAGATGGGGATGTGGATCGTTATAGGATTTTTAGTCTTATGACCCTGCAATGTATGAGGTAATTAGATTTGTGATCTATATTTATTCTAAGATTTCTTTATTATTGTTAGGCATAGGTTCTAGTCATTTCTTGATATCTATAATCCCAGTGTGGGAGATTTGGCTCCTAGTTTAGGCACCAGCCAAGCAGCTTCATATTAAGGTTCTTATATGAAATGGTTATCTTGTATCTTTTATCTAATAGTTTTGAGAGTTATCAGTTGGTGGAGAGTGGTTCATGTGGGACCTTTTGGTCATCATGATGGAGTCCTATGGCATCATCTTGGATATGTATTGTATCTTTATAGTCTGATCCTCAATTTTATATCATTGTAGATGATTCATATGCCTTTGTATTGATGGGATGAGATTCTATTTTATGGGTGAGAGGGATCTCATGGTAGAATGATTGGAATCTGCGTGTAGTAGGGCGCATCCCATCACCCATTAGTTAGCGAGTATAGCCCTAGGTTCATCACACTATTCAAAGATCTATATTCCCTCAGTCATGGATAATTATATGGAAATATTTCTTGATAATGTTTCAGGGCTACCTATGATACGGGAGATGGATTTTTTCATAGACTTGCATCCTGACACCACTCTGATATCTTCTTCATCAAACATGATAGACCATACCAAGATCTAAGAGCTATGGTTATAGTTGGAGGAAATTTGAGAGAAGGGTTTCATTATACCTAGTATGTCCCCCTAGGCAAATCAAGTGTTGTTCGTGAAAAATGAGGATGAGAGTTTGTGGATTTTCATGGATTATCATAGCTTGAAACTAGTAACGATAAATAACAAGTACTATTTTTAGAGTAATTACTACCTATTTGACTAGTTTTAAGGTGGAAGATGGTTCTCAAATATCAATCTACAGTCTAGATACCACCACTTGAGGGTTCATGAGGTTGACATTACAAAGCTAGAATTTGATGTCACTATGGATACCATGAGTTCCTAGTGATGCCCTTTGATGTGACAAATACCCCGACTTGTTTATGGGTTTGACGAACTCAATATTCCATCCACACTTGGACTGGTTTTTGGTCATATTCATTGATGACGTACTCATATACTCTACATTAGAGGTGGATCATGCAGAGTACTTGGGAATGGTTCTATATTTTATTTGAGAGAACCATATTTATGGGAAAATCTTGGAGGTATAGTTCTATATTCATGAGGTGAAATTTCTAGCGAATTTCATTTATGAACATGGTCTATCTGTGGTTCCCGCAAAGATTGATGTAGTGCTTTCTTGGGATCCACCCAAGTGCGTTTTAGAGGCATGGAATTTTCATGGGTTGGTGGGGTGATACAAAAGGTTTTTGGTATAATTCTCTAGAATTTCAGACCCTTTCACCACCCAGACATGGAAAGGGAAAACATTTAACTAGATTCAGTAGTTCTAGATGGACTTCAATGAGTTGAGGCTGAGGATAACAAGAGATCCTGTGTTGATACTACTAGAGGAGGGTGTGGAGTATGTAGTTTATTAAGATTCCTCAGGAGATGTGATTGGATGTGTGTTGATGTAATGATAGACAGTTATCACATATGGGTTTAGGGAGTTGTGACCCCATGAGAAGAACTACATAAATCACAAACTAGAGCTAGTAGTGGCAGTCTTCACCCTAAGGATATGGAGGCACCACCTTCTGGGGGATCACTTTGTGGTTTACTCAGACTATTGGAGTCTCGATTACATCTTCATGAGAGAGTATTGAACCTAAGACAATGGATCTAGTTGAGAGTTACTACAAGACTATGACTTCGAGATATTCAATACTCTAGGGAAAGAAAAAATTGTAGAACATTCCCTTTGATGAAATTCCTAATATCACTTAGTATAGGAGGATTCAGAGTAGTTGGACTCCTTACAGCAGACCTTGGTAGAGAAGGAGGGTATAAATTTTATACTACTTATGGTCTTGAGTCCTATGATTCTTGAGTGTGTGAGAGAGCCCCACTTGGGAGACATCGACTGTGAGGTCTTATATGACTATATTCTGAAGGGGACTCTCCAGATGGATATTCTGAAGGAGGTAATCATGTCATCTTTTTTAGGGATGAACGGTTGTTCCAGTCACGATATAGGAGGTGATGAGGGAGTTCCATACTTCTCCCATATCTGTACATCTCGGTGTAGGTAATATGTATAGTGACCTTTGATGAGATTTTTGGTGGTCTGACATGAGATAGATAATAGATGAGTTAGTCTCTTGGTGCCTCACCTGTCAGTAAGTGAATGCTGAGCACCAAGTTCTAGTAGGGTTGTTTTAGGACCTTGAGTACCCATAGTGGAAGTGGGATGACATATCCATGGAGTTTGTGGCCGGGATTCCACGCAAAATGAAGGGAAATAATTCCATATAGGTGATAGTGGACCGAATCATGAAGTTAGAACACTTTATTACTATTAGGGAGCAGAGTTAGATGAAGAGTTTGGGGAAATTTTACATACGGAAGATCGTTCCCCTTTTTGGGGTGCCCTTGACTATTTCCTCTCATCGTGAAACATGGATAACTTCCTGATTATGGAGAGTCCTATAGGAGGATTTTAGGACCAATATGAGGATGAGGACAACCTTACACCCAGAGACTAGTGGGAGGACTGAGTAGACAATCTAGGTGTTGGATGATATGCTGAGGGCTTGCGTGTTGGACTACGTCTAGAACTAGGAGGATCACTTTCCCTTGGTATAGTTTTCATACAACAACAGATAACAATTTACCATCGACATGGAACCTTTTGAATCCCTATATGAGAGACCCCAAATAACACCCTTATGATAGACATATATTGGTGAGAAATATCGTATGGGCCCAAATATGGTGTATTTGATGATAAAGAAGGTCCAGGTCATCTGTGAACAGCTTATAATGACCCAAAGCAGATGAAGTTTTTCACATATCATCATTGTTGGCCCTTGGAGTTCAAGTAGGGAGACCACATTTTCTTGAGAGTCTCCCCATGACAAGGATTACGAACGTTTGGCCATAGGCATGCTATCCTTGAGTTTTTTCCTACAATTTAAGATTGTGAACAGGGGGATTAAGGCTTCTTACCACATCACCCTACCCCCATAGTTGGAACGGGTTCATGAAATATTCAATGTGTCACATTTGAGGAGATGCGTGCATGATACCACACACATCATCGACTCAAGAGAGATATACATCAGGGATAGAGCCACTTTTATTGAGAACAAGGTGGTGATTGGGGATTGAATGGAGATGACCCTACATGGACAGTATGTCTCATTGGTTATCATGTTATTGTAGCACAGTAACATGAAGGAGAGTTCCTGGGAGTTAGAGACCAAATGAGATCTCTGTATCCTGATTATTTGTCTAGTGTTTCTTTTCTAGGATGAAATGATTAAAGGAGGACATGATATAGAGACCCATTTTTTGCCTCTAAAGACTTTGAAACATTTATATATATATTTATAGGGAAAGGGGATGAGATGAAGTGTGATTATGGAGCCCAGTATTCCCAAAAGTAATTTTATAAAAATATTAAATATACTTTATACTGAACACAAATTTTTTTGTAAAGAATGTAGGATAACTCATAAATGGAATCTCAGATCAGAAATATGAGACCATGATTGAGTTTGGAATGTGTTTTTTACCCTAGGAACGACCTAAAATAAGTCGTCATAGGTCATTCAGAAACATCACATTTTGGTGATAATTTCAGTGTATTAGTTAATTAATTCATTTGAAATAAATAAAATGTCTAAAAATGTATCACCATATAGAATCCTCCAGGGTTATCTAAATAAACCCTATGAATTTTCTAGAGCTTCTTCTTCTCCTTCCATTATTGAATCACCTTATACAATGAAGAATAAGTGGATCAGAAGTTATTAGGATGCATTAAATACAACAATAAGAGCATGGATCGTTTCATCTAGGACCCCCTCTCGGAAGGAAAAAGACATTGGGTAGCCTGGACAAAGATGGTTAGTTTTGTTAGAGAGGGAGGTATTAAAATCCTGAGTCTAGGAGACTCTATTCAATGTATACATGAGAAACTGGCCTAGGAATCCTGAAAAAACATTCCTTGTGGGTGATAACCATGCAAAAGAATCTCTATGACAACCAGGCACAAGTGGATGAACACAACTCTCTGATCTGGTCAGTTATCTATCGCATCATCACTGTGCTTTATTCTCATGCATGCTGGATAGTAGGGAAAGGGGAAATTTCTTTTTGGCATCAGAACTGGTTTGGAGGGATTATTGGTTTTCCAGGCTGTCCAGTCACCGATATCTCTTTTTGGGAGGCTCACTCTTACCCTCCTTTCACCAAAGCGCTTCTGTAAATGGATCAGCTGGACCTACTTAATTTCATTGATCTCAACTCGGAATCTAACCAGTGTTTTTTTACTCCATATACATCAAGGTCCATAAATTTAAGGGACTTTCTCTGGATTATGAACCTGTAGGATCACATTGAGGACTAGAATGAAGTGCTCTAGCCCAAAAACATTCCAAAAAAAATATTATTTCTCACATGGAGGATCATGAATAAGGCCATTACCATGGATGAGAATATTGGAAATTGTGGTATCAACATTGTTTCAATATGCACCTACAATATAAATCAATGGGAGGTGGTCTTAGGCCATATCATCTTTGAGGGCGAGTGGGTGTGAGAAGTGTTGTCTTTATTTGGGGAGTTCATAGCTTTCTCCTCTATTAACATCGTTTATTCCCCATTCCTGGTCAAATGGTATCATAGTGTGGGTGAGAATGGAATGGAGAATATGGATCATTCAATGGTCATACATGACAGATGTTGGTGTATTTGGAAGAAAAGAAACCCAGTGAGGCATAAGGGAGTTCATCCTTCAGACAAAACCATCATCACCAGAATAAAGAATATTCTCATTGACATGATTAGAATTGATAGAAACTAGAGGGAGGCCCACCCTTCAATGGTTTCAGTTAGGTACCTCCATCATCCCTATTAGAAATAGTTCAAATGGAGATTAGTTCCACTAACACCCACTTTCAAGGAGTCTAAAAATGAACATGAATGGGTCTTGTAATCTGGGTAACATCAGCAGAGGAGGGGCAGTCCACGATGTAAGGGGTTATGTTATCTTAGCATTTACTATCTTCTTGGGATAGGAATCCTCTATACAGGAGGAGTCCATGGCGATGTTCACTGGTTTTTCCATCCGTATCTAGAGATAGATGGATATCCTAGAATCTAAAACTAACTCCATGATTTTTCACAATGCATTTCATGTAATTGGATCAACCACATGTTCAATTTCTTACATGACCATAAAATTCGGAGGGATCCTGAAAAATAACATCAGAGTGGTCCACACATGGTGGGAGGTGAAGAAAGTTGAATATCATCTTTCCTTGCTTTACATAAGTGGTAGTGATAAATTATGTTTTTATGATCTGGTTAGTTTGATTCTAGAGGGGTTCAATATTTTTAGGGGGGATTCCCATGGCTTCCACTAATTTAGTTCTCCTTAGGATTGAGAATTATTTTCTTTTAGTGGAATGTAGTGTCCTGTATGTTATTTTTCTTTCTATTTAATAAAAATTCACATGATAATGATGCCAATTACAGTCTTTTCAAGTGACCTTGTATAATTAAATTGATTTATTCAATTGTTTTCTAACCACGATTATCCCCATTCATGATAATTGGAAAAGAGCATTTGGAAATGATCCTTAAGCATTTTTTGTGTTCCTTTCCCTCTCAATTTCTCTGGGTTCTCCACCAATTGGATCATGCTGTCCAGTTTTGACTTTAATGGGTGGTACTGATCCTAATCAGACCCTTAGATTCCAGACAGATTGATGAGCGATGGATGAATAGATTAATTAGGTAGAGGTATGGAATAGTTTTAGGATGTGTAATATTGTTTGGATTATCATTCACTAAATCCATGTATGTGGAATGATTGTTAGTATATGGGTTGAGTGATGAACCCACAAGGTCAACAAAACTGATTTTTGGCCACCGAATGGCCAAAAATGATAGATCCATCCTAGATATGATGATTACAGGTGGAAACAAAATCTGAAATTGAAGGAAAATATCCAACTCAGTTATTGGTAAGTGGATCTAAAAAATTGTGAAAAATCCCACTACAAACTATGTACCATGATGTATGCACAATGTTTAGCCCCTAGCTGTAGTGGCTGGGGTTTCAGAATTTTAGAAAGAAGACATGCTGTGTATCCCTCCTAAACATCGTGTACCTCATCCCTAGATGAAAGGGATATGTGATGTAGCACAAGGGTGATACACCATGGGGAATTATGCAATGAGGCACATGGCCATGTACCAAAGTACACAAACACAAGGTCAAGAACATGGACACGACCAGAAGGACTTGACCTGAACTCATATTGTTTTGGTAGGAAATGTAGTACACCTACACGACATCTAATCATAAATGTATTGTGATTTGTTTTCTATATAGGGACACAAACATGCATTGGATTAGGACCACATGCCCATGGGTCCCCTCACATACCGTGTACTACTTAGCTCCATATGGAGAAACTTCATGCTTCTGTATCTCCTTTGTTTTGACTCAGATTTTGGACCAAGGCTATCCTATATTAAGTGTTTTTTCACGTATATAGTCATGTTTCCATCTGTTATATATTTACAGATACGATGTGGATTTTTCTAGGCTCAAAATTTGGTTAGGAAATTCTCCACAATGGAAATGATCATGCAGGATCACCAGAGACTCTCAAGTGGAACCCTCCAGCTTGGCTAGGCATGGGTCCTTTGCCAACTCTTATAGCGGAACCCACCTATCATCACAGGGCATGGGTCCTCTATAGAATCTCGGATGGAACCCTGCAGTTTCTCCATGCATGTTCCATTGATGAATTTTAGAATGGAACCCTCCAATTGAACTGGGTATGATTCCTCTACCGACTCTTAGAGTGGAACCATCCTATTAACATATGGCACGGGTCTTGTATATAATCTTCAGTAGAACCCTCCTTCTAAGTTGGGAATGGGACCTTGATGAATTTTAGTATGGAACGCTCCAACTAGGATGGGCATGGGTCCTCTACCAACTCCTAGAGTTTAACACTCCTGTCAGCATAGGGAATGGGACCTCTAAAAAATTTTGACTGGAACCCTCCTACCAAGTAGGGAATGGTTATGTGATGACTATAGTGGTAACCTCCTATCAGAATAGAGCATGGGTCCTCTATATACGCCTAGATTGGAACCCTCAATCTAGGATGGGCATGGATCTTCCATCGACTAAAAAAGTGGAACCCTCCTATTGTACCAGGGAATGGGTCCTCTCCTTAGAGATTTTGGCCCTTGACTATGAGGTATAGTGAAGAGGCATGGCTTGAATTTTATGGTTACTTATGAGGAGACATGTGAGACACTAGGAATTGTTGATGGACTTTTATAACTATTGGAAACTCTTCTTATCGGGATGAGTTGTGAGATAGAGATCCCCATTCTCTTTAATCTAGGATTATTTTGACTGAGCATGTATATATAGATGTATCCATAACTATGGACTTGGATACTCCATTTCCATGATATGTGAAGAGGTGAAAGCTATTACACATGCTATATTTGTTTAGATTCTCATGGTTGGATGATTTTTTTTCCTTCTATAGGTGGAAAATACTCAACATGTTATTCATCTACACACATTGTTGAGGGCCTTATGTTTGGATGAGGTTACTCCCTCTAGGTTTAGGTTGAGATGTTATCTTTCATTGTATCTTGTATCCTATGTAATATCTACCGTATTTCTATTCATATTTTATATCTTAATCCACCACCTTTATCTTTAGGGGCATCCTACTCGGTATTTATATACTCACACCAACATAGGATTTTCCAGCACGTGTTGTGTCTTATATAGATAACAGACATGTCAACACTAACTTTATAAGATCTTAGGATACCTCGTACTTTGGAACACATATGGTGGTCATAGTATCTAGATAAGAAGCTAGGTGCTCTAAATTGTTTTATTTTTTAGTTTTTCCAGGCTGGGACATATTTTTGGTTAGGCATGTATTTGACCCTTACTTTTTATTTTTCAATGTCGTACTCTTTTACACTATAGAGGTTTTTCATGTTGGGTATACTTTGTAGTTGTTGTATCTTTCTATTATTATTCCTATACACTTCTATATTTAGATGGTTGGGTGTTTACATACTAGTACTCTAGAAAAGGAATCCCATTTAGGATAAGAATTTTGACACTTTTCACCACCCCTGGCCTATGAAGGTGGGCTTGGGGTAGTTGTGGATCGAGCCCGTCTTGGGTCGAGTCATGACAATATCATTATTTGTACCTTGATGGAACATTGTATGTATGGTAATATTTCAAAGTGTGTGTTCTGGATCTGAGAGGTGAAGTTTCTAGGGTATGTGATTTCTGAGAGGAAAATCTCAGTATTTCCTAAAAAGGTATAAGTAGTTATTTCCAAGGAGAATCTAGAAATGTGTTTTAGATTTTGAGATTCTTTGTTTTGGATGGATATTATATATGGTTTGTTTAGTAATTATCTATCCTCTCATATTTGATGATATAATAAACCCCTAAGGGTGTAAATTTTGAATGGTATGAAATGTATAAAATATCTTATGAGGATCTGAAGGTGAGGTTGACATCCACCCCAGTTTTGATTATTCTAGAACCAATTCAGGTTATGATTTTTTCAATGTTGCTTTTGGTACCAGTTTGGGATCAATCTTGAGGAAGGGGAAATAGGTAGTGTCTTATGGATCTTTGTAGTTATTCCCCCATGAGAATAACTACCCTACCCATGATCTTGAGTTAGAAGCTGTTATCCATGCACTCAAAACCTGGAATCACTATCTATTTTGGGATAAATTTATGTTATAGTATGATAATAAGAGCCTGAATATATTTTTAATGAGAAGGATATTAATTTTTATTGAAAAATTGGGTAGAGTATCTTCAGTCTTTTTATTTTAATATTTTCTATCCTCCTCCAATGGCATGGAGGCCACCGTTTTTTATTGATTTTGATAATCTAACTTTCAAGTGGTGAGGTGGAACCCTTACAAGGACCATAGGTGTAAGTATTACATGGTCCATAGGCCTTAGAGGAATTCATTGCTCGTAGGCTTCAAACATTACATACAACCCAGACTAACTACTTGGAACTGCTCCTTCCAAGTATCTTTATCATGAAATCAACTCTCCACATTCGTATGGTTGTTTGGCTAGGCTTTCCCATGCATTCACAAACTTGTCCCGATGGTAGGTTCCATACCCTCTCATTCTTGCAATTCATTTAGCTTCTACTATGGTGAAATCTCCTTGATCATCCTCCTTCTGAAGCTTGTTCCCTGTAGTTTTTCAAGTTTTAATCTGCACTTAAGGTGTTCTGAAGGCCTTGTGGTGGCCCAAAGTCCTTACTATCCTGAAGGCCTGGGTGGCTTGAAGGACATAAAGTACTTGGGAACTAAATCGGTGTCCCTAAGGCCCAAATGATGGAATATTCTCTACTACTAGAGTGCCAAATAGTGTCTTCTACAGTACCTGCTACAATACCACACAGTTCCCACTACAGTAATTTCTATAGTACCACTCCTGTCCCCTACTACAGTATTTCTACGGTACTACTATAGTACCAGAAATTAGCCCCCACCTAAATTTGATCCTGGGTCTCCTGGAAGCACTTAAGGAGTCATCACTAACTAGGTTGAGGCTCATGTGCCTGATATTTCTTATACCCTTGGGAATGAAATTTTGATTTCCAATGTTTTGATTAAAAAATTACTAAAATAATCCATGAAATAATTAGTTTAACCAGGCTATCTTATGAGTTTTTTTGATTATATGTGTTTTAGAGTGAAATATGTTGGTGTATAGGTGTTCTTGAATTAAATAAAAATTTAAATCATCATTTTATGAGAAATTTTGGATCGATCATGTGGCATAAATTGAATGCTGACTCTTGAGTGAGATCCTTCATGGTTGGGAGACCTTGTGTGAGTGGTCTCAGTCTCCCAATTGAGCTTTGTGATTTCATAAAAGGTTTTTTGTTTCATTTTTATTGAGATAGTATTTTTTGGATAGTGGAAACCATTCATTTTGGTCTGTGTAGCCTAGGGATACCAAGATGTATCATGACTTGAGGTGTCAGTATTGGTGGAAAGGGATGTGATGGTCGATAGTGGATTTTGTATCACAGTCCCTTATTTATCATAGAGTTAATGAATAACACCATAGACATGCATGGTTGTTACATCCTTTAACAATTATATTATATAAGCAGGATTATATTTCTAGGGATTGTACATTGGGTTTCCATGGATTCCTATTGGGAAATATGTGATTTGGGTGATCATTTATAAACTCATGAAATCTATGCATTTTCTACCTATCAAGGAGGTGATGAAAGTAAAATAGCTTGAGGAATTATATTTCTAAGATATTTTGACACTTCATGGGGTTCCCTTTGTAATTTCTTCTAACAAGTATCCATGGTTCACATCCATGTTTTGTAAAGGATTTCTATAGTCAATGAGTTCCCATATTAAATTAAGCACAATGCATCATTTGTTGATGGACAAAAAAATGGAGAGGGCTGTATAAGTTGTTGAGGAAATGCTCCGAGCCTAGGTGCTTGATTTTTTAGGATCTTGGGAAAAGAATTTTACTTTGGTTGGTTTTTCCTATAAAAAGAGTTTTCAGGCATCTATCAGGATAACACCCAATGAGGTTTTGTATAGGCATTCATGTAGATCTCCCTTGTGCTGGGAAGAGTTGGGAGAGTGGTCCTTGGTTGGGCCAAGTGTTCTTTAGGAGAGGGAAAAGATGTTACAATTTATCCTGATGATTTTTATCAGGGAAAAAAGTTTTTATAAATTTTGTGTGTCTATCAGCGTCAGCCACTAGAGTGTGAGGTTAGTGATTAGGTCTTTTTCAGTGTTTCTCCTCACTTGGGACATTGTTAGTTAGGTTAGAAGGGTAATTTGGCAATGAGGTTTTTATTCCCCTTTGAGATAATTAGACGACTAGGGAGCATATCTTACAAACTTCTTTTACCATCTATCTTGATATATATATACAACATGTTTCATGTTTCCTAGTCAAATATTTATACTCCAAATCCCTCCCATGTGATTAGAAGGGATGATGTTTATCTTGATCCCGATACCACATTGGTTGAGAATCTATATCATATTATTGATCACTTGAATAATGTATTATGCAGTAAAATTATCCCATTGGTCTGGGTGATTTGGAATTTCAGACAAGATATCTTTGATACATGAGAGCAAGAGTCACTGATGATGTAGTAATAAGATTCCCTTTTTTAGATCCATGATCTTGAGGGGTTTCTGGGGGAATAAATCATTTATGGTGGGGATATTGTAATTCCCCATTACTATTTAGTTGGGTGTGTTTTTCCTTTGTTTTTGTTTTAATCTATCATTAGTTGTGCTATAATGGGATTAAAATAGGAATAATAACTGTAATAATAAATTCAAGGATTAGTTGGGATTTTCAACATAAAAATATATAGTTTTCTGATACTTGCTATAAACATACACAAAATATAAGTAAAGTACACACAATGTAATTGATACTAGTAAGAATCCATGAATTGGGTACATGGAATGAATGGTTTACATTCCATGTAAAAGCTATATTCCATGCATGTATAAAAATCCATTTTTTAATTAAAAATAAATGGTCTTTTTGGTGTATACAGACCCTAAGGATTTTATTACATGTAAATGGGTTACACACCGTGTAAATTTTGTGTTGTTGGGTTTTTAGTCCATTATATGAGTGATAAGTTTCGTTCATTCTCTATTAATCCTTCCTCTCTTGACCTAGAGACCTCCCAAAGTGATTTTGGGTGACTTCTTTCTACCCAAATCGATTCATTCAGTGATTGATTTTCGTTGTAGTTGTATTGATCCTCTTTGGGTAAGCATTCCTTTTTCTATTCTTTAGTTTTGGTTGTGGTTGTAGTTTGGAAGAAATTTTGTGATTAGATAGGGTTTCCTATCAATCATTTTTAGTTTCCTAGAATCCCTTGTATATTGGAGGACATTCTATTGGTTTCTGGTCTCTTTGGTCGAAAGCAACTAGATTTATACCCTGTTGAGGTAGGTATTTCTATATAATGAGTTACTTTAATGAATTGCATATTGTTCTTGAAAAACTAATTTTGATTGTTCATTGATTGGAAGTTATAGATTTGTTCCATTGGTTTTTTGGAAAAAAAAGTTTTTTTAAAAAGTGTTTTTGTTTTGAAAATGTATTTTGTTAATTTAGAAATTGGTTTAAGAACATGAAATTGGATTAGAATGGGTTCGAAAACGTTTTATGAAAATTTGGGAATTTTTTTGAAATGTATTAGACACTTTCACATTGGGAACCTTGGGTGAATTGGGATAGAGACACAAATAGAATTAGTGTGTGTTTCACCACTAAGAGGTAACTTTTTGTGATATTGATGGGAAGGAATTGATATATTTTAAATCTAATGTATGACTTATTAGGCTTGTGAGTGTCTAGTTCACATTGTCACATTGCATATATCCCAATATGAGGTGCTTTGGATTTTTTAATTTATGGTTATTTATCACATGATTGTTTTATCAGGGATTGTTTCTCATAGGTTTTCATTGAGGTTGTATCACATTGCTTCTCATGATAGGATGATTCATGGAAATGTGTTTAACTATATACCTCATGATCCATGGATATGATTTCCTATTTATATCACTTATTCTTGTCATATTTATAATTTTATAATATTAAAGGGTTTATGAAAACCAATAGAATATAAAGGGAAAAATGTTTTATAAATGGTTATAATTTATAGAAATTTTTTGTAAAGCCATTTTGTTTTAAAAGATAGAATTATAGAATATTTATTGTTAGTACATTTATAGAAACTGTGGTTGTATCCTATTGGGATTTTAATCACACCCTACTTGTGACTTTTGGAATTAATAGATGTTATATTATAAGATTCAGGTAAAGATAAGAGTATCTTTTAGAATGTTGGATTCTATTGTTGTTGTTGTTGTTGTTTTCGATTCAAGTTGGTATAGTGGTGAATGCTGGTCACATGGAGACTTGAATCATTTTCTGGTTTAGCATTTTTTGAATTGTATTCTATGTATTTTTGGTACATTGTTTGTTTCTACTTCATAATCTAGTATTATATCTTGTTTTTTTTATATTAAGGACTAGTTTTTTGTTATCCTTTTTTACCCCCATCATGTGATGGATAAGTTCAGGTGGCTTGTCTAGTTGACCTGGGTTGGTTTGTTATGTGAAAGATGTTGTTGATCACTATCATAACTCAATACCTACACTACTATCTCCTAATATACAAGAGGATTATCTTTTTTTGAAAACATGATCTGAAAGTTTAGATGTTTAAAAATATATGAAGATATTTTTCTCTTCTGTGATGATTGAATTTGTAAATATCATAGGAGATTGTGCGGAGTTAAAGAAGAAGATAGCATATTCAATTGATATAACCATATATCTTAAAAAGAATTTAATTTATAAATAATATCCTAAAAATCTCATTGAGTTGGTGTTTTTCTAGACTTCCTTTATAAGGAACAACCATCTAGTGCAATCTGTTTCATCTGGTGTATATGAAAACAATGTTGAAGCTTTGAAAGAAAAAGTGAGTGAGATTTGTAATGTTTTTATACCACATATAAGATCAATAAACTAAGAGTGATTATGGAATATTAGATAAATAGGGTTCAGAAAATATTAATAGTTTAGTCAGATATTTTAGTGGATGTTTTTTATGTGATTTATGTTCTAAGACTCAGATGAAGGTGATTCTTAACACTTTTAAAAATGTAGTTGTGAGTAAGTTTGAATTCCTTAAGAGTTTTCATCCATTTTTTACATCTATATCTTCTCCAAAAGTTGTTTTAGATTTTAAGGGCCTATTTTATCTATTGTTTTTTAATTTGAATTCAATTCTTCTTAGATCTGATCTTTATAGTGGCATATGCTCACTCTTGTTCTTATATAAGAATTCAAAAGGTATATGTTAGCTGAATTTTAGGAACCCAAAGAATATATTAGAATAATTATCTAGGGAAATTATGTTTCTAGAAATTATATGGTTATGTGTATTTAAGATTAGGTTGGAGGTATATTAGAGGCGACCTTGGGAGACTATATAGGTAATAGATATGGTTTCTTGCTCAATTAGTCAAACCAATAGAAACCATCATCTATTTCCATATATTCTAGATAAAATTTATGACAGAGTTGTGAATTTTTATGTAGACTCTTTAGAGGAGGATTATAGTTCTTCATATTCTGAGGAAGGCCCTACCATTTTAGTTGCTCCTTCAGTAAGAGAGATTATAGTATAGAACATTTTAGTCTATTTATTCTGTTGCTAGTTAATTCCCATGACCCTATACTAGATATATCTCCTAGTGATATAGTTCCTCAAGTTCCATCCATTTATTTGATTGAGTTTTTTGAAATATTTATTTTGAAATTATCTAACATGGTTGAACATTTTATTTCTTTTGAATTTAAGCTGATTGGTTTTCATGTTTTGGCTAATAGAATTCTAAAAATTCTGTATTTAGATCCTAATATTGCACCCTGAAGTTCTCATTCACCACCTTCCATAATCATTTATTCATATTGCTTCTCTACAAGTAAGATTGAATACTTTTAAGGGATTTTGAATCAATGTCCAGAAAAAATTTACCTAATTCACGAACAATCCTCTGCCACCATTCTAATTCTTTTGTAAATAAAATATCATAAAGAGAATTGATATGTGTTTTGATGTGCTGTTTTCTCTGAGCGGAAGAATATCTCTTGTCCCAAACCCACCGAACACTTATAGAGGTACTAGGTAGACAGTGGATGCCATTTTTTTCTAGATAGGATTTATCATAAAATATATATATTCCAGTTGATTTGGCTTCCACTGAGTCTACTATTAATGGAGACTCTTCTTTAGAGCCCATCATGAAAATACCTTTTTCCAGTGTTGGTTAGTATGATTTTAGAAGTGATTCTGGAAATATTGATAAGGTTTTTTGTGAAACTACCTATAGATTTTGGGATATATTATTTTTTTTCACATAAGTAGGTTCTTCTATAGAGCATGAGAAACCAATACAACCTCCAATAGTTGACCCACAAACTACCTCTTCATCCTCTCCAATATACAAGAATCCTCAACCAAAACCTCCTTCTAATTTAGTGCCAATCCACAATCCTGGGGTATATGACTAATGTGTTTTTTTAGTTGTATCTTTTTATTTTTTATAAAAGTTTACAAGATTAATGAAAATCATTTTTACCTTTTCTTAAGTAATAGATTTAATTTTATTTATTTTATCATGTTTTATGGTTATTAAGGGTTTATTTTAATTTAATGAATTTTATCATGTTTTTTTGTTCTTAAGATATTTTTTCAATTTAATTGTTTTCAACATTTTGAATTTTTTATTTGATACCATTTTAAAAGATTATGTCCTGCCATAATTTAAATTAAGTATCAATATAATACTTCAACAATCCAAATTTAAAAATTCACTACTTAAATTATTTTCCCTATCCATACCCATTTTAATAAAACAAAAGGGGTATATGTATCATAAATGGGGATAAGTCTAATTAATAAAGGGGCAGAAAAAAGGATAATTTCTTTAATAGAAATATATACTATTTATCATTTCATAAAATTTATACATGTGGTTCTAATCAGTTATAAAAATCAATTATCTACATTAAAATTCATCTCTGTGAGAAATAATTATATGTGATTTGGATTTTTCATGAATTCATCCACATGAAAGGATTCAAGTTTTTTATCCATGATTCATTGTTCAATATAGTTTTATTTCAAAAAACTTTACTCGAGTTTATTTTATTTATTATTTGGATAATTCTTCTCTTTTATCAATTTCATCATGAAATTTTGATATCCATTTTTCAAATTTCTACATCCTCTATCTCTTTATTATAAGCATCATATTATTTTATTAATATATGAAGGTTCCTAGTAAAATAGTCCTAGAGGATAGTGTTTGTAAATCCCTATAAGATCCTAAAAAAAGATCCAATATTTGAACTAAGTGAATGTTTATTTCATTCATTTGGGAAGTCCCTAGGAAAATGACTAATGCTAGTGAAAATTATCGATATCTAGGAGTTGTGCATTAGTGGAGTGGACTAGGGGATTTATGTTCCTGAAACTCCTATAAGTATCCTATTTTTGACCTCCTTATTTAAATTTATATTTATTTCATTTCATTGTGTTGAGAAAATATTAAAATTTATCATGCCTTAAAGATGGTGGCTTTAAAAGCCAAGAAAAACTTAAGAACTGAATTCATCCTTTTCTTGAGTCTTAGTGCAGTTGTTATCCAACTAAGAACATGCTTTCAACATCTGAATCATATTTCACTTGATTGATTCATGTCATGTGAATCCCTACATTAATGAAATAATGCATGAACACACACCACCTCTCTTCACATATTAGGAAAAGAGAAATAATCCAATAAATCTCAATATCATAAATCAAGTGAATCACTCAAAGTGAAAGAATCATAACTATAACAAAATATTCTTGTAATAACAATTAATATCCATAAAAACGTGGTTTTTACCCAATTAATTGGTTGATAACTCCCAAAACAAGTTAATTACCAATCCTTAACACATCCCACCCTCCTATCTACCATACCCAAAAAACTAAGACAAAATTAAATACCATTTCAAACAACTTTGTAATTCCCCACTGCCTTGGACTACTGATCGGTGCCTAGAATGACTATTTCCATATAAACTTAGGGGGTCCTCTATATATATCATAGGCTATCAATACTATCCTCACGGTTTAGAGTAGAAATTATAGTAGAGTAAAAATGAATCTTAAGAATTAGAATAATGAAACCCCATAGATAAGACAAATAAAGTTACAAGAAATAAATAAATAATCACTATACTTAATAAATTGGTATTCTATACCTATCAAAATAGATCCCATGTGGTGGATAATATACAATGAAAACCAAAGGAAAAAATAAAACTAAACTAAATCTTTTCCCAACATTTTCTTGTGTACTTCCGGATCTCGATGTCCATACGCACACTATAATTCCATGCCAACATTCATCAATATTAAGCCATGACCTAGAATTTTATTAGTGGGAAATACTAGGATCTTCTCTAGTACCCAAGTACCATGGTGACCCAAGAAGGGAATGCATGAATAAAAATAACTTGTTTGATAAAAGGGTTCGTGCATGAATGTTATAATAAATAGTATAACAAATTTTAAAAAATAAAAAAAATTATAATATTGATGCCTTAGGTACACAGTGGATCCCAAGGTCAGCCATACCTATTTCTTCTATTATCAAGGTGTCTTTTATCATGTTATGATGATAGTTTCAACCATTGTAACCAAACTAAAATCTAAATCACATCCTAGAATTTTCTAATACCATGAAGTATCATATGGAATATGAGAGATCATCATGGAATTCCCATGGTATCTAAATGTGAATTCCAATATTCCCAATCATTAAATATCATACCGAATCCAGGCACTCATCCTAGTATTCCCGTGGAATACAATCACTCATTCTGACATTCCCAATCATCAAGTATCACACGGAATATAGGTTCTCATCCCATCATTCCACTCTTTGATTATTCATGCCAACCACTTTACCATTTTACATTAAATCGATGAACCATTAAAAAATTCCAAAAAAATATTTGAAACTTTATTTCAAAAGGAATTAATCATTTTAATGTTATGCTATGATCACTTGGGATCTTTATTTCAAGATCTCACATTCATTTAAAATGAAATCTATTTAGGCTTACAATTATCCAATGATTCAATTAAATTCATATAGTTTCATTTATAATTTTAAATAGTTCATACAAAAAAACCTTTGGATTTGCCATTTTAATTTACTAAATCCATATCGAAACATAATCCATCATTTCACATTTAACCACTTAACATAAAATGATATTCAATTCAAAGGTAAAATAAATTGATAAACATCAATGGTTATGAAATTCAATTTCACAACCATTGATTCAAACCATAATTAATTCTTAAATCATTTTATACATTACATACTCATTTCAGAATATCATACCCTTGCAATTTTATAATTTCTCACTTCTTAATTTAATATCTAAGTCATTCCATTTAGCTATCCCTTTGTTAAAGTGGGCCCAAATACTCATATTGGAATTTTCTTTATATTTTAAAGGGTGATTTAACTAAGAAAAACCCACATTTGAAACATTTTATTTAAATTAGTTCACTAGAAATATTGTATTACATGACCACACTCAACCCATGATTATAAAAATATAATAATACTAGGGGTTGTGTTTAGGGACCACCAACCTTATTCTTAATGAATTCCAGATGTTGAGTATCAACCTCTAATTTATCCTGAATTAGAAAAATGAGATTCCATATGAAATCCTTGAAAATGGGTCATATTAGATAAATCATGCAGAACATCACTTGAATACAAAAGAAAAGATGTCCAGGAGGAATAAGAGTTATATAATCACCACAATATCTTCATCACATGCGATAGAAGATGAACCCAAGTTTGGCCAAAGTAGATCATCCAAGGGGAGAGGAGAGGGAGGAAGCCATGTATGGGGGTTATACTGGCCAATTTAGTAGTCAAAACCTGAGTAATAAAAAGAGGGGTGGAATCTAGGTGGAATGAAGGAGATACCACCTTATTTAAAAGAACGCAGGAGGCCACCGACCAATGGTTGACCCCCACTAGCTAGCCAATGGTTCAATGATAGGTCAGTGATGGATCACTAACTATCTTGTAAGCTCAGTATCCCACCTAGGCTCCTACCCTAGCCACTAGCTATTCAATTTCCCTATGACATCTAGTCGATGATACTACACCATTAAGTTGTAGCCCCAAATAAGAGTCTTGAAACCTAATAATTTTCCAGGCATGCTTCTTAATCCCAAAACACCTTGATCATGGGTGACTTTGAGGTTCCAAAAATTTAATTTCTTCTATACATCAGTGTAAAGTAGGGTCTTATAGGTTGGTTGAGATGCCTAGAATAAAAATGGGAATTCGGAGTTTGTCTGTTTTTTCTAGATTTGATGATATAATTTGGGATTTGAGTAGATCCTATGATAATATCTAGGTTTTTACTTTCTTTTTTCCTCTTGGTTTTGGATTTGATCTTAGTATTTAAACAATTTTGTTACTTTTAGGGGATTTATGGTGTCCTACTGGGTATGTATATACTCACCCCACATGGGGTTTTCCTTCAAATATCAAGTATTATGTAGATGTTATGTTATTAAATGAATATCTAGGGGGAATAAGTTAGGATGGTGTATAGTGGCACTTGAAGACTATGGTAGCAGGATTATTGAAATTCTTGTGGTTTCATGCTTTGAATTTTTTCATTTCTTTTTTAGGTTATACCTTTATGGTTGTTTTTGGGCCTACATTTTTACCTCTTTACTTTAACTATGTACCAACATATTCATCTATTAGATAATATAGGGTATTAATGATTTTTTAGTGTATTCATTAATTCTTTATGTATGGAGATTCATGCATGTGTGTAAAATTACATTAGGTTATACCCTACAATGTGTTTATATGCCTACTTGATGCTAGTAACCATCACCTGAACAATTTAAAGGAAGTATTTGGAGTGTTATTCTTTGTTTAATAGTAGCCAAGTATTCCCCAATGGGATGGGTCTTGTGAGAGTGGTATCAAATCCTATGTTTTCATGGGTTATATTTTAGAGTTAGAATATTTATAAGGATTGATCTTATATTTAATGAAATAATGTTTAAGTGTCTCATTTTTAAATCTATGGCTAGGTACCCCAGTGATGTTGAAACAACTAATATATTCATACACTAGGACTATAACAACCCCTTTATCAAATCGACACACCAAGAAATTAGTTATAGGTAAAAAATGGTACGTGAATCAAATAAGATTGAATTTTGGGTTTCGATTTCCATTTTGAATCATATCCCTAGATATGATGTATTGATTATGGTATATATTTAGTATTTTAGGATGTCCCCTCAAAACTAGATAGCCTTGATTTCATGATATTATCATTATGAGGATCATCTGAGTGATGATCCCAAAGTTTAGGGGCTAGTTTCTGAGGTGTTCTCTAAAGGTGGAGAGCGAGTGATATTTACACCCAAAGAGTAGTACCTACCTTCTATAATGCATGTCTAAATTTTATATATTACTTTGTATCATGTCATTACAACCATGAGAGATGATTCTATACATAGGATAAATTCTCTTCATGAGATTTAGAGGTCGAGATTGCAAAGTTTTTTAGGAGATCCATAACCGAAGGTGGAAGAGGATTGGTTAGAGTCAACAGTTCATGTATTATATATCATCTGGAACCCTTTTAATTAGATGGTTGTGCTCATGGGGAACCTTATTCATGGGTCAATATGAAAATGTGAATATTTATGATACATACCCATGATGAGGTGATGCTTCTTGGGATTGAGACCGAATTAATCTTTTAGGATGATTACTTACTAGTGTTGCTCCAATTAGTGAACATATTGATGATTTATGAGCTTCAATGGGGAAGTATGTCAATTTTTGACTATAGGTTGAGTTTTAAATAACACACCTGATACTATCATGGAATGGTTCTTGATTTATGTTTTTTGAACAGAATTATTGATCATGGTCTATAAATTGGTATTCAATATATAGTTGTTCCCCTTTTCATCTCCAACCATTCCATGGTGATGGAGTGTGCCTTTCTAATGGAGCAGTCAGAGGCAACTAGTGCTGAGAGTAATCATTCGATTCCAGATACATCAATAGTTAGTAAATGATTTAGGTATTTAGGATTAATCACAAAAATAATCAATATATATATACTCATACTATAGAATCCATAACCTTGGGTTCACAGAGAGATTATAGTTAGTTGAAGGAGAGGTGATGATATTCCTTTCTTAGGTGTGGTTATATTGACCAAGACTAGTTGAACCGTCATGAAAAAATAGATAGGCTGATAGTGGAAGGTACAATAAGTTAAAGGTAATGGAATTAGTAGAAGGATCCACATAGAGGTGTTCATGGTATAAAATCTGAAAGGGCATTAAGAGGTGGTTGTCGTTATGACTCAATACCGTCGTCACCACCACTATGTGGTCCCATCAAAGGCTCTAAGAGAAAGTGGGAAGGGATTCAGTTACTTATAGGTGATTGAGGCCTATTAAACAAAGAATACATGTATTATATAAGGTATAATATGTTTATTCCCAACCGTATCTTTAGTTTTTATAAAATTAGATGAAATCCATTATTTTATAGTCTTATACCTTGTTTGAGTACTGTAGATTTCAATAGAGTCTCTAACCCAACCCTTATGGTTGGATACTTATATTAGATGGGATTCTATGATCAAAATATTCCATTATTAGTGTTACATAGAACTTGGTAGAGATATTTTATTATGGGGCTTTTTCATAGCTTCAATGAGATAATGTGATGTTATTCTCAGTAGGGTCTGGGTACCCACTATCCATACCTAGATTGATTGTTTTTGTAATAGGATTTGGTGGACCCAAGACATTATTTAGAGATTTTAATTCACTATAAAGAATGAATTTTAGTTAGAGTAGGATGGGATCATGTGCAAGAAGGTGTATCCAATTTCCCATCAGTTTCATAGATTGGTTCTTTGTGTAGGAACTTCAGAGGATGTTTGATTCCTAATAGTGGTAGATGAGTACCTAGATGTCCTTTCCAATGATGAAATAGGGTTACCCAATATTTAGTATAATTAATTATGTATAAAAATAAATCTTGTGAAAATTTTCATATATTTACAAGTATATCAAATTGATCTCATCGATATTTCAGTGATGATGGTGTAGTTTGAGGACCTTTAGAGGAAAGGATTTTTCAAACCCAGTGTGTCCCCCTAGGAAGCTCTAGTGTTATTCTCTAAGATGGAAGATGGAATCATGGGGTTTTATGTGGATAGATTTCACCTAAATTTTGTAACTTTCAAGAATAGGTACCTATTATTTATAATTTATGACCTCATCTGTAACACTCCAAGATTCTACGGTACGCTCCTCTTTGAATAATACAGTAGCGTGTGTTGTACGCAACTTCGAGATTCTAACACACCGCCACCAATCAAAGTAGTCGTTATGAATAGTAATACCCACTTTTTGAAATTTTATAAATATTATATTTCAATATGGACTTCATTTTTGGATTCATAATATTGAAATTAGCTTAGGGTAAAATTTTGGTACTTTTCGGATAACTTTCATATTTTGATGAATAGTGAAAATTACTAAATTTTATTTAAAAACAACTTTTTAATCGAAATAATTAATAGTGATAAATTATGATTTTGAGTGGTTTTAAAGTATATTTATAATATATTTTTACCATTTAATACAATATTGTTCATTGGACTTAATTTCACATTTAAACCGGACATAAACAAATGTCAATCTTTTAAAAGTTATTATCTCTTAAAAACACGCTTTTTGTTTTAACAATTGGAATTAATTTTAAATTAATTTCTGCCACTTCTGTGTTTTGAATTTGGAAAAATTGATTTCATATTTGGAATCAGGATTTCCAAATTTTTTAAATAGGTAACTCTTATTTTTATACATTTTGAATAATTACTTCGGTAAATATTTTATTTACCATGGTTAAAGGGTAAATCCGGTAAATAAGGGTAAACAATAATATTATAATAAATTTAATTTACCCTAAAAAGTGTCTTAACCCTATTTGTTGATACATGTTTGACCATTGGAATATTTGGGTCGATATTGGTACCCCATGGATCCACTTGTATGTGATAATGACACTTTATATTAATTAAGTTAAAGTAAACACAAAAATGACATAAACATTTATCTTTTAGAAAAACAATTTTTAAATAAGATTATATATATTATATTTTAGACTATAAATATTAATTAGAAAGATAAAAATATTTCCTACATAATGGTATTTTATTTATAATTTTTAGACATTGAAAAATTAAAAATATATATGACAAAATAATGATGCAATGTTTTCCTTATTAATGAAAGAATCAAATAATTGGTATTATAAATGTTAAAATAAATATAATTTGAAAGTTTTGATGATATACAATAATTTTATTGGTTAATATGACATGTTAGGATTTCTTAAATGAATTTGGTTCGAATTAATAAATATTTTAATACTTTAACAAAAATCAATTATTTAATAGTGTCAAAATTGACATAACTGAATTTTTTAAACAAATATTATATTATTAATTTATATTCTATTCCTAAAAGTCTAAGGTTCTTCCAAAGGACTTATGTAATGGTAGGTGTATTATTAATGGACCACTTTAGGGTCTCCTGGATGTATATATAATGTTTATTAACTATATAATATAAAAATACAAAGTGACATGGTAAATGTCAAACTAATTAACTAAGAGTTAAAACTAAAAGATAAGGTTAATATAATGACCCAAACCTATCTAAAATATTTTGTTTTAAAGGATTTCGACCCATCCACACATTATACTATTAATAATCCACATTGGAGCCATTATAAACCGAATAGGAATTTATTATAAATTAATACTTTAAGTTTTTTCTAAAGAGCCCCTCCTCCCCCTTATAAAAGGACACCTTTTCTAACCAATTCTTCACACCTTTAAAGTCTTTTGGTTCGGCAAAAACCTTCCCAAATACTCTCTAAACGTCCCTAAATTTAACCTAGAGGCCTTATGTTGATCAGAAATCTAACCTAAGGAGCCCTTTTGATCAAATCAAAAGGAAGAACCCGAATAAGAGGTAATGATTTCACCACCCTCTTTCAAGTTCCTTTCTTCTTCAACTTCTTCTTTCCTAGTTATTTACATTATAAAATAATAAATCGAGTATCTTCTATATAATGTGATGTTATTATAAATATGTAACAACAAAATTCAATATTCTATCCATCCTTTGAATGACATGTCACCATATGTGCGTACGTATGGCTTACAGTCTCCACGTCGTGGTGTAATTGTTATTCAATACACTATTATTTGGAGGGGGTATAATAATGATGTGTAATTCATGTAAATAATAAATATAACATGATAGTTATTATGTATATATTATATACCATCCAATTATATATTATTTTACTATCAAAAGAATGATATTGTCGCTCAAGCATACACACGGACTACCGTCTCCACGAACACGATGAGATTCATTCTCCATCATATCAATTCAATTATAATTCTCATTTGATGATTAAAATTAATTTTTAAGTACTTGATATCATTATGTATATGAATAAGATACAAAATATCCATAATAAACACGACTTATGTCACAAAACATATAAAAAATGAGTAAGTTAACACCCGAAACGACGATAATACTAAGATATTATTAACAAAACATTGTTAAAAGATCATATATGATATCATATTAATGTATATGATTAGTTTATAACATAATAACAATTATTTCACCATTATATAGGGGGTTAACCTACCCTCAACCCAGGAGAAGTACAAGGTAAGGGGTTTTAATCTCACTCCTTATTCCCGTGAGATTCATGCCATATTTCCACTATTACCTTTTGTGTGGTGTATGTACTACCCATAATTTTATTATTTGTGTAATACACATTAATTTATGTGTATTTACAAATTCATTTTATGATACCTCTTTCATGGGGTGTATGTTTCGTAAGTTACCAAATTAGAAAGTGTTAATTTCATAATCTCTTTATTATACGATGTTTTTTTTACTTAAGTATCTACGGGGACATATTTATTATCCATGTCCATGTTTTATGAAAGAGTTTTCAAAGGGATTATTTTAAGGGAATTTTTACTAAAACATCATTTCTAATGTTTTAAATATTTATTCTTCTAAATCTTTCTCATTAATGTCAGTGATTTCAAAATGGTTTTTAATGATTTATTTATATGGACATGAATGTTTTTAAAATGTTAATTCCTTTAAAAAGTTTCAAAGTGGTATGGGAAACTTAGATTCAAAAATTATTTAAATGAATTCTTTTCCAAATTGTGTGACTTTTAAATGTTTTCATGAAAAAGGGGTATTTATCTCAAAGAGTTTTAAAAATCATTTTCGTCAACGTCAAAATCCTTTAATGGATTTTAAACTTGTTTTGAAGTTGATTTATCATGATACAAATCTTCCATATTATGTTGAAGGTTTTGTGATATTTTCGACTGTGGGTGTGTTATTTTTATACCATTCATGGTTTATGGGTAAAGTATAGACATTTTGTATGTTATTTTTAATACGAATGTTTATGTTATCTTTAGACATTTTCATATGAGGAATGCATTGGACTTAGTAAGTGACGGGTGGATCCCTCTATAGCTCCTCGATGCATCGATAGTTCTCATATGACAACTAGATGTGGAATTGGCTGAGGCCCTTTCCCAATTTGATTTATGGTTTTGGCCGAGGCCTTAATCATTTTAGACGTCTTGGCCGAGGCCTTGACAAAATGTATCAGAATGTCTGGCATTATACATTCCCTCATTATGGAAATAATATTGACTGTTCATGTGGTCATTAGACTAGTAGAATACCCATGACTATGTTTTATTATGGAATTACTTACTCATATCATATTCATTACATAAAAGTATTCATGTTTATTATTGGTAAAGGCATGTGGTTTCAATTATTCACCATGGTTAATATTTATGTCATTTTCCGCTGTATTACTTACCTTTACTAAGCATTTGAGCTCACCCCTTTCTTATGTTTCATTTTCCCAGGATAAGAAGAAGTTAGTTATGAGTGACATACAGGCATAATCTAGGAGGCTTGGATGCTTCAAATGAAATATATTTTTCTTGTATTTATCTTCAAGCTGTAAAGTTGAAAATGTGTATGAATCTTGTTTCCAAGGCTACTAAACTAATAGGTCTTTTGAGACATTATTTCCTTGTGATAATGACAATGTTATGTAACAATGCATCGACTCTGGGTAACTAGGGTTGGGGCGTTACATCATCAATTATTTGAATGGTGAAAAGTGGTTCTTGAAGACCGACCTCATACTAGGCTATCAATAATTAAAAATTCATGAGGATGACATATATAAGATTACATTTGAATGTATATATGGTCACAAAGAGTACTTATGGATACCCTTTGGTGTTAAAAAATCCCCATCAGTGTTTATGGGACACATAAACTGGATGTTCCCACCTTTCCAAGACTAGTTTGTGGTGGTATTTATCAATGAAATTATCATTTACTCAGTGTTAGAGACGAATCATGGAGAGAATTTGAGAATTTTTTTGGATATAATTTGAGAGAATTAAATTTATAGAAAATTATTGATGTGTTAGTTTTTTATTAAAGTGGTATAATTTCTAGGAAATAATATTTTATAGGAGGAAGTATATATCTACCTAGTTTATATTGAGGTATTATAAGCTTGGTAACCACCTTAGAGTATGAAAATGGTGTGAAGCTTTATTTTGTTAAATATTTATTACAATATATTTATGCTAGAAATATCTAGGATTTTGACCCCTTGAATTATTTCTCCCAGAAGGGGAAGTCCTCTGTCTAGTATGAGAAGTTCCAGAAAGCCTTTGAAAAGTTGCAGTAGAGGTTGATGAGTGCTCTAATTATGATTTTTCTATAAGAATTGTTTTTGTATGTTATGTCTTGTGATTCCTCTAGTGCTAGTATCAAGTTTGTGTTGATGAATTGGGAATAATTAAAATCATACAACCTGTGAAGATGCATCCCCATGAAAATAACTACCAAAACCAATACTTATAGATGGAAGCTATAGTATTTTCCCTGAATAATTGGCAATGCTACCTTATTAGTAAGTAGTTAGATATTTATTTTAACCATAAGAGTCCTAGGTACATATTAACCTAGATATATCTCAACCTAATATTGATGTAGTGTCTTTAGTTACTATAGGGATGTGAATTTGGCATAGCCTATACCACTGGGAAAGGGAATTCTATAGAATATTCTATCAATAGAAATTATGACTCCCAATTTCTATGAGAGGCATCAAATTAGTTTTCCACATTTTACCTGTCCTTTCTATATGGTAAGGATTAGAATACCTCTAATCTATGGTTGTAAATACATTTATTCTTTTGTGTGTGAGGTAACAATAACCTGGTGATGATGATTTTGATCTATTTCACAATCAGGTATTCAAAATACATTCTCTAGAGAGATTTTAAAAATATAGAGAGCATGGATTCCTCTTATATGAGAAGACAATGGTATCATTCATGCCAGGAGAGAAGGTTATAAGAGAGTTTAATACACCTACCTTAGTGGTATATCTTAGAGTGTAAAAATGTTTTATTTCCTTAAACAACACTATTGATGGATAGGGATAAAGAATAATATTGCAGAGTTCATGTCTTAATGCCTAACCTATCATTAAGTGAAGGCTGGGAATCATGTACGACTGGGATTGGACCATCCCTTATAGGTTCCAGAATAGAAGTTGGATATTATATACCCATATTTCATTATATGATTTCCATGTATGATGATAGGTCATGATTCTATATTGATGATCTTGGATCGAATAAAAAATCACTCACACTTTCTTTCCAATAGTGAACACAGTTCGGTAGAAATCATGAGAAGTTTGTACATGTAGGAAATCATCTAGTTTCATTGTTACCCATTGATGATTTACTTGGATAAAAATTATATCTTTACCTCTTGGTTGTGGAGAGGCCCAAAAGAGTATTTTGGGACTTAGTTATGGATTAAAATAACATTCCACCCTAGATGGATATACAATAAGATCTGACCATTTAGGTCTTAGAAAAAATTCTAAAGGATTCCATGCTTAACCATGTCCATGTTGGTAGGATCACTTACCCTTTTTAAAGTTTTAATATGCCAAAATATATCACTCTACTATCAGTATGGAGGATTATAGTCCCATCATGAAAGACTTTGTAGGTAACAACTAATCTGTTAAGAGTTGATGTAATTTTCAATTGTGAGTTTAAAGTTAGTTTGACCAATGACATAGAATATGAAAATAATCTAAGAGACGATGAATATATTCCACAAATATTATAAGTCCTATGTGGAAAAATGATGGAGGCCTCTATATTTTAGTGATGGAGACCATGTGTTTTTAAAGGTCTCTCCACAATGGTATTTATAGATATTTTTCCAAGGCAACATGTTATCTCAATGGTTCATTGGTCCATTTCATATTCTTCACAAGATTAGTGAGGTTGTGTACTAACATGGTGTGCCTTCAATGTTTGACTGAGATCATGAATTATTCTTTGAGTCACACCTGAGGAAGTATGTTCATGCTCTATAATATTTTATTATAGGTGTGAGATAGACATTGAAGATGAATCTGCCTCTTTATTGAATTGAGTGGTGATCAATTATTGATAATATAAAATCCATTATGGGTGAATGATTCTTGATGTGCATGTTCTTTGGAAGCATAAGGATCTTCATAAGAGCTCATGGAATTGGGAGAACCATATGTGAAATTAATATCCTCACTAGTTCACTAAGTTCATGGTTTATTGGATAAAAAAACCTTTAATGTGGGGAGAGTTTAACATATTTAGTTTTTATAAATAGACCTTACAGATATTTAAATAATACTTTTTATAGTTATTCATGGAGTTTTTTACTGTTTTGGGAATCAAAAATTCTAGAGGTTTAAACATAAAAAACATTAAAATATAATAACATAAACACAAATACACAAAATTTCATAGATGATGGATTATCATCTAAACCTAGATTCAGAAGGGGAAACTAATACAACCCTTGAATCTATAATGTAGGGTTTACCCTCAATATAGAAAAAACATTGTTCACATTGGGTTTTGGGATGATGAACAGTTGCTGGAGAATATGGTGAATAAAAATAAATAAATAAATTTATTTTATTTTATAATTATTTCACCTCGCTTAATACCTTTTGAAACCCAATTATATAAATTATCTAGATTTATCCATAACCCTAATAGTGGAGTGAATGGAAGATCCCTTGTGGTATAATATTCATTGAAAGAGGAGATTGTGGTTGGTGATCATATTTAGAATAACTTTTCAATGAAAATAGAATTAATGTGGGCCAACAATGAAATTATCACAAACACTTTCTTGTTCAATACTATATTTGGTATCAAGGTTAGGATTTATCTCATAGATTCATCCTTTCTCTAGATTTTATTTTTATTACACAGTAGATACAAACAATTTAATTTGGAATCGAATATTTTAAGCCCATGGTTTTATGATTTTATTCAGAATAATGTAATTGATAATCAGTTTTCTTGGAATGATTATTTTAATCTCATCTCACCCCATCTCTTTGAATTAATTCAATAAATGGTAGCTAAAAAACAATATTTTGGTTCAATTATCATATTTTTTATAGACTTATCCCTATTTTCTATGTGAACTCATCATCAATATTTGTTTTTCCTATGGTTTGACTACTTATGAGAACCCAATTCAATGTGTGAATGATAATTAGTTATACTAATGATTTTTACAAAATCAGAATAATGGATTGTGGAATGAAAGATGAGTCATGTTGAAGATAATAATTTGAATAGATATTTTATGATGGTGGTTTCATGATATGTGGCTTGTAAGACAATGAATATTCCATGATAGGCACTGATAGCTTGTTTTCCCTATAAAACATTGTAGGAATTTAACTTTTGACCAAACTTTTATAATGATCGACTCACTTTCATTCATTTTTGAGGGATTACTTAATGAAATCAAAGGAATGTGTGATGAAACAGAAGACACATTGAACATATGATATTATAAAATTTCCCTGAGTACATGGTGTGTAGTTCAATTGAAATCATGCCTTATAATCCATTTATTTTAGTGATAGGTTTTAATCTAGAGATAAATATCACATGTTTATGTTTCTAACCCAAACACTACATTGCTCATACCTATCTAGTTTAGTATTTCCTAAATGTACACACCCATGGGTTTGTGTGGATCCATACACCATTTATTCTAGACAATACCCATGTAATCCTAGAGGTACATGACTCAGGAAAGTTGATTACATGCCGAGTAACTCTATAGAAATTATATCCAACATGAACCCTCTAAAAACCATGTATTTGGTATGAAGCACACCATGTTGAATGACAGAAGATGTCCAGGTCGATGACTTGATAAAACATGACATGTACTCCTAACACACACCATATACTCTGTTGTGGATTGTGATGGTCCTTTCATATGTGTATTTCATTTCAATTATTCCCAAGTGTAGTTGGTATATGACATGTTGGAACTAGGCTAAGGACTTGGTAATTCACCCATGTGAGCATGAATCTAGATTCCTCTACCTATGAAATTAGATAGAGTCAACATTTCAACCACATTATAGATCAAGGTTACTTTATATATTGATTCATTATTTGAACTATTTATAGAACTCAAATAGGATTGAGATATTACACCAGATTCACTATTTAACCCATAGCCATGGAGCATGTATCATTATATATCATCTTTTGGAATGACCATGTAGGTTTCTTGAGACTATCTAGAATGAAATCAGAGAATGAATAGTTTTTTTGGCTGGTAGAGAGTTGATACTGTACTTTGGGACTTGAGTACCTCCAATGAGCATATCAAGGTTATATTTTCCTTTTCCCTCTTGTTTATATATTTGATAAGAATATTTCCATTATTGTATTTTTTAGTGATTTTAGGCTATTCTACTGGGTATGTATATACTCATCCCAAAATGGGATTTTCCAACATTTTTCATGTCTTATGCATACGAAAATAAATTCACTGAATATCTAGGTGGATTAGGTATAATATGTTATCATTGGAACTCAATGACTATGGTAGTTGTACTGTTTATATACTGGTGGTTTCATACTGATATTTCATGCCTTTTTTTGTCATGTTGGAACTTCATAATTGTTATTGAGCCTATATTATTCCCCTCATTAATTTAACTATGTTCTACCTTACTCTTCCATGGGATGTTAGAGGTCATTCATTTATTAATTACTGTAGTTGTTTAGTATGCATTAATCTAGGGTGTAATGAGATTAATGTGCATGTGTATAGCATTATTAGGTTAAAGCCTCCAATATGTGTGATACGGCTACTCAATTATAATCACTAAGAAGTGACCTATTCGATGAGGGATTATGGTGATACACTCAACTTACTACTTTTTAGGAGGGAACAAGTAGAATGAGTCATGTATTAAGTTTAATGTGTGTGGTTTTATAATATACATTCCAAGATGTATTTGGTTTGTTAACAGATACTTTTCATATTTCTTTAAAATTTCTATTATATGAAAATTTTATATTACTACTATATTTAAATTGTTATATTTCAATGGTTTATTTCCTCAATTTTATATTCATCAATAATTAAACAATTTTTTTCATTATTTATGGTACTTCTTACAATTTTTATTTTAACATATTTTAGTTTTTTTACTCTGATATTTAATTTGATTGAAATTTTATAAAACTATTAAACATAAAACATGATGGTTATAAATTTTTAGTTAATTTTTTTAAACAATAATTGACTCCCATTATAGTATATTTAATATATTAAATCCGTGGGAAATAATAATAATAGAGTAAGTCTCTACTTTATTATGAAATTATCTTAATTTTCTATTAGTCTATCCAAATTTCATCTCACTTTACTTATACCAACTCTGTTGGTTGAGAAATGATTTTTTTAATCACAGGGCTTCTTATTGGGTCACTTGGAAATCTAAATTCAACCAGGACACCTATTTTTGATTAATATGATTATGAATACTGACATGATCATATGGATTCCAATAACATTAGTACGTAAGCTTACAATTTTCTTATGATTATAGAGTGTTATTAATTTCAGGAAAAATAAGTTGTTCATTATTCATGGGTGGAAAATCTATAATATTAGATAAATCATAAATTTTTTAGTACTCTATTTTTCTCAATAAATATGAATATTTATAGTTACGTATCAGGATATAAAATGGTAAACAATATTTATAAGAAATTAGAGACTACCCTTTTTATAATAGGTAATGTTTTTGAAACTCTAAGAGCTATGTTGAGAGTGGATTATCGAGATTTTGTTTTTATACCTAGTGAAATAGTAACCCATATGCACCAATTTTTTATAACTATTGTAAATATTTCACAATATTTGGGTGAGAAATAATTATTGACATAATGATGAAAGAGAGGGAATCAAAGAGGAAAACCATATATGACACTGAACATTTATCTAAGCTATATATGGATGACCTAATTAGAATATTTAATAAATATGAGTGTAGAATGAATATGGTTTTGAGACACATATATAGAAGAATGAAGTAGATTTTTCATATAATTTTTGTAATCATAGTTCTAGTTATTTTACTTCCTTTGATAATACTTCTAAATATTTGGTTACAAGGAATAAATATAAGTATTTTGATTGAATTAGTATAGAATAAATTGTAAATGAGATTTCATAAATTTCTATAAGTATGAATAACATGTATGTATTATAAATTATCGATATAATACATAGAAATAAAAAAGGAATAAATGATAAGAAATAGTCTTTAGATGATTCATGATATGAATATAAGAAGAATGGTCATATCTAAAATTGTTTTTCTTTAATAAAGAGGAAGAAGAGAAATTAAAGGAGATAATATAAGAATAAAGGGGGAATGGTTATGTAATCTATAGGAACATGGAGTAAAAGTCAGTGTGATATATAATTTGATAGTTCATTAGAAAATAGTTGCATTAAAGGTCAGAAAGTAATCTAATTCTATGAAGACATTCCAAAATATGAAAAATGATGCATGTATACGGTAGCTGTTGAATCTATACAAAATTTAACTCTTGATTTTAAATTTAATTTTTCTTATGAGGATTATTATCCCACTTCATCGATGATGAAAACCAAAATTCATTAGATGAGGAGGAAGACTTAGATACTTTTAATTAAATGGTTAGATATTTTAATTTAATTGAAAAAATTATGAAATTGAAAAATAACTTTGATTTTTCTAAAACTAATTTTATTACCACAATACCATTTTTTATTTCTAAACACTTTTAATGGGAAGTGAGAACCCTCACAATAATATAGTTAAATCCCTAAATGATATGATAATTTTTTTTATGAACAAATTGAGATGATTAGAATCAAACTTTATAAACATTATCTAAGAAATAGAGCTTAACTGAGTGCCCAGATCGTCCCTCAAGATGTATTCATAATGATCTACCAAGATGTCCCAAGACTGCATGTATTCCTCAAGTTAATCTTCCCCATGTTGAATCCTATAATCAATATTTGGTTCTTCCTATCAATCCACTTACCTTAACCCTTTTTCATTTCTAATATAATCATTTTCCCAACATTTCGTTGATATCTTCGTCCAGTTACATAATGTCCAATACTTTCTCAACCATTTATTCTTCTGAGTGAAGAAGAAGATCCATGTGATCTATCACTGAAGAAATCTATTTCTGAGAGACAAAAGGAATATCCACCTCATGATAATGACTAGGAGGATGAGAAGGTCACACATGCTCACTCTGCAGCCCAGGAGGATGTGCAACCTCCACTAGGGGAGGGTCACTAGCCACAAGGTGCGCCTGACCGACCTCTGCTTGAGAGGCAGAATCCCTCGTGAGAATGAAAACCCCTTTAAATGTATTTGACAGAGGTTAACCTTTACTTTTGGACATAGTTAATGGGGGACAAGGCATGTTGGAATAGTATTTTCTTGGTTGTGTCCTATAGGTATGCTTGATAAATCCTTATGAATCTACAATCATGTTTGTGCCCTTCCTTGAAGTGGATATAAAATAATCCTCTGAAATCCCCACTTCCTTGGACTCACCAGGGGAGTCTAAAGCTAAGTCCATATCAACTTGGAAGAAGTCCCAACCCATAGAAGAATCCTCATCAGGGATGGCCTCCATCACAATACCTTCACCTGGAGCATGACCCTCACCTTCTCTCAGGACAAAAAATGGTTTTGATAATTCTTGAAACTCCCTCTGTATTTTTCCTTCTTAGAATAAGAAAGTTTGTCCTACATGGCCTGCACTGATATGGCTGGACCACTTTCCTATACAAGGCCACAAACCAAGTATTGAAATGCATAGGAGCATTATCCAATAACAAGTTTCTAGTTTTATTAAAAATAATAAGAAAATTTCTAGGTTAAATTTTGGTGTTTTAAAATTTTCAATGGAATTTATTTATAAACCTATTTAGAATCAAATTCAAATGCTCAAAATTTCATTGTTAAGATTAAATATAATGTTAATAGTTTTAAAAGGCTTCTATCAAAATATAACTCTTAAAAATAAATATTTTATAAAATTTCTAAAAAAATTATGAAATCTATAATAATTAATGGAATTGGTTTTAGTTTTGATAATTCATATTTTTAATCAAATTACATTATACCTAGAATTTTAGTCTTTTTCACAAAATTTCAAATTGGACTTCACTAGAATAAATTTTTTCCATAAATAGAGTTTAGAATTTTTATTTTTATAAATCATTTATTTCTATAAAACTAGTAGTTGTTCAAAATATAAGAGTTGGATATATGTGGGTTCCTGAATATTTTGTAAAACATAATCATTCCCAACAAATTTTGGGTACCATGAAATTAGTTTTATAATTTTTAGGAAAGGAGTTTGAGTAACAACCAGAAAAACAAATAGTACATGGACATTGTTTGATTTTAACACATTAATGGAGACATGTTTTTTTTAAAAAAATTTAAAAAAATTAATAGAGGAAGAGTTACATTTGGTTACAAAACCCAAGGAAAAATCATTAGAATTGGTAATGTTTATTTTCTTAAAAAAGAGAGTGTTTTATATATTTTTGGGATTAATCCCAACCTTATAAAATTAGTTAATTTTTCTTGGAGGAAAATCTTGTGAAATTATGGAATTATAAATGTACCATTAAAAGTTTAGAAGTCAATTTTATTCCATTTTTTGATAGGTATGAGAATGTATACACAATTGAACTAAAAAAACATGTCATAAAAAATTACCTTGCTTAAGTGAATTTGAATATTTATCTTTGTTATGGAATAAGAAATTTGAATACTATAAATTTTAGCGTTTAGCCAAACTTTCTATGGAAGGAAATGTTTGGGGGTTATACAGAACATGAGTTTAATTCAACCATAGTTTGTGATCCTTGTAAATTTACAATGAAAAAAGTATAGTTTTAAAACTAAATGATAAGTATCAACATAAAAAAATTTATTGTTAGTGGACATGGATTTATTTGGCCCTACACAGATTGGATGTTTTAAGGTAAAACACTACGTGTTTTTCCTAGTGGATGATTACACTAGATTTACTTCAGTTTATGTCCTCAGAAGAAAATATCGATTTCTTTGTAATTTTAATTTTTTTAGAATATATATTTTATGTTAAAAAATATACCTTTGATCAATATATGGAATTATCATTGTGGTGAGTTTTTAATCTCATATTTTTAATTTTTTTTGTAAAAAGGTATTAATCACATTTTTTCAGAACCTATCTATAATATTTTGGGCTAAGTTTATAAGTTATACATATTTAATATAATTTCTATTTTACTCTAATAGTTCTTAATAAAACCCATCATGGGTTGTGGAATAGAATAAATCCAAATATTTCAAACAATAGAGTCTTTGGGGTTAAAATATTCATTCCAAATAATAAAGATCAATTACCAAATATTTGTCCCTAATTATGATGAATGAATTTGTATATGTTATTATAAAACAATTATTTCTAATATATATTTCAATAAAATAAAAAATATATATCAAAGAAATGGTTCATATAATGATCGATAAAATCAACCCTTTTATTGATGTAAAACATCCAAAATATTATCCTTAATATGATCTTTTTGAAAATTATCCTATTAGTTTACTAGAATTTGATTCAAAACCACTAATAATAAATACTCTATAAATTAAAACCTGATGTTTTCAATATCTAAGAATTACACCAAAAGAAGATTTACATCAATCAATTGAAGATAAACTTGATTTATCTAAAAACTAATCTATCTTAAGGAATAATCCTACCAATAATATAATTGTTAATCCAAGTTAACCAATTAAAATGAGAATTTCCTTTTGAAATTATTGTGAGAATCATGAATTCATATCAAAATTGAAACCTAAAATAGTTGATGATTCTTTAGGTTTTGAAAATTGGATAAGGTCTATAAACTAAGTGATCAATCAATTTGGAAAAAATCATGTTTGGAATTTAGTTGAAATTCCAAAATATATTCTAGTAGTTGGAGTAAAATGGTTTTTTAGAAACAAATGTGATGATAATGGAACTATTGTTAGGAATAAAGAAATAAATTTTTCTAATCGTTATAGTCAAAACAAAATCATAGATTATGGTTAAATTTTTATAGTAGTAATAATATTAGAATATACCTAAGTATTACTAGCCTATATAGACTATATTAATTTTACTTTATTTCAAATCGATGTTGTGTGTGGGTTTCCTAAATGATATGTTCAAGTGGAAGATTATGTTGAACAACCTCTGAGATTTAAAGACACTAAATTTTTGAAAAATTCAATTAATATTTCTAAATTACTCCATGTACTTAAATAATCTCCAGGATCCTGGTTTTATAGACTTACTAGATATTAGTCAAAAATAATTTTTTTAAAGGAATTACTGATATAAACCTTTTTATATATAAAATTTTTAAAGACACCATTTTTGTTCAAATTTATTTCAATGAAATTAATTTTAGTTCAACTGAAAAATCTATTTATGATGAATTTTTTGCACATTTGAAAAATGAGTTTCAAATAAGCATGATATGTAAAGTCAACTTTTCACATGGGTGTCAAATTCCTCAAATACCATATTTTAATATATTATCATAACATAAATATATTATATATCTACTAATTTATTTTTACAATGCATCAAGTATAAATACTTTGGAAGAAACTTCTATCAATTTTTGACCATAATAAATCCTATAAATTGGTAGATCAAAAAAAATTATATAATTATAATTGAAATTTTACTACATATTTTAAAAAATTGAATATATATCATTCTCTTAGTATATTTTTGTGATTAGTTTCAATAAATTAGAAGGAGTCTCATTTCAAAAGTGATAAAATGAATTTTATGTTGCATTAAGGAAACTTTAGAACATGGTTTATATTATTCATCTTGAAATGATTGTGTTCATAAAATTCACTTAGATGTTTACTTTGAAGGCTATAGATTATATATAAAAATTACTTTTGGAAAATTATATTTCTTAAGAGAAGATTTACTTTCATGGTCTAATAAAAAGTGAAATTCAATAGAACTTTTCCCTACTAATGTAGAATATGTAGTTATAGGAAGTTTTTGTGCTCAATTGTTATGAATGAGAGACACATTGAAAAATTTTAGTTTGAGTTTCACTCAATCCCCAAAAATTTGGGATAATACCAATGAAATATATTTATCTAGTAAACCAATAAATAACTCATGAGAAAAAATATCGAATTAATATACCATTTTCTTAATAATCACACAAAAATAGATATAATTATTACCTTTATCAGAACTAAGAATCAACTTAATAATATTTTTATATTTTTTTAAATTTAGATAGATTTGGATACATTAAAAAGAAGTTTGGAATTCCCCCTAAAGTGATGTTCTACTCAATTCTTTTCCAACCTATCTTCTAAAATTGAAAAATACCTGAGAAAGGGGTAGGGTAATTCATTATTTTTTAACTTTTATTCATCTATTTTCCATTTTATTTATTTTTAAATGGGTTTTCATTATATTTATTTATCATTTTATTATTTAATAGAAGTTATGAGTTAAATTGAAAAATATTATTAGTCTATTTATAGGGCTAATATTAATATCATATTCAAATTCCTTAACCTTACAGAAGATATTCATATATGTAATACCAATTAAATTTAAAATTTAAAATTTAATAAGTTATTACTCCTTTTATTGAATTTTTTTATAGGAATTTTCACGAACCAAGCTAGGTCACCATCTAGCCCGACCCCCTACCGAGTTTCTGCCATGACCCGAGGGGAGTTCCTGGTCCCCACAGGCTGGCATCTAGTTCCCGGGTATCAATATTGTGTTTTGAGAACGATTTTACCCAATTGAATACATATAAACCACAAACAATTTTTGATATGCCAAAACTAAAATTACACAACCAAATAAACCCTAAACAATTTTTAGAGTTAAATTTTACACTTTAAACAAAATCCCCAAAAACTAGTATAACAAAAATAACTAAATGAAACTCAAACCCAAACCTTCATGAATAAAGAGGGCCCATATCCTCAAGCCTCTACCATAAAAACCACATGGGAAGGCCACTAACAACCTACACCATAATCACCAAATATTTTGGACTTCCTTGAATAAACATACATTGAGATCTACAAACACCCAATGGTGTATGTAGTGTGTGAGCCGAAGCCCAGTAGGATACCACCCAAATAAAAATATTTCATACCACAACATTAAAAGACCTTATAACATGATCGTGTATATAAAAAGGAAATTTAGAAACATTTCCAGGAAAACATTTTTATAGGATATACTATTTAAAAATGAACACTTCAAAGGAAATATATTCATAACCACTTTCTTATAAGAAAAAGAGCATTTATAAAAACACACACACACACACGAGGTCCACCATATGAAAATAGATGGCACCATATCATATAATGTAGAGCACTATTTGTAAATCCCCTAGGGTTTATCTAGCACAACTAAGACCCTAGAACCTCGTACCTTGGTGAAAGGTGGTGTAGTAACCAAAACCATCAGTTTCCTCATGCACGAACCACTAGAGAGGAGAAAAATCCAAAGTTATAGTGGCGATAAATAATCACTATAGTTTATTTAGTTTGGTAAGCGTCAATCCAGGTATGTGAAACTAGGAAAATACACTTCTGTATCACTATTGTACTTGTTCTAATTCCCCCACCTAGATACCTGTGATTCCCTTATGCTCGAGTAATTGTTCTCATATCAAACATATCACCACCAATACAACTTAATGCCAATAATTTTAAGGAAACCACCTTTTCCCTTAAAACTGAACACTTTCTATTTTACTCACACAAAAACCCCACATTAAATATATTTTTTACCACCCACACAATTCATAGATTTCCCTTTTTACAAACATAATAAAACATATAATTACAACCAACCAATACCATGATCCAATCACCTTTATAAATCCACACATACATCAAATTCCATTTTTAAAATAGGCTTTCCCATAATTTAAACAATTTATAATTCATAATCAAAAGTTCACACCAAGAATAAAATGCCAAAAATGATCCATTTTCCCTTGAAAATCCCATTAAAACACACACACACACACACACACACTCCACAAGTGAATTTGGAAGCACACTTCGCACAATCCAAACAACCCCTAAAACCCAATTTAGAAAAATTACATCATAACAAACACAAAATTATATCCCTTACATTTTTCAAAAATAATTTCTAATCTATAAACAAACCAAACACTTCAAAAACACCATTCAAACCACATAATTAAACCAAAGAACACATTTATTCACACAAACATACATATTAAATTAATATAATAATTTTAGGGCATAGAACCACCTACCTCTCATGATGAACCTTCCGAAAAAAGGTGTGAAATCACATCCACACCTTATTCACGCCATGACGAAGAAAGAAGAAACCCAAACTAAGATAATAAAACCCCAATACCAAGATTAAAACCCTTATTCGATCCCCATACCTACTGAAAAACTTGAACCCCAAAAGAGAGGAGTAGAAACCCTAAAAGAAGATGAAAGAGAGAGAGAGAGAGAAGAGAACTTATATGAGATATATTGAATGATCTACACAAAAAACACCCAATAATCGAAGACCAAGGAGAGGAGAAGATAGTGGTAGGTGATCCTAGGATTGGGATTCTGTGGTGGTCAATCAAGGGGGATAAAGGGTTTCATATTGGGGAGAGAGAAATAAAACCCCAAATTTTAATGTTTTGGAAGATCCACATTGTTAGTCTACATGGTTTGGTAAACAATGTGGAGAATTATGTCTAAAGGAAGACACCCACACCATTACTTGGGCTAAGGATCACAGCTGTGCAGAGGATGTACAGTAGGTCATGTCTCTAACTACATAATTTTCAAGGTGGGTGCATGATTACTACTAACCATAGGCCAATCATGCACAGGTGACTTCCACCCACAAAACATATATGCTTCTCAACAAACTCAAAGGAAACCAAGGGGAGAATCTAAAAAATATATAAATGGAAAGAATACTCCAAAAAATAAAACTTGTCACACTATGTTCTTGAGACACTAACTTTAGACCAACCCTAACCAAAACATAAGATAATTCAAAAATCTAGGTGTGACAATTCTCCACACCATAACGCTTTCCACCCCTGGAAATCCACAATAAGAACAAACCTAAAAATAAAAACCAATTATCCATTACCATTCATAGTGATTTCCAATGTTTGACAAACAATAAGCAGTAAGGACGTAATCAACGAGGAAAAAAGTATATAAAAATTAAAGTAAGAGTCCCAAAATTGACTCCCCACTAAGTGTCACCCTTCCCCGATAGCTAAGACACCTCTATTTGGTCGATCAAAAGGAAAGTAACTGCCACACGCACAATCCAACCTCTTAAACCAAATACCACATACTATATTAATAGGAAACCACACTACTTGTATGGAAAAAATGAAAATGATCAAACCATATCCCAATGAATATCCCCTTACCTTACTTTAACAAAACTATTGGTCATTACCCAACTCCTATTATTACTCAGAGGAGGATATTGAGGTTAGATATCTCTGAATTATACTACCTACCTCCAAGACATGATCGAGAATGAGACTGAAAACTAACATAGGGAGGCATAAATGGACTCCCCACCATAAGAAACAAACTAAAACGCAAGACAGAACACAAAACCTGACACGGGGAAGCTCAAACGGAATCCCCACCATAACGAATGGAATAAAATTTATTTACTCCTAGTATATTTTAGTGAGACCCATAGTGGTTCTCACCACTATAAGAACTCACCAGCTAACTTACTCGATTAGCATTTTCCAACGTAAGAAACCTGACATGGGCTAACTCGAAAGCTTTCCACACAACTTGATCTTTCACCACATGGGACCTAATAAAATATACTTCAGACCAACAAGTAGAAACCACATTTTTCATCACTTCTACAAAATTACCATCCTCATAAGTACCCCCCCCCCCAAACTGGGATCGCAATAGACCTACAAGTCCGCGTATACAGAAATAGACCTATGAATATTTACACAAACAAATGTATGAGCCCTAAAGTTAAAGAAAATGAAACAACCCCACTTGAAACCAAATTTCCACATCAAAATCTTAGACTATCTTCATTCCTAACACTAAAGACAAAAATAAGACCAAGATCCCTTATACCCCTGGGGATTCCTTACCACACGTGAGGTTCACTATGAGAACTATGGATAGAGATATACCGATTGAATCATATCTTACCTCATATTCAGGCATTAAAATTACATAATGAAACTTCTTTCTCTAGTGCCACAATCAACCTCCCAACAATTGAGACAACACCATCAAAAACAACACACCTTTCCATCCACTTACTTCCACATGAAACAATCACTAAAAAACATTCTTAGATGGAATACATGTATCACCCCTCATTACATATACTAATAAACATTTTATGGAATGAAACATTGTACACACCTTCCACTAAAATGAAGTAATTTAGATTTCCAAGAAAGAAACACACTTCTGTCAAAATAGGGGTTGTCAAGAAAAATTGCACAAACTCTACACTTGAAGATGACTGATAACACGACACTAAAAGGAGTCTTTGAACATGACCATTATGAATCATAGAAACATTATAAGTAGAGGGGCCTTAAATCGAGCCCCTAATGGAAAACATTTCCTACAAACAAACACAATAGCCTCTTATTACCAGACTTGCTACACTGGCGGTCCAGCATGAATCCCTTCTTAGAAAAGACCAACGAAATACCCAAAGGAACTTAAAGACATCATCCAACACTGCCAACTCTAGAATGGTCTCCTATCCTTACTAGAATTTCCCTCACCATTATCGGGAAGGACCTTTAGACACACAGACTCAATGAAACCCAAAATTCCTTTAACTGCTCTCACATATTCTATCCTACTATGAGGGAATCCGCTTAATTTAAAAATTGGAGGTGGATTTAGCTATAAAATTCAAGAAGATATTCCTTACTTTTATCAATTAGAGGTCCGAACAAAGAAGAACTTTCTCTAGCTGCACATTAATCACGCATTAACACTTTTTGAGGGCGTAAAATAGCCATGAGAGAAAACAATATACCCAAATCAAACCAATACTTTGGCTAAACATATCACAAACTGGAATCAAACACACAAGGGGAACTCCTAAAAAGGATTTCTGAAACACTTCTCAAAAAAATACCACTAACCAATGCTTTAACCAAACTTACCAACGAAACAAAAACATGGAACATAATTTTATCAAAGGAGGTTTTCATACACAAATCTCCCCATGACAATATTCTCAAAATACATAAAATACAAACCACAACTTTTCCTTTATAAAATAAACCTTCGAAGATAAAATCGAATTGGTGAGTTTCACAATCACCAATGGTATCCCATTGTCTTCTCATATGAATTTTCCTCATGCCAAACTGGCCACCCATTCACTTACTGCACATAACCTATGAATGTAACCACTCACAAAGATACCAATGGTTAAAGAAAAACACGCCCACTTTCCAAAACAAATATTCAACCCACATTTACATTTTCAAAATTCTCTAAAGCCTGTTTTCATAACCTACTAGCCACAAAAAAAACTCATTATGAGTATCACAAACCAATTTCAGAAAAACACAAACCATTCAAACAAAAACTCATTTTAAACCCTTACACATCACCTAAAAACATTTCATTTCACTTTGAAACACTTTTGGTTCTGCAGAAAACTCCATTTCATCAATAATCTATCATTTAAAAAAAATTATACTCATTTAAGACAAGTTTCTAGAACTTAATAAAACTGTTAAAAATCCCACTAATTACCAAATCAAAGGCAATTACCAAACTTCACACATAAATACAAAAAAAAATCTCATCCCATTCAAAATACCATCCAAAGGTTTGTAAAATCCCATTTAAAACAGAATTGAAAAAAAAATTATATTAACATAATTTGTGCTTTCTAAAGAATTAATTTTAATAAACCACACTTTTAAGTTATGAAAATAAAATATCTAAATACTAATCCCCATCCACTCAAAACCATTCTAATTTTAAAATATTGTTTTCACAATTTAAAAAAAAAATTCAAAAAGGGTTTTCCAAAACCCAATGAGACACAAGGCCATGTGAGAGGAGATTAGTGGAAGCATCTGGATTGACAAATGGTTGGGGGCCATACTTCAACCACTCTACCATCACAAAGAGTGTTATATGAAAATGTCCCTAGCTCCATATGGATTTCCAAGCCCTATGAGATCATTGAGAACATTTAATCAATAATCTTTTTATTTCCACAGACATCAATGAACCACAAAAACCAGGTGACTCAGATGAAACCTGAATTTCCCTAGTAACTCAAGCCCTGCTATGAAGTGTATTGGCCATCCACCTTACTTTTAACTAGAACATTGAGTTATAAATTCCTTATATTCAGTCTACCTTGACTATTCCACAAGTAACATGACCCAAAAGAGATGACATCCTATGATACAACTTTTTCATGAACCAAACCGGGTTTCCATCCAGCCCAGCACCCAACCTGGTCTGTAGAATAACCTGATGGGTATTCCTGATCCCCACGGACAGAAAACTAGTTCATGGGTATCAATATTATTATTTGGGAATGATTTTACCCAATTGGATACATATAAACAACAAACACTATTAGATATACAAAAAATGAAATTACACAACCAAACAAGACTGAAACAATTTTTAGAGTTGATGTTTACACTTTAAACAAAAACCACAAATAGGACTATGACAAAAATAAATAAAAGAAACTCAAACCAAAACCTTCATTCCGAAATAGGTACCATATCCTCAAGCCTCCACCACCAAGCCCACAAGGGAAGACCACTAACAACCCACACTATGATCACCAAACATCCTATATTTCATGGAATAAACATACAATTCGATCTACATACACCCAAGGGTGTATTAAGGTTGTGATCAAAAGTCGAGTAGGTTTCCACCCAAATAAAACAGTTCCATTCCATAAAAATATAATACTATCTAACAGAATCATTTATATTAAAAGGAAATTTTGAAACATTTGTAGGAAAAAAAATTTACTTGATAAAAAATATAAAAAGAAACACTTCTAAGGAAATCTATTCATAAACACTTACTTACAAGAAAAATATAATTTATAAAAAAACACATACACATTCACAAAGTCCACCATATGCTGACCAATAGAACTATATCATATAAAGTAGATCACCATGGGTAAATCCCTTAGGGTTGATCTAGCTCGAGTGAGAACCTAGATCCTCATACCTCAGTGAAATGTGGAATAGTAACCACAACCGTCAGCATCCTCAGGAACAAGACACTAGGGATGAGAAACATCCAAAGTTCTAGTGGCAATCAATCATTATCATAGTTTAGTTAGTGTTGTCATAATCAATCCATCTAAGTGAAACCGGGATAAGACACTTCAATATCACTAGCATACTAGTTATAGTATTCCCACCTAGATACCCAAGATTCCCTTTTGCTCAAGTAAATGTTCACATATCACACATATCACCACCATAAAAACTCAATGACAAGAATTTCTAGGAAACAACCATTTTCCATAAAGCCAACCATTTTCAATATTACTCACACCAAAACCCCACATTAAATACATTTTCCATCACTCAAACAATTCATAGATTTATCATTTTATAAAAAAAAGAAAACATATAATTACAACCAGATGATTTCATGGGCCAAGACCCTTTATAAATCCACACATACATCAAAGTCCATTTTTAAAACAAGCATTCCCATCATTTAAACAATGTAAAATTCCTACTCAAAAGTGAACAACAAAGATAACATTCCAAAATGGTTCATTTTCCATTAAAAATATCATTAAAACACACACACACCATGAGTACCTTTGGAAACACACTTTTCACCATCCAAAAAACTCTAAAACCCCTCTTTAGAAACATTACATCACAACACACACAAAACCATAGTCATTCCCTTTTTCAAAATTCATTTCTAACCAATAAACATACCATACACTTTAAAAACACCATTCTCACCACATAATCAAACCAAGAAACACATTTATACACTCAAAAAAAACATATTAAATTCATATAATAATGTTAGGGAATGGAACCACCAACATCTAAAGAAGAAACTTTCAAAAAAAGGTGTGAAATCACATCTTCACCTCATTTGCACCATGAGGAGGAAATAAGAAACCCAAACCAAGAGAATCAAACCCAAAACCTAAGATTTAAACCCTAAATCTAACTGTACACCTTCTGTAAAACCGAAACCCCCAAAAGAGAAGAGAGGAAACCCTAAAAGAAGAGGAAAACAAGAGAGAAGAAGACTTACATAAGAGATCTTGAAGGATCCATAGCAAAAATACCAAATAATCATAGCCCAAGGAGAGGTGGAGATGGAGGGTAGCACACCTAGGGATGATGAGTCTGTGGGGGTCAAGAAAGGGGGAAAAGGGTTTAACATTGAGGATATAGAAAAGAAAAACCCCTAATTTTAATTTGTTAGAGGATTCATATAGTTAGACCGCACGGTTTGGTAAACCTTGTGGTAACCATGCAGAGCATTCTGTCTAAAAAAATACATCCACATGATTACCTAGGATGAGGTGCACGACCATGTGGAGGCCATGTGGTAGGATCTATTTCCTATAAAATAGTTTCCAAGGTGGGAGCATGGATACTACTAATCATGAACCAACCATGAATAGGTGCCTGAAACTCCCAAAAAACATATATTCTTCTCCAAAAACTCAAAGGTAACCCAAGAGGAGAAGCCAAACTATAAGTAAATGAAAATAATACTCCAAAATTTCAAACCCATCCCACTAGATTCCATAGAAACTTACCAAAGACCAACCTAATCCATAACAAAATAGAATTCAATAACCTGAGTGTGATAGGATTAGTGTTTCATGTTGTTATTTTATGATTAAAATTTTATCAGAAGGAAACTAATATTTTCATATAAATAAATTTTACACTTCTTATAATGAATTCATAATACATATTTTTTTACTACATATTTTCATAGGAGTCATTTATACCATTTATACAACAAAGGATGAATATTTGGGTGAGAGTAATTTTAAATTCCTATATTAGGGAAAAACCTAATCATTTTTAGACACTACCATTTTCGTGTCCTTTTTCACTTTTATATTATATGTTGAAATGAAGTTCAAATAAAGAATCTCTAAGATAAATTTTCAAGTGAAACACAAAAGTCCATCCATAAAGCTTAAAGCTATATCTACCAAAATTGTCTCATCATGAGATGTAGTTGAAGCACTCCCCCAGAGAAATTGTGAATAAGGTGATTTTCAAATGTTGATAATGTAGAAATAATTATACTAATATAAATAAATTCTTGATTATATATAGAATTTAGGTGGAGAAGATGAAGTTATACATATGACATCATTATATAAGATAACAATTTCAGATAGGAAATCATGACTGAAATGGAATTCATGTTGTCAAATTTGTTCACTCATCCATGTTAAAAGGATTTCTTTATGATCCAAAACTAAAAAAAGTAACTGAAGAAATCAAAAAATATTATTTAATAAATCATAAGGGAACTAAATTAATAAATTTTTAGAGTATTATTTATAATTTATTTATTAATCATAATATCATATATATTTGCATATCACTTTATTATTAATAAGATCAACATTTCGTTTCCTTTTTAAAATCTCAATGGGGTTTAAATTTATGAAAAAATGAAAAAGTTAATATATCCATTAATGTATCTTTTTCCATAGTCTGATATTATACCTTGAGTAATGAGTTTATCTTGAAAGTATTTGAAGAAAATAATGGATAAATTCACTTTACTATTCACATGGAGTCTTTTTAAAATTTTAGTGGAAGTTTTCAATTTTCCTTTTATGTTTTAGTATTTCAAAAAAAGGGGATATAATTTATTAAGGGGTCCACTTACTTTATTTTATTTTCAAAATTACAATACAATTACTATGAAATTTATTTAACTAAATACTTTTTTAGTTTTTGGGATTTCATAGAATGAATTTTTGGTAACTAAAATTCATTAGAACTTATGAATTTTAAATGAAAATATTCACCAAATTCAAAAGCATTATAGTAGTGCCTTATAACTCCATCACTAGATAAAGAAACATGCTAGGATAATTGGTAGGTATAAAATTTTATTCATATTCTATTAAAACTAATTATTTGATTTATGGTATTTGACCATTGAAGTTTGTTACCGGGTCATATATAAATAGATTCGCAACTTCGAGCATTGATAGAAGGAGAAGTGTTGAGAACTCAAGAAATCCTAATATAACTTTAATCCTATAACATCTTATTGACCTAGTGTACTTTAAGTTATTTAAATTACTAAGTTATTACAAAGATCTAAGCCTTGTGAAGATTTATCATAAATATCATAGTATTTCTCTTGTAATTTGACTTTTAGTGATCTTGTGTAATCAATGGATTCCAGGGACTGGAAGATAGGGAGTTTACCAAACCTATAATATTGAATTCTTCTAGGGTAAATAAGAAAGAGTGTTCTAATATTTAATTATATAACAACCAGAATGATAAATCAAGGGATTTTTGGGATATTAAGATGGACCTTTTGAACATTTTTTAATTAGAGAGACCTTCTAAAGGGTTTTAAAATATGGATACCTCCATAAAGGTTTACAAAATTGGATATAACTAATGTCAGGTTTTTATACTTCCTTTCTACTATTTTTAATGCACAGGGTTTTATAATATACTTTTAATGGAATATTTTATTTTTTTACCAATTCGTGATGTAATGTTTTCAAATTTCAATTGTATTATTTTTTTAATACTATATTGTCTATATTTTTTATCTTTTTATGGTTTGAATTTTTTTATTTTGCTTTCATAAAACATCAGAAAAATTAATTTCTGTATTTCTTAAAACACTTCATATTGTTTATATTTATTCTACTAACATTATTTTTACTATAATATTTTATTTACATATAATTTCATAAAACTTTTCAACATAAAACATACGGGTTTTAGAGTTTATAGTTAATTTTAAAAGTTCAATTTTCCACCCTCTTGTAGATTTATAGGGTTATATCATTGGAAAAATACATGGAAGTGATCTATGGACTGTGAAATGATTATATATGATTTTTTATGCTCCACATTATAATTCCACATTCTTTTTCCTATGCTATGTTCTCATGGATAATGATTGTTTCATCCTGTTTTGACACTCCAATGTATCACTACTATACTATAATAATAGATTCATTCTATGAATTATGTTTTGTGACTAAAATTTTATTGGGTATTATTCACTTATGTTATGTTCATGAACCTTTATTGCGTTATCATACTCAAATATTTAACATATGCTCTCTTATGATATCTGATTTTTGTCACTAATGTTTACCTTTGTTATTTGATCTCACCCTTTCTTATGATTTCATTACACATATAATTAAAGAATAAAATTATTTAGGATATGTATTGAAGGGTATTATGTGTATCATATTTTTTTGGGGAATGTTGAAGTATTATTGTGTATAATTAAAGACTTTTGGATTTGTCATAATATACAATTATTTTTATTGAAAAAGTTTGATTTTTTATTATGTATGGTTTTTCTTATTCATTTAAATCACAAAATCTAATAGTTTTGGGTATATAAGTGAAAAAACATATTCTATAAAACATTTAATTATGGATTTTTTTGTTCAATATATTACACATACATTATCTTTAAAGTTGAACTGGAAATATCTTCTTTCTTTACTCATAGCAAGTTACATCACAATATAATGTTAATCTTTGAAAACCATCTCTCTCACCTGAGTTGATAAAAAACATCATCTGTATAAGGTAATTGGTTCATATTGTTTACTATCACATCATATAAACTTATCTAATAAATTAAAAATAATACAATTTAATTTTTTTATATTCAAATATAATTTCGGATTCCCATGATGAGACACTAGTGTGATTAAATCCCCTACTTTTATAATCTTCTAACTCAACATAAAATTCCATAAACTTGATAAGAGGTGTTTATAAGATGAAAATGATATTGGAATCATACTTGGAAGAATATTAACAAAAAATATACATACCATTAGGGTTGTTACCTGAAGGAATCTCCGGGTAAACCCACCCGATATCTATCCACCACTACTAGAAACTAACCATATAAAATCTACTCAATAAAATCCAAGAGTAGGAAGAATATCTAGAATTATATCTATCAAATATATTGAGAAAAAGTTCATACCTATCCCAATATTTTATTCCATTAATACAGTGTTTCCATTAGGAGAAATGAATAAAATAATCTGAGGGTAGCAGTCATTATGAACATTATAACTAACAATATAATCAATACTAAAATTAAGTTAAATGATATTAATATCAAAAACTATGAAATCCTAAAATACATTAATGCCATAAATGATTACATGGAACTCAAGTAAATTAAAACCTTATTATATATTATTTCTTAATGGATTGGATATGTCCATCACCTATAGAATCAACTTATATTATAACCCTAAATAAACAATCAACTTAGATGAGATAAAATAATGGGATGTGATTGTATAAAATAAATACAAGGATTTAAAATAAATAATTAACATAGAACCTATAAAAACCACTAACATATATTCACATTCCTCAAGTGAATTATCTACAATATATAAATAATTAGACTTATGACCACTCTATATTTTCCAAGTATGATAATACTGTCCTTTCATCTGTGGGTGAGATCTCAATCCATTATATTCAAATGGTGGCACCTAAGAGCCTCTATTATATAATGATCCATCTTTACTACATTGAGGAGGATTTTGGAAAAATCACTAAAAATTCCCTAATCATTTACAATAAAGAAATTCATTCATGGGATTCCTGATTATCCATTTTAGTATGTGAAACATTATGACATTAGAGGCATACCAAAAATGCATACCCTAAAGGAGCCACACGAGTTGGATCAGAAGGAATTTGTATACTCTCACTTCTACCACATTTAGATTCTTTGTGGTTTCTATTTTTAATTGAAATAGAACTCAAAAATTCCCTTTATAGTAGTTGGGGAAAAACCAAAACTAGCCAATCTTGTTATACCAATCTCAGAAATAATTTTCTTAATGACCTCATCAATATTTATTGATAGGATGTAATGAAAAATCCTTGACTGAACTTATAGTATCTACCCCTTTATAAAACATAAATCCTTTAAATAGTAATTTTTGAGTATTTCATGTGAAATGTGGACATACTTAGTAAACTGAGTGGCATACTCCATCCCAAAATGACCCTCTTACTCCAACATCATGACCTCTATAGCCTTCCCCACTGTCAAAATATATTGAGATAATTATTATTTAAAGACATTCTTGAAATTTTCTATCATTATAAACACATGTAGATTAACCTACATGATATAATCTCACAACTTAAGGCTTGTTCCTCCTTGGATATACATTAAAAACAAAATGTTAAACATCTTATGGGTTTAAAATAAATGAAATTTGTATTCAATCGTCTGCACTAACTATTTGAGTTATTAATATCCTTGGTCACCATGAAACATTGTTCTATTTTAATTGATAAATTATTAGTAATGATCCACCACAAGAGAATATTCCTAAAAAATTCCTTGACCAATATATTATATGTGTTTGATGATTAATTAAAAAACAAGATCTACATGAGGGTTTATTTATGGCATATTCTTTATATACCCTTCTCTATTATTTTCTGAATTCCATATATATTTAATGATCTATAAAACATGAAACATAAAAATCAATGAATACACAATTAAAATTTTATTTATACTTGAATAAAATATTAAAATACACCTAAATTGTTATAAGTGAGTAATGATAGTAAGAACAGTAATTTGTAAAACCAATGGGGTGATTTTTTTTCAACCTTTTCACACTATGTATAGTTTGGCTACAGAATTTGGTGAACTATGAATTAACAATGAGAGTGTTAGTAGGAAATTGTCCAAGACTAGCCATACGACTATTGATCATTTAATGAAATAATGAACCTAAACTGTGCAACATTGGTTTCCACCCCTTTCTCCCTAAGACTAAAATTTCCAAAATTAAATCATTCTATTTTTCAAAAACACATAATTATAGAAAATAATATCAAATCATATCAAAATTACAAAGAATAGATCTGACCGGTAACTTCCCCACACCCATTAATTGAGTTTTCAAAGTTATACCTCTCTAATAACTTAACCAACCATTAATAAGAGTGTTCTAAATCCATTTTCAAGGAATTTGATCGGTTCAAACTACTGTTTCTCCTAACCAAGAATCACATAATCCCCAAAGTACATTCCTAATTTCAATTTTATGGTGATAACAAATAAGGTATCAATACACCTATTTGCGGATGATTTCAATATTAGAATCACCCAAACCATGCTGCTGATTCCACACAAAAATATTGCATGAGGTATCTATATATTGGACATCTACATATGTAAAAAAAATTAAATAAATTAAATAAATATAGTATAACACAAAAATATAACCAAACAACCATTATCAATTTATAAACTCAAGATAAATTTATTAAAACATCACATATACATAATAATCAAAAGATATTCAAGGTTAACATGATCAAGTCATAAACAACATGTGATTTCTTAAGACCTGTTCATTCATAAATTACTATAACTAATGTACATGTGGCCTCATGTGTGACTCTAATATGCTATATGTTAGATACTTACAAAACAGGTGTATGAAGGTGTTTTGGGGAGACTATGCCCTATTTATCAGAGTAAAGCGCAATGGTAAATAATAAATAAGAAACTAATATATAATACTAGTAAAGAAACAAAAATAATAAATAAGGTAGAATAAATAATAAAAATCCTTCCTAATAAATAAATAAACAATAAGTGGTATCATATAAAAAATGATGATTTCTTGATACAATAAAAATGCGTTGTAAGGGGAATAGGAAACATGAATACAGAAAAACATGTCATAAAAAAGTAAAAAAGAGCCAAGATAAACTCTAATATCATCCCAATAACTATCTTGATCTTCTTCTCTCATAAACTAGTATAATATTGAAGATCAATCATCCATAACTGGGTTCTTCCACTTTTCCCCACCTATATCTGTGAAATCTATATGGGTACCAATTATTAGCCTGAATATGGTGTGAGTATAACTCAATAGGTCACAAAAAATGATGTCTAATACTATCTGGATAGTAAAAATAAAATGAATAGCGTGTAGGCATAAACAATGTAAGGTAGAAAAATAAACATAATATCTATCAAACTTTGGATCCTTTTAGGATATATGGATGAACATACCTGCTTTAGTGTAAGTTGTAATATTTTTGAAAAAGGGAGAATATATATATATTTGTATATAAAAAATACATGTGTTGGTAGTGACCTAAGGAAAATAGACAAATAGTACCTATAGAATATCATAAGGGCCTCATAATGTTCTAAATAATGGGTATTATCCCAAGTATTCAAGTTGGGGATACAAAAAATCATGTCTGAAAAATATCAATAAACTGATGTGATGTGACATGTATAACATCCTTTATCAAGGGTGTCTGGAGTTTCATGTCCATAAATCCTCTTTAAATGATTTAAAATGTCATGTACAACATTCTATGTCAAGGGATCTTGATGTTTCCTATCTAATACCTCCCATAACCCATTCACAACAACCAATTCCAAGGATTAATAATATACTCAAGAAGTTCTTTTAAATTATTAATCTAAACCAAAAGGACTATTTATGTCATTTAACCTTTCATTTAATCTCATTTATCCATGGTAATAATTTCATAATTTTATAATTATCATGTGACATGGACTTTCTATTAATGTTTCCTTTATTCCCTCTAAAATTTTACTAAATTCAATATACACATCTAAATCATAAATAAAAAAGAAAACCCCAATTATAAGGTGGATTCATCATATAATAATTCAAAAAAGTGTCAAGGTAGATGAACTAAAAAAATTTCAAGGGTCTATGGGAGTATATTTAAAAAGACATAATTAATTTAATTTAGTAATTTACCTTTTTTGGCAACATGCAGAAGGCCTAGTGTGCGGAACAACTGTGTACTTTATATATATCAAAACATTAAGGTAAAATTAATAGACCAACTACCATATATTATTAGTCAACTCCTCATCCAATATTAGCCACTAATTTATACTAGAATGAGATAAATCAGATAATATAACCCCCTAGAAATAGGTCATATGATACTATAGAGAAATAACAATAATGGAAGTGTGGAAAAAATTGGAAAAGAAGCTAGAGGGGTCATAGAATTACTGGTGGTGGTTAAACATGATTGAAGGTGTTTGATTCTAAGTCCAGATAAAGGATATCTCATATATACTTGGAGGAGATACAAGTGGCAGATCAATTGGTTGTTGTGTGTGGGAAATTAGGGGAAAATAGGGAGGAAATAAACTTAAAGGCTTTAAGGAAAATGGTAAAATTACAATTTTTAAATGGGCAGATAGTTTTTCTGTACATTTTGGAAAACCAAAAACTAAAAATGTATTATCCACTATCTAGGGATAATCCCCTTGTATGTTATATGTGCATGGTTTAAAAAAACTATGTACACACCTTATACTCAACACTTTCTCAAGGAAACACCCTACATTGCCTAGGATCATGTTTTAACAAACAGTGCGCAAGGCATTCAAAACAAATTTTAAATATATTGTAGTTTTTACATAGTCATGAGACCAACCTCACATGATTAAATTATCCATTAACCTCTCTTACTAGGTTACATGATTGAGTTACATAGTTACTTCTACCCATGTAATGTCCATGTGCCTTAGTCTGTTTCTTAAAAAACAAGTGCTTCAGGCTCTGAACTAACCAAAAAACATTCCCAATGCCAACCTTAATCGCTTAAGAACAACTATTTAGTTAAAAAAGGATCAAAATGAAATTAAAAGGATTTATACCTCAATGAAAACCCAGTATTGTACAAACTTGCCTCTTTAAAACAACTTCTTCCTGTGTTTATTTGAGTTTGGTCAATATGTATCAAAAAATAATTTTTCCACTACACAAATATATCAGACTATCATTCAAAACTCTCATCCTATATGTGGATGTTCTTCTATAGAACCCATATAAGAGGAACTGACTTTCCTTGAACAAAATTCATACTTTGAATAATGATACTTACTAGATACTATTCAAAAGATGCATCAACACCCAACTCAACATCATTAGGATGAAGGAATTGAGTTGTGTTAGAGTGATAATGACATAACTAGAAAACATTAGTGATATAAAAAATATACATGTATCTCTGAGGGAGTACTATCTAATAATATATTGGTCGTAGCCTCTTCAATATCTCAAAATGTTTGATGAAAATAGGATCTAGATTCCCCTGCATCCTAATTCAACAATTCCATAGCCTAGGGGAAACACATAAGAAGACCCGATCCCTCAACTCATACTCTAAAGGTATATGATGACAATAAACATAAGACTTCTTCCAATACTAATCCATATCTATGCATTTTATGATAAGTTGTACCATATATGATGTCTCTTGAACGAGATGTGGTCCCAATAGTTTTGCCTCCCATACCTCTAACTAGAATTGTGGGGATCGACACAACGTACCATATAGGTCCTCATTAGGAGGAATATGTATTTTCTCTTAGATACAATTATTATAAGTAAATTAAAAAAGAACTAAGTGATTCCCTAAAAAACCTCCAAAATCAGGGAAACATGCTTTAATCATGTCTTCTAACACCTGTATTATATGTTCATACTAACCATTGGTCTGACGGTGATTAGATGTACTTCAAATCACCTATGAACCTAATTCCATTAATAAACCTTTCATTTAGAAATATGTAAAATGATAATCCATGTTAGATATGATGGAATGTAGAACTCCATGAAGGTGTGTGATATAACTCTCATATAGCCTCCCAAGAACATACTCAGAAAAGCTTTCTTGAATAGTAAATATGTGTGTAACCTTCTTCATCCTATATATTATCACCCATAAAATGTCTCTACCTTGATAAAATATCAGTAAACAAGTCACAAAATATATAGTTTCATCATCCCATTTTCACTCCAAAATGGATAATGAGTTTAAAAGTACAATAATCTGTTGGTGTTCCACCATCACCTGCTAACAGGAGGAACATGATGTAACTAAATCTTCTATCTTATTTTTCATACTAGGACACTAGTACAATAGGTGTAATTCATGTTACATCTTTATAATTCTTGGATGAACTACCCATCTCAAATATTGTTTTCCTCATACTAATTCTTGTCACACGTCTATAGGAACCCATACACGTCCATGAATACCCAATATCTTATCCTCATTAATGACCTAACTAGGTGGTAGGTCTTCACCTAAAATAGTTTTCCTTAGGACCAATCCCTATGGATCTGATAAATAACATATCTTTACACAATCCAAAAGTGATGAGTTCACTTCTAAAGTGGTATGTATAGGCTTCTTGAGACACTCACAAACCCTCAGATGCATCTTGAAAAATATATCGATCAACCATTACTTGATACTACTTTACAAATAGGTTGTGTTTGAGTTATCTAGCTTAGATAATCACCCATTACATTTACATTACGAGGAATATAAATAATAAAAAAATTAAATAATAAATGTTTTCATCCAATCTTAATTATATAAGGTTTAAATTTTTCCAAGTGAATATGTATTTAAAGATCTTATGCTCTATATATACAATGAACTTATCCCCAAGAAAATAATTGCCTCCAACATCATAAAATATTAACCACTACTACTATAATGATATTTTTCATCATGTAATTTAGCTCATGAGGCCTAAAATTATGAGACTCATACACAACAAACAATTCCCTTTGCATCAAAATAGTTCATATCCAGATGTTTAATGTATCATAATAAACCATATATCCTCTTATAGACTTAGGAAAAATTAGGACCAGTGTTGTTGAAAATCTTCCCTTCAACACCTAAAAGGCCTTCTCACAATCTCCTAACCTTGTAATCTTAACAACTTTATTATTTAATCATATTATAGTTTTTATAAATCATGATTAATCGAGGAAAAAATACCTATAGAATCTAGTAAACCCCCAGAAAATCTGAATATCAAAAAAGTTCTTGGGTTGTTTTCAAGAAACCATGACTCTCACATTCTATGGAGTTACAAATACTCTTGATTCCATTATATTGCAGCCCATGGAGTAAAAAATATCAATACAATAGTGTAATTTTATTAACATAACCTAAAACCTATGATATCTTAGTATACTCAATACAATTCCATTGTGTTTTTAATGATCATGGAAAATTTGTAATTACTCTAAGATATCATACAGGAAAACTAACCCAAAGGAAACTATGTATTGGTGAAAAAATTGATTCACCAAGGCCATAAAGACTACTTGTGTGTTCGTGTGACTGGATGAAATTACCAAATAATCATAAAAGATATAAATTCTTCTAAAAATTGTATACAATAAATCCAAATGCCTAACCTATACCAGATGATATCCTAAACACAAATAAATCATTGTGAGAAATTTAAATCTTATGAGCTGGTCGAAGAGATCATCTATACGTAAAAGTGTCTACCAATTATTAACAATAAGATTATTCAACCACTAATAAAGCACACAAAACCTTAGGGTCACATTCATCTTCTTGGAAAAAAGGACATGGGAATCCCAAAGAGAGGTTTTGGTTCATATAAAACACTTAAATTATTGTTCCTATAACATTTATTTTATTTCTCAAAGCTCAGTAGGAGTTATCCCATATTGAAGAATCAATACTGGTTAAACTCTCTGAACAATATCTATAGTAATCTATACCTATCTTTCAAAAGGTAGTCCAAAAAAATTAATTAGTAAATACATCCCTAAAATGATCCAGTACAAGAGGTAAGTATGTCTTTATTATCCCCTGGTCATTCAAAAATTGACTAGAAATCTAGATTATCACTCTTCCCATCCCATGAGGCTTAGGTCAAGCTTGATTGGCCTAGAAATCCCATTTAAACTTGTAAATATAGTAACCTCTATAGTGTGATGATAAAGATACTATAGGACCAAAAAAGTACCAATGGGTTCAATTGGAAACTGTCTACTCCATCCCAAGAATAATGTCAAAACCTATCATCTTGAGGTCGAAGTGGTTCTATAAGAAATGATATGCCACCAATATAAAGGTTACACTATATACAGTCATGTACACTTTCTCCCATACTCCCAATAGAGTATTAAGAGTCGTCACTTTGTATAAATACCCAATTTTATACCCAAGACTTTCCATTATAGGAACATATATAAAATAATACAAAGCACCTATGTAAAATAAATAAAACACTGTTGTTTAGGACCCGAAGAATATACCACAAACTGTGTATGGGCCCTACACTATTATCCTCAGTTATAGGATTCATTGCATATAACTGGCTTGATCGATGAACTTCATCTATAACTAGACCTCCCTATGTAGGTATGATCAGCTAGTGCTATATTTTAACATTTTTCATCCTTGACCTCTTGCACCTCCTTTTCATGTATTCCTAGTAGCACTCTAGTAACCAGCCTAATACGGATCTATAAATCATACTCTAGTGGGTGGAGATGGTACATATCCATTCCCATGGAGAATCATAGGGAATGTTTGAATGAATACCTAAAAATATACCACAATGCCAAAATATTAAGACTAAATTGGGAATTCTCATGTTGAGGCTTCGTGTGACCTAGATTCCCACACTGAAGGCATATCACATAACTATCAATGTGCATCATCCATCGACCACTACCTCCACCAGAAGACTAAATGATATGCATCCTTCCACTAGATGAACCACTCCCCTATCTAGGTGTTGAACCTCTTTTCTCCACACCTCTATATTTCATCGTATTTCTCTAGATTATGAGGGCCTCATTCACTATCTTAGAAATAATAGTTAATTAGATCACATTCACCAATTATCAGATTATGTATACAATCCCATCCTAAAACTTCCTCTCTCTCGACTTATCATAACTTTTAAGAGTTGGTGAAAAGCATTAGAGCCTAGGGAAATGAGTTGCATATTTTAGGAGGGACATAACTCCCAACTTTAGGTTCATAAACTCTCCATCTCATTCATCTCTCAATGATTCTGCGTATAATTAATCATAGAAGGTAGATCAGAAATCCCTCCAAACTATATACTAATACTAATATTCTTGTGTTATAATATCCCACAAACACTTTCTAGGACCAATGATCTTGTAATCCTCAAACTTTACCCTCCACTCTAGGGGTGACTCAAGATTCTCAAAGACATAAACAATGACCTCCATCCATGACTCAATATCTTGGGGGCCACCATACCTAGAGAAATTAGGTGAATGTTACTGCTTAAATTCTCATATAAACTCTTCCATAGTAGGGGAAATTCTTATTGATCACTACATGGTCTCTATAAACTATATAAAACACTCTCAAAACAAATCATCAGTTCCTAGATCAGGTATAACAGGAGGTTGTGTTGGTGCACTATAGGTTGTTCATTCCCTACCACCGTAAGAGAAAGGCCATCAACACCTTCCTAACATTCAACCTGAAGCTATCATGGAGTCATTAAACTATAATTCTAAATAAACAGCATAAAAATAAATAAAAATTAAAAGGACACTAAATGGAAAAAGTGACACGTACAAAGACTTCACTGTTCAATAAATCACTAACCCAACTACCCACTAATAAGTCCAGTTAAGGATTCAATTCATCTCTTTAATCATAATGTCCTATTATGTGGAGTTTAAATTCCGTATTATAGATGAAAAAAACTTTAAACTAAAATTGGAATCACTATTAAAATGAAACCATTTCCCTTAAGGATAAAAATTTAGTATATATATATATATATATATATATATATATATATCTTCGTTCAGTTAGATGTATCTATCATCCCCAATTTATAAATTCCTAAACTTTGTAAGTTTCATTTGGAATTCCATGTAATTTTATCTATACTTTTGTGACTGTTTAATTATATATATCAATATTCTAAATTTATTTAGGCCTATATACTTTTTATATTTCAATTGGATTCCATTTAATTTCAACCACTAAGGTTTCTACCCATGAAAACAATGGTCCATGGCTCAAACATTCCATAATTTTTTAGTTAAGGATCCACCATCAAGAAATGACGGTAAAAAAAATTTAGGTTGATGTAAACACATTAATTGACTATTTATTCATCTCATTAATCATATAGAAACATTAGTCAAATAAAATATATATCCCTCACGGCACATTGATTAGGTATGAGGAAATCAAATAATTAAAACTACATGGCATGGAATATACAAGGATTGTGAATCTATACGTACGTATAAAGATTCATGAACAATGATTCCTTACTATAGTGGTACAATGATTAAAAATCCATAATCATAACAAATTTAATAAATCTTGTTTTTCATCCAATGGTGAAATAATACAACTGTAATAGATTAAAGCCAAAACATTAACTCCCTTCCATGGAAACATGGATTTTCCCTGTATGTGGGTAAGATACTCCATGAAAAATTATAAATACCAAATTATAACACTTTCCAATATCTTTTTTACCATCCCAAAATTGAAAGAAAAATAAAATAATGCTCAGATACCACTTTGTGGTGTCTCAAGATTATTCTATAGATAACTGATCTAACCTGGTGGTAACGTGGACTCAATTGTGCCTCCCCATGCACCAGAGGCTAAAGAATAGAAGCGAGGGTATAGAGTGGTGTTTTAGGGAGACTATACCCTATCTTTTTTAGTAGAACATAGTGGTAAATAATAGATACATAGAAAAAAATTTACAATAGTAAAGAATAAAAAATAATAAATTAGTTAGAAAAAATAATAAACATACATCCTAATAAAAAATTAAAAAAATAACCAGTATCATATAAAAATGATGATGTCATGATGCTATAAAAAAATAAAGATTAAGGGGAACAAAAAGTAGGTATAAAACATTAAATAATATACAAAAAGTATAAAAAGTTACCAGATAAACTCTAATAGTATCATAATCTCTAGCTCAGTCCTCTATCCTCATACTTCGGTATAATTCTGAAAATCAAGCTTCCATAGCTAGGTGCCTCCTATTTTCCCTACTACAACCATAAAGTTTGTCCAGGTATCAAACAGTGACCCAAATAGGGTGTGAGTATGACTCAGTAGGACACCATATATGACATCTAATTCTATCCATGAAATGAATATAGATGAATATTATAAAGGCAAAGTCAATAAAATGTATCAAAATAAACATACACCCTAATAGGTTCAGTAACCTCTTTGGATCCCTAGAGGACCATACATGCTTTGACTTAAGCCAATATTTATTAAAATAAGAGACATAAAACACAGACACACACACACATATATAAACAAATATATGTTCTAGTGAGGACTTGAGGTACGTGAACAATGAATCCTTTCAAAATATCATAAGGGATTCATACTATTATAAATAAGGGGCATCATACCAAGCATTAAAGTTATGGATACAAAACATCATGTCCAATAAATCTTAATCAAATGATGTAAAAAATTATGTCCAACATCCTATATCAATGGTGTTTAAACATAATATCCAATAATATCCTTTAAATGATGATTAATTCCATGTCCAACATCTAGCATCAATGGAGTGTGAACCATCTTGCCCAACACTCCCCTTAACCCTTTCACAACAACCAAATTCCATGGCCATATAATATAATCAAGTATTTATTTTAAAATAATTTAACATAATTCAAAATAATTATTTATTTCATTTCACCTTCCATTTAATCCCATTTATCATTGGGAATAATTTCACAATTTTATAAGGATAAACTGACATGGATTTACCATTAAAATTTCATTTATTCCATTTAACATTTAAATTAATTAAATTTACTCATTTTAAATCCAAATTGAAAATATAAACCCACTTATATGTTGTATTGGTCACATAAGAGTACAACAAAGTGTTATGGTAGATGACCTCCAATAATTTCAAGGGTATATGGGAGTATATCCAACAAGGTATAATCAATTTTATTTAGGATTTTAACATTTCATGTGGAAATGTTCCGTAGTTCCAATATTCATCACAAAGACACATTTCAAAACTTTAAAAAATTAATGGAAGTGTAATAGACCACCAACCTTATACTGGTAGTAGACTACCCATCCAATATTGTCCCTTGATTTTGGATAGAATAATATAAATTATAGAAAGTATTCAAACACCCTAAAAATAGGGTATATGATATTTTATATAAATAACATTAATGATATTTAGGGAAACTAAGAAAATAATCAATAGGACTCATAAAATTATTACGTTTGATCAAATATAACCTATAAAATTCGATTCTAAGTCTAGATAAAGGATATCTCTCAAAACCTAAGGGAATAACCAAGGGGGAGTTCAAGAGGATGTTGTTCTTGGGAAATTAGGGGGAAAGAGGGAGTAAATAAACTTAAATTATGAAGGGAGGAATGGTAAAATCACATTTTTAAAGGGGCATACGGTTTGGAAAACTATGCACCAACCATGAATTGGATATTTTCTAGGTATAACCCCCTCACATGGTCTATGCACATATTTTGAAAAACCAAAAACACACACCGTTCACTTTACACTTCCTTAAGGAACACACCATGTGTGGTTAAGGTACATGGTTAGATAAAATATTTGTAATCCATGTGAACTACCTCAACAATAGATTTTAGTTTTTGAATAATCAGGAAACCTACCTCACTTGAATAAATTAACAATGCACCTCCCTTACTGGACCACATTATTGAGCTTCACGGTTACAACAAACCATGTGCCAACTTTAAACCTTTGTATATTTCTCCAAAAACCAGAGTTCCAAGTCTCAACCAATTCCTTTACACTTTATATTCCTTCATAAACCACTAGGAACATTTATTTATGAAAAAATAAAGTTTCAAACTGAAATTTAAAGGATTTGAACCTTGAATAAAATCTACGATCCTACAAAACCCAAAATAAACTCACACAAAAGGATCCCCAAAAATTTCATATGATCCATATCTATGTGACCCATGATCCCAACTAATCATATACCATGAATTATGATGAAGTCATCAAAAATAACAAGAAAAATACACAACTCATTTCCCTTTATCTGAATCACCCAAATATATTCCTTATATTCCCATATTCCACTCATCAATAATCTATCTAACTCATATAAAATGTCCAATAATATTAGTAAACATAATAAATAAAACAACCTCAAATAAACATACAATCAACACCTATTCACTTAAATCCAAATCATTAAAATAAAAGGAAATATATTTTATCAAGTATTTAAATTTCAAAACATCTTTTAAAAATCCATTTAGTATAAAAAATCCATTTAAATAATTTTATCAAATAGATCATGTGCATAAAATTGGTTCTTAATGTGAAAAATAGGTAAAAGAATCATTTTTTTCAAGAACAATGATTTCATCCATAAGGAACAAACATAAATTAATACCCAATAACATATTCTAATCATAATATAAAAAGAGGAACTAAAAAACTGAATTGTTAATTTTATTTCTAGTTAGAGATCTATTATGCACTATCACCTACCGCAAATACAATACAAACTCATAACCTTTTCTATACACTATAAGTAAAGAGAAGAAGGGGACCTCATGAGCCAAGAAAACCAATGATATTTCACATATAAATAAAACCTAGATATTTTCATGGATTGTGTGTCAATATATTCAATATCACATGAATAGAATGGAATAATAAGAATATTGAAGAATATATAAGGATAACACCCTAAGAAATCAATAGTTTATCATGAAAAATCCATATAAACTCAATAATAGTTCACAAAGAAGAAAAAATAAGTATAGATATTTGTATTTGAGGAGCTAAGTAACAAGAATGGGAATTAAAGGAGGATATTTAGTCTAGAATTTTAACAACAAAAGAAGTAAATTTTTTAGTTTTTAAGAAATTGGGTAGACTACATATTTTGACCACATGGTTAGGGAAAATTTATGCCAACCATGTAAGGTCACCATAATACATAATGTTTTTCACATGGTTTGGCCATAGGTTTTCCCAATAACATGAACTAAATGTGTCCCTTAACATCGCATATAAAACATAGCCACAAAATTTCCCATCAAGTCCGTGCAGTTTGGATAATAGTAAGTCAACTATGAAAGATACATTGGAACTCCTCCATTCTCATTGAATGTTTTGAATACATGGTTTTCATTAACCATGCACTAATTATGATCCATATATAATTTTATCAATTTTTTAAACATTGAATCTATGACTCTGAAAAACACAAAAATTTATTTATATAAAGTAAATAATAAAAATAAATATATGCTGCTGACCAGAAGGGTACCACACACACCTTAATAATTCTATTCAATAAGATAATGAAAATTCAAAGAAGAATGATGTTAACTTTATTGAAGATTCATAGAATGGTGATTTAACATCATGGTTCTGGGAGCCTCCTAGAGGTTCCCTGTACTCTGTAGGTCACATGGACTCAATCACATTTCCCTAAATGCTAGAGGCTGTTGACTAAAAGCGAGGGCCTTGGGTGTGATAGTGGAAAAACTATGCCCTCATTGGCAAAGTAACACAAAATAAATAATCAGATAACAATAGTGGAAGAAGAAATAACATACAATAAGTAAACAACATAAGACTGAAGAAATAAACTGGAGCACATATATAAATGGTGCATGATACATATGTCTAGGAAATCATCAAAACAAGTCACAATGCTGGAATACAGTACTAAACCAAAGTACAAATGAAAATCATGTAATCATCTCCACAGCATCACAAGCCTCATCTTGGTCCCATTCTCCCTAGCTCCATAACAATCAGGTACTTAATGTAAAAGGGTGATTTCCCTTATCTAAACCTGCAATAATATAATCTGTTTGGGACCAAAAGCATGACCCAAACTAAGTGTGAGACTAATCCCAGTAGGAAACCACCCAATGATTTTTCCCTAACATTCAGTGAATATATATGGAAGTAAAAACACAAAATGAAGCAATAAACAAGGAAGAACTCAAAGTAAACAATCTTACAGCCTAACCCCTCTAGTTTGACCAAACAAACACAAGAAACCCTCTAGGAAGTACTCACAGTCTAACACATCTGGTTTAGCTTTATTAGAGACACTCTGAGGAAGCACTCACCATCAATTCCCCCTGTGGTCTCGTATCAGTAACTATAGACTCTCTGGGGAAGCACTCAACATCCAATTCCCCCCTATGGGTCGTAACAGGGAACTACAAACACTATGAGTGAGCACTTACATCCATCCCCCATATGATCTTGCAACTTAAAGTAAACAGAAACTCTGCAGAATCCCTCATAGTCCATTCTCCCTGTGGTCTACTACACCAAGTTCCCACAGCCCTTTGTAAATAATCGTGTAGAAATGGTATATGACATCCAAGGTAAACATCATGAACTACTTGGCTAAACAGTCTACAACATATCACAATATGTGAGATAAAACCACTCTATCCTAACAATACTAGGCATGGAAAACAAACAAATGAATAGGCAAAGATAGACCAAATGGTCAGAATCAATCAAGAATGGGAAAACACATCCATAGCATGGAAAATAACCCTATTTACAAACCATTCACCACTATCCAAACAAACAAGTCATAGCAGGAAATAACAGGGCTAAAAACCATGAACACGCAATACCCTGAACAAGGGTATTGGGAACTTTTGCACATATAACTCAAAGACTAACTACGCAAAGGAACAAAACACCTACCTTGGCATTTTATGATTTATATACCTGATCCTCAGTCCTTGAATCACCCTATAATGATTTATATCTACAAAAACCCTAAATACATTCAACCAAGGATATCTTGTGAAAGAAGAGAAATCAATATATGAGGTTCGAGAAGAAAGAAGAACTCACTGATAGAATTCCAACGCTATCGGTGGAGTTTGACTAGGGGAAAGGATGAGGAGTCAGGGGATCAGAGAATATTTGAGGCCTACTGTTGCATTAGGATGAGACGGACAGAGAAGAAGGGTGTTCTGTCGATTAGAGGAGACCCTAGTCCAATTAATTAAATAAAAATAAAATACACGTAGTGTTATTTAAAAGTACATGGCATGTACTTGCCTTAACCAACCTCTGCTTTAGGCAGCCTCTAGGTCACCCCACACGACCCTGTTCTTGGCTGTTACATGGCCTACACATGGCTACTCACAACAACCAGGTGCATGGCGTGTACTTATAAGAACACGACGTGTACTCTTGAAATTTCCAGAAACTCATATTTTTCTCGAAAACACTATAAAAAAATATTCATACCAGAAATGATGATCTGGGATCTTACAAACTTCCTCACTTAAAGAAATTCATCCTCGAATTTCCCCAGCAAGGTGACGTAGAAGAATAATCCTCAAACAGCTCTGGCCACTGAGATCACACATCAGCCACCCTATCCCAAGTCTCATCCTATACTCACTCGTGCTTTCATAGCACTCATACCAGAGGAACAGACAGGCCATAGAGAACCTTCGCATTGTGATCAACAATCCCTATAAGATGCTCCTCAAATTATTTTTCCACCACTATCTCAACCTCCTCGGGTTGAAAAACATGAGATGGGTCTGAGAAGTAACGTCGTAGTTGATAAATGTGGAAAAAGTCATGCATAGCCTGGTATATCTAAGGTAACTATAACTGATAGGCAACCTGATCTACCCTTTCTGAAACCTTGAACGGTCTGACATACCTTAGAAAATGCTTACCCTGCTCCTAATCCTTCTGTGTCCCCACCTTGGTGTGACACGCAAGAAAACCTGATCTCTGACCTCGAACTCTAGAGGTCATCTCTATCGATCTGTATAAGACTTCTGTCATGACTGTGCAGTATCCATCCTCTTCCAAATCATCTCCTCCTTCTCTGTGTTCTCCTAGACCAGATGAGGTCCCAACATTGCTATCTCTTCTACCTCCATCCAAAGTAAGAGTGATTGGCATGGACTACCTTACAAATCCTCATAAGGTGCCATCTAAATAGTTTCTTGAAAACTATTATTTTAGGAAAACTCCACCAGAGGTTTGTGTTTTTCCCCAGAACCTCCAATGTCTTGGACCCATGCTCGAAGCATGTCCTCCAGCACTAGAATCGTACGCTCGGAGTGACTATTTTTTTATTGATGGTAAGCTGTACTCAGAAGTACCTCGGTACCCAAAGCCCTCTATAGTCCCTACCAGACCTGAGAAGTAAAACGTGTGTCAATATATGAAACAATGGAGTGTGGAACCCCATGTAGATGTACAATCTCTTATATCTATAACCTTCCCAACTCATCAAAACAGAAGGTCACCTTGATCGGTAAGAAGTGATAAACCTTCATGAGTCTGTCAATGACAACCCAAAATAGATCATTCCCTCAAGGAGACCACAATAAACATTTCCTGAAGTCCATCGTGACATAATTATACTTCCACTAGGGAATGAGTAACTGATGTAAAATCCCTACTGGTCGCTGATGCTCTGCCTTCACCTGCTGACAACTAGAACACCTCATGAAGAAACCAGCAACATCTCCCTTCATACCTGGCCACCAATACTGACGATGCATATCTTGATACATATTCGTGACACCAAGATAAACTACCCAAAATGAGGAATGAAATTCTTGCATCAGATCCTCACATATGTCTACAGGCACCCACATGCACCCATTAAAATTCATGATCTCATCCTCACATATTGTCCATCCAAGAATAAGGTCCTCTCCTGACACACTCTCCCGTAGGTCTAGGCCTTCAAAATCTGATAGCCTCCTCATTGGAAATTGATCATGTAGAGTGTATGTAACAAGAAAAAAAGAAATAAAAGTATGCCCATGTCTGTTGTACACCTCCAAATGCGTCTTAGAGAACATAGCCATAAGCTACCACTCACTGCTAGACTCTTGAACTGTCTGTATCTGAGTTCTTCTGCTCAACACATCAGCCACTGCATTGCCTTTCCCTAACACATATACAAGTTCAAACTCAAAGGACTTAAGGTAATCAACCCACCCTCGCTGTATCAGATTCATATTACACTATGTGAAGATATTCCCGAGACTTTTGTGGTTTGTGAATACCAAAATATTCCTTGCTAACAGGTAGTTTCTCTAATAATGTAAATTGTGAACAACTGCAGCCAACTCGAGATCATGTGTCGAGTAATTCCTCTCATGTGGCCTCAACTACTAAGACCCATATGCAATGACCCCTTCTCCCTACATAACCACTACTCTCAGCTCGATACCTGATGCATCACAATACACAGTATAGTTTTTTCCCAGCTCTGGATATACTAGTATTGGTGCTGAAGTCAACCTCCCTTTCATCTCCTTAAAGGATGAATCATAAGAATCAGACCACAAGTACTTTTCACCCTTCTTAGTCAGGCCTGTCAGTGGCACTAATAAATGTCAAAAGTCTTATATGAAGCATATATAGTAACCATCCAGCCCCAGAAAACTCTATACATAAAAAATGTTCTTCGGATTCTCTTAGGAAACTACTACTCTCACTTTATTAAGGTATATTGATACTCTTGTCTCTGAGATAACATGACCCAAGAAGTGAATGTGGTCCATCCAAAAGTGACATTTGGAGAGCATAGCATATAAATGATGCTCTCTCAGTGTACTCAGAACGATCTCATGATGGGTGGCATGGTCATTTCGAGTGTGAGAGTACACCATGATATCATCCATGAAGACTGCCATGAAAGAATCCAAGTATGGATAGAACACTCGGTTCACTGGTTCTATAAAAACTACAGGTGCGTTCAATAGACCGAATGGAATAACCACACACTCGAATATACCATACCTACTCTAAAAGGATGTATGAGGTATATCATATTGTCTAACGTGAAATTGATGATAACCGGACCTCAAGTCAATCTTTGATAACACCTAGGCTTCACAAATATGATCAAAGAGATCATCAATCCTTGGAAAGGGATATCGGTTCTTGACCATAAATTGGTATAAATTTTGATAATCCACACAATGTTTGAGGTTAGCGTCTGCCTTCTTTGCAAACTAGATGGGAAAACCCCAAGGAAAAGTACTGGGTCAGATGAAACTCTTTTCCTGCAACTCCACCTACTACTTCTTGAGCTCCTGTAACTCTGCTTTAGCCATCCTATAAGGAGGAATGGACAATGGTTCCGCTCTTGGAACAAGATCAATATAAAAGTACACCTCTCGTTTTGGAGGAAAACATTAAAATTCCTTTGGAAAGATATCCGTAAAATGATCGACCACTAGAGAAATGTCCAACTATGAAGTACCATGGTAATCCATATATTGACTAGAAATATGGGCTATGATTCCTCCCAACCCATGAGGCTCGGGTCCTGCTCTTCTCACATGGACATCCCATTCTCACTTATGAAGAAATGATCTACCCTCTGGTGATTTGAAACTCACCCTACAGTGATAAAAGTGGACGACTACCTAGAAGGTAACTAACCAGTCCATTCCGAGTATGGCATCACAACCCATCATTTATAAGACATAGAGGTCACATAAGAAGTGACACCCATCAACCTCAAGGTGGAACTCCTGGAACTGACGTACACTATCCATTCTTGCCCCCTTTAGAGCGTCCAGCATCAAGACATCAGTAGACTTAAAGATACATAGCACAAGGCTCTTAAAAATAGAAACATATATAATGATATGGGAAGCCCTTGTATAGAAAAGTGAAGAAGCTAAAACTAAGGAAACTAGGATCATACCTCGCACTATAGAGGGTCCAGGATCCTTCTCCTACTGGGTCTGCTCCACTAAAAAATTCTGGCCTATACCACGACCCTTTGACCCTAACTGAATACCTTGAACAGATCCACCTAGTTGTCTCTAAAAGCCTACTGACTGACCACCACGACCACGAACTACACCTTGGCCTGAATGGCCAGAAGAAATCTAGTTCCAGACAGATAAGAAACTGATGGTCCTTCTCTAGAATAAGGAGTCATAGAAGAAATCCTATCACTAGCTGCTGGTGAGATGAACTGATAGATTCACTAAAGATGACCAATCTTTCCACTAGATCGGTACCCCACTAGGTCTCTCAGGAAATGTGGCCTTGTATTCCTGCTCTTCCCACACTGTTTGCACACCACCTTTCTACTAGAAGAAGTATCTCACTTCCTCAAATCCCCACACATAGTCTCCCTATGGATCTTCCTACTATCAGCAATAGGGGTACCAACTCCGGATGCTGAGCCGCCCTGGCTCATAGCTCAAGAATCCCTCAGATTGCACTTCATGATCTACTCCTGGGTGACTATAGAAGTGATGGAAGTCAACCTGAATATATTCACCTGATATTGGATATCATTCCTAAGACCATCCTCGAACATTTTTTTCTATAAATAACTCATCACCTCCTGGAATGGGTGTGAAGAACTACAACTCAGTGAAACGAGAAGAGTACTTCATAACAGAGAGGGTACCCTACTTCAGACCCATGAACTCTTGGGATCGATTGACCTTCAAAGTCTCCAAGTATAAGTAGTCATGGAAGGACCGCTAGAACTCATCCCATTCCATAGCATGCTGGCATCCTTCCTGTGAGATCACATCCCACCATCTCTTGGTGGAGTCCTAAAGCATATAAGTAACGAGATTCCCCCTCCTCTCTAGTGGCATCTCTAGATGATCGAAGATAGAAATAATGGATTCTAACCATGACTCAATAGCCTGAGTTCCTCCTTACCCTATGAAGGTGGGAGGATGCGGTTATAGGAAAACCCGTTTCAATTATGCCATGGATGTGGTAGGATGCGGTGCTCCTTGGAAGGTCTGCATGAACCTCATAAAACCCTCTCGTAACTATGCATCAACACCTGTGTCAGGAATGATAGATGGTGGAAAGACTGGCACTACAAGATTATTTATTGGCAGTCCCTAATCAGCTATGTCTGATGTCTGGTCACTGCCCTGTAACTGGTGTATAGCCAGAGGATGTCTTAGTGGCATGACATTTAAAGGTCAAGCACACACCTTAGATCAATATTGTCAAGGACTGAAACATAGAATTGTAATTAGGGAATAGGATAAAGAAGGAATTCATGTTTTTTTGACATGTATACACGATATCTATAACCACTACACAACGTGTTCCCTTAATCCTTAACAAGGGTGTGTACTTCTGCCAACCCAGGTCATGTAACCCCCCATACACTCGGCGTGTTTCTATAAGAAACTATGTGTACTTGAATCGTGTTCCCCTGCCTGAGTTCTTCTACATGGATAACCCACATGGTTCTCCTAGAGAAATTCTACATGGCGTGTTTCTTCCAGAAGGGGCATGTACTAGATGAACTTCACTAACCTGTGTTGTTAGTCACATGGTGGGTTACACGACTCACTCTACATGGCATGTTCCGGATAGACATGACGTGTAGTTCTTGATTTTTCATTCACCCGTGTCGTTAGTCACACGGCCCGATACAAGGGTTATACTACATGGTGTGTTCAAGCTTGACATGATGTTTATAAACTATGTTTCATCCATCTGTTTCATTAGTCACATGGGTGGAAACATGGTCTACACAACACAGTGTGAACATCTGGTACATGGCATGTGCCACCAAAGATTTCCCAACCCCGTGTCTCTTCCCACACAGCAAGTGACACGGTTAGAGATTACATGGAGTGTACATATAGTACATGGCGTGTACTTAAGAAAAATAGTTCCTCTATGAACAGAAGGACTCATGGTGTGTATTCTTCCATACACACTGTGTATTCAATGTTTTTACGAATAGTAATCCTCAGAAACTACGTCAGAACCCAAAAAACACAAAAACGAACATTAAAGTGACAAATTCTAATATATGAGGGCCCATACTCCCCACGAATCACATCTTGGAATATTTTACATGTAATATAAATGAAAAAAGGCAATAATCCATAAAATTCAAATCCATAAGGGCCTATAACACCAAAATAACCAAAGTTTTACATTTATTAAAACAAAAACATACACAATTCAATACCCTATCAAACAACATGTATTCTATAAAGGAATATATCACAACAACATGCATATTTATCATAATATATTTAACAACAACATGAAATCGGCAATGCACCATAAATGGCATGACAAAGATGCATGACATGTGATTTCTAGCAAGTTTCTATATGATGCATGAGATGTCATACCCTCATCTCATCGGGTTGAAACAGAAATAAAACCTCTATAATATCAATAATAACAACACAAAACAAGTAAATCACAAAATGGTAAACAAGTAAATCACCCAACGATGAAATCAAATCAACTGTAATAATTGAAAAACCAGAAAAATAGCAATAATCGAGGTAAATTAGATTTTCCCTATACACAGGTTAGAAACTCCTAGGTACAACTTTTTTCCAAGCACTTATTTCCCTCATAACCATTTCTATAGGCTCCAAATAGTTAGTCAAGAAGAAAAGTATCCTCTGATACCACTTTGTAACATCCCAGTTCGGGGAACTGCCTAGAGGTTCCCCCTACCAGTTGGTCCCATTGCCTCAAGTGAATTTCCCCAAATTCCAGAGGCTGCCAACTAGTAGCGAGGGCCTTGGGTGTGATAGTGGGGAAACTATTTCCTCATTGGCAGAGTAATGTAGTGGAAGTAATTAGATAACAATAGCAGAAGCTGCAATAACATGCAATAAGTAGACAACATAAGACTCAAGAAATAAACAACTTGAGCACAAATATAAATGGTGCATGAAACATATGTCTAGGAAAGAATCCAAAAAAGTCAAAGTTTTAGAATACAATACTAAACCAAATTAAAAAAGAAAAGAAAGTAATCATCTCCACATCATTGCAAGCCTCATCTTGGTCCCATGTTCCCCAGCTCCACAACAATCAAGTACCTAATGTGGAAGGGAACTTTCCATTATCTAAACCTGCAACAATATAAGATAAGAAACCAATAATCATAAGTATCCCTCTGGGATGTACTCACAACCTAAACCCTCTGGTTCTACCAAACAAACACTAGCAACCCTCTCAAAAGTACTCACAGTCTGACCCCTCTAGTTCAGCTTTTGCAGAGACACTCCAAGGAAGCACTCACCACCAATTTCACCCTATGGTCTCGAATCGGTAACTATATATGCTCTAAGGAAGCACTAAATGTACAATTCCCCCATATGGTCTCATAATGAGGAACAATAGACACTCTGAGGGAGCACTTATGTCCATCCCCCTATGGTCTTGCAACATAAAGTAAACAAACACTCTGGAGAATCCCTCAACGTCTATTCTCCCTATGGTCTACTACACCAGGTTCCCACAGCCCTGTGTAAACAATCATGCACAAACAGTATATGGAGGATAAAGTAATTCTCAAGAACTACTTGATTAAACAGTCTATAGCGTATCACAACATATCAAATAAAACCACTCCATCCTAACAATATTAGGCATGGGAAAAAATGGCTGAATAGGCAAAGATAGACCAAATGGTCATAATAAAGTAACCATGGGAAAACACATCCATAGCATAGAACATAACCCTATTTACAAACAATTAACCTCTATCCAATCAAACAAGGAATAATAAACAATAATAGGTCTAAAAACCATAAAAACGCAATACCCATAACATGGGTATTGGAAACATTTTCACATATAACTCAAATAATAACTAAAAAAAGGCACAAACCACCTACCTCGGTGTTGTATGATTAATATAAGTGAGCCTAAGGCCTTTAATTTCCCTATAATTCCATATATATATAAAAACGCTAAAAATGTTCAACTAAGAATATCTCATGAAAGAAGAGAAATCAAGAGATGAGGTTCTAAAAGAAGAAATAACTCACTGATGTGATACCAACTCAACCGACGAAGTTCAATTTGAATAACGAATGAGGAGTTGAGGATCAGAGAAGATTCAAGGCCTACATTCACTCCTGTACAAGACATATGAAGAAGAAGGGTGTTCAGTCTATTAGACGTGACCCCAGTCCATTTAATGAAATAAAAATAAAATAAAAAGCGTGTTATTTAAACGTACATGGCATCTACTTACCTTAATGTGCATCCACTTTAGGTGGCCTCTAGGTCACCCCACATGGCCATGTTCTTGGCCGTTACATGGCGAGCATATAGTCACCCATGGAAACCGGGTACATGACATGTACTTATAAGTACATCGCATTTACTCCTTAAATTTCTAGAAACACCTATTTTTCATGAAAACAAAAAAAATTCATTATTGAAAAAAATATCTGAGTTCTTAAAAACTTCACCCCTTAAATAAATTTGTCCCTGAATTTCCCGATCAAGAAGGCGTAGAAGAATAATCCTCAAACAGCTTCGACCACTACAATCATAAATTGATCTCCCTCTCCCACATCTTGTCCTGTACTCACTCGTGCTGCCATAGCACTCATACTAGAGGAACAGACCAACCATGGAGAACCTTCACACTATGATCAACAATCTAGATAGGATGCTTCTTGAACTATGCTTCCACCTCTAACTCAACCTCATTGGGTTCAAAAACATGAGACGGGTCTAAGAACTAACACCATAGCTGAGAAACGTGGAAAACATCATGCATATACTGGTACATCTGAGGTAACTGTAAATAATAGGAAACCAGCCCAACCCTTTAAAAAACCTTAAACAGTCCAACATACCATGGAAAAATATAACCCTATCTCTTAATCCTCCAATGTCCCAACCTCGGTGTGACACACAGGAAAAAAAAGATCTCTGACCTCGAACTCTAGTGTTCGCCTTCATCAATCAGCATAAGACTTCTGTCGTGACTGTGTAGTAGCCATACTCTTCTGAATCAACTCCACCTGCTCCATGGTCCATCCATCCAAATATAAATTTTTATTAAGCCACTTTAATGGAAATTGGGAAACGATAGTTCGCAAAACAAAGATCACTAAGTGATGAAAGCACTCAAAAAATTATTAAACACAAGAATAAGATTATTTGAGTCAGAAAATCTATATAATTCCCAATGAAAAGCAATAACATGTGTGTCTGGACTCACCTTCATATGTTGTTTGAGGTAAGAAACCATTATGTCCATTCTCTGGATGAATTCATCCAGGGTGATTTTTCCATGGTTGAAGCCTCGAGCGATGATTCAATCTTGCTTGTCTATCCATGACTCTACCTCCTTAGTGGCCTCAACCTGCAACCTTATTTCATAAATCCTTAAAATAACCTCATTTGGAGCATTGGGATGAAGGACTGTTTCAGTAATTATTTACTTGGAGTAGAATATGAGCCTCAGACACTCCCCTACCTCTTCTTCCATAACTCTTGGTTCTCTTCTTTGATCTCTGATTTCCCCTCCTTGTGGTTCTTTGATTTCCTTACTTCCACATTTCTTGGAAGACCTAGTGTCCATCGGTTTAGGTAAGTGAGAATAGTATTTGTGTCCCTTGGGTTTTCCCCTGGACTACAATACATTTTACTAAGCCACTCTTTCCTCTTTTCCCCTTCTTCCTTCTTGGGCTATGGGGAACTTTCCCTTGGAAACGTTTCAAACTGTCCACTAAAAGTTTGATATAATTGTAATAACCTGAATCATCTTCCTCATGCGTCAATGTTTGTTCTTGAACCACCAAACATTCAAAGAGATTTTTTAACTCAACCCATGGGCCTTTTTTGAGAGGCCTCGGCTTGCACAGAGAGTCCACTTTGCCTGCATTAACCTCCATGCTATTTTTATTCTTCCCCTCACTCCTAGTCTTCTGAAAGGATGAAGAAATATAAATGATAATGTTTGGGTCAAAGGGTCCCACTACACTAGCCACATCCTACCTTCCTTTTCCATGATAATGTTTTGTAGCAGCAAGCAAGAAGGACTTCCCCTACCACATTACAGGTGGCTCAGCCTTCTTTCTATAATCACCCATAGGAACACCCTTGTCAACTACGTTTTCCTCCACTACCACCATGGAAAGAACCCCTTGATCAGTTTCTTCCTCTGGATGAGGTGAAATCAGCCTAATGTCTATAGACTCATCAACGTGAGCCTCCTAATCCTTCTTTGAATCCAGTAGATCATGCTTAGTCTGCTTGCGATCACCAAAATCTTTCTTTAGGAGGGAAAAAATATCCACAACCTTGGTTACAGGTCTTCCTACATCCACCACAGAATTACCTCCTACATGATCAATTGCTTAAACTTTGTACATCAACTGATCAACACCCCCAAACCAGGCTCCTCTCTAGAAACTAGAATCTAGATTCCCCATCTACCTACACATCTTATAATACTCCACCTAAGATTTGAAGAAGACCGATTGCTTGCACTTGAATTCTTCACCCATAGAAACCCATACCCACTCCACTGGTTCCATGGAGACATGAAACTCTACACATATCCGTAGATTAATTGGATGGATGACAGATAGAGTCTAGCACTACTAGAATTCTATTTATTTGCTATGGGTTATTTGAGATGGTGTCCAGTCGCAAATAATTTTTAGCGACGGGGTCCCGTCGCAAATATCTCGTTGCAAAAAATGGTGTCACAAAAAATATTTTTTGCGACGGGCCTGTCGAAAATAATATTTTTTGCGACGGGAAACTTCACCATCGCAAATAAGTCTCTGATTATATACTTTATATATATATATATATATAAACTTTTTGCAACAGGCCCGTCACAAAAAGTATTTGTGATAGGCCCGTCCCAAAAAGTATTTGTGAAGAGGCCGTAATCCTGTCGCAAATACTTTTTTAAAAAAAATATTTAGACTATTTTAGATGGGCCCGTCGCAAATAATTTTTTTCTATGGGTCACCAATCCTATCACAAATACTTTTTAAAAAAATTATTTAGACTATTTTTGTCACGAACTCGTTGCAACAGATCTCGTCGCAAATAATAAATAATTTTTAAAAAAAATTAATAAAATTATGATTGTTGAAAAATTAATTTTAATATTATTAAAATAATTGAAATAAAAATATATTAAAATTTTCAATATTCACAAAACTATATATAAAAAATCATAAAATATTTTTATTATTATTATTAGTAAAATAAACAAATATTAAAAAATATAATACTGAAAAAATATATTTAATAAAATTATGATTAATGGGATAATAATATTAATATTATTAAAATAATAAAAAAATAAAAATTATTAAAATTATTAAAATTCTCAATATTCACAAAAAAAATCATAAAATATTAAAAATTAAATTATCTAATATTCACACCAATATAAAAGATAGAAACAGTAAATAGTTCATATTACAACAAATGTTAAATTCAAATGTTTTTAACATAAAAATATCACTGGGGGTCGTCTTCTGGAGGAGGTAGAGGATCTGAATGAGCTGGTGGAGGAAACTTCATCCCCAAACTACAAGTCAGACGGTGTATGTACTCCATCTTTTTCCGATACTGCTGCTGCTATCGACACATCTCCTCCTTGTACTACTACTTTTTCTACTATTGCTGTGGACACATCTCTTCTTACTGCTTCTGCAAACTCTCTATAAGGTCATTCTGAGCTCGTGACTACTCTTGATACTATGAGGAAGAAGATTATTCCACCCCACGAGCTCCTCTAGAGCTAGACGCCGACATCTCAGTTGTACCATAATAAGTACCAGGATTCACATTAGAGGTGATACCAACTACTTGGCCCTTCTCAAAGCCATACTAAGTTGCATGCATCCTTGTTGCCTCATCAAAATGGTGTGCACTGGTCTGATCAGTCGCACCATCTTGACCCTCAGCCTGTGTCTGAGAGGTCGCCACCTCATATGACTCCTCCAATTCCAATTTGAAATTAAAATTGTGAAAATATTATATGTAGTTAATTTTCAAACTTAAAAAATAATACTAACCACAAACTGACATTGGCGATCACCTCTAATCTCTCTAGTGGTTGGATCACTATACATCCTCTGATAAACATCAAAATGCATAATATTGGGATGCTCGACTGCCTAAATAAATATAAAATAAAATTTTTATATTTAAAGTTATATAGTTTTTTTAAAAAATATACATACCAGATGCTCTCTATGCGCACTAAATGTACGACTACCAGCTCGATGCTTCACCTCCTGTCTCCCCCGGTTTGGCCGAACCAATGAAGACCTCCTCTGAGATCCACCACCCAACCAGTGTGCACATAATCCATCCCAAACCTGAGATGAAATGTACTCTAGTCAGTGGGCTCTATATGAGTCATCAAATACTGTCGCTCCTGCTTTCTTAATGGTCGTCTTTCTCAAATTGTGAAAAAACTGACGCAAAGGCTCATGCATAGCCACCTCCCATGCTGCATGGATAGCGTCATGCATGCTATCATCGATGGGATACCATAAACCCTACAGAAAATTTTTAATATAAAGTTATTCATAAAATAAATTTCAAAATAAATATTATTTATTTATGTAAAAGCCAATGATTGTACATTATGAGTTGCACATCAACAGGAACATGTTCCCATGTGATCCATGGCTGAGGAAAATAATTACGCAAGATAGTGCTCCCCTGTCCAACAGCTACATGCACAAAACTGGGAAAAAAGACTAAATAATCAAACAATTAGTATATATAGAAATAAACTAATGAAAAAGATAACTAGAATGTACATATTATCATGCCTCCGTGTGTGTGGATCGAAGCCAAGATGTGGACCTCACTCGGGGATAGGGTCAGGAATCATCAGTTGCGCAAGACCATGCCCTCTCCACGCACCTCCTGAACCACCAGTAGGCTGAGTGTCAGATGATCCCACATCCCCCTCATCCAAAGGTAGATCATCCTCCTGTAACTCTCGAAATAGATCAGGATCCATCTGAAACAAAAAATGATTATTGTTATCAGATTGTTGAAAATAACTATCATATATATATATATATATATTAGTTATGATCATAACCAGCATTTAACTGTGTATATTTTCACCTTCATCATCATCTTCATATCTGACGATGTCAATGTTTTCATATTCCTCCTCGGCATCATCAATATCCATATGAGTTTCACTTTCACCATCACGTATCATTTCAAATTCATTTGTAACATCATTAACATATTCATCACCATCGACCCTTAATTGTGGGGTGTTATCATCAATATTCATGTTTATTTGTGAAAAAGATGTATTTTGAGAATTCTATTGAAAAAATTCAATTCCTTCCACTTCAGCAGAACCACATTCAGTTTGAGTAAATTGATTTTCCCGAGATTTCATTTTTATTATGCTCCACCAATCACTCAGGTCTTTTGAAGTAGCACAGTACTTTGCGTAATAAATTTGATGTGCCTTTTGAGCTAGTAAAAATGGTTCATTTACTGTAATAAGACTTTTATATTTAATATCGACGATTCCATGAGTTGGATGAACACGTAAGCCTCTCTCAGTATCTGACCACCGACATTTAAACCTCGTTATGTAATTCTGTCCAAGATAACATAGCTCAATAATTTCATCCAGAATGCCATAAAAGTTAACATTAGTTTCTCTATGATGTGATCCTCTTAAACAAACTCCATTGTTCATTGTTTTTTTTTTGATTCCCCATATGTACGTGTATGAAATATAAAACCATTCACCACATATGCATTATAAAATTTAACCATTTTGGATGGTGGGTTACTCAATATACACAGTCCCTTATCAATTTTATCAGCATGTTGAGAAACATGAAATTTTTAAAAACAATTATCAATATAATAAATAGTAAACTAAATTGATATTAAACCATCAATAATTTATATTACCAATTTTTGAAACCATTAAGAATTTTTTTTGTCTACGTTATTTAAGAGCAGTTGCTATAATTTGTGGAAGTTGTTTCTTGATATGATTATCATATAACCTAAAAATAAATTATGTTTACATAGTGAAATAGAAATTATAAAATAAGTGATAGAAGCACTCAGAGTAAAAATTCTGTCATTTCTTCACAGTTGAGAAGAACATATGTATGAGCTCTGTGATGTTCATCATCTGAAAGCCATCGTTCTTGAACTACACTGAAGCCAAGATTTGGCAGATTAAAAACTGATAATTTATTTTCCATTTAATCATTAACATTTCCCTCATTCTATCCCATTTGGTTTTATTTTTATGGATATTCAGATTCAAAATAGTGAGAGCACAAAAAAGAAATTTCCTCTTGCAAATAAGCTTCAATAATTGATCCTTCAACTAATTCTTTGTTACGTACTTTTTTCTTCAATTTCGGCCTGAATCTCTCAAATGGGTACATCCATTGAAACTGTAATAGACATCCAAATTTATCTTCATGTGGAAAACGTAATATTAGATGTTCCATTGAGTTAACAAAAGTTGGGGGAAAGATTTTTTCTAGTTTACATATAATTACAGCAACATCTTCTTCAAGTTTTCTTAGCGCATTGTAGTCTGTTGTCGCTGCACAAATGTCTCAAAAAAATATGATATGTCTGTTATCGAATCCCGAATCATAGAATTCAAAAAACCCTTGAATCCAATCTGCATAAGTAATTCCATTATAACATGACAATCATGACTTTTTAATTCAATAATATGACCATTCTTAAAACATCTGCCCAAATTGGAAGCATAGCCATTTGGAAGCCTCAAATCTGCAATCCACTAATGAAATAATAGGCGACTCTCTTTGGACAGTGTATAATCTGCTTTTGGCTTCATTAACCTCTGTGATCGGACATTTTCAAATAGTTCAATATCTAGTCGCCTGAAAGATCTAATTGTACTTTTATAGTATCTTTGGTCTTACCTGGTGTATCCAAAACTGTATGAAATAAATTATCAAAACATTTATTCTCAATATGCATGACATTCAACATGTTGCGGACCAAAAAATCAGACCAATATGGGAGATCCCAAAAAATGATTCGTTTTATCCAATTATGTTCTTTCCTAAAGCCATGAATTTTCTATTGGTTTACTATTGGACCAAATGTGATGGGAGGTAATTAAAATACAACATATTTTAACTCTGTACCTGAAATCATTTTTGGAGGTTCATCTCTTTCAATTTTTCCTTTTCTGAAATGAGATTTATTCCTTCGAAAAGAATGATCGGTTGGAAGAAATATGCAATGACAGTCAAAATAGAAAGGTTTTTTTCCATTGACGAGCATAAAATCTTTGTTGTCTTTCATACAGTAAGGACATGTTTTTAGACCATGTGTACTCCAGCTAGATAACATTCCATATGTCGTAAAGTCACTAATCGTCCACATCAATGTAGCTATTATTATGAAATTTTTTTTCGCAGCAACATCATATGTACTAACACCATTACTCCACAATCTATTTAGCTCATCAATCAATGGTTTCAAATAAAAATCAAAATTATTTTTCGGATGTCCTCAGATTAATAAGGTCAAAAATATATAGGGATCCTTCATCAAAATCCATAGAGGTAGATTATATGGAGTTATAAAGACATGCCAACATGAATATTGACAACCATAATAACCATACAGATAGAAACTGTCAATAGAAAGACCCAATCGTACATTTCAGGCTTCTAAATCAAAATATGGATACAGATGATAAAAATGTTTCCATGAATCACCATCAGATGGATGATTCAAGATTTTACCGGTTGAAATATTGGTATTGTGTCATGACATCATTGACGCTGTGTTATGAGACATAAAAAAAATGTTGCAGCATGGGTGTAAGGGGGAAATATCTCAACTGTTTTACAGGAATCGATCCAGACATCCCTGGTTGAGCTTCTTTATACCTTGATTGTCCACATTTGGGATAACTATCCAATGACTCATTTTCACCAGAATATAATATGCAATCATTTTCACATGCATGAATCTTCCGATAACTAACGCCCAGATTATGAACCAGACTCTTGCTCTCATAGTAATTTGCAGGAACACATTTCCTTCAGGTAATAGTGTTTTAACCAAAAAAAAATATCTGATCAAAACAGTGGTTTGACATTCCATTATCTGATTTAGTAAACATAAAATTTTCAACCACTTTTAATTTTCTTATCTTCCAACCAGGATATAATGCATCCTCAGCAGACCTCAACAACTCATAAAATTCGAATGGTTCCAACTCAGAAGTTAAATTGATATCATCATGAGTTTCAGTTTGTTGAAGAGATGGACTTGCAACATCATGTAGTGAATGTTGGAACCATGATGGATCTGGAATCAAGTTATTAGTATCTTATCTGGAACTGCGTTCACCGTGTTGATACCAAAAAACATAATCTGGTTGAAAACAAAACTACAAGAGATGTCCCCCATCCTTTTCAAATGTGTCAAACATTCTTAGAGCACATTTTTTATAAGGACACTTAATTGTTCCTTCCGAAACATATTCTAGTTTTGATGATGCAAATGCTAAGAAAGATTTAACACCCTCAATATATACAATATTTAAACCATAACCATTTGGATTTCTACACTGATTTATCCATGTTCGATCATCTAATAATGACTGATGTCGACTTCCTTGTTCCATATTTTTATACCAAATATAAAATCATCACTATTTTTGAATAATTTGAAATTATAAAAACACTATGTGAAAAAAATATATAACTAATTACTACTACTTCTTAATAATTACCATTAATTAAGGCAACACAATTTTCAGTGGATTGACGATTACTCTTTTGTCTGATTCCTCATTTATTCGCATCTTTCTCACATTGAAATCACAATAAAGAATTTGGTTATAGGTACTCATATTCATTCTTGTATGCATGAGAATGAATATGTGTATCTATGACCAGATTCTTTATTGTGGTTTTAGTGTGAGAAATATGCAAGTAAATGAGTCGTCGGACAAAAGAGCCCCCTTTTCGTCGAGGAATCATCTTCTACCAACTGTCACCGCCTGAAAACTTTATAAAAAATGTGATCCTACAAATGTATATCCAATCTCATGCATACGAGATTGAATATGCCTATGTAGCAGCACATTTTTCATAATGTTTTTATTCGGTGAGAGTTGAAAGGAGAAAAGTCATCGAGCAAAAGGAGTGTCTTCAATCCACTAGAAATTATGCAAAGTTCTTAAAATTTATAAAAATTTATTAAAATTTCTTGCTAAATGTTCCTAACTATTCCTAAATATTCCTAACTAATTATTCCTATTTATTACTAATTATTCCTATTTATTACTAACTATTTTTATTTATTAATAACTATTACTATTTATTACTAACTATTCCTATTTATTACTAAATCTTCCTATTTATTACTAACTCTTCCTATTTATTACTAACTCTTCTTATTTATTACTAATTGTTCTTATTTATTTCAAGTTGTTTTTATTTATTACTAACTGTTCCTATTTATTACTAACTGTTACTATTTATTACTAACTGTTACTATTTATTACTAACTGTTACTATTTATTACTAACTATTACTATTTATTACTAATTGTTACTATTTATTACTAACTCTTACTATTTATTACTATTTATTACTATTTATTAATAACTATTACTATTTGTTACGAACTATTACTATTTATTACTAACTATTATAATTTATTACTAACTATTACTATTTATTACTATTTATACTATTTATTCCGATTTATTACTAATTATTACTAATTATTCCTAATTATTACTAATTATTCCTAATTATTACTAATTATAACTCATTATTACTAATTATTAATAATTATTACTCATTATTACTAATTATTCATAATTATTACTAATTATTCCAATTTATTACTAATTATTCCTATTAATTTCTAATTATTGTTAATTATTTCTAATTATTGTAAATTATTCCTAGTTATTAGTATTTATTCACAATTATTAGTAATTATTAGTATTTATTACTAATTATTATAATTTATTACTAATTATTACAATTTATTACTAATTATTATCAATTATTCCTAATTATTATCAATTATTCCAAATTATTATCAATTATTCCTAATTATTACTAATTATTCCTAATTATTACTAATTATTACTAATTATAACTAATTATAACTAATTTTTACTAATTTTTACTAATTATTAATAATTATTACTAATTATTCCTAATTATTACTAATTATTCCTAATTATTAGTAATTATTACAATTTATTACTAATTATTACAACTTATTTTTAATTATTACAGGTTGTTACTCAGTATTACAATTTATTTCTAATTATTACAATTTATTGCTAATTATTACAATTTATTAGTAATTATTACAATTTATAACTAATTATTACAATTTATTACTAATTATTTCAATTTTTTACAATTTATTTCTAATTATTACGATTTATTACTAATTATTACAATTTATTACTAATAATTACAATTTATTACTAACTATTACAATTTATTACAATTTATTACTAATTATTACAATTTATTACTAATTATTATGATTTATTACTAATTATTATAATTTATTACTAATTATTACAATTTATTAATAATTATTACAATTTATTACTAATTATTACAATTTATTACTAATTATTACAATTTATTACTAATTATTACAATTTATTACTAATTATTACAATTTATTAATAATTATTACAATTTATTACTAATTATTACAATTTATTACTAATTATTACAATTTATTACTAATTATTACAATTTATTACTAATTAATACAATTTATTAAGATTTATTACAATTTATTACTAATTATTACAACTCATTACAAATTATTAAAATTTATTACTAATTAATAAAATTTATTACAATTTATTAGTAATTATTACAATGTATTACTAATTATTACAATTTATTACTAATTATTAATATTTTTTAAAATTTATGAAAATTTATTACAATTTAGTACTAATTATTACAATTTATTACTAATTATTACAATTTATTACTAATTATTATAATTTATTACTAAATATTACAATTTATTACTAGTTATTATAATTTATTACTATTTATTACTCATTATTGCACATTATTACTATTTATTAATAATTATTAATATTTATTACTAATTATTAACCTTTATTATTATTTATTACCAATTATTATTAATTAGTTCAAATTAATTATATACATTACTAATTATCGTTAATAATTACTAATTACTACTAATTATTAATAATTAATACTAAAATTATTTATTTATTAGTACAAATAAATAGTCAAGACAAAACAATCTAAATTCAATTTAATTACTAACTAATCAACAATAATAAAAAATTAACATAAAAAATTGAAATAAATAATAAATTAAATAAAACATAAATACCCTTAAACTGGATTTGCTATTGATGTAGACAGTTTCACAACTTCTTTGTGACAAAAAAAACTAACTTAGAAAAATTTTCCCTTTGAAATCAGAGTTCAGAGAGAAACAAGATCGAGAAATTGACAAGAATGAGAAGAAAAATGTATGGGGGTATATATTGGTTAGATTATTTGTAACGGGACTATTTGCGAAGGGTTACCCGTCGCAAATACCTACCCTCGCATTAATTACTGTCGGTGGTTAAAAAGTTATTTGCGATGGGACCCGTCGCAAATAGTCCCTGCCGACACACCTTTTGCGAGAGGAGGATATCCCGTCACAAAAAGCTATTAACCGTCGTCGGGTATTTGCGACGGGCCCCGTCGCAAATAACCTTCACGCGGTTTGGCGTGCTACCCGTGCCAAACCTTTTGCGATGGGACACGAAATCCCGTCGCAAATAATCAGTTATTTGCGACATGTTGTTACCCCCGTTGCAAATAACCTCTTAGGACGAACTTTTTGCGATGGGATTTATTCCTTTCCCAAAAAGCCCGTCGGAAAAAGTCCTTTTTACCATAGTGTAGTTGTTGGAGCACAGAAAACGTCCAACCATGTTCCATAGCATCCAAAGGTTTGCAGAGTTTTGGAATGGCAACGGTAGTTCGGGGAAAGAAACCCAGATTGCGACTGAAGAGGAGTCCCAATTCATATGAAAATCATAAAACTAGTGAAATAGGAAGAATATGAGACTGATACACTTATGATGAGCACTGGACCACCCATGAACCATATCTTCCTCCGAGGTGAAACGAACCATCAGGAGGCGTTTGTCAAGAAGACCAAAAATTACGCGTCCTTGTAACCCCCTAGATCGAAAGATGAAGCGGTCAAATTCATCTACCGAAGGACATCGATGTGTGAAACAAGCCACTAGGGTGAGATCCAAGAGGCATGAAGCTTTCTTGAACTCCAAAAGTTATAACAAAAGTTGAGGCACGCCTTAAAATAGCCCAGAATCCTTCGGGCTAAGAGAAATAGCCAGAAAATTAGTGTGATCATTAGGGTTGGAGAAAGGGGGAAGGAGCGGGGCTTCGAAACTGGATGGGCGAGATCCTCCCCCTCCTGATGACAGGAAGGGGGAGGCTGAGGCCGTCTCCATTGCTATTAGGGCAGCACCGCCAAGATCTAAGAGACAATAGTCGATAATTACATTAAACCATACTTGCTCCGTGGTCTCCTCGGAAAGATGAGGTCCCAGCATAGTTGTCTCTCCTGCCTCCAGCCAACATAAGGGTGATCGACATGGCTTACCATATAAAGGCTCATAAGGTGCCATCTGAATAGTTTCTTAGAAACTATTATTGTATGAAAACTCCACAAGAGGTATGTGTTTCTCCCAAGAACCTCCAAAGTCTAGGAACCATGCTCAAAGCATGTTCTTCCGGACCTGAATCATATGCTTGGACTGGCCATCTGTCTGGGGATGGTAAGCTGTAGTAAGAAGTACCTAGGTACCCAAAGCACTCTAAAGTCTCTGCAATACCCGAGAATTAAAACGTGCATCCCTGACTGAAAAAATGGAGTGTGGAACCCCATGTAGATGTACAATCTCTTGGATGTACAACCTTCCTATCTCATCAACAATGAAGGTATCTTTCATCAGTAAGATGTGAGAAACCTTCGTGAGTCTGTCAATGAAAACCCAAACTGCATCATTCCCTCAAGGAGACCTCGGTAACCCTATCACAAAGGCCACAACGACATCATTCCACTTCCACTCAGGAATGGATAACTGCTGTAAAAGTCTTGTTGGTCATTGATGCTCCACCTTCACCTGCTGAAAGGTGGACCACATCTTGAAAAAACTAGAAACATCTCCTTTTATTCCTAGACACCAATACTAATAGTTTAGATCTCAATAAAAATTCGTGACACCTGGATGAAATACCCCAAATGAGGAATGAAAGTCCTACATCAGATCCTCGCATACGTCTTCTAGCACCCACACACACCCAAGAAAAACCAAAATCTCATCCCCGCCTACTGTCCATCCACGAATAAGGTCCTATCCTGACACACTCTCCCATAAGACTATGCCTTTAGAATATGATAACTACATCATTCACACTTGATCGAGTAGAATAAAGGTAACAACCATATAAGAAATAAACGTCAACCCCTGTCTGTCATGCATCTCCATATACATCTCAAAGAACAAAGCCATAAGCTTCAAATCAATATTGGCCTCCTGAACTGCATGTACCTAAGTTCTTCTTCTCAACACATCAGCCACTGTGTTTCATTTCCCCGACATGTAGGCCAGTTCAAAGTCAAAGGATTGACGGTACTCAACCCACCTTCGCTATCTTATATTCATATCATGCTGAGTGAAGATATACATGAGAATTTTATGGTCGGTGAAACCCACAAAATTCCATCCCAACAGGTAGTGTCTCCAAGAGAATAAATCAAGATCAACTGCAGCCCACTCAAGATCAAACATCAGATAATTCCTCTCATGTGGCATCAACTATCGAGACCCATACATAATGAACCCTTCTCCCTTCATAAGCACTGCTCCCAGCCCGATACCTGATGTGTCACAGTATACAGTATAGTTATTTTTCAACTCTAGAAATACTAGTATCGATGTGTAAGTCAAACTCCCTTTCAAATCATTAAAGGATGACTCATAAGAATCTGACCACAAGTACTTCACACCCGTATTAGTCAGTCCCGTCAGTGGCGTTGATAAGCGTGAAAAGTCCTGTATGAAGCATCTATAGTAACCATCCATCCCTAGAAAACTCCATACCTCAAATACATTCTTTGTATTCTCCCTAGAAACTACTGATCTCACTTTCTCTAGGTTTACTGATACTCTTGTCTCTGAGATAACATGACCCAAAAAGTGAATCTGGTCCATCCAAAAGTAGAATTTTGAGAGCCTAGAATATAACGGATTCTCTCTTAGTATACTCAGAACAATCTCAAGATGTGTGGCATTGTCGTGTCAAGTGTGATAGCACACCAAGATATAATCCACAATGACTACCATGAAAGAATCCAAGTATGGATGGAACACTCAGTTTATCAGTTCCATAAAAACTGCAGGTGCGTTTGTGAGACCGAACGATATAACCACATACTCTTATAGATGATACCTACTCTGAAAGGATATAAGAGGTATATCAGATGGTCCAACATGCAACTGATGATAACCATACCTCAAGTAAATATTTGAGAACACCCAGGCTCTATGAAGCTGATAAAAGATATCATCAATCCTTGGAAAGGGATATCGGTTCTTGACCATCAATTGGTTTAGCTTCCGATAATCCACACAAAGTCTGAGGTTACCATCCACCTTCTTCGCAAACAGGATTGGAAAACCCTAAGGAGAAGTACCGGGTCAGATGAAACTATTTCTCTGCAACTCCTCCAACTACTTCTTGATCTCATTTAACTCTAGTTTAGTCATCCTATAAGGAGGAATGGATACTGATTCCGCTCCTAGAACAAGATCAATAGAAAATTCAACCAATCACTCTAAAGGAAAACCTGAAAAGTCCTTTATAAAGTCATTCCCGAAATGATCAACCACTAAAAGTATAACGACCCAACCTTTTTTTACATTACTATTACATCATTCTAAAGATAAACAACATAATATTATTATACATAGAGTATCCAAAGGTTTAGTGTCCTGGGTAAACTAGTACCATTCATAACTTTTACAACATCAAGCATAAACATTTATTTAATTTCTTATTCTCTTGCTTCTTATTGGCACTTGTCCTCTCCTTAGTACATTTATCCACCTGAAGATATACTTCAAAAGGGGTGAGCTAAAATCCTAGTAAAAGGATATATAAGAACAATATAACATGGGGTGAGTATAATCATAACATGGGAAAAAGATCATGAACATAAGAGGAAGCATAAATATAAGACTAGAAATGTGGCAATGCATAAAAATGAAACATCATGTCTTAGTGGTTAACTAACACACATACTTGTGACCCAAGATAGAATCTTGTTCACACATAATTTCACATTTAATCATGAGATTAATCACTTTACCCAATGCATTGGAGTGCTGTATAATTCTGAGTGCACCCATTAGATTCAAACATTCATATTGCGCTATATAATTCTAGGTGCACCCATCACATCATAACATTATCATTATCATGCTTTCCACATAGAACACATGTAATAAATGAACATAACTAACACATGGAAAATAATGAGTTTCATCTCATAATAACACATTCATAAACTTTGGGTTCCCAAAAGAAATAGGTAATAACATACATGTTACAAGAACTGTCCACTTTGAGTGAGAAGTAAAAGGTGTGTTCTTAAAAGAAGAGTTCATTTGGAAAACATATTGTTTGACATAAAAACCAAGGACAAACATGTATATCCCAGAAAATTAAATACAATTATGAAGAAATGATCTTTAAGGAGTAACCATATCAAAAATGAAGTGAAAGAGGGAGAACCTAAAGGATTAAAGTTAGGTTCGAGAATTTCCCCTTACCTTGTACTTGAATGTTTCCTTCTATTTAATGTCTTGTATAATGACATTATATTAATTTATTAGAAATAAATAACCTTTTTTACATTAATATGGTTCATTATGGTTTCATTAAGAGATTTTATGTGCCTTTGGATGAGTAATAGAGTTTTAATACATTGTTCAAGAATGTTTGTTTTTATGGTTTTCTTGAGTGGTTCACTTGTATTCTTAAAATGAAGTTCGGGTAGAACATGGGTAAACATACAGAAATGATATTAAATGTTATTAATGATATTACAGGAGTTTGAATGATCTTATAATTAACCATATTATATCCATGTGGATTAATCATTAGATAATAATTAAATGATGATTGTTTGGGTTAATTTGAACGGTTTTTCGATCATAATGAACTTGTTTTATTATATCACTAGTAATATGGACATAAGTTATTTAGAAAACTATAAATAGGACATAATAAATGTTAAATATTCTGGTTAAACCTTAAAAATGGTTTCATGACCATATATGAAGGTAAAAATGGAAGAACAAAACATGTTGTTCTTGAAGGTGATAAACTAACACCTCACGAACAATGATATCTTTAATAAAATAAAAGGAAGAGGGAAATGGGGTTGGATGAGATAATATCCCATTAGCATCATAACATTTCATTACATGTATAATAATGGAGTTAAAATACCATTTGGAAGAATATAGGTGCGGATAGATCAAGAAATGAACTTGAAATTGAAAGGAAATTAAAGGAGAAGAGGGAGAGAAATTACCTCTTAAATCCTCTTCTAGAGATCCTCCTTAAGGAAGCTAGGCTTGGTCTTTTTATGAGACCATCAGCTCTTGAACGTGGTAGAGGGGATAGGGAAGGAGTTTGGGCATATTTTATTTAATTCATGAAGCTTTATAGGTGTGAGGAAATGAGGGTATGAAGGGTGGTTTTTATAATGGAGGGGAGAGGGGTTTTCTTAATATAAAATTCATTAGTTTATTATTTCTCCACAAGACAAGTAATAGTGAGTATTACCTGACCAAAAATAGTAATTCTATCATGTGATCCCGAAACAAGTGGGATTAAATCAGTGGAACATCACACATGACCCAATAATTAGCTTATTTAGCTTATTTTTGTAAATTACGGTATTTCACTATTCATCAAAAAATTCAAGTATTTCAGAAAAATCCCAAAAATTTACCCCAAATTTTTTTTGATGTGTAGAATCCAAAAATGAATTCCATTTTTCAAAAACAATTTTTTAAATATGATTAATTTAATATTTAATTAAAATCACAACTTATTTTTAAAAAACCAGTTTTAAAACATTCATTTAGTTATTCTAAAATATAGGTACATCATACTTTCACTTGAATACTATTTTTATACTATCTTAGATAAGGATACTATTCATTAGGGTCTATAAATATTAATAAGGGTAGGTTATTATTCATAAGGGTAGGTTACTATTCAAAAAAAGAAAATTATTTTTGTTTTATTAGACTCCAAAAAACATTTTAAACGCAACCGTGTATATCATATTTTAAAAATTCCCAATACAGAAGAGAAAAAATTATGTTTAAAGGTGTCTTAGCACTTTTTAGTTCATTATATTATGTTTTCATGTGTTTTTATGACATATTTATGAAAATGGAATTTCCATTGAAAAACTTTGGGTCGTTACAGGAGGAAAGTACAACTGTGAAGTCCAATGGTCATCCAGATATAGACTGGAAATATGGGCTGTAATTCCTCCCTACCCATGATGATTGGGTCCTTCTTTCTCACCTAAACATCCGATTCACTCTTAATAAGAAAAGATCCACCCTCTTGTGATGTGAAAATCACCCTACGACAATAACAGTCGACGACTACCTGGAAGGGAACTAACCAGTTCATTCCAAGAATGACATCGTAGCCCATCATCTCTAGGACAAATAGGTCCCAGAAGAAGTGAAACCCATAAACCTCAAGGGTGGGACTCCTTTCACTAATGTACACTATCCGTTATTGTCCCAATGGAGTTTCCAATGTCAAGACATCAACAGAACTAATGATACAGAGCCCAAGGCTCTCAACAATAACAATAGATATATAGCTACGGGAAGCCCCTATATCAAAAAGGGTAGAAGATTAAACTGGGGAAACTAGGACTGTACCTCACACTGTAGAGGGTTTGAGATCCTTCTCCTATTGGGTATGCAACACTGTAAATGTCTGGACTGTACTGCAACCATGTGACCCTGCCTGACTACCCTGAGCCAATCCACCCATTTGTTGCAGAAAGCCCGCGGACTGACCATCACTACCGCGACCTCCACCTTGGCCTTGACGGACAGAAGAACTCCTATTCCAAGACTGATATAAAATGGGTGCTACTGATCCTGAATGAGGAGTCATAAAAGAACTCATATCACTAGATGCTGGTGAGAAGAACTGATAGAACCACTAAAGATGACCCATCTTCCCAAAAGATCGACACTCCACTGGGTTTCTCGGGCAATGTGTCCTCATATTCATGCACTTCATGCACTGGTAACACACCACCTGGCCACAATAAGAAGTATCCTGCTTCTTTAGAACCCCACATGTAGTCTCCCATACGATGCTTCTTTCTGTGATCAAGAGGGTTACCGAATCCGGATGCCGAGCCGCCCTGGCTCACAGCTCTAGAACCCCTCAGATTATGCTCTGAGATCAGTGTCTAGATGACTATAGAATTGATGGAAGTCAAACTGAAAATATTCACCTGAGACTGGATGTCATTCCTGAGACCATCCTCAAGATTTATCGCCAGAAATATCTCATGACCTCCAGGAATGGGTGTGAAGTGATGTAGCTCTGTGAAACGAGAAGAGTAATCCATGACTGAGAGAGTACCCTCCTCCAGACTCATGAACTCTTAGGCTCGATCAGCCCTCAATGTCTCCTGGTAGAAGTAGTCATAGAAGGCACACTAGAACTCTTCCCATGGCATAACCTGCTGGCATTTCTCCTGTGAGAACACATCCCACCATCTCTTAGCAGATTCCCGAAGCATATAAGTAGAGAGATTAACCCTACTCTCCAGAGGCATCATTAGATGATCAAAGATAGAAAGCATGGATTCTAACCATGACTCTGCAGCCTGAAGTCCTCCTTCCCATGTGAAAGTGGGAGGATGGGGCTTCTGGAAAACCCCCGTTAAATCGATCAATGACGGGGCAGGATGCGGTACTCCCTGAAAGTACTACATGAACCTCATAAAACCCTCTCAGAACTATGTGTCAGCACCTGTGTCCAGAATGATGGCTGGTACCAAGACTGGCACTTTAGGAGGATCTACTGGCAGTCCCTGACCAGTCATGTCTGGTGTCTGGTCACTGCCCTGTAACTGGCATACAACTGGAGGATGTCTCAGTGGAATAAAACAATAAGGTCAAACACACACCTTGGTTCAAGATTATCAAAGACTGAAACTTAGAAGTGTAAGAAGGGAATAGGAGAAACAAATCATTCATGTTTTTCAAAACATTGATTCACGGTGTGTATAACCACTACACGATGTGTTGCCTTAAGCCTTCACATAGGCATGTACTTTTCCCACCCTTGGTCATGTAACACCCCATACACATGGTTTGTTTCTCCAAGACATGACGTGTACTTGAATCATGTTCCCCTACCTGAGTTCTTATACATGACTAACCCACACAGTTATCCTAGACAAAGACAACACGACATGTTAGTTCCAGAAATAGCGCGTACTAGATGAACTTCACCGACCCGTGTTGTTTGTCACATGGCCATTTACACAGCGCACTCTACAAGGCATGTTCCATATGGACACTACGTGTACTTCCTGATTTTTCATCTACCCTTTTCATTAGTCACACAGCCAGATACAAGGATTATACAACACGGTGTGTTAAATCTTGACATGACGTGTATAACGTAATTTTTATCCATCTGTGTCATTAGTCAGATGGGTGGACAGACGGTCTACAAATCATGACATGTACATCTGGTACACGGTGTGTCCCACCAAATATTTTCCAACCCCGTGTCTCTTCCCACACATCCAGTGACATGCTTAGAGATTACATGGAGTGTACAAATAGTACACAATGTGTACTTAATAAAAACAGTTCCTCTCCGAATAGAAGGACACACGACTTGTATTCTTCAATACACAATGTTTATTCGGGGTTTTTATATATAGTAAGACTCAAAGACCACTTCGAAACCTAGAAAACACAAAAACGAACATTAAAGTGCCAAATTCCAATCTGTGAGGGCCCATACTTCTCAAGAATCAAGGCTTGGCATATTATACATGTAATATACAAGGAAAAAACAGAAATGATCCATCGAATTATGATCCATAAGGGCCCATAACACCTCAAGAACCAAAGATTGGCATTAATTCAAATAAAACCTTTCATAATTCAATACCCTATCAAACAGTAGGTATTCTATCAAGGAATATATCACAAAATCATGCATATTTAGCACAACATCTATCACAACAACATGCAATTTTGAATTGTAATGCCCCGACCCTAGATTCCCAGAGTTGGTGCATTATTTTAATACATTGTAATGATTACAATAAATCATGTCCAGAAAGACCAATCAGTTTAGCAGTCTTGGAAAATAGATTTCATACATGAACGTTACATTACACTTTCTAATATACAACACACAAATTAATCCTTTGAGAATGCCATTTTTCCGTTATCTTAACAATACAAAAAACACTTCTTGGAATCCTAGGAAAATAAAACATAAGAAATGGGTGATCTCAAATGCTCTGTAAGGGTAAATAATTTTGTCGAAGCTATAAACATTTAAGGAAATATTTGTATTAAAAACAATAGCATTTTAAATATTAACTTGAACATAATATGGAAAAATTAAATCATATAAACAAGTACATGTATATTCTAATATTAAAATAATCACTTGTAATAACTATTTTCATAATGAGTGAATTTATAGTATCAGAATTTAATTTTTGTGTCAAGGACTTGTGCTAGGACCAAGGGGATAAATTTAAACGGACACCAACCTGGAGATCCTCTGTAATCAGACTCCAACCCGAGGATCCTCTGTAACCGGACTCCAACTCGGAGAGCCAATGTAACCGGACTCCAACCTAGAGAGCCTTTGTAACCGGAATCCAGCCCGAAGGGTCTGCTATAACTGGAACCTAACCCGGAGGGCTTACTTTTACTAGTCCCCAGCCTATAAAATACTAGTTTAATACATTCATCTTAAGAAAAGGTTGAAATATAATGTAAAAATTCGTATTAAAACTAGCATACGATATGTCAACTCTTTAACCATAAACCATGAATGGAATAAAAATAAAACATCTGCAATTAAACATATATCAAAACCTTAAATACAATATGGAATATTTGTATCATAATAAATCAACCTCAATCAATAATAATATCCTGTAAAGGATGTTGACATAGTTGAAAATTATCATTAAAAATCTTTGAGGGAAATATCCCTTTTTCATGAAATCATTTAAAAGTCACATAATTTATAAAGGAATTCATTTAAAGGATAGTTTTCAATCAATATTTCTTATACCACTTTGAAACTTATGAAATGAATTAACATTTTAAAACATTCATGTCCATATAAATAAATCCTTCAAAAAATTTAAAAACATGGACATTAATGAGAGAGGTTTAAAAGAATAAATCATTAAAACATTTAAAATGATGTTTTAGTGAAATATTACCTTAAAAAATCCTTATAAAAATTCTTTAAAAAAAATGGACATGGATAATAAATATATCCCAGTAAAAACTTACACATAAACAATCTTGAATAATAATGAGATTGAGGAATTAACCCTTACCAATTTGGTAAATTATGAAACATACACCCCATGAAAGAATTATCATACAATGAAGATGTAAATAAACATAAATTAATGTTTATTACACAAAAAATAAAATTATGGTCAGTACATACACTACAAAAATGGAAATAGTGGCAATATATCATGAATCTCATGGGAATATGGAGTGAGATGAAAATCCATTACCTTGCACTTTACTTTGGTCGAGGGTACGTTTAACCTCCTTTATAATGACCATTGTTGGTTATTAGATTATAAAATACCCATATACATATTTATTATATCAGAAATGATTCATTTATGACTTTATACTACCCATTTAATAATGATTTTAATGTTAAATTAACATTTCAGGTAATAATCGCTTTCTTTATCGTACGTATTTTAACTTGTTATTCTTGATCGTATCATTTAGATCATGATTTAAATAATTCCAGAATATAAACCTTGATTTATATATCATAAATATTTAGAATATAAATATTTATAATAGATAGATATATGAAATGGAAAACACCATTTATGGAGACGGTAAGTCGTACATACGCATAAACGATGTTTCTGTTTTCATGTCATATTGAACGGAAGTAAGTGAATAAGATATATATAAGTAAATAAATACACACATACTCACACACACATACATACATATATATATCAAGTATAATTATTATTTCATATATTACATACTTATTAGTAATATATATTTTTATAATCGTCGATGAATGATGAACTTGGAATTGAATCTCATCGCATCATGGAGAAGATAATTCGTACGTACGCACAAGCAACAATATAATTTACCTAAAGGTGTGGAATTTGGTGTTATATCATATATAAAGAATCATTATCATGTTATATTTATTATTTAAATCAATTACACATCATTATTATACCCATCCAAATAAAAATGTATTGAATAACAATTACACCGCAATGTGGAGACGGTAAGTTGTACGTACGCACGTATGGTGACATGTCATTCAAAGGATGAATAGAATAATTGATATGGTTGTGACACATTTATAATAACATCACAGTATATATAAGATATTGGAGTTATTATTTTATTATGGAAACAACAAAGAAAGAGGAAGTGGAAGAAGAAAAGAACTTGAAAGAGGTGATGAGATATTTACCTCTCTTCAGGTTCTTCCTTTTGTTTTTATCAAAAGGGCTCCTTAGGTAGGCTTTCTAATAAAAATAAGGCCTCTAGGATGAAGGTATGATAGTTGGTAAGATATTTGGGTAGGTTTTGTCCGAGCCAAATGGATTTGGTGGTGTTAATTTGAGAGTAGGGGAAGTGCCCTTTTATAAGAGGGGTGAGAGGCACCTTACGAAAAACATAAAATATTATTTTATAATAAAACAAATATTGGTTTCTAATGGCCCCAAAATAATGTATTTAGAGGATAATGTGGCTATGGGTCGAAATAATCTCAACCAATAGGTTTTAGTCAAGTTTAGGTTACCATTTTATCCTTATCTTTTAGATTTAACTCTTAGTTAAATAGTTTAACTTTTACCATGTCTTCTTGTATTCTTACACTATATGGTTAATAAACTTAATCTAAAATTCTAAGAGAACCTCAATTGGTTCATTAATTAAATATATAATATTATTTAATCCCTTTGGCCAAACTTTATATTTTATGGAATATTATATCAATCAATAATATAGTATTTGTTTTAAAAATTAATTTATGTCAATTTTGACACTATTTGGTATTTGGTTTTTGTGAAAGTCATCAAAATTGATTTCTTCGAACAAGAGGAATTGAATCAATCATAACATGTCATATTCACCTATAAATTTTTTGTATTTTATAAAAAGTTTGAAATTATATTTATTTTAATATTTATAACACCATTTATTTGATTCTTTCATTAATAAGGTAATTACTGAATCATCATTGTGTCATAAATAAATTTATTTATTTAATGTCTAAAAATTATAAATAAAACACAATGATGTAGGAAATTTTTTTATACTTATAATGAGTATTTATAGATGAATTTATATTGTCTGTAACTCTATATTAAAAATGGGTTTTGTTATTAAACTTTGATTTTAACTCTTTTAACCCTTCTTTAAATATAATAATAATAAATGTCCTAATCTAATTCAAGTGGACCTAAAGGATCATATTTTATTCCTAAGGTTTTTTTGGTCGAATTAGACTTATCCAATAGAATTAGGACATGCATTAGGGTAATAATAATATCATTTTTACCCTTAATTACCCTATTTACTTTTAATGGTTGTAAATAAAAGTAAAAATTTACTATTCACCAAAAATTATTGTCATCTTATTGAACCACATTTTTCTTAATTATATCAACCATGTCTCTCTGATTTTTGAAATTCCACTCAAAGAAGTAGTAAAACTATGTTTTATGTGAATTTGCAAATTCTCCTAAGAGGTGGGTAAAAGACAGTGAAAAGTTCAATAAAATTTTATATGTCTAATATTATTAGAAAATGACTCCAATGAATTAAATTGAAAATATATAGGTATTATGTATATATTTTGACCTAAAATAAATCTAAATAAAATAAATAATTATTTAAATGAAAAGTCTGTTTTAACCAATAAGGTAGTGTTTTTCACTATTCATCCAAAATTGAAAGTTTTCAGAAACATACCAAAAATTCACCCTAAGATAATTTTGATATTACAAATTAAAATATGAAGTCTATTTTAAAAAATTAAAAACATATAAATTTAATTTATTAATTTAAAATTAATTCTAATTGTTAAAACGAAAAAGCGTATTTTTAAGAAATAATAACTACTAAATGATTGAAACTAGCTTATGTCCAATTTCAAAGTGAAATTACTTCCGATGAACAAGATTGGATTAAATGGTAAAAATTTAATCTAATTATACTTCCAAACCATTCATATTTATATTTGAACACTATAAATTATTTTTATTAAAAATGTTTTTTTAGTTAAAATATAGTATTTTCACTACTCACCCAAATATGAAAGTTATCAGAAAAACACCAAAAATTTATTGAAACTAAATTATTATATCCCGATTCTAAAGAAGAATTTTATTTTTTTCAAATTTAATATATAAAAGTTTCAAATATTGGATTTAAAAAGGGTTCACCATTAAAAGGCGGTAAAATTGCATTTTTTGAAAAATACTTCTTTTACCTAAAAAATGAATTTTTCCTTACTTTATGTCTAAGAAACTCATATTATAGATTATAAAATTATAAGGATTATATAATATTCAAATTATAGTTAATACTATTCATAACTGTTTTTGAACGGCTAGTTTAGTATGTCGTGGTGCACTTGAACTCAATGTTGCGTGTAGTGAAAGTTATTGAATTACATTGAAGAAATAATGTACTATGAAATATTGGGGTGTTACATTCTCCCATCATTCAATAAATTGCATCCTCGCAATTTGTAATTGTTTTTCAAAAATAATAGGTTAAAAATAGAAAAATACATTTGTGGGGAACCCACATCAGAAATTGGTTTAATAAAATTTTGTCTTAATAAGTGGAAAAGGGGAATGAAAATTTAACCACCAAATTATGTTCTCTATTAAGTGAACATTGGTTGAAATTAGAGACAAATAATTAGAGGAAAAATGTAAATATTTATAGGGAGTGATTGAGGTCATCAGTCACAAAAAATTGTAGAATTGATGGCCTTAAAGCTATCAATCTTTTATGATTTAAAATATCATTGGTTCAAAAAAAACGTAAGGTATTAAAATAACACATTTTAAGTTTTAAGATCCCTCAAAAAAAGGTTTAAGAATTAAGTTATTCATAGAATAATGAAGAAAAATATATATATATACTCGACAAGTAGAGTTCCATCCTTTAACTAATTTCTACCAAAAATTAATCTTTCACTCTAAAAGATAATAGGACTTAAAAAAATATTCTATTTATCCTTTTCGTATAGGGTTCCAAAAAATTAAATTATAATTCATCTACCCCACCTTTAAAAAAACTACATTATTCAATCTAGGATATCATGTGGGCTATTGGTAGGTGATACACCCTTGTCACCCTTTGGTTGCAGGTTCAAGTCTCGCGGCCTTACCGGACGCGATAGGTTGTCTTCTGACCTCTGGGTTGTCCTTTTTATGAAAATAAAAAAATAACCATTACAATTATATCCAATTTCAAACTTAATCCATTTTAAACCTTTAGACTTATACAAAATACTTCTATCCAAACTCGCAGTCCAAAATTTATAAGTAAGTTAAACACAATGAAGATCTTTTTTGTTACGTAATAACATGTGAAGACCTTCATCATGTATTCTTTTAAAACATGGTAACACCTTGAATTTCTATAAAACATTTTTGATTATATTCATGCTCCCATATTCATTATATAATATTGGATATATTCCTTATATCTAAAATTTTTGAATATTCCAACAATGAAGAAATAAACAAACTATTAATTAGTTCCAAGGACGTCAAGAATATCCAATATAATTTATCCAAATAAACCATCTCTTATTCCAATATCACTACCTCATTATTAGGACCATAATAAGGACTGACTTTCCTTCAACCATGTATTTTCCAAAAAGTGTATCTTACTATTAAGTCACTTTTCTTAGAACCATATAATCTCAAATCCTCAATAAAATAGTAATTCAGTAAAATCCTTATTTATCTCCATAATTCATATAACCAATATATTGTTGATACCACACTCAAATGAAATAATTCTATATTAACAACATAAGAACACTAGCCATTCCTCTTAATCTGAGGTAGTATCATAACTTGATTATTATCCAATAGAATCATTTGTGGTATACTCTGATGACTGGGAAATTGATTGGCGCAGTGTCCCAACACCTTGCAGATGAATCATTTTACATTTGAAACATTTTTCTTACCCTTGCAATCACGTACTTGGTGTCCTTTTTCACCACACTTATAAAAAACTCCCATTCCCTTCAAGAATTTACCAAGGTGATTATTTCCACATTTATCACATATGGGAAAATCCTTCTTTCCCCTCTTCCCTTTATACATCTTTCTCTATACCATCCTTTTATTCTCTTGCTTCCCTTCAAATCAAAAGGACACATATAATTCTTTACTTGTCTTATTAACACATGATATTATTTCTTCACATGTTGAGAATACATGGGAGACTATTTCTCTTCTAAATGTTGGCTTAACACAATGAATGATATGATCCTTCTTACTCTTTTGATCATATGTATTACTCGAGTTATCCGTCCTTTTACTAGGCTCCATTTCTATACAATGGCATACACTAGCTCAGTTTATGAATCACAATGAATAATTCTATAGTTGTAAAATACCTCATATAAATTGAACAGTTTATGGATATAATCTGTAATAATAAATATATTTTCATTGAGGAGGTATATAATCATAAATCCTTTATAATGATTTGTAAAGACAATGAGAGTTATCATAAGCATATCCCCCGAGAGTGTCGTAACCAAGAGTGCAGCAAGGCCCATTGTCATGCACCAGTTTCAGTTTGATTCTAGCTCAAAGAAGTGTTTTCGGGTTTTACCCCATGGTACATCTGTGCCAGAGCCACCTCTACCTGCTCGTATCCAGTCAGGGATGTATTTTCTTGGAAAACTCACAAAATATCTACATTACCAAAATTCTAGGAAGTTCTTCTATACTAATCCTCAAAGTCTATATTAGGGAAATGTTCTCTAATCAGAGTTTATCTAAATCTAGTTTACAAGGATATTGCTAAACATCTTATGATACCAACTGTAACTCCCTAACCCTAGATTACTAGAGTCAGTGCATTATTTTAATACATTGGCATGATTACAAGGAATCATGTCCAGAAAGACCGACCAATTTAGTAGTCTTGGAAAATAGATTACATACTTGAGCATTACGTTACACTTTCTGACATAAAACACAAAATAAATCCTTTGAGAATTCCATTGTTCCCTTAGCTTAACCCTATATAAAACACTTCTTGGGATCCTAGGAAAATAAAACATTAGAAAGGGGTGACCTCAGATGCTCAGTAAGGGTAAATAATTTAGCGTAAGTTATAAACTTTTAAGGCAAGATGTGTAATAAAAAAATATCCTTTTAAACATAAAATTGAACATAATGTGGAAAAATTAAATCATATAAACATACACATGGATATTCTACTAGTTGAATAATCACGTGTAATAAATATTTTCATAACGAGTGAAAGTATAATACCGGACTTTAATAAATATAATATTATTTATCAAAATATACTTACATATAAGATCCATGTGATCTGGTAATAAAGAATGATTCACATAGCTTTACGAGAATATAGTCTTTAATACACACGAATGTGGTTATAATTTTTCAATGGATGGAAAGGTAAGAAGGTACATGATATGTTACCTTTAAAAAATTATTTATATTTAATTATTATAATTTATAAACATTAAATCAATCATAATGAACATTCATGAGAGGATATGAAGAAAAATTAATTACATTATTTTGTGATACAGTAGTCTGTCATACAAATAACGATGGTTTTGTTTCCCATTTTATATAAGAGGAGATAGATCAATATTTTTTTATAGACATAAAAATATATTAGTATATATTATATAATGATTTTATTATATACTATTTTTTAATACATATTTTTTGGAGTAAGAAAAGAAGTAAAAATAAGGATTTTGTGAGATGATTGCATTGACTTAGAAGAACCATCTTTGGATCACTTATTAAGTACCCAATGGTAGGTCTATTGGGAAGACCATAAGACCTAGAATGTGAATAAGGATGTTGGAGAGATATTTTTTTAGGTTTATTTAAATCCAAAATACTTTATATGTGTGAATAAGTGACGGGATGGGTTCCCTTGTATAAGTGAGGAGGATTGGAATTTTTGTAAATACCCAAACTATTCAATAACGGAAACTCACTCTCAATACAAGTGAATCCAAAATTGATAAATAATGGATTGAATATGTGATATTGTCAATAAAAACATCCACCATTCAAAAAAAATGTTTTAAACATTTTATTCAATTTAACTCTAATATTACTTAATTTTAGCATTTTTCTTTTTCACCATAACAACTAGTTTTTTACTATTTTCACTGTTTATTATAACAAAAATTAAGTTGAAATTATTACATAATATTAATTATTATTATTTAAAAAATATAATCCATTTTATAATATTCAAATTACAAAATATTTATAATTAAATTTAAAATTAAACACATAAAACATGCTGAAAATGGGTTTTTAAGAAATATATTTTTCAATAAATATTTGATCTTATATTTAATTTATGACTTGAAGTCATCATTATATTAATTTTAGTTCATAAAATAGATTAATAATATATTTATTTAATTTAAATATTTAATTATTAGGGGTTATTTTAATTAATAAAAATGGATTAACTTTATGCATTTAGAAAACAGTTTGCAGAAAACTTTATTTTTTGCATAAAAATAAACTTATACCAAAATCATGAAAATTAATGATTCAAACGAAATTAATTAGGTTATTATAAATAAAATGGTTTATTTTTTAAATATCAAATCCATAATAAAATGTAACTTTTAAATTACTTTATTTAATGAAAATAAATGATCATATTTAATAAATTGGTAATTTTGACTATTTATTGCAAAATCAAACATTTTAGAAAAATATCAAAATTTCACCCTAAGTTAATTTTTATATTATCGTTATAAAAATTAATTTTATAAATTACCATTTATAAAATTTTTATAAAGTAATTATAAAAATTTATTTCAAAAATAAATAAAAATCAATTTTGAAGGAAACACATTTTTTTGTATAGTAAAATATATTTATTAATACTTGATTTCTTATTTTTTTAAGAATTAAAAAATAAATTTACCTTGAGTATATTTTATAATTTAGTTAATATTATTCATACCTACCCATTTAATGGATATATTATAATAGTAATATATTTTTTGGGTCACTTAAGCTGAGTGTTTCATGTCATATACATGATCGAACATAGTGTTCTTATTTTAAAAAACTATGGTGTTGCATCCTCCCCAAATTAAAAAAATCCTAAAATTTTGAACTTTACCTTAGTGATAATACATTTTAAACCATAAAATGCCATTTTTAAAATCACACATCATACAAAGGTTACATATACCTTTAACTAATGATACATTTCCAAAAATATTATTAATCACCTAAATATCCTAGAAATTAAAAAATCCAATAATTTATTTCCCAAAATAAACATGATGTTTATCAGTCAAAATGTTTAAGTAAAAACAACATCATACTTACCAGTACATCACGTCATTGAGTTATAGGAAATGTACCTATATCGCCCATCACTTATGGGTTGCATCCCTACATCCTTATCAGATATAATGAGTAATAACCCAACATATGAGTTATCCTTTTTTATAAAACAAAATTAATATAATTACTATAATATTCTCAAAAATATGATGAACTGACTCAAAATAATATTAATAATAAAATCATTTTTTAACTACTAATGTCTTTTATAAATCTTATTTTTTTACAAAAAGTTAAATAATCTTAATTGACTATTATTAATTAAAAATTAACCACATATCAGATATTATATTTTCCTTAATCATGTGTATTTTCTTAAAATATCACCATAAAAATAAATCACCTTTATAATTAATTTGTACCATTCAACATATTCTTCAAAATCCTTAAAAGAAAAATTACTACAAAAAATCCTATGAAAATACATGATTATTATAACTAGTATATTAATGATAAAAATTAATCAACAATATGATTCTTGAGTTTAAAATCCTAAACACATCAATCATTCTAATTCAATAATTGATATAACATTGGAATTTGGAATTAATCAATGGATTATGACATTGAATAAAATAATGACCATGATCCCCACATCTATGACATTTTACTATTAGTTATTCCTTAGGTTGAACTTTTTTCATTCATATTGTTAACCCAACTCATTATTTTTCTTTACTAATTATACGAGTTGTGCCATATCTTTTCATACATAAATAATCTCACAGTTCATTTAATGTATTTTCCATGGTGCCTCATCCCATATTTTAGACATATAGGAAATTTAATCTTCTTTTATTTATTATCATTAACACTTAAACTTCCATGAGATCTCATCCTTATCTTCTTTTCTGTGTTTTGAACTTCAAATATGTTCAAATTTTTACTCATAATTTTAAATAGATCATTTTGTATGATCAAAATTTTTCTATCATCCATTCTTTATTAGGTTAGAAATGTCATTAGGGGGGTAATTATATTTCTCATCACATTGGTTGTTGGCATGTTTTCTCTCATTTACCTTAATTATATAAAAATAATAAAATAATTAATATTGGAATGCATTAACATACTAAAGGGGAAACATATAAACCTATATAAAAGAACTTATAAATGATATGTTTATCTTAATTTATGAGTCTCTAGGTATCAATCTAGGTTATCTAATGTAATATTTCCTATTAGTTTATTTTAAATAAAAAATTTGTTCAAGTCCTTCATAATGGTTTGTAAAGAGGTTTTGAATTCTCAAATAATATCCCTTAAAAGTGATATGTAAGTGGGTAGCAGGGCCCATTTTCAAGAACCAAGTGATAATTAAGTCAAGGCCAATGTTCCATTTGTGTAGTTATTACCCATAAGTAAAATATTTATAGAGCCAAATCCACTTATAGTATCTACACAAGTATGTAATTGGTTGGAATCCACTATCTCTACACTTCACCAAAATTAAAAGATATTTTTCAATAATTAGTCTTGTCCTTATACTTATACCTAGGGTTCTCACTAAATTATTCCAGTACTAATCCCAAAAAATAACTATAACTTTGTCTGATACCAACTATAGTGACCCAATCCTTTTACAAATATTATTCCATGATTTTTAGAATAAAAATCCAATAATTATAACCCATAGATCATAAGACCTAGTGTCTTTGTAAGACACGATTCATAATACATCAATTCGGGACAAAAACAAAACTTCACTGTTTTTTCTTCATAAAGAGCTCTTAAATCCTTTCAAGATACTAAAACTACATGGGATAACATGGGTAATACCTACACCAAAGTGGTAATCTAAAAATAACAGTAAGGGGAAAATGATAAGGAAGTATAACATATCAGTAAAAGGCATAACATGATATCATAAAAGATAAGTATCAAGTGTAATAATAGGGGATCATAACATAAAGAACATGGTATCATAAGATCATGGAATTATAGGAAATGTGGCATAAAAATATAACATGACATAAATATGAGTCAAGAATAAATACATAGATAATATCACATTGTGTAAAAGTACCATAATGGATTTTGTTTACTTCCTAATCCTATATATGACACCTCATGAGACTAAAAAGGTTCCTAATTCATTAGATTGATATCTGGGTGAACCCATCATAAAAATTTCATGATTATGTGTGCCAAAAAATGGAAATCAATAATAAACATAATAATTACCCATGTCAATAAAATGGGTTTTATAATATTCATAATTTAGATGCAATATATAATAACAATGGTTTTATTCATTGATGAAAATTTCATCTAAATATTAAATTTAATATTTCTTTAGAAAAGTGTATTGTTCACATTAAAATTCATTGTTCAAAATCTAAAGTTTTCAAAAATATTATTGAAAAAAAAATTAATTAAAAATAACCTTGAAATATTTTGTAGTTATGTTAAAATAATTTATTTTTCATGATGCAAGTAAATTCCATACATGTTTTATAAGTCAAAATAAAAAATTCCTTTCATAATTTTGTAAAATATTAAAAAAAGTACCAAACTTGGAAAATGACCCAAAGATTCTTTTCAAACCATAAGATAATAAGTTGAAAATCGGAGAAATATATTTAATAAGTAATTATAGAATATTAAAAACATATTTTAAAATATTTTAAGGAAAATATAGACATTAAAGAGAAATATTGAAGATATAAATGAAGATAAAATGTTAGTATTACTTAGAAAAAATTTTATTGATGTTTTTTTATTCATTAATAGAGTAAATTGAAGCCAAAAATTATAAATCACATTCATTACTAGAGGATAATTAAAGGTATTTTTTTCAATAAAATATTTTTAAATTATTTCTCTCAAAAAATCCTTGAACATAAAAGATCTAGAAAAGGAAAGAGAGTGTAACATAAAGCATTTACCACTTTGGTAACATTCTAATAAAATAACAATGGATGAAGTAAAATGAAATTTAACTTTAAATACCATGAAAAATGAAGTATTTATGATATAACATGTATAGGGGGTAGTATATACACTATATAAAATCGATTGGAGTGTAACATTAAAAAAATACTCAATGAAAGGAAATAATGATAGAATACCTTACAAATATCATGTTATTAAATTGAGAATTAATCAAGGAAGTTATTATTTTTTTCAAATGAAATTACACATAAAAAAAGAATAAATAAGATATAGAATAATCAATTGAAATTACACATATAATCTTATCATTTCAAATACAATGAAGAGGAATTTTACCCAATGAAATAAATTGAGTTATAAAATCCCTTACCTCGAGTTTGACTCATCATGAACATACTTTATCTTCTAGAATAATAAAATTATATTTATTTATTTATTTATTCAGAACCTGTTTTAATATTATTATTCCTTTTATTTTATTTATTTTAATTATATATATATATATATATTTACTTAATCAATTAAGTTCATGATAAAAATTTTGATGGTATTTTTTTTTCAGATTTCTAAAATGACTTCGGTAAGTTGATTTGGGTAAAAGAAGTCATTATAACATCATATAAAAAAATCAGGAAATCATTTTAATTTTTCTAATTAATTTATATTTTTAAAAACAATAATGGAATATGTTGTTAAACAATAAACCATGTTACAAACATTGAGATAGTAGTTTGTGCATACACATGAGTAACATTACCTTTTTTTAGCGATTGTGATGGAAAGAAGGTAAGTTTAATTTGATATTTTTATAATTATAATTATATAATAAATAATATAAAATTTATTTAAATACATATAAATATACCATAAATGTGACATAGTAATAAAAAATGAATCACATCGCTTTTTGAGGTGGTATTCCACCATACACACGAATGACGTTATCATTTTTCAATGCATGGTAAGGTAAGAAGGTATATGACCTTTTGATTCTAAAAAATGATTTAAATATCATGAATATCATATATAAAAAATAAATCCATCATCATGAATATCCTTTATTAGTGATGATGGAAAATTAATTACATCATTTTGTGAGGCATTAGACCCTTATACACATTAACGATCGTTTCATTTCACATTTTATAAAATAGGAGAAGGGTAAATATTACTTTCAAAAGAATAAAAACATATTAGTATATATTAGATTATCTTTTATCATATTTTAATTGTTAATTAACAATTTAATGAGGAGAAGAATAATTAAAAAGATGGATCTCGATGAAGATAAGTACTTCACTTAGATGTTCCTCCTTTGGATATCTTATTAAGGACCCTAATGTTGGTTGTTTAGGAAGAAAAAAATATCGAAAATGTTTATAAGAATGTTTGGGAGATTTTTTGGTAGTTTTTTAATGATCTCTATGGATTTATAGGTGTGAATAAGTGATGACAGGAAGTGACCATTTACAATTTAAGAGAATTGATATTTTTATAATTACCCAAAACTATTAAATAATAGGAAGTCATGATCAAGATAAATGATACAAAATTGATAAATAATAGATTGAATGGGGGATATTATTTTTAAAAACCTCCATCATTCAAAAAACGTTTTTTAATCATGTTATTCCATTTATCTTAAAAGTTACTCACTTTTACCATTTTAAATTTTCACCACAGTAACTAGTTTTTTTCTATTTTTACTATTCATTATGACTAATATTAATTTGAACAGAAAATATTAATTATGATGATTACAAATATGGAATCCATTTTATTAAACTCAAATCACAAAATTAGACTAATTCAATTTAAAATTATACCTGAAAAACATGTTGAATGATGGATTTTCAAGAAATACATTTCTCAATCAATATATGATCTCATATTAACATTATTAAAATCAATAAACATTATATTAATTTAAATTCATATAAATAGATGTATAATCTATTAATTTCAATTAAATATATTCTATATAGGGTAGATTTTAAATAATTAAAATGGATAAACTTTATTCATTTAAAATAGATTAAAAAACTATGTTTTTAATCATAAAAATAAAATTATTTCAAAAACATAAAAATTGAGGATTTGAATGAAATTATTCATATTATTATAAATAAAATGGTTCATAGATAACTTTAAGGATAAATTAAAAATATAACTAAAATTTTAAAAGACTTTATTCAGTGGAAAATTATCATATTTGAAAAATCAATAATTCTCATTATTTACTAAAAAATCAAACAATTCATAAAAATACCAAAATTTCACACTAAGATAATTTTGATATTATTATTTCAAAAATTATGTTTATTTTATAAAATCGAATTTATAAAAGTTCTATAAATTTATTATAATGCTTTATTGAAAAAATAAATCAAAATCATTTTTAAAGGAGATATATTTTGTACAGAGTAAAATATCTTTATTAAAATTTGAGAGATTATTTATTAATCATTTATCTTTAAATTTATATTGAGTAATAATTTTTTATATCTTTCATAAAGTAGTTAATACTATTCATTCCTACCAATTTAATGGCAAGGTTATAATGGTAATATATTTCACGGGTCATTTAAGTATAATGTTGTGTCTCGTATACATAATCAAATGTAATGTTATTATTTTAAAATATTACGGCGTTACACATGAATATGTGTAATAAGAAGTTATGGATCTACAACCTTGGATTATGAATCTATATATTTTTCTTTTAAATAAAATAATATATAAATTTATCTTTTTTTTATTATTAATTTATCAAGGTTCATATAATATGTTTTCAAAAAAATATATTTTGACATAGAGAAATAAAAAGTGTATTTTTTGGAAATTTATTACTTTAATGAAGAAATATTATGATAAATTCAATAATTAATTTAAATAAATAATATTTTAATATATTTTTCATATAAAATAATTATAATTTGATATTAAATTGATAATATAATTTAATGGAGTTTAATGTAATTTTTAAAAGTTTCATAAAGTGTTTAATATCATAAAGATGAGTATTTTCCTATAAAAAGTAATTTTAATTTAAAATAAAAAATTCTCATATTTAAGAAATTTTTTTGATTAAATAAATATTATTTTTGAAATCCACACATCAAAATTAGCTAATAGTGATTCTTTTTATAATTGTATGAGATTGTAGAATATCATTGAGAATGAAGTTACACGCCCTATTCCACTCTAAATCCTTCCCAAGGTGTTCCCAATATCGTAAGAAGATCCTCCCAAGATTTTAGAATCTACCACTCAAGGTAATGGAATCTCTCCTTTTCATTGTATTTAATGTAATTTTTTATGCTAGGCCTTTTTAATTTATAATTCTCCATGTTGTAATGTCTTTTACGCAACTTGTTTTTTTCCTTATGATGAACATGTATTGAGAGAACAACTTTCAATCTCATTCACCCCTTCTATAACCCATTATGTATTCCCATTATGCTTATAAAACGATCCTATGATTTTACATGCCAAATAGTTGTGTAGGGAATAGCCGTACCCATTTTGACTCAAGGGTATTCACCTATTTGTACCTCTCCTTCATTTATTTGGGACTTCCATTAATATAACACACACTTTGTAATCATCGGAATAAAAGTTATAAAAGGAATTATTATGTTGTATGATCTATGTAGTAAAAAAGTACATTACATGATATGAATGTGATGGGTGAGACCAGATTTATATATACTTATAAAGCATTTGTTAATGTTTTTATCTCATTAGAATCCATGTATGGTGCATCATAGGTTGTCCAAAGCACACAATGTTATGATTTCTTCGATATTATCCTTGACTTATGCTTATCATGTCGTTTTTTATATTGCCTCCACATTTACATATTTACTTAATATTATCATCTTATAAATTGTTTTTATGATCATTATTATGATTCCCACCCATTTCGTGTCACATTGATATGAATATTGACTAATAAATTGTTTTTATGATCATTATTATGATTCCCACCCATTTCGTGTCACATTGATATGAATCTTGACTGACATGTATTACTTTAATCATGTTATGTTTTAATTATTCCTTTACCAGGATTTATAACTCACCCTTTTCTTATATAAATCCGCAGGTTATCCTGTGATATTTTAGAAGAGATATGTAATTTTAAGTGCATGTTAAAAAGTTTTAAATAATACCTTTGTACCTATGTTCCATGTTAATGTACTTTGTCCCTAATATCCCAAATATATTATACCTCATGATCTTATGGTATTTTATTATGTGAATATTTTTGTAATAAATTATGAATTAATGATTATAAAAGATATGGGTTGTTATATATGGACTATAAGTAGTTGTGCTTGAATTCATGTAGAACTATCTGGTTTAGAGTTGTTTAGGATAATTAGGTTGGGGAGTATTAAATAAATAATATTTAAAATGTTTTTCTTATAATGAATTTGTTTTGTTATTCCTAACTCTAACCCATGCTGTCATTGTCATTTTCATTGTAATAATATATGAGAAAAGTGGTTTTTCCAACCAAATACTCTAGTAAGTCCAATTCTGGAATCAAAAAGAATTATGGATTCCACAACTTGATGTATTTTTTAAATATTACACTCATAAAAAGATTTAACCGATGAGACCTTGGTGAGAGTCCTGATGAACCTTTATTATTTGACCACCGCAAAGAAGAAAATTAATGGTTATAGATCACATGTGGAGAATATATGAGGACTTTATATGGAAAATATTTAATGATCCTATTAAATTTTTATTTAGAATCAATGATTTTTTTGTGCTTAATTTAAAATATCACCCTAGATCAAACTAGGTACTACGTGAGGAATCATTGGTCGCTATGTTTGTAATAACCCTTACTAGGAAATTGAATCTAGATAGCCAAAATAAATTACCACATGGCCTAAATCATGTTCCCCTAATCCTGATAAGTTGGAAAGTATTTCCACAGGATAAATAAACCATTTTGGAATGATTTTCCATTAACAAATAAACCAAAATGAGTAACAATGTATGTGATATGTAAAACTATTTTGATTAAAAAACATTTAGTTTTATATAATAAAAAATGGTATTTACAATATTCAATACTAATGTACAAGAATACATGATGACTCAATTTAAATAATAATAATAATAATGTACACCACTAACTCCTCTATATCTAAAAGGTTTATATATGTCTCTCAACTACAAAATTAAAAGACCTCCCATTTACCTATATCAAGACTAATTATATCTTTATTCCCAACAAAGTGGGTATAAAGGGGTAATCAATAAACATAATAGGATTACCCAAATACTCTAATAAATTTCCATTCATGAAACAATTTTTTTGAAATCAGTGATAATCGGTATTGATAATACAAAAAAAATTAAATAATCGTAATGGTAAGTCCCAATATATTAGATGATGTATCACAAATAAGGGGTAGTTTATGAATAAAATATGAACCTATTAACAATTTCTTCGACCTAGAAATTAATTAATGAGACCATATAAATTTTTGATCAATTTTTTCATTAAATTATCCCACATACCATATGTAATTGCATAAAAAACTACAACACACAAAAGGTTTTTACATGGTTCACCCTCATGAATGTATTCATCTTATATTTTCTTATGGTAAAGTATCAAGAACATTGCATTTATTCTTATCAAATTTAATAACATTCAATCCTTATTCATAATTTAGAAAGTTGTCCTTTCTTATTCAAACTCAATGTGATATTAAATTATAGTATCTCTTAAAACATCAAATATTTTGGAAATTGAAAACAAATAATGGTACATATTAGTCTATTTATTAGATTCATATTCATAATTATACCACTTATTAATTTTCTCCTTATTTTTATTTACAGAAGTTATTCTTTCATTAATGTTATCATTATTTCACTCTTCAATAGAGAGACAATATTCTTCGGAAAATTCTATATCAGATCAACTCATTATTTTCATTATTATTTTTTAATACTAACAATAATGTGAATATATTTCTCATATTTTTATATTTCAATCCCCCTAAATTTACAATTTCATGATATTCTCAATCGTGATGGTAAATATTATATTCTAATGTTTTATTTACATTTAATCCTAGAATAATCTTCTAAGAGAATCAATATTATCCTTCTTCAAAATTTCTATGAAATCCATGATCACTCGATCTACAATTATACATATGTTCTCATGAATAAAACATAATAGTGAAATATATCCTTCATGGTGTGAGTAAACTATAATATTTCATGGAATAGAACGGTTGCAAGGTGGAATCTCATATAAAAGT